>CM057459.1:1206940000-1207540000 GCA_016271365.2 Neoceratodus forsteri
GAAAAAATATAGTACTATTTTTGAATTATAATGATTTTTGCGAAAGCCACTAGACAGGCAGGTAAAAAAAAAACTGTTAATAGTTGAGGATTTACTGCTCATGCTCAGAGTAACATTGTTAATGCTCTCAGTGATGTTGTTTCTTTTTCCCTTATATAAAAAATGGTTTTCTAAAGAAATACTGCTTGGTAACAAATGGACAAGGCATCTATTTAGGTCTCAGTCACATACTTAGTTCCATTTTTATTTTAGAATTTATAAATTTATAGGGCAAATATGTGTTTCTGTGGCAAGAATCATATTGTCCATCACTCATTTGATCAGAAAATAACCCTTCACACTTCTTTACCATTCAAACTTTACTGTTTGAATGGAAAAGACTGCAAGCTGCAAAGGGAATAACAGATCAAATTGCCCCCATTATAAAATCATATTTCTCTGCAGTCTAGTGGCACCCCCCACCTGCTGATTGCTGTCCCCATTATAAAAGAATATCTCCCTGGTGTCTAGTGGCACTCCCCACATGCTGATTACTGTCCACATTATAAAATAATATTTCCTTGGTGTCTAGTGGCACTCTCCACCCTTCAGTTGTTGCCCCTGTCCTATTTTTGTATTTTCCTGGTGTCTAGTGACACCCCACCTTTCCATGCCTGTCCCCATAAATGTTTTATATATCCCTGGTGTCTACTGGCACCCCTCCACCCTCCAATTCCCCAGCCCATGCATTTTTACTTTATAACTGCTGTCTAGTGGCACCCCCACTCTCCAATGGTCATACGCCTTGTATTGTAAGGTTTCCTAATGGCTAGTTTCACCTCCCACCCTCTGATATTGGTCCAACCCTGAAAATAAGAAAACAGTCCCATAATGTATTTTTTCCTTAAATCGGTAAAGAAAAATTCATCAGTGAAGCGCCCCCCCATTTGACCTCCCACTGAGCACCCACCACCCTGCACCCACCCAGACCCTTCCACACACCCTTACTCACCTCAACAGGTCCCATTGTGCATATCCACTCTCCCTTCAAAGACACATCTTGCCATTATAGTCAGATATCATTATATTTACAGGTCACTATCTGAAAAAATAATACAAGCCATTCTCCAGATTAACTTAAATCCTTTAGCGTATCATCCTAAGCAGGGAAAAGAACAAAAGTAATAACTAATAAAACATCCCATTGTGTTCTTTAATGTAAGTTCAGTCAAAAGGCAGCTGTGTAAAAACTGTGCCATAATCTCTGAAGAGAAATGGATGACCCAGAGTTCACTCATTCAATAAGCACAGTGTGATGCTATTTCTCAGTGACAGATTAAGTGAAGTATTAGAAAGGAGGGGGGTTGGGTGGAAGCAAGGGGCGATAAGGCAGAAGTGCTAAATGGTTACTTCTGCTCAGTATTTACTAAGGAGAAGAAGGGGGTGATACCCAAGGGGGGGAGGAACAGCAGAAACAGGGAGAAGGGGGTGAAAGATGGGGACATCATGGAGGGCAGAGTTCTGGAGGGTTTGAGGACATTGAGGGTGGACAAGGCGCCAGGCCCAGATGGCATCCACCCCAGAGTACTGGATGAGCTGGCAGAGGTCCTCGTGGGACCTTTGACTGATCTATTTTAATGCCTCACTACACTCAGGGTGTGTACCTCAGGATTGAAGGATGGCTCATGTGGTGCCCTTCCACAAGAGTGGCCCCAAGGATGACCCGGGTAACTACAGACCAGTGAGCCTCACATCCATCATGGGTAAGCTGATGGAGACTATTCTGAAGGAGAGACTGGTGGCCTTTCTGGAGGCCAAAGGACTACAGAACAGCAGACAGCATGGCTTCATATGTGGCAGATCCTGCTAAACCAACCTGGTGGAGTTCTATGCCTGGGTAACTAGGCAATTGAACAGGGGCCATGCAGTGTACGTCCTGTAACTGGACTTCAGTAATGCATTCAACTCGTTGCCACATGGGAGGCTGGAAAGTAAGTTAGAAGGCACAGGGGCAGGTGCAAAGCTGGTGAGATGGGTAGGGAACTGGCTTCAGGGATGGCAACAGAGGGTGGTGGTAGGTGGGGTGCTCTCATCCCCAAGGGTTGTGATGAGCGGTGTTCCACAGGGCTCGGTGTTGGGACCAGTGTTGTTTGGGATATTCATTGCAGACATATCATTGGGCATCAAGAGCAAAATCAGTCTATTTGCTAATGACACCAAGATGGGAGCGGTGGTGGACAACCTAAGGGTATGGCAGGGGTTGCAGGATGACCTGGGAAAGCTGGAAACCTGGTCTGACGCCAGGCAACTGGATTTTAATGCCAGAAAGTGCAAGGTGCTATATTTTGGTGTGAAGAACCCAAGCTGGAGTTACCAGCTGGGGGGAGTGCAGCTAGCCAAGACAGAGGAGGAGAAGGATCTGGGGGTGCTCCTTACAGGGTCAATGAACAGCTTGGCACAATATAGGAAGGCAGCTGCAAAAGCCAACAAAATGCAGGGTTGCATTGCAAGGGGTACCTCCTCGAGGAGGGGGGGGTGATTCTGCCACTGTATGGGTCATTAGTTAGACCGCATCTGGAGTACTGCATGCAGTACTGGTGCAGATATCTGAAGAGGGACATTAAGTTACTGGAGGAGGTGCAGTGCAGGGTGACAAAGATGATCAAGGGGCTGGGGGACTTACCATACGAGAGGAGGCTGAGGGAGCTGAACATGTACTCGCTGGAGGAGAGGAGGGACAGGGGTACATGATTGAAACCTTTAAGTACATGAAAGGAATAAACAAGACAGGTACAGAGGGGCTGTTCAAAGTAAGGGAGGAGAGGGACACCTGGGGCCATGATATGAGACTTGAGGGAGGAAGGTTACGGAGGAAGATGAGGAGACACTTTTTTACAGAGAGTGTGGTAGCTGGGTGGAATGCGTTACTGGCCAAAGTGGTATCCAGTAGAACAGTGGACTGCTTCAAAAGGGGCTGGGACAGGGCAAGAGAGAGGGTCAATGGAGGAGAAGGGTGGGAGGGAGGGGCAGCTGCAGAATAAGGGTGCTAGCTGCACATTTGAGCAGACTTGATAGACCTCTAGGCCTTTATCGCTGGCAAATTTTGTATGTTTGAATGTTCATATTTAAGGGCACAGTATCTCTAGCCCACTGCTCCCCTCCCCCAGTGCAGAGAAACCATTGCCATTACCCTATCTGAGCACTGTGAGCACTGCAAGGGTGCCTGTCCACCACTATAGATACAGTTAAAAATTAATAGCAAGTCCATCTGTACTCAAGGATCATTTGGGGTAATGCTCATCACCCCATCCCCACCTGCTTGCTTACCCCTACCTTCCATCTGTGGCTTCCTGCAAAGAGTGCTCTGAGTTCACATTGACACTTCATTCCTAATGTCTAACTAGTTACTCCACTGTATAGGCTCCCACCATTGTGGAGGCAGTATAGCACAGTGGTCTAAGGCTCTGAGCTGCAAATTGGGTGACATCCAGCAGACCTGACCTGGGTTTGAATCCCACAGCTTCCACTTGCATACTGTGTGACCCTGAGCAAGTCACTTAACCTCTTTGTGCTCCCAGGTCGCTCCTGTAAAAAAGCTTTCAGCTTAGTGTGCTATACCTGGTTAAAAAAAAAAAACAACTAAAATTGGGTCATGGTTTCCCCATTTGAGGACAATAGTATACCACACCCCCCATTGGCACATAACCTCCGACTGCTAGGCTGTAGAATTGGTGAGAGGCTTCTAGTCACAATAGTATGTCAACACTTACACTAGATCTACCTTGTGGGCTCATGGAGTAATGGCAGTAGGAGATAGTACAGGTCAGAAAGGGCAGGGAGATGGACTGAGGCAGGAGCCGGCATGGTGCAGACATGGAACAAGACAGTCATAGAAAAAGGTATGGTGTGAGGAGCCCCAAACCCCCAGAACCTGGACCTGGGCTGTAACAGCAAGTTTAAAGATGAAGCAGATTTGAATCTGGTTATGATTCATAAATATTAGCTCACTGTTAGTGTAATAATCATGCAATCAGGACAAATGAGTTGGTAAAACACACAGTCAAAATAATAGTAGCATTCGTTCAGTTGTAAATAACTATGGGAAAAATTATGGCAGATCAGAGACTATGCCAAGATCAATTATATCAGCTGATCTCATGCCAGCATAAGCAAAAGAGGTTGCCATATGAGGTCTCTTCTCCTAGCTACTTCCCCTCTGTGTCATGCAGGCAGTCTCAAGCCACAATTGAAATAACAGAGAATACATTACATTTACAAAAGTACTGATATTAGAAACTTTCACCCCAAGTAATTGGCTCCAATTCCTTTAAATTCATTATTATATCTCCCACCTATATAGTTGCCATGCCTCATTGTGTTTAATTTACAACTTTCGATTTTATCCTCCTAGTATCATCATTGTCACTGAACTGGTACCTTTTAAGTCACATGTCTTTATGACAATTCTAGCTCCTTCCATGATCACTGAAATATCATTTGTAAGAATTGTAGTGAGAAATAAAATTTGTTAAACTGAGACAGCTGAAGAAAATAACCCCACAAATGTCTCATGACAAAAAAAATATTTAAAAAAAAATTGCACTGTTTTGTATGCATACGTATCCGAACTTCTACATGATGCATTGCCAGGACACCATTGTAAATGAGCATCTGCAGTCGGCTCAATGATTACAAGACATTTATTTCCTACTTTAAATAATAACAACAATCATAAATAAAAATAAAAAAAGATGTTTTGAAATTGTGATGGGTTTAGCCGAGTGACATTAAAATATGTGCTCCACCAATCAAAAATAAAAGGAATAGTGTCAACAGACTCAAGTTGTCCCAGGTAATTTCCTGGTTGCTTTGCTATTTTAGTGGTAACATCCCACCTTAATTTACAATACTAACATGAGCTACAGAAGTCCTAAAGAGGATTTACATAAAACAGCTGGTACATAGTTTTTATTCAAGGCTTTCTATAATTGGAAGAAAATGCTTTTGAAAAAAGTAAAGTGATGTATTGTATTCCATCAGGATGTCTGGAAATAGTGGATGCAGTAATTGGTTTAGAGAACTTTGTATATTAGAAGAATCACCTTGCTAAAACTGGTATATTGGAAGAGCGCATGACAAAGTTCATTTAAGCTCAGCTGCATGCCCCATTGGATATCAGCAGAACCCTTAAAACTTAACCTGCAACCTAGTGAATTGGCATTTACAGAGACCTTGTTTCTTTAATTCATGTTGCTAGCTGTGTAACCTTATACCATTTATGTGGATATATTGATTAATAAACTTGTCACCTCTGATTGCAGGGTTTTTATGTTCTTCAGAGGAGAAAACTTTTCTTTTGGCTCATTATCTTTCCTGTCAAGTATGAACACTTTAAACAGTGGCTCTATTAATTTTAGAAACTATGTAAGTGACATCAAATAAGTTATTCATCTTCAGGGAATGTGTGAGCCATTTCTGCGTTTATACAGACTTCTGTATTAGTGAGGGAGAGCTGATATCTGCTGTGCATGAAAACAATCACAGCATGAGTCTCTAATGCTCAATATGTGCAGAAAGAGACTGGCATAAATATAATTAGATGAGGAATGGCTCTGTAGTCTGACATGCCCATTTCAGTCACTTTGCACACTTACTGGTCCCTAATGACACCTGTATAACAACTATCTAGCTAACTAACTAGCTAACTAACTAACTAGTATACTGTCTCTGTGAGACTTTCTTTCACTTACAGAGTGAGTGCTGTGAATAGAAATTGAATAATGTTAAAACATATAACAACTGGAAAAGTGCCTAAGACTTTGATTGCTAGTGTAGTCACAAAACCAGTCAACTCTTTTAGTACAGACAGTAAAACAATTATAAAGATCTCAGTCCTCCTGGGTCCCCCTTGAGGTCCTATTCACTGCTTGGAAATGGTTGGCTACTGGTTGCAGTAGCACCCCCTGTTTTGCTATGCCTTTCTCTCCTTCCCTGGCACAGGTCTTTCATTTAGCCTATGTGTGGTGTTTTTTAGTCACTGTGTTGTTTACTTTATGCATTTTCCTTATAAGAAGGTACTATATTAGTGCAGGTACACTGACTACACTTAATGTGTTTGTCGCATTTATCAGACGATATTGCTGTTTTCACTCTTCATGGTTTTATATTATGTATTGTTGTTTTAATGTGTGTTTGCTTTTACAGTAAACATTACCGACTAAAAAAACAAGTTCTGGCAGAGCCACTATGACTGTGAATGCATTAACTAGATAAGGGTGTTTCATGGGCTTAAACGTAAACATGTATTTATTTATTTATTTATTTATTTAAAAAATATCAGATTTACAAACCTTTGAAAAAGCTAACTGGGGTTTCTGTAAGACAACAGCTACTAAACAGCTCTAATTCACTATTTTTGTTTTCTCTGAGCATCAGATCCAGCTAGCAGGAGTGTTTTAACATCAAAAACCCAAATAATGATTTAGAGCTATTTAGCAGCTGTTTTCTTACAGAAACCCCAGATAGATAGCTTTCAGGCATCTGCTAAACTAACTGTTGACATTTGTGCTCCCTTGGTAAGAACAGTTACAAGGCTCTGCTGTTGCAAAACTAATTTTAAAGCAGTACACATGCTAACTCTATGGGCATGGCTGCAGTGATGTCTCACATGAGACAGGGGGTATTGTAGGAGAAAGAAAGCCAATAAAACTATTTGTTATGGAGATCTTCAGGGGTCATAAAACTACCATACAGTTAGTAGGCAATTTAGGAAAAACTCCAAATAGCAGACAGAGGGAAGGACACACTAGGACTTAACATACATTTCAAAACACTCTACATGACATATGTCTTTTGCACATTCTGGGTGGACTAATACTTTAAGTGATTTGAGCAGGGTCACACAGTATGTAAGTGGGGTCTGTGGGAGTCAAACCCAGGTCTCCAGGTTTGTAGCTCAGAGCCATTAAACCGCTGCCTACTTAACCATTTACAACACAGTTACACTTGTATATAATACATACTTCTCAAACTTGAAAGAAAAAATACACTTTATCATCAAAGCTGTATTTACCAAGTACTATGCCCATGTATAAAATAATTTGAACCCCTTCAAAAAATTTGCTCTGACATGAAACTGCATGTTTAACTGTAAGGACAATTAAAAATTGTATTTCTAAATGCATTAGTAACACCAATGCTTCATGATTAAAGCAATTTCAACCCCTCCCCCATGACAGATTGCATTCTGGGAAGATTACCTTGGCAAGCTGCTATAAAAAACCTGAAAAGTAGGTTTAATGCAGTGAATGCTGATATCCTATTTCTAGAGTCCATGATAAAATAAAAAATAGTTAAGATTTTTTTATGTCAGCTCTGATTAGAATAGCTTTTAAAATCATCAATTGTTTTCTTGTTCAAAGTTTTCTAATACATCTCAAACTTAAAAGAAAAAACACACGTTACCATCAAAGTCTGTTTTCAGCTTCCTACCATACACTTCATTTGTAAAAAAAAAAAAGATTTTGTCACAGACCACAGTCAGCACTAACTACTAACAGAATGCTGATACCTACATTTACAATTTAGGAAATACTTGAAATCTAACTGAGTGGGGTTTCTGTAAGAAAACAGCTAGAGTCTGTTAATTATAGCATTTTATAGCATTGATGATCTGGGCAATTAGATTAGGGTTTGAATCCCACAGCCCCCCGACAATAAAAATAAAAATTTTCTGACAGAGCTAAATGTGTGTCTAGGTCTCCTTCTGAGGCCCCAGGTGTCTCTGATAATCATTTGTTCCAAAGGATTTTTAAGGCACTTTGAAGGCATTAAATAACTTCTGTTCTGTCCTCCACTGCCAAGGCATGTCTGTTGGTTGATAAGGTCTCAAACTAGTGTATCTTGTTACAGAATACTAGAGCTATCTCATGCCCATCCCACATGAATCAGAAAAAAGTTTGGGATGGAGGCGGAGGTGGATCTTACTCCAAAAAAAAGCCTAATGCTGCCTTCCACTACTCAGGTTCTAGTTCTTGTGCCACCCATTTAAGAAAGAAAATAGTACCCTGCAACCATTGACTAACATGAAAGCGTATTTATTTGAGGGCAGAAAACATTGCTTGGAGGAGGGTAAGGCAGATTTGACTAGTTACACCTTCAGTCAGTTCCACGGACCGAAAACATGACATCATTCCTTTTGTACATGCAATACTCCTGTAGGCGTCGCCCATAGTTGTATAAATCTCAGTGGTACTCCAGTTCTAAACTTCAGTGCATTTTCTTAAATATACATACTGCTACAAGGGACAGCTGTTACTAATGTTTTCAATATTTTAGTGGCATGCACAGCTTTTTGTTTCAGTCCACAGGTATAGTGTTAGGTATAACAATAATAATAACAACAATAATAATAATTAGTATTCACAATACAGAATTCTATTTCAGCTAGCCTGGCTATCTTACATTTTAAATCTGACACTAAGCCATCTGTAAAACTTGCTTTACTATCTGCCCCCATTTCTTCTTGGAATATTGATAGACCTGCACAAAGCATAAACAGTCCAGCACAAGAAGGCCTCTCTTTGTCGAGGCATATTACAGTGGATTAAATGCCTAGATGGATAACACACAGTGCACATTTTCACCACATAAAGGAATACCCGGCACCTTGACATGGGGGCTGGCTGACCACCCTACATATACAGCAGTGTCAGTGGCTCAGTAGGTAGCACACTCGCCTCTGAGGCCGGGAGATCAGAGGGCTGTGGGTTCAGTTCCCACATCTGGCACTTGGGTTAATATCCCAGTACTGACACTGTAATGCAGCATGAGAGGGGTGCTGCATTTCTGAAGTGCCGTCTTCCGGATGAGACGTTAAACCGAGGTCCCATCTGCCTGGATTGGTGGTAGTTCAGGTGGATGTTAAAGATCCCATGGCACTTATCGAAAAGAGTAGGGGAATTTCCCCAGTGTCCTGGCCAAATTTCTCTCATTCACTAAAAATACCACCAGCAGCTTAATCTGCTTCAAGGTCAGTTGGCATTCATCTGTATTCCCCAGGTCGTGCCTGAAAATAGGCAGGATTTGTCTAGTGCACTTACCCTGTCAACAAAAGCTAAATAAATAAAAATAAATAATATATATCTATCTACTGGCCTGTCCCAAGGGGAGGTCAGTCAATCAACAGTGACTTAAAGCTGCAAACCTTTTCTTACCTCTTAACCCAGTGTGTCCCTCCAGTGGCTAGGCCAGCCTCCCCAGAGAGGCCCATACATCTGTTTTAGGGTAGACTCAAACAAGACACTATATATATATATATATATATATATATATATATATATATATATATATTCCAGTACACAAATTACCCCATAGTTTGTTGTTTATTTCTATGTGGAGATCTAGAATACTTCTATATAAGAGAAGCCTGAGATTTAAATTGCTGAAACAAGGTTTCCTGTGACAGACTCTGAGAACAAATGGAATCAAATTTTTCCCCTATTATCCCTGGATGAAGAAAAACAGGAGTGAACTAAAGATGGATGCAGGAAATAAATCCTTCAATTCAAACTGAGCTGACCAGAGGGAAATGAACTGAGATGTAAATGAATATGAGTTTAGTCATGGGTTGGATGCAAAGGGTAAAACAGCTGACAAAAGACTCCAAAAATGAGGTTACAATTATACCATCTCAAAAAAGTAAGGACATTCTAAATAATGCATCCGTTTTCAGGATGAAGAGACGGAAGTATAGAAATGTGATGTTAGGGATTCCAACCATAATACCCCTGTCCCACCCCTGAAGTGAATGAGGGGTGGCGTCTTCCTGAGGTTGTCAGCCCTAACACTCATCCCATTGTGTGCACTCATGAAATACATACACCTGTCTCAATCGCATCTCAGCTTTTCTTTTACTGCAATGGGGTGAGTGTCATGGTTGACAACCCCAAGCAACACTCCACCCCTAATTTGCTTCAGGGTGGAACAGGGGTGTTAGGACATTGTTGCTCCAGGTGCAGACATTTGTAATGATCATTATACAGAGAAATGTCAGTATCATTTTCTGGCAGTGATAGAAATGCATCCTTAACTTTCAAAACTAAAGATACTCGGAAGGTTGACAAAGAAATACACACCACTTTTGTATTAAATACTTTCAATGGAATCTGACAGAAGTGGAAAATGGCTTTTTTATAGTTTAGTTACCCTTAGGTCCCTTTCTTCCTTTGAGTGCTACACCCTAGAGATCCAGTGAGTTTAAGCTGCCCTGTCAAAGTTTGCATAAAGTCAGGAACTTCACACCTCATGAAGCATTGCAAAATTCCCAACATTTGCATCAAGTTCACTCAGCAAAGTTATAAAAAAAAACAGACAACCCTTCTTCCATGTGCCATTTTCCCAGACAGACCCAGTTATATTTATATCAGTTCCCCATTCCTCTACCTTCCATGCACCCATGCCCAATCTGCTCCCCTTGCATCCATTAGGATGGGACAGTGTTGTCAAACAGTGGGTGACTGGTACAATCCTCCCTCCATTTCCTCAGACAGCCACTGTCTGATGAAGGGAAATGCTCTTGCACTAAATATAGCAACAAGTTAGTCACTTGATGTGGAGAAGATTTGAGAATGGGGTGCTGGTGGACTGGGAAAGGAGATTATAGTGATATATGATAGACAGAAGAAGGCAGTGGGATGAATGCTAGTGACTGTGGGAAGGGAAATCACTTTTTTTATTTTACTTTTTGACACCAGGTTTAGGTACCTGATCTCATAATATGGAGAGGGTAACCACAAGGGAGAAACTGATGAGGGTAGGGTTGCTACTAGATACCAGGTAAACTTGTAAATGGGGAAGAGTATGCAAAACAGGTACCATTGGACACTAGAGATATATGGTCATGTGGCAGGGTGTGGGATTAGGTGTTGCCAAATCCCTATGCTACCTGTAAAGGGCTAGGATGAGGGGATGCCACTGCACACTAGGGATACTTGGACATGGGGCAGAATGCTGGGGACAATGTTTGCTTGGGATGCTTGAAATGAGGCAGGGTTGCTGAGTACCACTTGACAACATGGATGCTCATGTAACCCCCCTGTTACCCGGGGTTAATAGAATCCCAGTAAGACCTAGTGGTAGGCAGGGAAGGCAGCTTGTGAAACCTCCAGTTAAATGGATTTCACACTGTCTCACTCTGTTCTCAGTCTCAGCTGAGACTGAGGGATGACATCACCATAGAACTATTGCAGCTGCATGAGCCACATTGGAATCTGCAGAAGGGAGTTAGATTAGAATGTTGGGAGTTTTGAATAGTCAGTGTTCAGTCTGTAGTTGGAGATTGTTGTGTGAAGAGCACAGCAGTTCTGTGCACAGGATCTTGGAGTCTCAGCTCTGAAAAAGAGCTACTTTTAGGGAAAGGTGTGTGTTTCCGTCTAAAGAGGGACACAGTAAACTGTTCTGTAAGTGGTGGAGACCGCTGATTTGGGTCTCTGTGCCCCATCCCTGAGGGGATGGGGGGAAGGTTTGCCTGCTATTCCAGGGGCAACCCCTGGCTACAGCTAGAGAAGAAGCTGCCTTATTTTTTCCCCAAGTGCGTGGGGTACAAGAAGATGTCAAGATTCACCTGTGGGGCACCTGCAACAAAAAGGTGAGTTCTGCTCTTTCTAAAGGGCCCATGTTTCATCCTGAACTGTGTTAAAGTGGGGATTGGACTGCTGAAGTAGTGGGAGGCCTAGAGTAATAGGCTTAGCCAAAAGTAAAGTATGTTCAAGTCCAGCATAAGGGGAAAGTCAAGACATGTAGAGGAGATATGACATACGTCTACCCTGTAATCTACATTGCCAAGCTTTCAAAAAGAGTGATTTAGTGTCCAGAGAAATGGCCGGGTATGGATTGTGGGAGCTGGAGGTAGGAGACCCCCTATCTTTAGTAATGAGGTCCACCTCTACGGATTTGCTCTGTGGATTTCTACTTTGCCTCATGCACTAGGCCAGTGATGAGGGAAGTACCCAGACGTGGGACTGGAAGAAAAATTTCCCTGATGGAGTCGAAGGCTCTAAGGTGGTTTGGGGAGCCACCAACAGGAAAACTGGTTCATTCCCATATGGACCACAATCAAGTGGCCAGCGGTGGAGCTGGGCCATGAGATAAACCCAAGTAGTGTACAAGTCGGGCTGTGTACCCAAAGCTGCATGCAAGTCTGGGCTGTGTGCCTGGTGGGTTCAGAGCCTGAGGGCTGGAATAGTGAAGAAGAGTTCTGTATCTCTAATCTGCTTTACCAGGAATGTAGCCTCGTGGGGGTCCGTCTATGCTTTGTTTGTTCAGTTTGAATATGAATAAAAGCCCACATTAGAATCCCATTCCTGGTTTTGGACATTACAGTTATTGCTTCCTGTGTTCGGATTTACTTGGGTGCTCCTGTGCAGAGTAGCCAAACCTAGGCCCCCTGTGCTGAGTAACCTAGTCCTCCCCGAACCCAGTCCCCACCAGGTACTGCTGTCAGCTTCAACAGCATGCCACCTGTCATTGCAAAAAGGCAGGGGTCCTGGGGTTACAAAATGGAGGCACCGCTTTGGATTTTAAATTTGGGAGGAAAGGTGCTCGGGCAAGGGGCTAGCGTTTTGGCTATCTGGCAGTGGGTAGCCCAAAAAGCTGAAGCAAGTTAACTAGTGTGTCGCTGTGTGCTGTGGATCTAATGCTGCTGTTAAAATGCCAACTGTTTACCAAGGAGCAGTAAAGCTAAAAGAGTGTGCCCTTGTTCTGCATCAAATGTTTACAGTGTTTTTGCCTGCTTTTCAAAAGAACTGTGTGTGATAAAGAAAAGTGTGGAAGACTAGGGGTAGCAACAGGAAAATTGTGCCCTGGAGGTTGGAAATGCTTTTTAAAAGAACTGTGGTGATAAAGAAAAGTGTGGAAGACTAGGGGTAGCAACAGGAAAATTGTGCCCTGGACATTGGAAATGCTTTTGAGTCAACTGAGAGACTTGCTGAGTGAATGGCCATGCTAAATGGCTGAAATGGGCTCCCGCCATGGAGTCAGTTGAAGAAAAAAAAAAGTGGTTTCTGCAGTTTAAATTTGCCTGCTCGACGATTGCCGTGAAGCGAAGAGCACTCACGAGGAAGAAGAGGCTTATTTGCATGGCATCGTGTGATTGGTGAGGCTACAATCAGTTCCGTCCCTCAGCCAGATCTACAGTGACTGCCCAGCATTCGAGAGAGAGTGTGAGTGGAGTGCGTGTACTGGCTTGGTGGAGGAGCATCGCGGTGATTAAAAAGCACTGTAAAACTTGTAAAAATAACCTTTGCTGTTTAAAATCAGGCTCAACCCGCATCTCGATCAACTGAATTGCAAGTGTGGTGATCGGGAAGACGATCGGCAGGACTGCCCACCTGTTTTTTTTCTGAGGCCTCCAAGACTGGCTGCAGGCCGTTTTTCCATTGCAGCAAACAGCTACTGATAACAGTTGAGTACTAACAGTAAAAGTTGCTCAAACATTGATTTTCAGCCAAAAGCCAGCTGAATATGTGTGCAGCAGTGTAGTCGCTGTGCAAATAACGACTGTGTCAAGTTTTACCAGCAAGTGCAAGTCTGTTAAGCCATTGACTGTGAGCCTAGTTATGGTTTCAGCATCAGTGTAAAGTTTTAAAGCCAGAGAGAGACTGTGAGTTGTAGCCAAATGTGCAGCACTAGTTTACAGGCAATCCTGTGCTTAAAATCCTGAGGCTTTAAGGGACTGTGAACTAAAGAAATGTTTTCAGCAAGTGAAGAGTCCATGGCAAATCATGTAAATGTGTTAGCAAAAGAACAATGCAAGTTTGTGCAGTTTGAGCAAAAGTTATCAGTAGTGTGTGTAAATCGGATGCACAGTGGCTTGACCCAATTTCTGAATGTTGATGCACAGGAGTGCTGCCGCTGCCATTACAGGGTGGGGTAGTAAAGTAAACACAGCAGCAGGGGAGTCATTTTAAAAGTAAAAAAAGTGTTCAGTGAAGTGGGACTTTCAGTAACAGTGAGCATTTGTTTGTTTTCCCTGCACTTATGGCCTTGGGACCAGCTCGCTACCCGGATCATGCCCAGGCTGCAGTAACAGCAGCAGTAAATAGGTTAAGGGATGGGGGGGCGCTGTAGAGCCCGAGCTAACTGGAAGCAACTATAATAGACTCCTACAAAACTTAATTTAAATCTGTTAAAATCAGCAGTTTTATCTCGTTTTTTCTTGTAATCGAGGTTATCAATAGATAAAGGAACATCTTCTCAAGCAGGATGGGTAATCCTAAATGGGATAAAGCTTCAGGAGGCCCTGAAAAAAACAAGGGTTCTGGTGCTGCTCAAACTGCATGATTAACCGCAACAGAGGCCTTCTCCCCCACAGATAGGGGATCCGAAGAAACGCTGGACTCATTGGGAATTAAACTGCAAAAGCTGATCCAGTCGGTGTTGGATCTTTCCCAGAAGGTGGACAGTTTTAATGGAAGAGTATTAATATTAGAGACAGCGATGGATTCACTAAAAGGGGAGTTTCAAGAAGTCCAGAGACAAGCCGAGGTTGCTAATGGAGCGACCTCCCTCATGGCTACCGAAGCACAGCATCTGAAAACTCGCCTGGAGTCATTAGAGAATCAGGTCCGCTCCGCCAACCTACGTCTACTAGGGATACCAGAGGGCTCAGAGGGGGATCACCCCATCCTATTAGTAAAAGAATGGCTAATGGAAAAGCTGGTGCCTGAAGGATCGGAACCCATAGTTGGAATTCAGAAGGTTTACAGAGTTACTCCAAGAGGAAGACAAAATGGAGTGGAACCTCGCACTTTGTTGGCGGTAACAGCGGGGGCAGGAGTTCGGGATCAAATTTTGCAGCTGGTCCGGAGGGAAGGTCCCCTGATGTATGAAGATAAGCAGGTCTACATTTTTCTTGATGTCAGTTATGCGACCCAACAACGCAGGAAGAAATTTGATGGCGCTCACCGTGTTCTCGGAGAGGCAGGGGTCCCACACACTATTATTTTCCCAGCACGTCTGAGGATCACCTTTGAAAATAAAATTTATATATTTTCGGACCCTGCAGATGCCGGTAAGTGGGCAGCAAAACTGGCTTCTAAAAGAGACTCTACTGAGGAACTTGATCCCGAAGGGGTAGAAGTGGGAACCTGAGCTGATTGTTCATTTGCGGAATGACTCTATTTGGGGTATGAGAACTGCCAATTGCCAATATTTGAACACCAATTTTTGAATCTATATTTTAGAGATTCCTGTCATTTGTTGCTTATGAAAAGGAGCAGTTAATTATTGTATCTCATTCTGTACCAAAAGTTTGCTTCCAGGTATATATATGGGGAGATTGTTAACCATTAGGTTTCTTCTCATGGCATTGCAAGGTCCCGTAGGGACAAGCTAACTTTTTGTTCAAGGGATATTGCTGGACAATTATTATTTTAGGAGCCTGCCATGAAGCTCTTGGACTTGATAACACAGCAACTTATTGAGACTCTTTACTCTATTTCTTAGTATTAACATAAGGACCCCCCCATGTGGTACATATATATAGTGGATGCAGCTATAACTGTTATTAAAGGGCTAACAGCCCTATTTGTTGTGTGTTTGGTGGACTGTTCACTGTATGCATTTCCATGAATCTATATGTATGGAAAATAATACAAAAATAAAGTATAAAAAAAAAATAGGTCAAGGGACATTGAAAGGTGTTATTATGGAGGACAACTGCCTTCTCATGTGGCGATTCCTGGATATCCAGTGCAAGTGTGTCAAATATGCTTAAATGCTGGAAGGGACATCTTCATGATACTTCACTGTTCTGGGTGCCTAGAGAAATACGGCTTGTATAAAGTGCCCCAGATTCATTTGGCTCCCACATGGACAAAGGTTCAGGAATCTGTAGTTGGCAGCACACAGCACCAGGCAGAGCCTGTTGAAGAAGGCCCCATGGGGGAGTGTGATACAAAGCTAGAGGGTGCAGATTTGGAGACAGAACCAGATGTTGATGTTTTGGATGCTGGATCTCTGAAGGAAAATTGAGACAAAGCATCAGTAGACCCCTGGAGGGGGGGGGCCTAGCCCAAGTCTCATAGGAGAAGATGAGATGAGGGAGGCCTTTGAATGGGAGGTGTCGACCTCCATGCCTAGTGATGATTGGATAGTCTCAGGAGTGAGGATGACTGCTCACTCCTGGGCACAGATTCTTAGTGAGGAAGAAGAGGGGGAACCTATGTGGCCTTGTGAAAAAGGAACGGGTACACAGCCTCAAGCTCTTACCTCGGCAGAATGCATGGAAGAGAGTGGTGATGCCATTGCCCTGGCTGTGCAAGAAGAAGAAGTCAGGGATCTGTTTTTCATCTCGTTGAGGATGCGTAGCTGGCAGAACCAGGACTGGCCACCCTCAAGTCAGGCCAGCGGTCTCAGGTTGACCAAAACTAGTAAAGAGGAGAGACTGGTTCGTAGGAAGGCGAATGAAATCTATGGAATGTCCTTTCCTACCTTTCCTCAGAAAGTCTGGGAGGAGATTGAGAACAGCAGGAAATCCTGGATCTGGGCCAAAGCAATGAAATATGTGCATCCTTGTGCAAACAAGCATGTCAAGAACAGACTATTTCATGAGAAATATACCCAGTGGAAGAGAGGCAGGACACTGTTTATGGACAGAGTGCGAATAGTGGATGGAGAGGGACGTGAAACCTTTCACTGTGTGAATTATGTCCAACCAGATGGGGTAATAATTCAAGCTCCTGACCCCCGGTACTATTGGCCTCAATGCAAGGACCTCCCAGCAAATGTGCCCGTGCCTGCCAGATGAAAAGCCGAGCAGTGGTACTCAATACTGCCACACCAGCCTTTGTAGTGCCTTTATTGATCCACCAGTATGGACATCCAGGACTCAGGTGCCCCACATTCATCAGTTCTACAGTGTACTGGCCTTTCCAAAATCCATCGACTGGCCCACCAGGTGAGTTCAGATCCAGAGAGGACACCAGCCCAGCTGTATCCTGCTTCATCGCCTGGTAATCGGATGATGTCAGACCAGCTGTTTTCCTTTTTTTTCCTGTTCTAAGGTTCCATCTCCAGAGATGACATCAGCCCAGCAGTTCCCAGATGTGCCCTCCTGTGGTTCCCGGAAGATGTCCGCCCAGCTGTATCAGAAAAATGCTGCCAGGGAGAGTCTTCAGCTGAGGAGCAGGTCGGTGTATCTTAATCGTTCTACAAGGGGCTGGTAAGTCCAAACTTTTCTATTCTTATGACATTGCAGTACACACCTTACACTAGCAGACTCCAGAATGTGTGAACTGTCCTCAAAGACTCTCCCCTTCGGGACTTTGGCCTGCTAGAACTGTGCTTCACCGGGCTCCGGCCTAGGACAGACTCTTTAATGGACTAGCCTTCGGGCACTGAGGTCACTAGATGGGACTTTTAGGGCACTCCATTGCCCAAATGTGTATTGTAAATAATGTCATTGTTTTTCTACTGTTTTCTAGTATATATACTGTTTTTCTACCTTTCAAAAAAAAAATCTTTTTGGGATTCTCCAGTGTTTTGATGGTAGGGGTTTAGGTAGACTGTGTATGCAGATTAGAAGTGTGTGTTGTCTTTCTTTTTCTTGCAGGTGTTCCTGAAGAAGATAGAAAAGAAGAAAAGCAGAGGATGAGGGGCTCATCAGAGTTCCTCACTAGTACTTTAGTGTGTAGTAATTTAAAGTACTGTGGGTTGTTGTTGTTGTTGTTGTTACTGTAGTAACCCTTTCCTTCCACAGGTGTGGTTGTGGGGGTAGGGAGGAAGTAATGTAATGTAAAAGTATGGTATTAGTTTCTTGGTGTGTGGTTGCAGGTTGTCCAAGGTCAGGGAGGTCCCCGGGTTGTTTTTGGTTTTGGGTGTTAAGTTAGAGGCAGACGGATTTTCCCTAGAGGGCTAGGGGGAATAGACAGGCTGTGGTCCTGAAGGACCCTAGGGACTACCGTGCTGATCTATTAAGGCTATGCTCTGGACAGTTCTATCAGAGCCACTAGGCGCCAATAATAAGTGGGTAGAGTAGAGGCTGAAATGTCAGCTAAAGGCCTCTAGGCCCTTAGTGTTGCCTGTCTGTGCTCGCACATGGTAGGAGGGGGCCTGATCACCCCCCTCTGCAGGTAGCACATAGGGTGGGATGGCCTAAGCCAGGTAAATAATGACTGTGGACAGTCATTTTCCTGGTCAAGGGTGAGTGTAACCCCCGTTACCCGGGGTTACTAGAATCCCAGTAAGACCTAGTGGTAGGCAGGGAAGGCAGCTTGTGAAACTCCAGTTAAATGGATTTCACACTGTCTCACTCTGTTCTCAGTCTCAGCTGAGACTGAGGGATGACATCACCATAGAACTATCGCAGCTGCATGAGCCACATTGGAATCTGCAGAAGGGAGTTAGATTAGAATGTTGGGAGTTTTGAACAGTCAGTGTTCAGTCTGTAGTTGGAGATTGTTGTGTGAGGAGCACAGCAGTTCTGTGCACAGGTTCTTGGAGCCTCAGCTCTGAAATAGAGCTACTTTTAGGGAAAGGTGTGTGTTTCCACCTAAAGAGAGACACAGTAAGCTGTTCTTTAAGTGGTGGAGACCGCTGATTTGGGTCTCTGTGCCCTATCCCTGAGGGGATGGGGGGAAGATTTGCCTGCTATTCCAGGGGCAACCCCCGGCTACTGCTAGAGAAGAAGCTGCCTTATTTTTTCCCAAGTGTGTGGGGTACAAGAAGATGTCAAGATTCGCCTGTGGGGCACCTGCAACAAAAGGGTGAGCTCTGCTCTTTCTAAAGGGCCCATGTTTCATCCTGAACTGTGTTAAAGTGGGGATTGGACTGCTGAAGTAGTGGGAGGCCTAGAGTAATAGGCTTAGCCAAAAGTAAAAGTATGTTCAAGTCCAGCATAAGGAGAAGTCAAGACATGTAGAGGAGATATGACATCGTATACCCTGTAATCTACATTGCCAAGCTTTCAAAAGTGATTTAGTGTCCAGAGAAATGGCGGGTATGGATTGTGGGAGCTGGAGGTAGGAGACCCCCTATCTTTAGTAGCGAGGTCCACCTCTACGGATTTGCTCTGTGGATTCCTACTTTGCCTCATGCACTTGGCCAGTGATGAGGGAAGTACCCAGACGTGGGATTGGAAGGAAAATTTCCCTTAAGGAGTAAAAGGCTCTAAGGTGGTTTGGGGAGCCAGCAACAGTAAAACTGTTTCATTCCCATATGGACCGAGATCAAGTGGCCAGCGGGGGAGCCGGGCCATGGGAAAAACCCAAGTAGTGTACAAGTCAGGCTGTGTACCCAAAGCTGCATTCAAGTCCGGGCTGTGTGCCTGGTGGATTCAGAGTCTGAGGGCTGGAATAGTGAATAAGAGTTCTGTATCTTTAATCTGCATTACCAGGAATGTAGCCCCATGGGGGTCCATCTATGCTTTGTTTGTTCAGTTTGGATGTGAATAAAAGCCACACTTTAGAATCCCATTCCTGGTTTTGGACATTACAGTTATTGCTTCCTGTGTTCAGATTTACTTGGGTGCCCCTGTGCAGAGTAGCCAAACCTAGGCCCCCTGTGCTGAGTAACCTAGTCCTCCCCGAACCCAGTCCCCACCAGGTACTGATGTCAGCTTCAACAGCATGCCACCTGTCGTTGCAAAAAGGCAGAGGTCCGGGGGTTACACTCATAACATGGTAGGGTGAAGGAGAAGGCACCAGAGCATAAAAGTGTCTGACTGGTACAGCGGTATAGTGAAGGTAGGCCAGGATTGTTTTCCACAGGGTGCTGAAAGGATGGGAAGCGTTTTTGTGACTGGCAACTGCTTGTTATCAAAAGTATTGATAATGCTAAACAATGGCCTGCATTATCACTACAAAGTAATATTCATCTGTTATATATTTTTTTATATAAAATGTAAGGAAATTAATTGAAAAAACTACATTAAGACATGAGTAGGTGGTTTTCAATAATACCACACAAAAGGAATTACAACATTAGGGTGAACAAATCCATGAGTTCTGATGAATCAGTAGTATGATATTTCTTAAATGATCTTCTGATGCAGTATTGGCATTACCATAACTACAACACTCTCCTTCCAAGCACTGGTGTGTAAATATTTTTCTATCACACCTACTCCCATAACAGAAATCATCATGAGATATATATGCAAATCACCATGACAATTTAGGCTGGTTCTGCATTAAACAGCAATACGTGGTACCAAAGAGTCACTCATACAATCTAAAGAGTGATAACAGAAGACAGATACATGAATTGTCCAATGCAGGAGTCATCAGTGTGTCTCATCTGTGTCTCACCCCAAGAGAAAATGAGCTAGTCCTAATCTGGTCTTAAGGGTTTTGGGCCTGCTGGGTCCAAAATAAGAAAGCAAGCTAAAAAGACAAAGAACCTCAGCACAAAATGACTGTGGCAAAGATTATCCAAAAAGGGCTTTTGCAACAAAACCAGGATTTCAAGAAGCAGGAACACATGGCACAAAAGAGCCACTCATACAATCAAAAGAGTGAGAATAGAAGACACAGATACATGTTTTGTCCTACACAGGAGTCACCAGTGTACCTCATATATGTTTCACCCCAAGGGAAAATGAGTCAACCCTAATGTGGTCTTATGGGTTTGGGTTATGGTGGGCCCAAAATAAGAAAGCAAGCTAAATACATGGAAACATAGAAAGGTGAATGCAGAAGGAGACCAAAGGTCTATCTAGTCTGCCCATGAGTTCCTGAGACCCTAGGAGATCCCTGGACCTTGCCCATACTTTTACCCGTGGATTTAATTCGAACATACTGTTTATCCAAACCCTGTTTGAAGGCTGATACTGTCTGAGCTCCCACTACATCCGTGGGCAGCCTGTTCCATGGCTCCACTTTCCTTTCTGAGAAACAATGTCCCTAAGATCCCTTTTGAATTTCCCACCCCTCAGCTTCCATCCATGCCCCCTTCTAATTGAGCTGGACACCCCAGTGAATAGTTCAGAGTAGGGCACTGAATTAATTCCCCTCATGTAATTTAAGGTTTCTATCATAGCCCTTTTTCCCTTCTTGTCTCCAGCAAGTACATGTTTAATGCATCAAGACGTTCTTCATATGGTAGCCCCTGGAGCCCCTATAACATTTTGGTTGCCCTTCTCTGAATAGTTTCTGGCCTGCCCCTGTCCTTTTTAAGGTGTGGGCTCCAAAGCTTGACACAGCATTCAAGGTGGGGTTTCACCAGAGATCTGTACAGTGGCAGTATGACCTCTCAGTGCCTATGTCGAATCCTCTCCCTATACAACCCAACATTTTGTTGTCCCTACAGTACTATATGCTGCATTACACTGGCTTTCTTGTTTTAGGTTGTCATATATGATAACTCCTAGAGCCCTTTCCTCTTGTGAGACAATAAGCTTGATGCCATTGAGCCAATAGGTTGTCTTCAGGTTACTCTTGCCTAGACGCATCACTATACACTTCTTGGTGTTAAACGTCACCTGCAAGACACTAGTTCATTTTTTTAACTTTTTCAGCTCTTTCTGTAGGTTCCCAACTGCTTCTTCACTGTCCACCCTACCATCTAGCATAGTATCATCCACAAACAGTGCACATTTGCCCTGGATACCTACTCCTATGTTGCTGACGAACATATTAAACAGGACTGCTTCTAAGACTGAGCCTTGAGGAACCCCACTCATCACCTCTTCCTCCTCTGACTTCTTACCATTGACAACTACTCTCTGCTTCCTGCCCCCTAGCCAGTTATCCACCCACTTCACAATGCAGTTTGCTATGCCCAGATCCTCCCGCATCTTCAGCAGGCAGTTATGTGGCACAGAATCAAAGGCCTTGCTGAGGTCAAAATAGAGGTGGTCCACTAGATGGCCCCTATCCATTTCCCTAGTTACCCAATCAAAAATTATTATCGGGGGGGGGGCGTGGTCTGGCCACCGAAGAAAATGGCAGCTTAAACTTTGAGCTCCTCTGAGTGTGGTGACAATCCATAGCCTGTCAACCTAATCCTAGGATGTGATTTAAAATTTTAAGGTATAATCGAATTGGGTGACCATCCTCAACCATCCGGTGTGACCATTTTGCGGTTTATGCGGTGCGCTAGTGCTCTGTAAGTGCTGGTATTCATGAGTCGCTTGGCTGGGTAGGCCGCAGAGGCCTCGGTGTTCAAGTGTTGCCACATTGCCTAGACTGGGGCTATACCACATTACCTCAAATGTGCCACTGAAGCTTTCTGGAATGGCCTCAGGGGGCCCCTCAACACCACCCACTGGCACAGCGCCACAAGCTCCATCAGTAGGGGATTCCTTAAGCTATATTACTCAGATGTTGGAGGTATTACTGACTTGAGTAGATGATATCAGCACCACCCTTATGGGTACTACAGCAGATGTCCACCAACTGCAAGACCGCGTTAATGTGGCCGAGCAAAGGGTTGAAACTCTAGAACAACAACAGCTTTCACTGCAGCATAAAATACAAATGCAGGAAAATCAGATGGCTACACTGTTCGCCAGGGTGGAAGATCAAGAAAATAGAGGGAGGCATAATAATCTCAGAATTCTTGGGGTTCCAGAGGGATCAGAAGGTAACTCCATGGAAGGTTTTCTTAATGAGCAGCTACCTTTGATGATGGAAGAAAGGTGGAGAGGGCCTGTGGAGGTCAAGAGAGCCCACCGTCTATCAGGGAGGAAGGACAGGGCTTCACAGTCCAGAGACCCATAATAGCATACCTGCTTAGCTATACCACAAAGGGGCGCATCCTGCAGGTTGCCCAGGACCTGGGTGAAATTAGATGGCATGGAGAGAACATCTCAATATACAGAGACTTTGCAAATGAAACAGCTAGCAGAAGACATGCCTATGGCCCCCTTAAAAAGCTTTTCGCAGCTCATAACTTTCAGTACAGATTTAGAGCACTCACCAAGCTTCTAGTCTCCAAAGATGGGAAAGGACTGCTGGCAGAGTCCCTGTTGGAAGTGAAATGCTGGATAGCCAGGCATTTGCCTAATCTTCCTCTACAGACTACATCTCCCAGAAGGCTCTGGGACCCTGCCTCCTCAGTCGCCCCCTCCAGGAACCTTAATGCTAGCAGGCAGTACTCGGAGGACCGTTTTGTGCACAGACCTGGTCCCTGTTCTTATGATTCCCCCAGGTCAAGGAAAGTGTCTCGCACACCACCGATTGCTACCTCCACCCCAGCTGCTCTATTTAAAAAATTACTTCCAAGGGCAATGGGACCTTCCTCTCAACAGAGGCAATGCTCACAGAGTGGACAGCGACTGCCATCGGATCAACAAGGGGATGCTCCCCCAGCCAAGATATTCAGTCCCCCAACCCTTAGAGACAGTCACTCCTCCTGATCTGATTTGCCAACCACCGAAACTTCTATGGACTGGGCGGATATGCCGTGCTCCTCACTGGTCAAAGCAGTCAACATCTCTGAAAGGATCAAATCTGGGGAAATATCCTTTGCTGCGGCTGTCCTAACACCATCCCTGGATCCCATAGCAGCTGAGGCAGCCACCTGAGCATTTGCTTGCTACAATCCACTGTATGAGTGGAATGTTAATGTGTTATAACAGTGACTTTTCTTATATAACAGCTGCATGTTCATGCCAACTGCACGTAGTGTATATGTATATCTTATTATAGGCTACTATATAACTGTTGATAATAAGGGGGCTTCTACCATATCACCCCTTTTCCCCCTATCTCTAATCTTGCTTGCTGGAGTGGCTGGAGCTTATTCCTGATCATGATCAACCAGTACCAGCAATGGCCAGGGGGTTGTGCTCATGGACAATCTTGTCACCAGTGGCAATTGGCCTTATAGTGTTCGGTTCAGGAGGTCACCCAACTCCCCCCCCCTTTTTTCCTCTCTCCTGGTTACCCCGCCATCCAACCCCTTTCCTCTTCCCATTTACCATCCTGGGGTTGTGTTTTACACCTGAGGATTGTTACCACAGGAGAAGGGAAGTTTCTTGGTTGTCTTCTTTCTCCCCTATTCTTGAGTGCGGCAGCTAACATAGCTGAGGGTTTTTTTCCACCCTCTTTCGCCATAACTTTCCCAGTCTTAGCTTTTGAATGCATTTTGGGATTGTTGTTGTAGTTTCTACTTATCTACTAGAATATTTGACAGAAGTACTTAGGTACACGGTTATTGTAATATTTACATATTTGTCTTTATTATTACAGGTTATACTAAGGTTTTTTTTCTGTCTGGTACACTTCCTAGTGTTTCCCTTGGAGCAGTGCAGCTCTCCTCCTCCTCTGATTTCCAGTAGTTCAGATAGTGGTCATGTATCAGGTTGCAGCCTCCTGAGTCTTTCCCATCTTCTCTTCCTGTCCGCAGCTGGGTGAGTACACCTTTTAATTATGGCTGCCCCTCCAACCCAAGGCCTACGCCTCATATCTTGGAATGTTAAAGGGCTCAATCATCCCATCAAACACACTAAAATTATCCAATACCTACGTTCTCTACATACAGATTTTGCCTTGCTCCAAGATACACATGTCCTTAGTAAATCTACTCCTTGGCTTAAGAAATCCTGGGTTGGGGCCATTCATGCTAGCTCTGCTTACACTAAATCTAAAGGAGTAGCCATTCTTATCAGAAAATTCAGCATGTGGACGGTTGAAGAGTCTAAATCTGACTCGTTGGGTCAGTGGATTCTGGTTAAGATGAGCTCCTCAAGTGGGAAACTGATTTGGGGAAATGTCTATGCCCCAAACACAGACCAAGCAGACTTCTTCCTGAGTCAGAGCCAAGTCATTTCTGCCCTTCAAACGGATAATGCTACCACCCCTCTGATACTAGGGGGCAGTTTCAATCTGGTCCCTGATATCTTTTTGGATATGTCTAGACTGACTCCCCAAGTACACCCTAGAGCCCATGCTGCATTACATGAACTGCAGATGGAATGGGGTTTAATAGATGTTTGGAGGAGAGACAATCCGACTGGGCAGGACTATTCTTATTTTTCTCCCTTTCACGGAGTACATAGTCGCATTGACTACTGGCTGGCCAACAGTGCTGCATCCTGTGGGGTCATGAACAACTCCATAGGCAGCATCCACCTGTCAGACTATGCACCGGTTATGACCATATCTACCTCTCCGGGCCAACGACCGACAGGTACTAGATGGAGATGCAACCCTATATTAGTCAAAGACCCAGAATTTAAGCAGGCCATGTTAAAAGCCACTCAGGACTACTTTGCGATCAATTCAGACTGTGGAGTCTCTGCAAGTACAGTATGGGAGGCTTTTAAGGCTAACCTTAGAGGCCATATTATTGCATTTGCAACACACCGAAACAGAGTCCGGAAGAGATCACTAGATAGATTACAATCAGAGCTGTCTGGACTAGAGGCTCACTTTAAAGTCTCTCCTGCAGCTGTTTGAGATTTGTCCCTATCTCTTAGAATAGTAGGCCTTAAACATCAAATCAATGCAATATTACAGCACAAAGCAGAATGGCTCTTGATTAGATCAAAGCATTCTTACCAGGAAGGGGGAGACAAAAACGGCAAATGATTAGCTTACCAATTGCGCAAACAGCAGGCCTCGGCCAAAATCCATGCTCTCCACACTAACACTGGCACAATCTCTTCTGACCCAGTCGGTATTAATCAGACCATGAGCCTCTTCTACCAATCTCTGTATACAATCCAAACAGCTTTAACGCCATCCCAGCTAGCCCAGAAAGTAATTCAGTTTTGTCAGCCCTTTAATATACCTACCTTAAAGCCGGAACAAGTTTCTGAGTTGGACGCTTCTATTACTGCATCAGAGTTAAAACAGGATCTGTCCCAGATGGCTAAAGGTAAGGCCCCTGGGCCCGATGGGATGACTGTTGAATTATATCAAACTCTGGAACAAGAGATTACCTACCCACTGCTGTTAGCCCTGCAAGATGCAAATGCTTCAGGGTCCCCCCCCCCCACAATGAAAGAAGCTCTCATTATGCTGCTACCCAAGAAATCTAATGAATCCCTGACTTGTGCAAATTTTCGGCCTATATCCCTTCTACCAGTGGATACAAAAATCTTAGCCAAGATAATGGCTACTAGAATGCATAATGTCCTCATTTCCTTAATTCACCCCTCTCAGGTGGGATTTATGCCAGGGAAGGTGGGCTCCAATAACACTAGATTATTACTCAACCTGAAGTGAATAGCAGCCAGATCTAAGAATCCTATGGCAGCCCTAGATGTCGACTTCATTAAGGAATTCGATTCACTTGAATGGAATTACCTACATAAAGTCCTCAGACTATACGGCTTCAGCCCAAAATTTAGAAAGTGGATCTCGACACTCTATAACTTGACTAACTCGGATATATCTCCTCCTTTCCCACTATATAGAGGGACACAACAAGACTGCCCTTTGTCCCCTCTCCTCTTCTTAGTTGCTTTGGACCCACTGATCAGAGTACTTGCTAACACCGAGGGCCTGTTGGGCATCCCTATTCAGGGTAATTCTTATGTAGTTGCAGCATAAGCAGATGACCTATTACTCACCTTGTCCCATCCTTAGCGATCCCTCCCTCTCGCTCTCTCCCTTCTCCAAGAGTTTTCCCTACTGTCAGGACTGCAGGGGAACCAGAGTAAAACCACCTTGGCCCCACTCAATGCTTCCTGCACTCAGGACTGCCTTCAAGGCACACAATTAAGTTGGGCTCCTTTGGGGTTCACCTATCTTGGGATTTTTATTCCCACAAACTGGATGGACCTCTAATCCTCCAACTTTACTCCTCTACTGAAGCAATTACATACAGAAGTGGAGCAATGGCGTCAGCTACATCTATCCCTCCCTGGCAAAGTAGCAGCTATACGCATGCTTCTTCTCCCCAGGGTTTCATATCTGTTCAATAATCTCCCAATACACCTTTCACCTAAGCTTTTTTCTTCTCTAGAGAAATTGGTATCCCTCCTTTTATGGGAGGGGAAAGCGCATAGATGGGGAAACTTGGATTGAGGGCACACTGGTTTAAAGGAGGCCTGGGTGTTCCCTGGTTTCAAGGTTACCACCTGGTGAGTGTGGTGGCCCAAGCCACCAAGTGGTTTACACCTGAGAGTGCATCCTACCCAATGTGGGTTACGGTAGAATCAAACATACTTGCCCCCACTCCTTTAAGAGTCTTACTAGGCCCAGAAACCCAACTACCAAGGGCCTATCTCCACTCATGGTAGAAACATGACATGCCTGGCAAAGATGTATGGTGCTATCCCACACCCCTCTAAAAGTATGGCACCCCCCTTGAGGTATGCTACACTCTGGCAAAATAGCTTTATTACCTGGGAAACCTATTAAATGGCCAGACTGGGAGGCCAAGGGAATATGGTACGTTCAGGACTTGATGATGCCCGACTTGGATATCCTGCTATCCTTTACCCAACTAAAGCAGCAGTCCCATCTCCCCAACAATGACTTTTGGCATTTTCTCCAGATACGTAGCTCAATTAATGCTCTCTCCTCTCAAGTTAGTACGTTAGGAAATGGGCATGGCTCGCTTCATTGCATAAATCTCCCTCTTCAAAAGGCCGAATAGGCAAAGCTTATGCTATCTGGCATGAGGCTCAGGCTGACTCCACTGACCAATGCAGGGATAAATGGGAAACACATATAGGTGAAGCTATATCTGCCGAGGCTTGGTTCTGGTCTTTTAAGAATGCACATAATGGCTACAGAGACTCTAAGAGATGTTTTTTGTAACTCAAAATTCTTTTACATTGGTACAGAACCCCAACTGTCCTACACTCAATGGGATTATTACCCCATTCCAAGTGCTGGAGATGTTGGCAACCGGATGCCCACCTCTTACATGTTCCATGGATCTGCTCTCAAATAACCCCTTTTTGGAAAAATGTTGCTCATGAATGCTCAAGAGTTCTCTCCATTAGAGAATTACCAATGGATACTGCACTGCTCCTTGGAGACTCTATTGGGCTAGGCCCCTTACCCAGGGAACATAGAGGGTGGATTATGCTAGCATTGCTAGAGGCTAAAAGACTCATACTAATGCACTGGAGAGAGCCCAATAATCCCACTATTAACATGTGGCTGACAGTGATGGCTCAGGTGGCCATCTTAGAAAGACTGGGCCAGAATTTCAAAGCCCCAGTGCAAGCTGCGACAATGGCAGCTTGCACCGAGTGCAGTGCGCCTGGGACCCTGCACCTGAATTTCTACTGAACAGGGTCCCGGCACCTAAGTCCAGCAGCGTGTTGCAAAGGGGGTGCTGTGCCCGTTGTATGGTGCACCCACCCGGAATGCCACAATGGCTGAGGGGAGTCCGAAGCACCCACAGATATGGGCTGGCAACGGGAACTGCCCCCCAACACCACCGCACCAGCAGCACCAGTGCATAAACTTCCCGGTACCTGGTGGGCTGGTGCCCCCACTCAGCTCAGCACTCCCACCCTCCTGTACCATGATCCAGTGACTGGCACCTTCACACACACCCCAGGCGGCGAATGGCAGTCCATGCACGCATCTGTATACTGTATACAGTACATGCACAGACTGCTCATTCGGTGGCCAGCCATGGTGGTGTGTGGAGGGCTGTGCCGATCACCGGATCAGGGTACGGGAGAGGGGTGGGAGTGCTGAGATGGGTAGGGGGGTTGGTGGGATGCACGGACGTGGGTGTCAGGGACCGTGATGGGGGTGAGGGGGGACCACCAGGGATCACCTACTGGGGATGGATGGGGTGGGCCACATGGTGGCACCTACAGGATGACCCCCCAGGAGCCGTCTAAGTCCCCTTAGACCTGCCCCTCACTGGTCTAAGGGTACTTGGCACTTGGTTCCTGGGGGGGTTCTTTCAAATTCTGGGTCTGAGGGCTGCGGCAGTCTGGGTCTGCTACAAGCCCCCAGTGCCATGCCGCAGCCACTTTCATGGCACAAGGATGGCTCTAGCACACTTTGGGGCAGGCAGCCTGCTGGGTGATGCAGGCTGCCTTCCAATTCCCACTTGGCGCAGCCCTTGGTGCAAGGTGCCCTTGCGTCAGACCTGTTTGACACATGCACCTAGCGTCAGTCTAAGGCCTTTGAAAATCTGGCCCCCTGTCTTATGCTCATCGAGGAAATCTTATCTATTTTCACAAAAAATGAGACACCTATCTTTCATCCCCTTTGTGTAAAACCATTCCCATACCTGACAATCCACCCCTGCTAGGATAGGAGAATTTATTACTATATATATAATTTTATTGCTCAGAAGATTGTATCTATCTGGTACTGTCTTGAGGCAGAAGTCTTACCTTATCTTCCTTATGTGTTTCTTAGTATATTCTGTATGACCCTGGATATGATGTGTAGGTTTTAACTACTGTGTATTGACTAAGTAGTTCTGAATGACTATGTAATGTCTGACCTGTATTGGATGAGTGTACCACAAACATTGTAACAGAAAAACTAAACAAATCAATAAAACATTCTACGATTAAAAAAAATTATTATTATCAGGATCATTTGGCATGACCTGCCGGCCATGAAACCATGTTGTTTGTCATTCTTACTCAAGTATTCCACCAGGACTTGTTTAATCAGGACATCCATTTGTTTTACTAACACTAATGTGAGGCTAATGGGTCTGTAGTTACTGGCTTCCTCCCTGATTCCACCCTCATGTAGAGACACCGTGTCAGCCCTCTTCCAGTCATTTGGAATTACTCCTGTCTGAAGCGAGTGGTTAAACAGATGCGCCAAGGGGCCCACTGACTCACCTGCCAACTCTTTTAGTATTCTTTGATGTATTCCATCCTGTCCAGGAGATTTTTCTTGTTATATACATTTGAGCAACTCCCTAACCTTGTCTGTGGTAATAATTGCCATTTCTATTTGAGGGACACCACTGCCATGTGCTGTAATGCCACTGTCAGGCATTGGGCCACTGTATTCATTGGTGAACACTGAACGGAAGTATTTGCTCAGAATGGGGGACTTCTGTCTGTCTTCTTCTATGATTCTGTACCCATTTTCAAGTCTGACTACCCCTTCCCCTTTCTTTCTCTTGTAAATACCTGAAGAAATGCTTGTTTTCCTCTTTGACTTCTTTTGCTATCTGAAGTTCCACCACTGCCGTTGCTTGCTTCACTGCCAACTTAGCCTCCTTATTCTTCTGTGGATAATCTTCCCATCAGTCGTTTCCCTGCTTCCTTATGAAGTTGAGGAAAGCCCCTGTCTTGGCCCAAATATCAGTTTTAACTTGACTAGTGAACCATTTGGGGTGTTTGTGTCTCTTCCTTTTTGTCACTGTCTGTATTCATATCTTTGTTGTCTCTAAGATGTTTTGTTTAATTGATCCCCAACTTTCTTCTACTTCTAACTGCTCATGTATCTTAGTTAGTTTATCTCTGGCTAGATCCCTTATTTTGTCAACAATAGCCCATCTGAAATTTAGGACATCTGCCCAGGACTGAGATTTGACCTGCCTCAGGGATAATTCAAACCAAACAAGAGTTGTGGTCACTGTTGCCAGTGCCTCCCCAACCCTGACTGCCCCGATTGTTTCCAAGTAGGTGAGAACCACATTCAAGATGGTGTACTGCCTAGTTGGATCAGTGACTAACTGCATGAGAAAGCAATCCTGTTAGGCTTCTACCACAGACTGATTCCTAGCTGATCTAGCCATTGGGATGCCCCAGTCTACATCAAGCATATTTAGATTCCCTACTACCACTAATTTCAGTTTCAGTGAAACTCCACTAATTTCTTCCAAAAGCTCCCTGTCCTTGTCCTCCACTTGATTCAGAAACCAAGAACCTCATCACAAAAGGACTAAGGCAAGTTTACCCAAAAAGGGCATCAGAAATAAACCAGGTTTTCATGAAATACAAAATCACACAACCCCCATAATGTCAGGCATCATAGGACAGCACCTCACTGACCTTGATAGGTACACAGCTCACCTGCTGCCAGTCTCGGATTTCTCTATCCCTACTCTGCATCATGCCACTCTTGACTCCCAACCCCCTTTCCACTCAAAAATAGCCACTAGAAGAAAAGTCCTCAGGCTGTTATCAAATCTTAAGTCAGAGAGTTCCCTGGCCATGGCACATTAGAAACCGGGTTTCTCAAATTAGGGGCACTTGCCACACCTGTCTGTGATCTTCTAAATAGATCCATCCTCTCTGGTGAAGTGCCAGGTCTTTGGAAAGTGGCTGTGGTGGTCTCCCTCCATAAGGGGGGGAACAACACTGTGGACAATTATAGGCCTATTTTAATTCTCTGTCCACTGGCTAAGATCCTGGAATGGATCTTGCACATTCCGTTACAATCCTACCTGGACGTACATCAGCTTCTCACAGACTGCCAGCATGGCTTCAGAAAGGGCTGTAGTACTACCACAGCACTTGTCAAAGTCTCGACTGGCATTCTTAATGCAAGTGATGCTGGTCTTCTAACCAGTGAAATATTCATTGACTTGACTAAGGCCTTCGATCAAATCAACCACCACCTTCTCCTTGATAAACTGCATCAATTAGGTCTTGATCGCTTAGCACTCACATGGTTCCATGACTACCTCACTGGAAGATCGCAAAGAGTGAAATGGTCTGGTTCACTCTCCTCTTCAAGGCCTATCTTACATGGAGTACTCCAAGGTTCTCTTTTTGGCCCGATACTAATCTCTCTTTTTATCAACGACCTCCCCAACTTCTGTGGAGGTGCGTCCTTGCAATTATATGCTAATGATGTAATCTTATACTGCTCATCTAACAATATAGGCTGGCTTAACCAAAGTCTTAACTCTGATTTCATTGCACTTGAGACCTGGTTCTCTGACAATCACCTAATTCTAAATACTGAAAAAAGCAAAAGCTATGCTTTTCCATAACCCATCCCCCAAACCTACCAGACAGCTCCAGATCAGTACACAGTCAGGAGACCCCATAGCAGTGGTTAGTACTGTTAAATAACTTGGGGTTCACTTAGATGCCTCCTTCTCAATGGAGCATCATGCAACTCAGCTTACCAAAATGGTAAACCAGAAGCTCGGGTTATTATACTGCCTCTGCCCTTTTTTATCCAATGCTGCCTGTAAAAAGATTGCGTCAACAACCCTTCTCCCTATTTTGTTCTATGGTGCCCCTCTACTACTCTCCACCCATTCCTCTTCCCTTGCACAGGTTCATCAACTCTATCATAGGACTGGATGTTTTGCCCTTGGAGCAGACTCCAGAAAACACCACTGTGAGGCCCTGTATTCTCTTCAGTGGCCTACCTATGACTCAAAGTTACAGTTTCACACCTTATGCCTTGTATTCAAACTTACCAAGCTCTTTAATCCCCCTTGCCTAAGGGAAATTGTTGGACCCACACGCACACTTAGATCTACTTCCTTACCCTTATTAGCAATCCAGAAGATGCAACGCCTATCAGATAAGCACTCATTCACCTTCTCAGCTCCGTCTGCTTGGAATTCCCTCCCCCCTAATTTACTCTCCTGCCCCACCCTATCCTCCTTCAAAAAAGAGCTTACCTCTTTCCTACTAACCCCCCTCCTCTGCAATTGCTTCAAATAACCCTTACAGCATCGTTAATACCTAGTCTATGTTACTCTGATAGATGTATCTTGTAATCCACCTGCTCTTGTGTTCCTGATATGTATATATTGTATAATATTAGTTATCCTGTTTATTTATATATGCTTAATGCGCGATCTGTTTTAAGTTACTTACCTGGCTTTCCACTGCAATAATTTTTGCAACATTGTTAAATCTCTCTGTATCTTGTATTTTATTATTGTATTTATCTATTGTACTGTGTTCACCATTGACACCCGGGTCATCACTGAAAAAGGGACTGCATGGTCTCAGTGGACTTACCCAGTTACCAAAATTCTAATAATAATAATAATAAAATAAAGATATGCAAATCACCATGAAAATGTAGGCTAGTTCTGCTTTAAGCATGATTGCATGGTGCCAATAGGCTTCTCATACAATCTGAAAAGAGTGAGAACTAAAAACACTGACACATGCGTCATCCTACACAGGAGACATCAATGGGCCTCATCCATGTCTCACTCCATGGGATCTGGCAATGATGGGCCCAAAATAATAAAGCAAGCTAAAAAGACAAAGAACCTCAGTATGAAAGCACTAATGCAAAGGTTTCCAGAAATATCACTGGCAACAAAGCCAGATTTTCAAGAATTACAAAAATCACACATACCCCCATAATGCAGAACATCATGGGAGATATTAATATTATAGTGGTGTGGTAGCACCACTATAGTTAAGGTTGAGTAGGCACTTTAATGTTAAACCCCAATTTTTACACTTTAAAGATCATGTACAGTGGTTTTATTTTGGGCACTGAGTATAACTACTCTCATCCTTTTGTCAGTGATAGGTAATTGTATCAGTTTCACTCACTTTGTGGCAGTAGTTTTAGTGAAATTTCATTTTTCTTCCCGTTTTGTTTTGGCCACCGGAGCTGCATGCTAACACTGTGCTTTCCAGCTGGGCATGTTCAGTGCTGACGTCATCATGGAGTGCTGAGCTGAGGACTGCTTGCTATAATCCCATGAACTATACATACTGTAATGGGGTGCACACATTTTGGGATGGTGCCATCAATTGCCAATTGTTTCACCATTGTCTAACCTGTGAAACAGTGATGTCTTCATACTTTGTTACATGAACCAATTGCGGTTGCAAAACATAGCATTTATGATCTTCTCCCATCCAGTCATGTTCACTCATCATAGTCTCCACATCTGCCATTAGTGTTGTTGCAGTCCTTGACTGATCCCTGCTCCTATGCCCCATGATGAATGATTTATTTTGTGCCCCCCCCACAAAAAAAAATGCAACCTAAAAAGTACACCACTGTGTGTCTACTATGTGTTGCCTGAGCATAAACACACTGCCACAGCAAAGGGAGCAACAGGCAAAATGTCACAGAGATTCCTGAATCAACAAACAGCTACAAACATTGCAATTTGTTTTATTTTCTGTATCCGTGTCATCCAACCCAGTCTTTTATACAGTGATTAACTCACAGACATATGTATTTCTTTATTAATTTTGATATTATTCTTGTGGCAATCCTCTGTCATGGCTGGTCTTTCTACTGTTTACATATAATTGGTTTCTGTGTGTCACATCCTTACCCTGTCTCCCTCTCCTATTCCAGGGGAGCACAAGTACAAAATCATGGCTCCTTGTGATGTGGGAAGTGGGTAGACACTGGTTGAAATGGCAGGTGGAATACTGGCCACAGCCATAGAACAAATACATGTTTTAGGGGAATACTGCAGGAGAGTGAATTAGAGTTTTCTCCAATGCACAAAAAGTGGAAAAAAACAGTGGGATAGTGAAGTCTTCACAAAGTAATAATTCTGTAGAAAACCAAAACTGTCTCCTTGGTTTGAGGGGGCACTTATATTGTGGTGGGCCAGCAGCATCAATTCACGCCCTGATCAGACAGTGCACAGTAGGGTAGGGAATCATGGCTTTTTACCATAGAGAAAGGTTTCTGTCCCCCCTCCCAAAAGAAATACATACTAAGCATGTGTTGTGCCAAACAGGGAATAAGTGGCATACCAATGTGAACATAGGATGAGCGTGTCAGGTCGTGAACTGTGCATAGAATGACCCAGACACCAGATATAAATCTAGGGGATGCTCATGACATTAGTGAGGGCAGCTGAAGTGTGTTGCAATGGTGCACATCTGCCCCAACATTGTTTGGGTGTGCCAATTCTGAGCAAATAATAACAGCCAAGATGCATTGATTTCTGATTCCTGGGTCAGGATATTGCTTGCAAACACGTACCTGTCAAATAAACATGAAACAACATTGGCATAGCATACAGAGAAGGCAAGTATTCACTATATGCAGTAGCAAAAGGGGGTGAACAAAACTGTATTCAGAAGCACTGGCAAATGACATGGAATGATCAGTTGCTGGAGGAATGCTTGAGGGTACCATAGGCTCAGTGTCTGGCCTTTAGACTGGATGGGGAGACCACGGCATAATCAGCTGACTTGATGGTGCATTTTAAAATGTGGCTGCAAGCAGTAGAGCTGTAGTCACTGCTAGTATGAAATGTTGCCTGTCAGAAGGGTGATGTGGTGATCATCTTACTGCACTGTGTTTTTCTGTAAAAAATGCCACAGTCACAGACACGTTATTGCAATTGTAACAATTTGTCCTTCTGCCTGTGGGCTGTGTACAGAGAACAGGCACACAAGAATGGCAGTCAGGCACCATTAGATAATGCCAAAATCTGCAGCTTGCACAAACCAAAAAAGGACCGGTCCAGCTCGATGTCGAAGTGCATGTAAATAAAGAAACAAAGAGACAAGATCCATAAATAGATAAACCATGGAAATAAATGGCTTATAAAAAAAGTCACGTTCAGTGGAACTGCAATAAATGCATATGAAATTATAACGGTCGTGCCTAGTGCTGAGATAGTCAGTGGATGAAAAAGAAACAGATACTGCACACCTACAGTATATCTTGGACATTTATTGCTGTCACACATAACAGGAAGCTAGTTAGAAAACCACATTCCTTGTGTTATGGTTTGTTGATTCCTTTTTTTCCAAGCACTTCACCAAAGTGCTGGACTATTTCCTTTTTATGTTTTGGAAGATTGCAGATTACATAGTATTACGCTGACAGATCACCGTTAATATGCACCTGTTCTCTGTCCTTGGCCCACTGCCATTGATCCTGTGCAAAAGACAACCATAAACACCTGCAAAAAGGAGTCAGTGGCATGTGTGACAAAATACAGTCCAGTTAAATAAGACGATTGCCAAATCTGGACAACACCACCCTGTCCTCCATAACATACTTGTGTACTGGTTGTGTTCCACTGGGTTAGGTGAGGGTAAGAGGCTAACAGACCGCCCCTTCAACCCATTACATGTGCACAATAGAAAACCTGAACATGACAAGGGAAGGCCACAAGAATAATTACATAATACATACAGAAAGAAATACAGAAAAAAAATACCCCCAGCGATTTGCCAATGACTACTAGCATGAAAGGCTAGAAGGGTGATGTGGCGATCATCTTACTGCATTGTGTCTTTCTGTGATAAATGCCACTACCACCAACACATTACTGCTGTTGTAGCTATTTGTTCTTTTGCTGATGGGCTGTGGACAGAGAACAGGTGCAATCAACAGCAGTCAGGCACCGTTGGATAATGTCGCAATCTGCAGCCTGCACAAACCGAAAAAGAAAAGTTCCAACTCGATGGCAAAGTGCATGTAAATAAAGAAACAAATCGACATGGAAACAAATGGCTCATAAAACACCAATTTCTGTGTTACTGCAATAAATGCATATGCCATTATTACGGTTTTGCCTAGTGCTGAGAAAGTCAGTGCATTATAAGGCAACAGATACTGTGCACCTATATCTCTGGCATTTATTGCTCTCACACAGGATGATTTAGAAAACTTTATTCTTTGTGATATGGTTTGTTGTGCTTTTTTATCCCCATGTACAGTATTTCGCCAAGGTGCTAGACCGTTTCCTTTTTATGTTTTAGCAGATTGCAGATTACATAGTATTAAGCTGACAGATCACCATTATTTTGCACCTGTTCTCTGTCCCTGGCCCACTGCCATTTATCCTGGGCAAAAGACAACCACAAACCCAAAGAAAAAGGTGTTGTTGGCAAGCATAACATAAATTAATAGTCCAGTCAAATAAGATGATCACCACATCTGGACACCACTATACCCTGTTCTGCATAACACACTTGTGCAGTGGTTCTGCTCTGATAGATTAAGTGAGGATAAGAGGCTAATGGACCACCCCTTCAAACTAGTACATGTGCACACTAAGAAACCAGGACATGACAGGTAACAGCCACAAGAATAATTACATCATACATACAGAAAGAAATACATAAAAAAAAATATTCACATTGAGTTGGCTATGCCATACATGAGTCAGTCCGAGATGGAGATGCGCATGCTGAATTTGCCCCACTGGACCCAATGCCACTGTGGTGCAGATGGTTGGAATAAGGAATGAATGGATGCCAGCTTAGCAGGATCCAAGCTGTAGCACCTACACCTATATGGCTAGTGACAATCCAACCCAGTGGGTCCCACATCAAAAAGGCTTCTCACACAAGACACTGCCCCCCCAACATTATGCACTTACATGCAGTGTTTGAGCACAATAATAATTCTGTTTTTGGGGGGAGGGGGAGATGTGTTTTGGCAACATTTATTGGGGCTACAAGGTGCGTTGCCTGCACAAACTGATTGGCAGTGTGTATTTGCTCATGGCAATGAACTTTGTTCCACACTGATCGGTATATGGTGGGACTACTGTATTGCAAGTGGGATAGCGACACATCACAGGCACATGATCACTGCAGTTAGTCACCAATATGTGTCTCTAAAAGCAAGAGATAAAATATATAAAATAATAAAAGTATTTACATAAAATGGCATTGTAGGTGTTACAATGCTGCATATTCTTATTATGATAACTGCCTTTTTTTGTGTGCCTGTGCTCTGACCATGGGCCACAATAACTATTCAGGGATGAATGAACAGCACAGATAGGAGCAAAAAGTGTTGGTGGTACCTATGACTAAAATATGCAGTTCAAGTAACAACAGCAGACTGCCAACCCATACGCTAAATGAGTACTGCCTCAAAAGTTAATCACATTACACACTCCCAGTCGACTTGTTTTTGATGTGGTCAGTGGACAACAATCAGTTAAAATGGCACCAAGAATACTGGCCACAAACAGATGTGTTTTGGAGGTGGGAACCACAACATGTTTGAGTGAAATAATGAAATAGGGAAAGTTACAGTGTTCTCCACTGCACAACACAGAGCTATAAAAAGAGCATGTAGTGTAAGTGTCAGGCAAGTAATAACACTGGAGAACACCTAAAGGCAGTTTGCCATTGTCTCCTGGATGGAGGAGGTCACATATTACCACGAGACAGCAGCATAAATTCATGGTTTGAGCAGCAGTGCAAACTTGGGCCAGGATACTGAAGTTTTTAGTACAGAGAACACACAGGAAGGGTTTCAACATGGACAATAATAATAAAAAAAAAGACATTGGGAAGAGATCAGGGAAACAATGAATCAAAGACCAATGCAGCCAGAGGATGAGCATGTCATGTGGAAAAAAGGTGCACAGAAGGCACCAACACCATATCACTGTGTAGGGGTGACCACACATCCTAAGGGAGGGCAATTTTACTATATCGAGCTGTGCCTATTTTCACATTTGCAACAACATACATTAGGTGGGTGGCCCCAGACCTGACCGCAGTCTGGAAAGACAATTGCTGCATCATTGTGAATAAATGTGGTGACTACCATAGGTTAGGCATGCCCTAAGCCAATGTTGGGGTGTGTTGCCACTGCCATTTGCCAGGACAAAGTGAAAATGTGCAGGGAAAACAACAGATGTGGCATTTTAGCACTAAGGGGCTTCATGGAAAAAGCACAGCCCGCCTTCAGTTGGGGCACATAAGGTGAACATGATTATTGTCTGTAGGGGCACAGTTGACAATAAATTCCAGGTCAGATCCACAGATACAAGCACAAGAAATGAAAGAACATGAAAGAAATCATCCACGTTCAGCTCAGAGACAGACTTCTAATTGGCACTCTGGCTGCTGTCAGATACCTCCACATCAGATATAGTTTGGGGCTGGCTGGCCAGAGGCTTGTAGGAATATGGTTGAATGCATGCTGACCCCCAAATGCTGTTGATGTCAGATGACAGTGTGTGCAGTTGGCTAACCAAGCTGAGGCAGTGATCACATAAGAAAGTTATCTACAGCTGAAGATGATTTAAATTAAGCACCACTCGGCAATGATGTCTCAGCAGTGGGGGTGGTGTTTAGCAAGTTGAGGAGAGTTCATGCATGAGGGACAGAACAAAACATAAAATCATTCACTAAATATCCCAAACTGGATGGATATGGAATCTAGAAGACAAGTAATAATACAACACAACTCACACAGGTGAGGTATTTGACTTTATTAGGGGTTTTAAGTAACTTTCCATAAGAGGGCTTTGCACGTGATCTTTAATATCTTCGCAACCGTTCAACAGATTTGCATGAAAGTTTGCCTGCATGGTATCGTGGGGAAGAGCTCTTGATGTGGAAAGTTTATCTTTGGTTGGATGTGTGGATACCGAGATGCAAATAGTGAAATAACTTAAAGATAATTGCTATATTTTTGCTATTTTTTTTTTACCATCACCCAGAAGGTTTGGAATTTTGGTCTGAAATTTTTAGGGTACAAAGGGCTTGCCTCAGAAAGATTTCCTTTGCTGGTTTAGTGAAAAAATATTAGATCATACCAAAGTTACAAAATTTAAAAAAATTGGTTTCTAAGCATGTTCAGTAAGCACTTCAAAATAGTTGTAATGAGGTGTGACTTGGATTACTAGAATGACCTCATAGTTCATGAATAATGAAGAGTTTATTTGCATACACATTTTTTAAAATTGATGGAATTAGAAAATGAGGTAAAAACTACAAGCTATCCCTCTTTTGGAAGCTGTGTCTTTTCAAAATCACTGTTTGCAACAATTTACTTTTGGTTTACTTTTTGGATACCGACAAACTGAAAATGTGAATTGTTTTGAAACATGGGTTACAAATCAGAGTGTTGAACATTAGATCTATAGAAGGAAAGTAGTAATTTTTTTAACTTATTTTAAAATATACATTAGAGTATAGAGTTTGTGTTCATGTGAATTAAAAAAGTTTCAGACATTTCAATGGCTTAGAAATATGCAAAGTTTAAAACAATCTTTTGGTAATACATAGAAACAAGAAAGTATTCTTGGCTGCTTTAGTTTTGGAATGGCTTGACTTTGGAAAAAAGAACTTTGACACAGTGATATCTGAGGAGGCAATGTAGTGCAGTGGCTAAGGCTCTGGGTTATGAACCTGAAAATCTGTGTTTGAATCCTGTAGCCCCCACTATGTTTTTCTATAAGTCATGAACTACTTATAGAAAAACGCTTATGCATTTATAAAAAACTAATTACAGAAAAAGTACTGTATTAAAAATTAAGGAAATGCATTGCAAAAAAGTTAGTTAATACATTAGTTAGGGTATTATAGTGGTGCAGTAGTGCCACTATAGTTAGGGTTGAGTAAGCACTTTAATATTAAACCACAATTTTTGCACTTTAATATCCTTGCAAAGATTCAACAGATTTACATGTAATTTTCCATGCATGGTCTCATGGGAAACATCTCTTGGGATGCCAATATGTATTCTGGCTGGATCAGTGGATTCCAAGATGTGGACAGTGAAAACATGTTAAAAAAATCACTGTCTTTTGCTGGGGTTGTTTTTTGCCATTACATAGCACCCAGATGGTTTGGAATTTTGATTTGAAATTTTCAGGATCCAAAGGGCTAGCCTCTGAAGGATTCCCTGTGCTGCTTTGGTGAAAAAATATTAATTTGTTTCAAAGTTATTATATTTAAAAAATTTGAGTTCTGAGCATTCTCAGTATGCACATCAAAATAGCTATAAAAGTGTTGTGGCTTGGGTGGCTATAGTCACCTTATAGCTCATGAATAATAATGAGAATATTTGCATACCCTTTTGTAAAATTGAGTGAATTAGAAAAATCAGGTGAACACTACAAGCTATGCCCTTTTGGGAAGCTTGGTCTTTTCAAAACCGCTGATTACAACAATTCCTTTTTCATTTATGGTTTGGATACTGACTGACTGAAGACGTGAATTGTTTTTAAAAAATGTTCTACAAATCAGTATGTTAAACATTAGGGCTATAGATGGAAAGTAGCCATTTGTTTACTTATTTTAAAATATATGTTAGAGTATAGATTTTCTGTTCATGGAATTTAAAGATTTTCAGACATTTCAAGGGCTTAGAAATATGCAACATTTTTAAAAATGGATGTTTGGTAATACAGAGAAACAGGAAAGTAATATTGACTGTTTTAGTATGGAATTTGCTTGACTTTGGATAAGAGAACTTTAAAAGAATGATATCAAAGAAGACAATGTATTGTAGTGGGTGAGACTCTGGGCTAATAATCTAGGGCTAATAATCTAGAGACCTGGGTTTGAATCCCACAGCTCTCAGTGATGTTTCCTTTTTGTAATAACTCATGCATTTAAAAAGAAAAACTAATTATAGAAAAACACTTATGAGTTTTTAAAAACTAATTACAATAAAAGTACTATTTCAAAAAGTCAGGAAATGAATTGCAAAAAGTGTTGCTAATTTACTAATTAGGGTATTATAGTGGCTCAGTAGTGCCACAATAGTTAGGTTTGAGTAGACACTAAAGTCATACATTTATAAAAACTAATTACAGAAAAATACACATGTGTTTATAATAATTAATTACTGAAAAAGTACTATCTCAAAAAATAAGGAAATTCATTACAAAAATAATTTTGTTAATGCACTAGTTAGGGTTAATGTGACAAAAGTAGGGAAATGTGGCATTAGGGTTTCCAACCCTAACACCCCACCCCAACCTGCAGGCAGCAACAGGTGTGGGGTGTGACTTGGGGTTTCAACCCCAACGCTTTCCCCATTTTCATATACTGTACCCATATCAGCTTACTTACTCATGGAATGGGATGATCATTAGGGTTGACAATCCCATGCCCGTTAATGCCACCAGGGTGTGGTGTGGGGTATTAGGGTTGGAAGTGCGGGACAGTAATTGAGGCATCTTTTGCCCCATCTTATGCCAATGTTTACATGGGGTACTGGGAGGAGACCTACATTTACAATAGGGCACATACTCCATTCCACAATAAGGTGGTTAAGGAGATACTGTATGTTTTATTGATGATATTGTCTGCATCTGGGATGGTACCATGAAGGAAACACATAAATTTTTGCAATACCTGAATGATAATTTCAATCTAACATTTACTTCAGTGGCAGATCCCATGTCAGTTAACCATTTGGATAGCATATTCCATGGTGTCTCAGGTTAGACAATATCAACTTATGGCTATAGAAAACCTATTGTAGTGAACAACATTTTACACTACAACAGTGCCCATTCTAAGAAATTGATAAATTGAATTCTATATTCTCAATATATGAGAATTAGATGCAACTTTACAGACAATCACACATTTGCTAGCCATGCCAGGGAACTTAAGGAATGACTACTAAAAACAGGCTACACCCAGCCTGGTGGCACAGAGGGCTGAGGCACTGGATGCCACACCTCAAACCACACTGGCAACCTGGGTTCGGGAATGGATTCAGGTCATCGGGGGCTGGCCGGAGAAGTAGAGTATTGAGCATCCAAAGGACTGCTCGCCTCTCCTGGGGAGGGTGGGACCAGGAGTACTACATGCAGCAGTGCAGGAGGGACAACCAGAAAGCTGGAAAAACAGCTTCAGCACCACTGGATGATGGCTTCCATGCTCCATGTTCCCTAGAACCTCTGGGAGCATCCTCCACCACAGCAGTGCCCCTGGACCATAGAAAAAATAGTGTGCTGGGGTTCCCTGCCACCCGGTGCCTTCCCCCTCAGAGGAGGAGGACCCACCTGGTGATGGGATGCATGGGGGATAAATTGAGGGTTGGCTGCGATGTGTGTGGGAGGAGCTCCAGAAGAGGACAACTGAGGCATGGAAGCACTAGGTGGCATGAAGGAGAGGTGGACACCGGAGAATGAGGGGAGGTAAAAAGATCGCTAAAAAAAAAAGAGGCTATGAACTGACAGTATTAGATCAACCACTAACTAAAGTCAAAAAGTTAATCAGAGATACTTTATTAGTCCCCAAACACAGGGATATTGAAATAAAAATCCCCCCTTGTACCATGGTTTTGATTTCAGTCTTATAGCTGGCCAGATATGAAGCCTGATCTATAAATTCTGGTCAATATTATAGGCAGACGCTAATTTGAGTGAATGTTTTGGCAGTAAACATAGGGTCACCTTTCACAAGAAGAAGAAGACTTTGGTGGACATATTAATGTTCAGCCACTTCACTGAGTCAGTTACCCCTACTACTTGGCTCCAGATATGCCGACAGGGATTCCACAAGTGTGGCTTTTACAATGTATGCAATTTTGCATCTGAAGGCAATATTTACGTACATCAACTTCAACATGATGTAAGTGTAGAAATCAATCAATTCCTTAATTGCAGAAGCAGCTATGTGGTGCATATATTCTGGTGCCCCTGTGAGCTTCAATATGTGGGAAGAACCAATAGATTCTTGAAAATTAGGATGCAGGAGCACATTCGTGCCATTTACAGCAAAAATGACAACAAATTCGATTGGGGCACACTTTGGGGTGGCACACAATTCAAACCCTTGTGGTTTAAAGTTTACAGCCCTGGAACATATGCCACCATTACCTAGGGGTAAAGGCAGATTAAATATCCTTTTGAGAAAAGAGAGTAGATGGATTTTTCATTTGAATGCATTAAGACACTATGGCATTAATGAAGAACTTAACTACTCCTCCTATCTGAAATAACCTTTTTTAGTATTAGACTTAATTTCAGATTCAGATTTAAAACCCTGAGAATTTGATTGAAAATATATAATAAGGTGGATTAAATAACAATAAAAGTTTTATTTCTTCATTTTTTCAAAAAACTCATCACTCTTCTCCTCTCCCCTTCTCCCCATTCCACCCTTTCTGCTGTTTCCTTCCCCTAGTTTTTCAAGTGTGTACAAAGAACTCAATCCACAGTTTGCTTATAATTTATTTAAGGCATACTATTATATGCAACTTCATATCTATTATTAGTTTAGCATTATGTGTTACACATTTGCCTTTTTTCTAGGACTGAGACAAAGGTTGTTCCAATCAGTGCATTTATTCACTTGTATTTTCTTCTTTTACTTCTTTTTTCTAGTTACAGCTATAGCTCCAGTTACCAACCAGTTGCCTTTATTGGTATTACTGGTCAGCATGCCTTATGAAATGTTGCAAGCAGCAGATAAACCAATGCTGCATCTTCTTTTAATCAACCCAGTGTTTTCAATCAACTTCACACATTAGTAAGTGCACTGGGATCATAAATTGGATTTCTTGGAGTAATACATTGTGTGGCTCTTTTTTCATTTCATCATATTTTAATTTCCCATTACTCACCCCCCCCCCCATTTAATAATAAAGTCCTTTCTATATCTATCTATCTATCTATCTATCTATCTATCTATCTATCTATCTATATTGCTTTCTAGCTAAATGGTGTAATAAGGTCAGGCTCAGGTAATGTTGATAGAGAAATGATAAAAAGTCATTAGGCTTCACTCTAAATGAGGTGTACACTTTCATCCATGCACCTGGTGAAAGCACATTTGACATAAGCTTCTGAACCACAGAACTCTTAGGTAGATTTTAGGCAAAATATACAATACCAAAGGCAAACCTTTTAAGGGTACCGTTCCAAGCAATCTCTTTGATGAAAAGTCCAACAAAGTTCATTACGGTCTTCTTCCAAAATGAAGGGGGTCAATATAACAGACATTCTGTACTGGATGGAAAAAAAATGCGGTGTGCAGGGAAATCCCAAACCAATTTTTGATTCAGAAGGTTTCTGGAATGGGGGATGGTGGATGAAAGTGAAACTACAACAAACTGATACGTGACTAATACACTTATTCAACTGCTTTTTCCTAGGAAGGGACAAGGGTTTTATTTTCTATCCCAGGCAACCCAGACAGTGCAATAAATGTGGGTCTTCCCGACATCTGAGTAATCAATGTGAAGTGATTAAGTGTGCACAGCATGGGCAGACAGGGCATACAGTTTTTTTTTTGCCAAAGCAATGGAAAATGTAATTTGCATGAGGATGACAGTCACTCCTTTATGGACTATCAGTGGGCATCCCACAACACTGAAAATCAAGACTTTGGGGTGATAGATTTATATATAAACAAATCAGCAAGAGCAGCTCAGAGACCTAATAGACAGGAACCTGCTTCAGAAATACCTAATAGACAGGAACCTGCATCTGAGAGACCTAAAAGACAGGAACCTGCAACAGAGAGACAAGAACCTACAACAGAGAGACAAGGCCCCCAAAACAATCCAGAGACTGTAATTCCATCTATGTCTGCTACCCAGATCAGGGTCAAAGAGAAAGAGACACACACTAGTGGGGACCAAGGGTCTGAAAGTATACCCCCCTACCGTGCCTTCAACAGATGGGTAGCATACTGTACAGAAAGCAATAAAAGCACAGGGCTAAGAAAAAGAGAAAGGAATCAGACCTCATAAGTGGTCCTGAAGTAATAACTGCAACAGTGTCAGATGACATATCTGAATCAGTTTTCACCCCAAATAAGTATGCAGCCTTACAATGGGGTGATACTGAAATGAGTGACGAGTCTGATGCTGCTTCTGTGATGTCATCACAGAAAGATGTGAGGTATGATAATGAGAACCTGCTCCCAGAATCAGAAAAAAATAAACCAGTATGACATAGAATGGATCCCAGGGCTTTCAAAAATTAACTTGAATTTACCACTTCCCATAACCCACTACGGGGATTATCCCTGGCATCATTAAACACCAACAGTATCTTGTCAGAGAAGAAAAGACTAATGGCATATTTTCTGTTTTCTGATATGGCATATCATATAGTATTCTTGCAAGATACTAGACTGAGGAATATGCATGATATCCAGGTGGAATGTGCAGCATGGATATGGGGACAGACCTACTGGTCACTAGGGGAAGAAAATTGTAATGGGGTGAGTACTGGTATTAATATAGAGAAACTCAAAGTGATTCACATGGTAGAAATCAATCAATCAATATCTTTATTTATCCAGGTGGGCACCACTGAGCAAGCTCATTTACAAGGTGGACCTGCGGTCCTACAGTAATCATACAGAAAGACAAGTTACAATAGTACAAACAGTAAAAATAGCTGCTATTATAGTAAAAATGCACATTTACAGGTAATATACATTGAACATAGAACTACAAGGAGTCATGGATAATGAACTTGTGCTGGATCCAAGCCCAAAAACCGTGCATTTTGTAGTGGGAAATGTTAGGGAGAGGGTAGGCATACCAGATAGAAGATATCAAACATATAATGCAAGGAGAGGTGGGGAATAGGGGCACAAGAGAAGAGGACCCAATTGTTGGAGCAGAGTGAGGGACTGGGAGGGTGGAGGACCATACGAAAGGCGACAAAGTGATTTTTGCCCCAAAATGCGGCGACGTATGGAGGAGAAAAGCTGCCATTGTACTAAGTGCAAGAGGAGGAATATAGTAACAGAGGCATAACTGGGAGAGTCCAGGAGGTTAGGGCAGAGGGAGGTGTTGGATGGACGAGGGACCGAATATTTTTGGGGGCGAAAGACGATAATTATCCCCAAGTGTGGTAGCATGTGCTAGAATCAGGATGCAGCTGTTCAGAGCATCAAAGAATAAGATATGGGAGTTTGGCAATAAATCCTGTGGATCTGTTGGTGGGCATGCTAGAGGCAGAGGCACACATTTCAGCTTGGGGGCAGCCATTTGAGGGAGGGAGGTTAGTTAGTGTCTAGTAAAGCAGTTGCAAATTTCCGTAATGCCATCATGGTAAAGCCTTTTGAACAAAACGGTACTTATTGGGGTTTTCACCTCAAGTATTTTTTGGGTTTTATTCCATATTGATGGGAGAGCGAATCCAAAGGCGGCTCTCCCGACATGTATGAGTGCCCTGGGTATATTTAGCAGGAGTTGTGAGCAGCTTCTAAGGGAATAAATCCTGGGCACAATCAGAGACAGACAGTCAACGATGTATTGAGGGAGTTTGCTACTGAGGGCTCTAAGTGTCCAGAGTGCTGCATTAAAGTTGCGACTATAGTGAAGTGAAGTCCAGCCTGTGGCGGCATATAATGCCCAATGATGGGTAGAGAAGGGGAGGTCAGTGATGAAGCGTATAGCTCTGTGGTAGAGCGTATCCAATTTTCCAAGCTAGGAAGCCGCACAGCTACTGTATATGAAGTCTACGTAGCCAATTAAGGACAGGAATGTGGCGTGGACTAGTCATTTCTTTGCGTCTGCTGTAAGAAGTCTTCTTATCCTGTAAAAAAGGCCAAATCTTTGCCTTAATTTTTTCAGCAAGTCACTTCCTTGAGGGAAACCAATGAGAATGAGAAATGTTGACTAACGGAGCCAATATTTGGTTGGGTCATCCCAAGTTGGGTGCGCAGGCTAATGCAGGTGAGTTATCGAAGACTACGCCTGCTGTGGTGAAGTGTGTGTTGAATGCCTGCAGTATCTCTCTTTTGTCATTGATTACTATATTGTCAGAGGTAATTTTTGTAGGGAGCATATTTTGTGATGTGGCTCCTGCCAGTCCTTTGACTGTGGCCCAGAATTTGGAGGGACATTTGGCTGCAGTATCTAGTTCTGCTTGGTAATAGCAAGCTTTAGCTTCCCTAATCAGTTTGGTGCAGTAATTTCTGACTGTTCTAAACAGGCACCAATCTTCCTCTTTTTGGGATTTGTGGGCAGTTTTCCAGAGTTTATCCCTGGACAGTAGTGCAGCCTTGAGATCTTGAGTGAACCAATGGCATTTCCTAGCCTTTATGCATATTTTTGAGAGAGGCGCATGTAGATTCATGGCATAGGTAATGATTTCATGTAGTACAGAATATGCAGTTTCCACTGTTTTAGCAAAGTAAAAACTCTGCCACAAGGGGGAGTTTTTTAGGTCAAGTAGGTGTGCCTTTGGGTCGAATGACCTGGTTGACCTTTTGGTGGAGAATTTGGCTGTAGTTGGCACTTTGTTGGCTGCCCAAACTCTAGCTATTAGGCAATGGTCACTAATATCCACGCTCAAAGGTTCCAACGTGGGGAAGGAATGGGTTTATTCACAAGCAGTGACATCCAGAAGGGTACTTTGGCTGTATTCTTTGTTGATAAGGGTGGCTCTTCTGAGTAGGGTGAAACCAAGGGAGTCGCAGAAAGATTTAAGCGGGTGACCGGCCTCCGACAACCAATCGTAGTTTAGATCCCCGAGGATAATTGTTTCCAAGGGGCTAGTGTCCAAGATAGTTGTAAGATAGGACAAGAGCTGAGTACCGGCAGATGGTAGTCTATAGCATCCTATGACTCGGAGTGCTAATGATGGGGATAGGTCGATTTTTATGTTCAGGCACTCAAATCCTGCTACCAGTGAGTTAGAATTAAGTGTTGATGCCACAAATCTCTCTTTGAGGTAGATGGCGACCCCACCTCCTCTGGATTGCCTATCACATCTAAAGATCTGGTAGTTAGGTATATTAATCATGCTATTTGGCATAGAGGGCTGAAGCCAGGATTCTGAGATAACAAGCACATCTGACATTGTATGGGCGGTCCAAGCCTGGATAAGGGTGAATTTTTTCAGCAGGCAGCACATGTTAATGTGCATAAAACTAATACCGTTAAGAGATAGTGACTCAGAAGGGGAGGTAAGTTTATTTATGGGCCCTGGATTAAGCTCTACATTGCCAAAGCAGAGTAAGAGGAGGAGTATCAATTTTTTCAGGGATTCAAGTGAAAGGCAATGAGTTTGAGGCTTTTTCCGGCTTGGCATGGAGGAGGAACCGGGGTGCCAAGCTTTGTTTTTTTTAATTTATGCAAGCCTAAGGACACTGAGGCTAATACTCTGGCTGTGTAATGCCAGTGGGAGTAACTCATATTAATTAAAGATTAGGAAGGAGGCATAGACAAACCTGCAATAGTTGCTCTTCGAGGAAGGTACTCCACCTGGATCAGTTGGCAAGGAGCCTTGGCATAACATGTGATGTGTAGAGTCAGATTGGGTGAGTAGTCTTCAGGATGAGGATGTGGTGTACCCCCATGCTCAAATTTTTCGGATAATAAGCCAGTAAGGGGTATGATACACAGTGCAGTCAGGAGGGGGAATTGCCATGAGGCTGCCATAATTGCAGTTGTTGGGTAAATGAGGGAATTTTGATAACAAGGATAGCCCGATGGCTGCTGGTTGCAGGAATCCCCTGGCAGAAACCTGGCAGTAACAAACTGATTTAGTGAGAAAGAGAAGGCAGGAGATCCGTCAGAGATGGGAGTGGGCGGTGCTAACAGGTCTATATAATAGCACACAGGAGGGAGGATGAGCGGGTGGGTGAAAAATTGTGGCTTTGCTGTACCTCTCAAGCGGTGGAGTCCAATGAGGAGGTCTTGGGTGGTGGCTTTGGAAGCGCCGACCACCCGGTGTCCACGGTCCACGCAGAGGGTGTCTGAGCTGGGATCCCTAGCGGGTTCTTGGCTAGAGAATGGAGAGAGGAGCTTGAATTAATAGTGGGGCAACACAAAGGCTAGCAGCCTGAGTGAAAATAGCTCAATTAGCAACTGAAAAGCCTGAGATTTCCTTGGTGCATTGCAGTCTGGAGAGAGAGCTACAAAGTCACGAAGGGGCTGTAACACTTGGTTGCTGGGAACATTTTTAGACAATAAACAGTTTTTTGGCAAATCAGTCACAGTTCAGTAATTTGTAGTACAATTTTCAAGTAAAACAGTGCCTTAGAAGACAGGATATGCTAGTCAGCAAGGCAGGATATGCTAGTCAGCAATAAGCAAACCTAAAGTACCAAAATGGTATGCCTCAGCAAGACAGAATGAGATAAAGCTGCTAGAAGGCTTAGTTGCAAAAAGGGGATGGGAGGAATTGCAGTTGTTGACAGTAAGTAAACAATAAATTGAAACATCAAATAGGAGTGGGCGGAGACTGTGTGCATTTAAAGGAGGCCTGGGAGGGGGAGGGGGTGGGACGAAAAATCAAGGGGAAGTTTGCAGAGCTAGCACTGGATCAGTGCACATACAGCTGGAGATAAACTGCAGCAGGGGGGGAATGGTAAGTTACTTTACACAGGCCGAGCAGAACAGGCTATATTAAAATATATAAATTAGAAGCCGAGTACAGGGATGCAGGCTTACATTAAGCCACATGTCTCGGGTGCTCCTGTCTCAGGTGAGTGAGACCAGCCAATCAGGGAGCTCTACACAGGCGTGGAGCCAATAGCGCTACCCTGAGAAGGTGCTGAAATTGAAACAGCAAATTGCAAGTGATGATCCGGTTCAGCGTTCACACAGCCCAGAGAAATTGTTGTAATTTTTCAAACATCGTACCTTATGTATCTCGTTGGGGGATAGGTGGATCAGGCTTCTTGCACCGTAGAGGTGTTATGGCTGGATTGTGACTGCTGCCCGAGGGGGCAAGTGGCACCTGTAATGAAGGAGACAGCAGATTAAATAGGAGCAGATGGGGGGTGTCTAAACAGAGACACACAAAGAGAGCTGAGCTCCAACTTGAAAGACAAGTCAGGGTGCAGTCTCAGACAGAGGCAAGGTGCCAGCTAACTCAGGAATCCAAAACAAGCACAAAAGAACAGACTGATGGGGAAGGGCAGGAGGGACAGAACAGAGACAGAGGAGGACAGGGGGTCAAAGGAAGATGATTAAGAATGAAAGTCAAGGGCAGGAGTCTTAGGCTCAAGTCAGAGGCTACAAAGATTTCACAATTCACTGAATTTTCTAAGTCCACAGCAGTAAGCATGTAAACCCAGTACAGTCATAAATAGGATTAAAAAAAATATATTGACAAAGCCAGTAAAACTTTTTTACAAACTCAGTTCAAGGCAGTGTACAGATTGAAAGCTGAACTGGGGAAAAAATCAAAGGGACGTTTGCAGAGCTAGCACTGAATCAGTGCACATACAGTTGGAAAGAAACTGCAGCAGGGGGGGAATGGTAAGTTACTTTACACAGGCAGAGCAGAACAGGCTAAATTAAAATATATAAATTAGAAGCCGAGTACAGGGATGCAGGCTTACATTAAGCCACACATCTCGGGTGTTCCTGTCTCAGGTGAGTGAGACCAGCCAGTCATGGAGCTCTACGCAGGCGTGGAGCCAATAGAGCTACCCTGAGAAGGCGCTGAAATTGAAAACAGCAAATTGCAAGTGATGATCCGGTTCAGCGTTCACACAGAAATATGGTCGGGAAGGGCCTTATTGTTAGATATTGCAATTAACCAGTGCAGATTTAGACTGATTAATGTGTATTCCCCACAGACTAGAGCTTTGAGGAATTGAATTGTTAAAAATAATTCAGCCATACTCATTTACTGCTCAGCATATTTTTAGGGGGAGAGTTTAATATCAATCATTTTTCAGCAGACAAGGGGCTCAAAACTGTGAAAGTGTTCTGTGATGCAACTTGCCTTAACTAAATATTAACCCAAGCAGACTTAAGGAATGTTTTTACTATCCAGAGGAACCTAAACCACATATTTTTTTAAAGGGTCACAATCCACAAGGATAGACTATTGCTTTTTATCTCCCTCAATACCAGTCAGTAAAATGGAAGTAATTCCCGTAGTATGCTCGGACCATGGTTTACTGAGTGTATATATATATAAGAACTGGCAGAAACTACCACGGGGAGGGGCTACTGGAAGCTGAATTATAGTTTACTGGAGAATCCACATATAGTAAAGGGGTTGCAATGTGTTTTAGAAGCAAGGCAATCAGTATTTTATTCTTTATGAATCCACAAAGGAATGGTGGGAACACACAAAGGAAGAAACAAGATTTTTTTTTCCAAATGGTAGGTGGAGTACAAGTGCAACAACAAAAGAATAGGCGCTTAGAACTGAGAGCTCAGTTGCATAAACTGGTGTCTATACAAAATGAAAGTGGGAGGGTAGACCAAGAAATCTTAAGTGACATTAAAAGAGAAATGGGGATCCTACAATATGGTAGGATGAAGTCACTGGAAAAAGAACAAAAGTTTGGAGTAATAGGTACACAGGCAAGTGTGAACCCCTTCAATAATTGTGCAAAGAAGAGAAACAATAAAGTCATAACAGTGGTAGAAACAGAAGAAGGGCAATTGAAATATACTCAAATTGCAATCATGGAAGAAGTAGAGAGGTATGCCACTAAAACGTATGGGATTCCTTTAAGTTTGCCAAAAGAAGCAGATAAGTGGTTGGAATCATGCCCTGTAACCCCCTTGCCAGAATATATGACAACTGAAATAACCAGACCTATAACTGAACAGGAGTTAGAAGGAATAATACAAAATTTAAAAAATGGATCTGCCCCAGAAGGTGACGGTCTGCCATATGAAATTTACAAAATAATATTTTTTGCTTTGAAAACTGAAACAACCAAGATGTTTAATGAATGTCTAAGTGAGGGAGTTCTTCCTAACAGTATGTACCAAGGTATTATGATGTTATTGTATAAATCTGGTAACAGAACTCAGTTATCAAACTGGAGACCTATTACATTATTAAATGCAGTTTTTAAGATATTGGCAACATTTTTAAGTATCTGATTAGCAGGAGTCTTGATGGAAATTATTCACCCCACACAGTCCTGTGTGATTCCAGGAAGAAAAATAGGGGATTCCTTGATTTTAATCAGGGATATTTTAGAGAAAGGCAGGAATGAGGAACTAGGTGGCTTTTTAGTCAGCTTAGACCAGGCCAAAGTGATCAACAGAGTTTTGCATGACCTATTATAGAAATGCATGGCAAATTATGGGTTTCCTCCAGTTTTTGTGAGTTGGATATGAACCTGTTACACCTCAGCTCAATGTATTCCATATGCAAATAGATAGCTAGGGAAAGAATCCATGTTTTTGAAGGGAGTACAGCAGGGGTGTCTCCTCAGTCCTCTTTTATACAGTATATATATTATCCCTACATCCTGTCATACACAAAATAAATGCTTCAGACAAGGTGACAGGATTATCTGTTTCCAGAGATGACCAAGAAATTAAAACAGTGGTGTATGCAGATGATCTTTGCCTAGTAGTAGCAGACAGAACTTCAGCTGTTCAAGCAAGGACAATTCTGCAAGAATTTAGTATATATACAGGAGCACAAATTAACCTGGCAAAAAGTGCATGTATTCCCATTGGAACCTAAAAAAAAATGGACAATTTTAAATGATGGGGGTTAAGGTATCGGATAGTGGGTGTAAAATTTTAGGGATCAACTTTGAACAAGCAGATATGGCTTACCATAACTGGGACATTTTATTAAAAAAAGCTCAACAAAAAGTTAAACTATGGAATACCTGGCACATGGCTAAATTGAAAAGGATTTATATGATTAAAACCTTTCTAGTATCAATGTTCCTACATCTATCAGTAGTGTTCCTACCTCCTCAGCAGTTACAGGTGACACTATACAGGTGCTTCTTCTCATGTTTTTGGGGGAGCCATCTCAACCCCATTAAAAGAGGGGTCCTGTATCTGGAAACAAAAACAAGGGGTGGTAGCAAAGCTTAACCCAATTTTATTCTTTCATGCCATGTTCATTCACTATAATGTAAGACCACTATTATTAGGGATCATGGGTGTGTGGGTCCCATGGGTGCAGGATAACATAGGTGCATGGCTAGAAGCTTGGCCTAAGGAAGGGCACATAGCAAAACAGAAACTAATAGATGGACTACCTCAGTACTTTCAATCTTGTGGGGAAAATGAAACCTTTGGAAAATCATGAATCACCAATTAGGTGCCCTTAACAGGAAAGCATTTTATAACTTAGTGTTGAGGGAGTCTTTTCTTGAATACCCTCACTATCAGAATAGTCATGTACAGGTCACATGATGGCTGCCTAGCTGAAGGACGTACCTTCTCGGAGCTCCGCCGTCCGTCCGCTATTTACCGCTTTCCTGCTGTTCATATATGTGAATCGAGCAAGTAATTGCCGCCGGAGTCAGTCTCCGTATCTCACGTTGATTTTCATGTTCAAAAATGGAAAGTTACATGGAAGTCATGCCCAAACACTCGCCTCTCGCAGACGCCTGAAAAGATGCAGCAGCCGGTGTGGCTAAACAGCAGGCTGCTAGCCTGACACAGCTCCCCATATTGATGCACCCACCACGGAGGCAAAGTTTATGGAGGTGATGAAGCCCTGCAAGCCTCCATGGCAGCACTAACTGGAGACGTCCAGGAGATTAAAGCCTCTGTGGAAGCGCTCACCAAAAGGGTTGGAGACACAGAAGTTAATCTCTCCTCCCTAGAAAACAGGCAAAATTCTGCTGATAAGGAGATTGTGATGGCCAAAAGGCGAATTAAAAAATTAGAGGAGAAACTGGAAGACTTGGAGGGGCGCAGCAGAAGGAATAACCTGGTGATAATGGGTATCCCTGAAAAGGAAGAAGGGAGTGCCCCAATTATCTTCATGCAAAAATTTTGCAACAAGATCGCTGGTTCTCCCCCTGGAGGGGGGAATATGTAATAGAGAGGGCACATCGAGCTCTCCGACCCCCCTGCACAGGGGCAGTCTCCGAGGCCTATGATAATGCACTTCCTTAATTTCCAGGACAAGCAACATGTGCTAGATAAGGTCAGAGGAATAAAGGAGCTACTATGGGAGGGCAATCGTGTAAGGATCATTCAAGACCTTCCTCATTCTGTAAGAGTAAGGAGGCAAGAGCTACATCCGATAGTTTCTAAACTTATTGCTGTGTCGAAGCCTTTTAAGGTGAAATACCCTGCGATTTTGTTGGTGCTGCATGAAGGGAAGTGGCTATCCTTCGAGACTCAACAGCAGGCCTATCAAGAGCTGCAGCGGATACTGCTGGACTTATTCAAGTGATTTCTTGTTCTCCTGTTCAAGTTCAGTGAATTTCAATTATGAGTCTGGTGATAAAAATGTGAGACAGGCCTGCTCTGGTCAATAGACTTTGCATATAGCAATGGACGGACTTTCATTTTCTTTAATGGAATACGGAAGATAGACTCTGAGTGTCTTTTTTTTTTTTTTGTTAGGATTGGTCTACAAGACTGACCTATTTAGGTCAACGTAATTCAACTAATCAGGCTCCATCAAGCTCAAAGAAGGTTTGAACCGAGGTAGTAGTCCAGGCCGAGATGGAAGAATGAAGATAAAAAGAATGGAACACCAAGACAGACTCTGAGTGGTTTTTTTGTTTTTTTACTGCATTATGTGGGCCCAAGTATTTCTACATTTTGCGTAATCAGCTATTGTTTACATTGGTGGGGGCGGTGCGGGAGCTCCCAGTGAGATATGGGTCATTCGGTGTTGGGCTGCTTGGATAAGCATCATGTGGCAGAATAGTGGGAGGCGGTTTCATTGAACTGGGGGTTGGAGGTAGGGAGGGTGGAGGGGCGGCAAGGGCTATTGTGGAGGGGAGGCGGTTGGTTTCAGCGAACTGGTTGGGGGAGGGGCTTGAATGGTTTCCATATACAAGGCTGTACTTGTAACTGGTCCTTGTTTAATGTTGAGTGTGCTTGCATCTTTAGAATAGTGATAGGCTCTACAATATTGTAATTAGACACCAGATTAGTCCTCCTGTGTTTCTTTGTCAGTTATATGGTGATGCCATATAATTTTGTTAGCTGGAATATCAAGGAGCCAAGGACAGGTCAAGAGGCAGGTGGTGCTAAAACACCTCCTCCATCTAGGGCTCATATTGCGCTTTCTGCAAGAAACTCACCTAAAAGGGTAGACCTGCATTACTTCAGAAGATCGTGGGTAGCCCAAGTCTTTGGCGCTGGATCATCATCTAATAGAGCAGGGTAGCTATCCTAATTGCTAGGGAGTAGCTTTAAATTGCTACGTGAGTGTTGGGACCCAGAGGGTCGTTTTGTAATTGTCTATGCCCTATTAGCATCCCAACGGTCGATATTGGATGACGGCCCTAACACTGATTCGCCGGCTTTCTTCCATGATCTCAGCAATATAGTAGACCTTGATGCTCAGAACATAGCCATTCTTGAGGAGACTGGAACCCGGTTCTTCAAAATGATATTGACAGATCCTTTAATAAGCGTAGAGCTTTTCTCCATCTCAGAGAGCCCTAAAGCCTCATCAATAAATTAGCATTAGTGGACATTCGCGCCTACTCTACCCTGATAGGAAACAATACTCCTTCTATTCTCCAGTGCATCATTCCTATTCGAGAATAGACTACATTTTAATGAGTTTATCTGCAGTTCCCAATGTTTCTTCGGCAGAGATTTCGGCGAGGGTAATATCAGATCACGCCCCGGTTAGTGTTAAGTATAGGCCTGGCCCAGAGTTGCATAGATCTCCACAATGGAGGTTAAACAACCAAATGCTGAAGGATGAATGTGTTTTGAGGGATATGAGGAACTATATAGCCCTTTTCATGGCAGAAAATAAAGATTCCACGGCACGGATAGATCTGGTATGGACTGCCTTAAAATGTGCCCTCAGAGGGGAATTAATAAAGATGGCTTCTAAAAGGAAACGAGAACAGAATGATAAATTGAGGACTTTATTGTCCTCTATTCAAAAGATAGAACATAGTCTATCCCGTACTTCTACTGTCTCTGAATGGGTCAAACTACACCAGCTACAGGCCCAGTACTCGGACATAGTTTTTCAAAAAGCAGAGCTGGCCCTCTCTCGAGTTAAATTACAGTACCTAGATATAGGAGAAAAGGCTAGCAAACTCCTAGCTTGCGGGTAAAACAAAAGGAGGCATACAGTTTATAGCAGGGTTCGGGCAGGTCACGGGGGGCAGATCTGCACAGATCCGAGGGAAATCTCAAGGATTTTTGGGAATTACTTCCAAGATTTATATACTCAGGAGCCCAGTATCAGTGCATCCAATTCAGAAATTGAGGCTTATCTAAGAGAAGCACACTTATCTAAGCTCTCAGAGGCTGAATCCAAATTATTAGAAGTGCCATTAACTATACAAGAGATACATCAGGCTATCCTTCAATTGCCCATAGATAGATCTCCAGGCCCCGATGGCTTTTCAAGTAATTTTTATAAAGTCTTCTTATCGGACGTTGCACCAATATTGCTTGATGTTTTCAGATTCTGGTTTGAATTCGGCATTTCGGATACGAGGTTCCTAGAAGCTACAATTTCCTTAATTCTAAAGCCAGATAGGGATCCGTCCAATCTGGATAGTTATCAGCCAATTTCGCTCCTTAATACGGACATCAAGATTTTGGCAAAAATATTAGCCAATCGATTATCCAAGGTAATGGATAGACTTATATGTAGAGAGCAAGTGGGGTTCATGAAAGGGAGACTATCTCACGACCATATGAGGAAACTTGTTCATCTGATGGCAGTAGCCAAAGACTCAAAAATTCCAATGGCACTTATGTCACTAGATGCCGAGAAGGCATTCGATCGAGTCTCCTGGCCTTTTTTATTCGCTTCCCTCTCGACTGTTGGTATCCCCCCGAGCTTCCTAAACTGGGTTAGAATTTTATATTCTTGCCCATCGGCGAGAGTGAAATGTAATGGATTTTTGTCCCCAGCCTTTAAGTTGGAGCGAGGTACCAGGCAGGGCTGTCCGCTATCACCCCTGTTATTCAGTGTATATTTGGAGCCTTTGTTGCGTAAACTGATGCAGAATGCATAAATTGAGGGTATACGAATAGGAGATTCTAGATATGTATGCTCGGCATACGCGGATGACGTGCTTTTACATATTGAGAATCCGGGGACCTCGATTCCCTCGATCTTATATGAGATTGCCTGCTTCTCGCAAGTATCGTCGTACAAGTTAAACCATACTAAGTCCAAAGTTTTCCTCTAAATTATTTAGCGAGGAAAACACATTTGCAGGGCTTGGGGGTTGCATGGGAACCTAAATCCATTACATATCTGGGTATTCACATTAATGCAAGCTTGTCTTGTATGCATAGGGACAACATAGACCGCATGATACGAGAGGCCTCCGAAGACCTTAAAAAGTGGGAGTCATTATCATTATCAATTTGGGGCAGACTAAATCTTATTAAGATGATGATCCTCCCTAAGTTCCTCTATCCCTTAGATATGATGGGTACTTACTTGCCTAAAAGCTGGTTTTTGAAGGTACAGAAACTATTCAACTCATTTTTGTGGCAAAATAAGGCCGTTCAGACGGTCCTATTTTAAGCTTACGGCTCCTAAATCCAAGGCTGAGCACAGCCTTCTCTGTTCATGTACTATTTAGCTCAACATGTTAGCAAAATGGCCTTTTGGAAAAGAGAACCAGCAATAGCAGCCTATACTCCTCTTTGGCTGGACATAGAGTCGGCGTTAGTGAAGAGGGCGAAATGTTCCCTTCACGCTCTGCTGTATGCCCCAGTATCACTCCGACCTAAACACCTCAAGGATACTCCTCTGGGATGGACTTTTAAAGCCTATCACCAGCTGCAGCGTTATCTTGGGGTCCGATGGTGGCTCGCTGGCTCTCAGCCCATTATAAATAATCCTCAGATCAGATTTAATGGGGTTTCCATCTCTGAAGCCTTTTGGCCGCGTATAAATGATTGTGTAGTAGATGACTTCCGGGATCACAATGGCCGATATTCATTTGAGGCTCTGAAGAAAAGTGGGATCTTGCAGATACTGAATTTTGTAAGTGGTTGCACGTTAGTAAAGCCCTAATTCAGGCTTTCTACAACTGGCTTAATGGATGAGGTCAAAGGAATGTTCAAAGTCTGTTCTGGTCGCTACAGCAGCATTCGGTAGCCAGGGTCTGTGAGACTCTCCAAGAATGGGATCACAGACTCTCCCATGGGATATGTTTTTATTGGGTTGAGGCCTTGAATATCAGTCCCTCCCCGAGAATATGGCAAGCTCTCTGGAATTCGATGTATAGGTATATTAAACAAGATAGGCTAAGATTGGTGCACTTTAAAATGATGCATCACATATACTTAACTCCCTCCTTCTTACATAGAAGGGGTGTGCTTGGCTCTCCTCTATGTCAGAAATGCAAGAAAGAAGATGGAACACTATATCATTTGTTATGGAAATGTTCGGAGGTTCAGGTGCTCTGGAAATCAGTAGGCACCCTCTTGGGCCCTGTTCTTGGCTTCACTAGATTAGATGCCCCAGGGATATGGTTGTTGGGCGCCTTCCCGGCAGATACTACTAAAGGCTGGAGGGCTCATGCCTCTCTGGCCTCTGCGGTAGTGAAATTACTTATTCTGAGACACTGACCTCAGATAAGATCCCATCGTTAGTCGAGTGGCACAGGGAATGCACACTGGCGATACAGCTTGAAAAGCATATAGCAAGTATGAGAGGCAGTTGGGATCAGCTAGTCTCTGTCTGGGGTCCCTTAGAACGTTTGTTGTTGAGGTGGAGGCCATCTGATTAGAAGGAAATGTTTTTGGTTTTTTTTGCATTATAAGCATTCACTCAAGTTATGTTTTAGGTATACCCTTCTTTTGATAACTCACAATCTGGGATATGGGTGTGGGAGGAGGGAGGTAATGGGTATTTGGGGGCAGTAGGTTTTCACTGTTTGTTATTCTCTTGAAAGCGATGTATCTGTAATCCATATATAAGTGTGAAATTTCTACGCTTTCCTTGTAATGTCTTTGTGGTTATATAAAAAAATTAAAAATGTTAATTATAAAAAAAAAAAAAAAAGAATAGTCATGTACAAGAACAAAACTTTATTGGCAGGGTGCTGTCCAACAAAAGAATACCTGACAATATGTGGAACGTCCTGTGGCTTAGTTCCCATGGAAAGCTAAATGCAAAAAACAACCTAAAGTATAAGGGTCTCAAGGATAGGTATTGCATCAGAAATACCTGTAGTACTACACTGGAGACAATGGAACACTTATTTTTCCACTGCCCATTTGTGATACAGTTTTGGAGGGTATTAAAATGCCATTGGAGACAGTTTCCCTTTCAAACTTTAACACCAGGTATTCTTTTTGGGGGCATATTCCCTGAACAATGGCAAAGGTTTCACTGCCATATCATACAACTTATACTACTATGTATAAAATATCACATTTGGATCACTAGGTGCAAGTTAGCTCTTCAACAAAGTGAACTGTCACCAGAGCAGTTATTCTGTACTATACAGAATATGGTGTAAGACATTAGACACACAGAACAGAATAAAGCAGAGGCTTAGCAATTTAATACCTGGTGGGAAAATATACATTGGGATATATAATATATTTCTAAGATTTTCTGAGTAAAGGTATATTGCTGGGCATTAACATGCTTCTGCTGGTTCTGCAGGAGTAATTCATGTCTTTTCACGTTTTAGGATTATGTAAAGATGAGTCTAGGTACTTTGAGAGTAGGAAAAACTGGCTACTCACCTGGGGAGTGGAGTGCGACCTGAAGGTATTTTAACAGAATAAAAACAGATAATATTTAATAGATGAATCTGGGTCTACTGAATCTGTTGAGAGGGAAGTGGAAGAATATACCTGATTTATATCTGCCAGCTCTATGTAAATTGATGGTAATGGATAGGCATAACTTTGGGCAGTGGGACTTGTCTGTTTACATGGTACCATACAAACTTATGCTTACAAATTTTCTTTCAAAGGATAAGTATGCAGGAATACTTAACTGATGTTAAAGTTTTTGTTTTATATTATTGGGGGGACAATACAATTGTATAGAGTATTTTTGATTTTGAGGGGGGAAGGGGCTTGTATGAGAAGGAAAAATCACTACATATTTGCCTTGTGTTTGCATTTTTGTAGTGTTAAAGTTCATGTTGGAAAGGAGATCCTTTTCCATAAATGGGTCTAAGTCTAATGTGATACTTTTGCTTCAAGTTTTTTTTTCTTTTTTCATAATTTTTCTTTTGCAGGTGAAAAAAAAATATTGTATTATGGATTAGTTAAAGTTTGAAAATGTTCCTTCTCTTAGGCCTGGGGTGAGGGAGAATTTTAGGAGATGTATGTATCAATATTTATTTGCTTTAGTAGAAGGGTTTTGCTTTATGCTTCAATCTAGAATATGTTTGTTTGTTTTTTTTATCCCAAAGGGGCATGTGTGCATTAGTGCTTATTTTTTATTTAAAGTTTTTGCTTTTTTGAATGTTAGAAATAATATACTGTATTATGATTTTCAAATAAAATTCTCCTAATCTTAGGAGTGGGGGGAGTCTTATATAGGATGTATGACTTAACCCTTAGGCTGCCAACAGAATTAGAACACACAGAATTTTGGACTGATATATCAGTCCATGGCCCAGCAAGGGTTAATACATATTTGCTTTAAGAGTTTTTTTTTCTTTCTGTTACAGGGTTACAGTCTTAACTGAGTTTTCTAGAGGGTACAAGTATGACTTAGTATTTATTTTTGCATTACAGTTTTGCTTTCCTTTATTTTAATATGTAAACAGTGTCTTATATTATGATTTTGTCATAGTTTGAATACAAAATTCCTCTACTCTAGTGCAGGAGGTGCTGTCCTTCCTGTGAGTGGAATGGAGGACTCCAGTCAACCAGATGCTGCTGGTGGGGATGGATGTGTGCTCAGCTCAGATGCCAAGCAAACTGACTTGCATTCATAGATTTCAACCTCTGGGTTTAGTGACATAATTGATATGGATTTGCTGGAAGAACAGCAATTGCAACAGGAACTTGAAGACAAGAAAAAACAAGCTTCTTCCTATGCTGTCACATGCAGAAAAACAGCATGCAATGGAAAAGGAAAAACTGGAGGAGGATAAGAAATGAAAGTGCCTATCAGCCCTACAGTTCAAAGGTTGGGGAATAGCAAGGGGTGTAAGTGCTTGTGTAACTTGTAGTACTTTCTGTGACTTTACTTTATTCCCACTCTTGAGTAGTAGGTATGTAGAAAGGAACTGTAGGGAATAGAAGGCCAAAAAGATACCTAGAAACATAGAAACATAGACTTTGACGGCAGATAAGGACCACTTGGCCCACCCAGTCTGCCCATTTCCCTACCTACTGGATAAGCTGCAGATTCTAGTTAACCAACAGCCTACTTCCTGCAACCCCCCACTATAATTGTCTTGTGTCTGTCCCATGCATGTTTGAATTCCCCCACTGTATTAGACCCAACGACCTCCTCAGGAAGGCAGTTCCATGTATCTACCACTCTTTCCGTGAAAAATAATTTCCTCACATTACCCCTGAGCCGTCCCCCCTCTATCTTTAAATTGTGTCCCCTTGTTCTTACCCATCTCTTTTTCTGAAAGATGCTACCCTCCTCGACTTTGTTGATTCCCTTGAGGTACTTGAACGTTTCTATCATGTTCCCCCGTCCCTCCTTCAATCAAGAGTATACATATTAAGCTCTCTCAGTCTCTCTTCATATGGTTTCTGCTGCAGACCCTGCACCATTTTAGTTGCCCTCTTCTGGACTGCTTCCATCCTGTCTATGTCCTTGCGTAGATGAGGTCTCCAAAACTGCACACAGTACTCTAGATGGGGTCTCACCAACTGTCTGTACAGAGGGATAACCACTTCCCTTTTTCTACTTGTGATGCCCCTTCCTATGCATCCCAGTATCCCCCTGGCTTTCCTTACTGACTTTTCACATTGTTTACCCACCTTTAGGTCATCTGCTATGACTACCCCCAAGTCCCGTTCCATTTTTGTTGTTGTTAGTACCTCCTCTGCTATTGTGTACTCTTCTCCTGGGTTTTTGTTTCCCAGGTGCATTACTTTGCACTTCTTTGCATTGAATCTAAGTTGCCATATGTCTGACCATTCTTCCAACCTTGCCAAGTCCCTTCTCATCTTTTCTAACCCCCCCATGTGTATCAACTCTGTTACAGATCTTTCTGTCATTTGCAAAGAGGCATACCTTTCCCTCCAGACCCTTTGCAATGTCACCTATAAAGATGTTAAAGAGGACTGGACCCAGTGCTGAGCCCTGAGGTACTCCACTAGTAACCCCCCTTTCTTCAGAATGTGTTCCATTCACTATTACCTTCTGTGTCCTGTTGTGCAGCCAGTTTGCTACCCAGGCTACCACCCTTGGACCCACTCCCAGGCTGGCTAACTTGATTATTAATCTTTTGTGTGGGACTGTGTCAAATGCCTTGCTAAAGTCTAGGTAGGCCATATCCACAGCCCCTCCCTGGTCTATTACTCACAGAGAGTATGGATGCTGGCTCTCAGGAGAGGCAAACCCCCAGGTAGAGGAAACCTCTGAGGACCTATGGCCATTTGTCTGCCCATCCTCTGGGCATACTAAGAGGAGAAGGACCTAGGTTCTAGTAACCATAGCTAATGAGAAATGTGAGCTTCTTGGAGAGATGATGGTCCATCATTGATCCATGGATGATGTAATTTGGAGGACAATCCTGAAGTTGAAGAAGTAGGTCTTTTCTGAAGAAGCAGTAGAATCCTGAGTGTGAAGCAGATCCAGTTGAAGAAGGGTGAATGAAGACCAGATTTCCAAGGTAATAAAGGATGACTGTCCAAAGGGATTACTGGGACACGATGAGCAGGGAGAGCATGATTTGATAAATATGCTACCAGACAGTGAATGGTGGGAAATGCAATGATTTGTGAAGTCATAAGTGAATGTCCAGCTTGTGGGAGGTTTGATGTTCACAGTAAAGTTTGAAGGTAAGGAATTCAATGGTAAGCGATAAGTTGCAAAATAAGCATTCATGAAGAGGAAGAAGGAGGCGAGCAGAGCCTTTGAGCACCTGCTAGGAGAATTGCCATATGTGATTCATAGACGAATTCAGGAAGATTAGCAGATGCAGTCCTGAGGGTAACTGGATATTTATATAAAGAATGTTTGGAAGTTCAGTACAAGGAATCGGATAGCTTATTTGGGCACTGATGTTGCAACTATATTTGTACATGCTCCCATGTCCACTGGCTGAAGTACATATGGGTATTTCTGTAGTGTAATTTCCCAAGAAGCGCACTGAGGTGGCTATGGCTGGTTAGAGTTACAGGTAATCTGATGCCTCAATATTTGAGAGAAGCTTGGAAGTAGATATATGGAAGTGTCTATAGGCTGCTGTTGAGAAAGTAGGAGTCGAATAACATGGTCAATAGAGTCAGTGTTGGTAGGAGAGGCTGCAGAAGGTAAAGCAGATGATGTCCATAGTGGTATGGTGTATCTTGAGATTCCTGGTATACATGGCAGTGATAATGGTTATGAAGTCGGATCATAAGAGAAAGATTAAAGCCCCTTCCATGCATGTGGATAGAGTGTGAGACATGGTAACAGGGAAGCCACAGTGATTGACTAGACAACATTCATAAGCAGTATCCAATAGAAATAGATGAGATCTTTCCATTGTCCAGTCATATGAGACTCCAGGAATGATTCTGAGGAGCTGATTAGGCAGTATAGAAAACTGTAAGATGGCGAAAGATTCTGTAAGGCATATTATCCAAGGGTTGTTTGCTAGACATAGTTTTCCTCAAGTGAAATGAACAAGCAATCCATCGAATAGTGGATGGGAACTGTTAAATTGGCCAGAGTAGGAGTATGAGATGGATAAACTGGAGAAGTAGTTGACTGGGTAGGAATACTGGCCGGGGATAAGGTAATATGTCCAGAGAGTCACAGTAAAGAAGGCAAAGCCCAGAGTCTGGAAGGCAGATATGAAAAGGCAGCTATCCAAACATGGAAGGAGGGTCCGGAATGAATCCTAACAGACTGAAGGAATGAACCAGGGAAGGAGACAGCCTAGGTGAAGCCAGATGATGTACAGTGCAAGAAGGAACAGGATCTGGTCAGCTCCCCAGTGAATGGCAGCTGAATTCTGGAAGGCTGTAGCAAGTCACTAGAGGATGATCCACTGAAGGTCAAGGAGCAAAGCAAAGTACCAAGAGTAACTGAACTGAGATATATGAGTCCCACATCTGACAAAGACTTCAAACAGCAAGTGGAAAGGATGGAAAGTTCTGGAGCAAAGAAGGATGAGGTTCCCACTTCTGAAGGAGATAAATTTTATTTATTTATTTATTTATTTAGCTTTTGTTTACCAGGTAAGTACACTAGACAAGTATTATGCCTATTTTCAGGAACGACCCGGGAGAATACAACATGAGGAACAACAGTCAAGGATACATGGCAAAGAGAGTACAGTTTTTTGTCACAGTAAACAAACATGTGGGAAATACATCATTTGACGCTAGGGGAAACATATAGTAGTAACCAAATTTCAGATTATACACTCTAGACTAGCTAGTTCAGCTGACAGATATATACAGGTCATCATACATAGGAGTGGAGCATAGCTCAAGGACTGGATTGGTCATTATATAACTTATAACATTGTCGTATACACCCCCTAGGCTAGTTGGATCGCAGACAGGTATATACAGCTCATCACATTTTTCTAAATATGCACATGTTAGACAGAAACAGAAACACTTGGTAGTACAAGTTTCTACCAAGTGACCAAGGTGCAATATGTCATGGTTAGCCTATGACCGTGGAGCAACAATGGGTGTAAAAATGCCCAAAGCTTTTTAGGCAGGAGTAGTCAGAAGTCATTGATACAGAGGGGAAAATATCTCCAGGAATTCAATGGAGACACCCTGGGGAGGTTCAGACAAAACAATTTGACACTTTACTCTAGGGGGGTTTGGGGCAGTCACACTCTGATGCTAGTTATAGGAAACCCCACAGGGAATTCAAAAAAATCAGATAGGAGGGGGCAGCTCGGATATCCACAGGCAGCGAATTCCAGAGTCTGGGCGCACTTATGGCAAAGTCCCGATCCCCCATGAGGGTCCGGGTATGAGGGACTTTGAGCATCCCTGATGTGAGAGTCCTAAGTTGGTAGCGGGTGGGATTCATTTTAGGCAGAAGCCAGGCCAGCCTCTGGGGGGTGCTATTTCTGATCACTTTCCCAGAGAGGCATCCCAAACCAAAATCAAGGTATCTAGCTGGTGAGAGCCAGCAGGGTTTCTCATATAGCTCACAACAGTGGGTGAGTCAGGGAGCAGCCAAGGCAAAATGACAAATGTTATTGTAAGCAGTGTACCACTGGGTGAGATGTGTCTTTGGAGAGTGAGCAAATAGGTGCAGCCCATAGCTGAGGGAGGGAAGGAGCACACCCTTCGCTAGGGCAAGCCTGGCTGCCGGTGTAAGGTTATACTTGGCCCTATAGGCCAGACCCAGTTTGCAGTTTGCCTCCCTGCAGATGTTAAGGATATGATTACCCATGTCAAGTTGGGGGTCAAGTGTTACCTCCAGATATTTGATGGAGCTCACTATGGGTAGTGAGGAGCCATCTGCACTGGTGACGTGTAAGCAGGCCGATGAGGCTTTGATTTTAGCCATTGAGCCAAAGAGCATAGCCTGTGTCTTTTTCAGGTACAGGACCAGCTAGGATTAGTAACCCGTGACAATACCCGTTAAAGTCATCGGTCAGGTTCTGGTTTAGGGTATGGCAATCTGGGAGGAGCCAGGATTACCAGATCATCTGCATACATGGTGGCACTACAGCTGGTAGTAACCATGGGTAGTTGATTGATGAAGAGGGAGAAGAGGCGGGACCCAGTACCGAGCCTCAAGCACCTGGAGGTCACCGGTAGGGGCTCGGAGAGGACTATTGAAGCAGGTAAGTTGCTGTCTGCCATGTAGATAATCTGTTAGCCATTTCATGGCATGAGGGAGAGTGGCCATGACCACAACTGTGCACCAAGCAGTTTGTGGTCAACGAGGTCAAAGGCTTTGGACAGGTCGATAAATATTGCACCAGAGAGTTTGCCTTGGTCCATGGCTGTCCAGATACTTGATGTAACCGAGATTAAGGCCGTGGTGGTGCTGTGTCCCTTGCAAAAGCCGTGCTGGGCTGGGGACAGAAGTTCATGAGAGTGAATATATTCCGAAAGCTGCTCAGCCACTACCTTTTCAAGGAGCTTGCTAAGGGTTGGGAGAATGGCAATCGGTTGATAATTGTCAGGCAGTTTGAGATTTCCTTGCTTCAGTACAGGGACAATCCTTGCCTCTTTCCAGATGTCTGGGATGGTCCCCAGACCAAGGGATAGGGGGTGGGACAGAGCCTCATCAGGTGAGAAGAGGGTTGTGAAGGCCGAGATGTCAGAGAAGTGATTATTTAGGAAACTGGCAATAGTATGGGGATTATTGCAGGAGACTCCATTTATGACCATGTCCGTAACCCCCGGATGGGAGGATCCGCTGACAAGGGATTTAATATCTCTCCAGAACCTACTGGGATTACTGGCAGAGCTTAGTAGGGCAGACTTGCAAAAGTCACTCTTTGCTGCCCTGATGGCCTTTTTGCACTTGTTCTTGAGGTGTCTGTACCTTTGAATTTTCATGGGATCACTGGTACCTTTGGAACAAGCCCAACACTTATCTCTCTCCTGCATCTGGGCTAGGAGATTCCCATTTAACCAGAGGGTAGTGGACCCCCTCACCCTATGGGTGACCTTGGGAGCATGCTTGTCTTGCAAGGCCCCAAAGGTGGAGAGGAAGTAAGAGGTTGCTGCTGAGGGTCAGTGGCACCATACACCCAGACCAGTCAGTAACTCTTAGGTTCTCCAGGAACTCCTCAGTATCGAATCTAGAGTAGTTTCTGACATGCATAATTTTGTGTGGAATTTTGGGGGTGGGAATTTTCCATACACAGAAAACCGGTGAGTGGTCAGAGATGGAGTCAGATAACGTACCCGCTGATGAGATCCTGTCAGGATGGTTAGACATGATCCAGTCCAGTAAGGTGCTGAAGGATCCATTTGCTGTCCGACTAGTTGCTTCCTGGATGAGCTGAGTCAGGGCAAGGTTAGCAAGCAGAGGCTCAAACTGCTTAACATTACCACTATCCCAGTTAAGATTTACATCCCCCAGGATTATGAGTTCGTTGTCCCCGGCTCTGGGACCAATTTTGTCCAGTAGGTGAGTTAATCCAAGTAGCCCTCCTCTTGGAGGATTATAGGTGCACACGAGGTGCAGTTTCTTTGCATCCCCAAGTAGCAGTAGCACATGTATCAACTCACAGGGAGACACGTTTGAATCCTGGTGGGGAATTTGGGAAATTTGTAAGTGGCTCTTATGGTAGATTAGTATGCCACCCCCCCTCTTGCCCCCAGCTCTGTCCAGTCAGGTGAATTCATACCCAGTGAGTTCACAGGCAGAGTCAGGGACAGAGGGTTTCAGCCAGGTCTCCGTCACTCCTAGGATGTCGGGTTTGTAGAGTGCAACCCATGCTGATAGCTCATCACGATTAGGTAGCAGGCTCCTAATATTAAGATGAGCTATTTTTAGCCCCTTACCCATGCCCCATATGGGAGAGATTTTGTGGGTCAGATTTAATGGGCCAGGGTTGGTTTCAATATCACCGGCCAATAGTAGTGCAAGTAGGAGGAGCCAGGGGAGATACCACCTCCTATGCGCTTGACAGCCTGGGAGTTTTTTAGCACGGGTACACTTTACCCTGCTTGTATACATAAGGCACCGAAGATCTAGACAGCAAATAACACTGCAGTGCACTTCAGAGATTACAAGGATATTGGAGAAGGTGTAGTCGGGACCTCTGAGGTGGGTCATCCCAGTTGTCACCCACTGTTATTGGGGAGGTGACCATATGCAACAAGGAGAGTCCCACTATAAGACCTACATGGCCTATATCCCTGCGGATGACAGCCAGCACCCTCTCTACCTTTAATATTTGAGTATCCGATCCTCACTAGATGGATGGGAGGGGAACCACGCCCACATCTTGGCTGGAGGCATAGCACTAGCCTGTGAGATAATTATCAGTCAGCTAACAAGAACTGCTGTGAAGGAAGGAGAGATGGATGTACTAAGGCTGGAAGGAAGTTAGTGAGATTTGTTATTGGTATGTGCCAAGTAAATAAAATAAGGCCTGCACAGTGCAATTCAAGGCTACCAGCTATGGACGCAGGGGGCTGAGGTTTATTTCTGGGAAGGAGTTCCTGCCCTCACCCTTTGTAAGCGCACTTACCACCTGTCGACAATTATACGAGGACAGAGTTTAGACAGCCAACAACCAAGCAGTGCAAGTGGGGTTAAGACTGGTATAATAGTAAATACTAGCAAGGTTGTTTTGAGCAGACAGTGTAGCAGGACTGGGATAGTTAGGTCCTACACCTTTTGTCGGGAGTCTGGTATAGTGAGGCCCTACCTTTTGTTAAGGTCTCTATTAGCAGGGGCTGAGACAGGAGAACCAGCAGGATGAGCAACACCTGTACAAGACTTAGCTTCTGACACAAGACAGAGCAGGGCAGTTTAGCAGTCAGTGGTCTCAGAGAAGTAGGCCATCAGGATAATGTTGACAGGTAGTAGACAGTAGTACGGTCAGTAGGCATATACCAGCATAAAAAATTTCTTTGACTCTATTTAGCATATACCAACATGTAAAAAAAAATTCCATTGACTCTATTTAGTATTAGAGAGTAGGAAGGGCAATTAACCAGGGTAGGAGAAACAAACCAATTACCACTGATAATTAAGCAGATACTTCCCCTGTTGGCCGTTTGGGTGATACTGGCTTCCAGAAAATAGAAATCAAGCTAGTTACCACTAACAATGAAACAGATACCTCCCCTATTAGCCAATTGGGTGAGACAGTACATTAGGGGTGGAGCCAGTGAGCATTTAATAGGAGGAGGGAACGCGGTGGGCGGTGGGCCGAAAAACCTGTTCAGCGTTCTCCTGCACCGGTGCAGGGGCCGGAAGCTTGTTCAATGCAAAGTCGTCAGCCGAGGAGGCCTGCCGGAGCAGCAGTAGCCCATGGCACCTCCACTCGGCAATTCTGCGGTCCTCTGGGTGGCGCAAGGGGGGGGGACCTTTGAGCAGGTCAACCTCGCCTCCTCCGCTGCATCAGCTGTGTTGCCGATCGGTGGGACAGTTCCTTTCAGGAGCAAAGCGAGAGCGCCACAGCCCACCAGTAGCCAATGGGGAATGCGTAGCGAGGTAAGAATAGGGTGCTCAGAGTCTATCTGACTTGAGTCTGAAGGGTGGATGGCAGACACTGAGGGCTTCCTGTTTTCAGCTGCAGAGCTGTCGACAGGCAGTTTTAAGGAAGTTGTCAGCCTGTTCAGTGAAGCTTAGGGAACCTCAAACTACAACCTCCCTTGTAGCAGCACCGGAAAGAAGTAGAATGATAATGCAGGCCATATTGCCCACAATTGAGTACAGTGATTGTGTAGAAAGACCAAGAATCCTCTAGTGGCAGGTCTGTATAACCTGCTAATGGAAAACTAGCCACTTCTATTACACAGTTGAAATGTGCTTAGTTCTATCGAAAATCTACTTGTAAAAAGTGCCAGATGGCTGAAGCAGGGGAAAAGTCCTGGCCAATCAGAGCGGGTTTGCTGGAAGCTCCCATGTTCCAATTGGCTGCACTGTCCCGTACCTTTCTAGGAGCTGCAGGCGGGTGTCCTGGTCTCGGTCGGTGGCTGGCTGGGTGCCGGCCAACTGTGGGGGAGCTGAAGCAGCCCTGTTCAAGGGCAGGCAGCTCTCAAGGAGCTGCAGGTGGGCGTCCTGGTCTCGGTCGGTGGCTGGCTGGGTGCCGGCCAACCATGGGAGAGCTGAAGCAGCCCTGTTCAAGGGCAGGCAGCTTCCAAGGAGCTGCAGGCGGGCGTCCTGGTCTCGGTCAGTGGCTGGCTGGGTGCCGGCCGACCGTGGGGGAGCTGAAGCAGCCCTGTTCAAGGGCAGGCAGCTTCCAAGGAGCTGCAGGCAGACGTCCTGGTCTCAGTCGGTGACTGACTGGGTGCCGGCTGACTGTGGGGGAGCTGAAGCAGCCCTGTTCAAGGGCAGACAGCTTCCATGGAGCTGCAGGCAGGCGTCCTGGTCTCGGTCAGTGGCTGGCTGGGTGCCAGCCGACTGTGGGGGAGCTGAAGCAGCCCTGTTCAAGGGCAGGCAGCAGCTACTCATACAGTAGCTGTAAGGTGTGACCTATGGCAAGGAAGTCCATCAGGCAGTCAAACTGGATTGTGAGAGATACTGAACCAGCTGGCAAGATCTAAATCATGAGGGGAAAGGAGGCCAGGGGGATCAAGTACGACAGTCCATGGATGTGCAGGATGTTGAATAGTGAGGAAGGATGCTAGTCATTTGGAGCAGAGGGATCCTGTGTCTGGAGGGAAGTGGTAATTGGGTAGAAGATAAAAATGCATAAGGATGGACCTGCAGGTATAGATGCAGGCTCCTAACCGAGGTTGTTGAGGTGAGACAACCTGGACACGACACACCAGATAATGTATGAAGGTGAAGACACATTTGGTATATGGTTCAGGTCCAGGAGTGAGCAGCAGGTGTTGATCTGGTAGAGAGCAAATAAGGTTGATGTAGTTGATAATAGAAACAAGCTTCCAGGCCTGGTAATAGAGGAGAAATAACTAGTATCCAATACCACCTGGCAGAGGTAGGAGGATGGAGGCAAATGAGTTAATAAGGTCCCGTTTCAGAAGGGGTAAAGCAACTGGGCATGAGACAGAGGATGTATTAAACTAGTGGTTCCATAAACGGGCTACCACACCTGGTAGACGGAGTGAGATGACCTACAGTCAATGTCTTCAGGTAGAGCTGGGAGGTGGATGGTAATTGGAGCATAAAGGTCCCATTCCCGAAGTGAAGCAGTGACCTGTATAAGGTAACAGATACAGAAGGTGGAAACAGTCAATGCAAGCTCGGGTTCCTAACCAGGGAAGTTAGTGTGATAAGACCAGAGACAGGGCCGCAGGCAAGGAAGAATGAAGAATGCGAGTAGGACAAGATCCATTTCCAGAAGGGTAGTGGCATCCGGTAGCAGGTTGAGAATGAGTAAGTGTGAAGCAGAGGAATGTAATCACAGGCATCCATCCATGGTGGTGAAGACAAGATGATACTGACTTGATGCAGCTAGGAGAGGTAGGATGATGAGAGTACATGGTTGAATAAGTTCTGTTCCTGAGGAGAAGCGGCAACTGGTATGGGTTAGAGAAAGCATGGTATGACTCAGTAGATTGTAGACATGGCTTCCATCCCTGGTAGTTGTGGTGAGCTAACCTTCACTTGATCCTGTCCAGCAGAGTCAGGGACGGAGAATGTCAGGTTGGTAAGTAGGAGGTAGTAAATGTAATGGAATCCCATCCCCAGTGGACAGGGGAAGCCTACCTTTGCTCAGCACCTCAGAAGGTGCAAGTTAAGGATGGAGTCTGGAGTATTGCTTGTATGGACTGCTAGAAAGCAGAGAAAGCTGTTGTAGAGGGTGAGTAAATGAAGAAGAGCAGGCAGACAGGATGATGAATGATACACAGACATGGTAGGACAGATGTAGGGTTATGGAATGGAGGACACACAATAGGAGTGAGTTGTAGAAATAAGGGGATGGCCTATGAAGTAATAACATTGGGGAGCAGGGGAGGTCCCATCCGGAAATGGATGCACATACTTGGGAGGGGTACAGATGGAGTGTAGGTGACTGAGGTCATAGGTAGCAGGGGTGGTAAAGTGGGAGCAACCCCAGAGAAGGTAGAATGGGAATACCCCTACCCCTTCTGGCAATATCCAACAGATAAGAAGCCATAGCACAAGGTGACCTGAACTGGGCAGGTAGCCACCAGCATCTGATTAGAGAGAAGGAAGGACAGCATAACAGAGAATCAGCTGAAAAAATAGGACTAGAGGAGTTGTCAGCAATTGGACATGTGGTGGTCCTGGGAAAAACAGGAAAGCACAGCAGAGCTGTTGAGGTCTGCCCCCGAGTAATGCAAGAACACAGAATTACACCAACGAAGTAAAGGTAATTCCTAGTGAAAGAATGGACACAGTTGGAGTAAATACTTATGGTCAATTATAGCTGTTGGAGTCCGATGCTGACATGTGTAAATCGGAGATAGGGAATAAGGCAATTTCGTAAAGAATGGTGGCTGAGTGCAGGAATTACAGTCTGGAAATGCAATGGTATGGTTTAACAACATTGAGGCTGAGCAACTCTTCCCCCCTACCCCCGACTGACTTGTGATATTAGTGCCCTGTGAAATGAAGCCAAGACCTGGTATGGTCATGCAAATGAGGATGATATACAGTGGTTGCAACAAGTGGGGCCAGGTAGGCAGCAGACAGTGCTGGAGCTCAGAAGAGGAACAGAGGAATGAGGAACGAGAGCAGGGGCAGATAATTTGTACTAAATATAGGGTATACTGTCACCTTAAACTACGTGGCAGAAACAACCTTGCACAGTACATTCAGGAGTCCTGGTGATGCTGAAGAGCCAGTGAAGCAGTAGAGTGTTGTTCTGTTAGTGTGTATGCTGTGAGGTAACTAACGAGTTGTTATTCACACTGATGCACAGAGCACTGAACAAAGATCCTGGGGGAAGTTGGACCTCTCATGCTGGCTTTCTTTATTCAAGAAAGTATATACTCATGTCTGGTTGAGCAAGTGACTCCCACCAACAATGCTGTGCACAGAGTTCCCTGCAGCCAGCTTTCAGAAGATGTCCAGGTTGTGCTGAGGGGAATGGGTAGGAAGTGGGTGTGCTTCCTGAGGAAGATGGGAGCAAGACCTGAGAAGAGAAATGATAAGGTGCAGGGAGAAGGTTGTAAAGGTGCCTGGAAGGGCTGTATGCTACTGTCCTATACATGTAATATCTCCTAAGGCTAAAAAGGATAACAGCAGGCATCTGAAACAATCAATGTCCATGTTGTTCGAGCATTGCAATAATTGAGATGAGGAGACAGAAGGCGGGTGGAGAAGCCCAGAGAGACAATAAAGGGGAAGCACCCAAACACTAGCGGGAGACTGCAACGAGCAGGGAAAGGGAGCAGGGAGGTGGAATGGAGCAGTCGGGGAGCTGAGGACCAAACAGGAAGTGGGACAAAAAAAATAAATAAATAAACAAAGTTAAGCCACACGAACAGGAGAGAAATGGGAAAATGACGAGGAGGGAAGGGGAAACACTTAGGAGAGGGGAGGAATGGAAAAGACAAGCAGGGAGAAGGAGAGAAACGTGCAGACACACAAGCCACGCGGGGAGCCCAGGGACAAAAAACACTCCCTAAGCAATGGAGGTATGTGAATGATGGGGTTAAAATAGAGTGGGAAGAGCTATTCCCCATACTGAACCTCGGGCTTAAGCCCTCCCGTTTTGCCAGGGAAAAAGTATCAGACTTACTTGCCCGAGGATGCTGCTTCGGGAGAAACAGGAGAAATGGAGGCATCTAGTTCAAGAATACAACCTCCCATGTCAATGGAACAACCATGGTCATCAGAGGAAGCCATGTGAGTGGCTGGATGGATCCAAGCAATAGACAGTCAATGGATTCCTGATGCTTCAATTCCGATACCAGGGGATTTCCGGTTACCACTTTCTCAAACTGATGAAGGGGAATCTTCAGTACTGCAAACTCTGCTGCTCCAGGCCAACTCACTGCCAGCTGTTGATGCTGCTGTGCAACATCCTGGGACCCAAATGGAGGGTCCGTTCCAGTCTTCCTCAGGTGAGCAGAATTTAGAAATGCCTCACAGAATGGATCTTACACGTTCTGTTCAGTCTGTACAGAAGACTCCTTTGGTCCTGAGTTGTAATCCATTGCCACTGCCAGGTACTTCTGGTGGTTCTGAACCATGGCAGATGGCAAAACCTGCTAATTATATTAGTTTATTTCGGCAACCCGTGGAATCAACTAGGTGGAGGAATGCAGTCCGCTTACAGTACAAAGGGTGATTAAATGTTCATCCAGACACAATATGTGGGTGGGGAGCTGATTAAAAACTCCCGTCACTTTCCTCTTTAGATGTTAAAGCATTCACCCATGCTCCAGGAATTCAGAATTCGACGTACGTTTTTTTATCCCAAGCCCTGTTAGACAAATTTTTGAAAACCTACCCTACAGTTAAGGACACTCCCCTATGGTCACCATTTTTTGCTATTGCCCTCTCAAGACCCACATTAAAAAATGTGACAGTACTTTTCAGAAATGAAGGGTAAACATAAATTATATTGTTTATTGGTTGGGGCAATTGTGTGAAGTATAGAGAACACTGGATCCCATCAGCAATGATGAAGGGTTTTGGACCAGTGGGCGAAAGTTCCTTGTCCAGCTCTGTCAAGACAACTCTGAAATATCCCATCTGCTAAATTGCTTTTTCTTGGGCTAAGGGTACCTTGTTTTACCCTGGACAGTCAAAATTGTACTTTCATTGTGGTTCTCCTAACCATTTGAAAAATGTGTGCAACCAGCTGAGATGTACTGTATGTGGCACTTTTGCGGTACACCAGTGGGTTCTGCACCTGAAACCCCAAATGTAATTTTTGTGATTCCACTGAGCACACCTATTGTTCTTGTCCCTGGTCTGCTCACAACACCTCAGATTTTGGTGGACAGGATTATTATATCCACAAAGCAACCAAGCCTTTTAAGGCTTCTCACCCACGTCCAGCTCCAGGTGTACTTGTTATCTCTATTCTTCACCCTACCGCCGTTCGAGACATGAGGTCACATCTGCCCTGCTTGACATAGAGTGTTCTGTACTAACTGAATCCACAAAAAGAACTGCAGTGAGCAAGCAGAGGGCTGGTGCTCTAAGAAGGATAGCTACCCCAAAACTTGCAGTTCCAATATAAAGAGCACTCAGAGGCAATATTTTCACTGTAATTGTTTTAATATGTTTGCTTTCAGTCCCAATCTCAGTGCTTCGGCAGATGCCTTCAGAAGGCATCTGCCGAAGCATTGGGGTTTGGGACTGAGAGCCCAAATAAATATTTAACAATTTGCGGTGAATATTTTGCCTCTGAGTGTTCTGTCATAACTCCTGTAAAGTCCTCTGAGGTTTTGCCTCTGTCTACAGACATTATTGCTTCACATATGTCTCTCCCCTCCACCCCCTCCCACAGATCATGACATTTTTTTATCCAATTGGCAAGGGGAAATGTGGGCACCCCCTGAAGAAGAAAGCAGGTCCCACATCCCCACTGTCTTTGGAAAATAGTTTTTCTACCCTTCAGAACTGGGGGGATTTAGTGGATGAAGAGGATTGTGATGTTTCGGCCACATCATCCCAAAGGGATGTCAGCTCTGACTGTGAGGAGGCTAGCCCCTCTACTGGCACTACAGTAAAACAGTCATGGATTACTAGATTGACTGCCAAACAGAAAATTACTTAAACTATATTAAACCATATTAAATAAAACATGAGCCGCATATTATGGTAGAATCTCTCAATGTAAACAGTTTAAAGTCTGATGTTAAACGGATTACCACGTTTGCTGTTTTAGAGCAATTTAATCAGGATATATTTTTCTTTCAGGATACACATTTAAGTACTGTTGTTGACATTTATAAAGCATAAGAGGGTTGGAAACGGGATGCCTCCTATTGGTCACTAGGGGAATATGCATGTCGTGATCTTGGGATCTGTTTTAAATCTCCAGATTTTCAAGTTACAAAGATAGTGGATATATTCACTGGCTGAGCTTTGCTTTTGGACATCTCTTGTCACTCCCAGAATTATAGATTAGTAAATGTGTATGCTCCACAATCAAAGGCTTCTTGAATTGATCTGTTAAAATTTATATAGCCCTATCTCCATATGGCCAGAAAGGTTCTCTTAGGCAGTAACTTTAACACTCGGCTGTTAGCTTCAGACAATAGTCCCAATACAACCAAAACATACTGTGATGTTTCTTTTTAAAAACTATGTTGCAACAGGCTGACATGGTGGATGCACATGCCAACACTATGGCAAGACCTGCCCGTACATTTTAAAGTTTCTCTGTCCTCATGGATAGATATTTGGCTTATTTCGGCTCAGACACCACTCTTTAAATCTCAAGTGGTCCCAACAGAGTCTTTGGACCTTTGTATGGTTTGCATCCAGTTATCTGTTGACTGGGAGCACTCCATTGGTTTGGGCTTGAGAAAGATGAATGCCAGCTTGCTGGAGGACGATGTAGTGCTGGAAGACCTCAAAATTGTTAAGTAGGATGGGATATCAGTTATTTGTTTATATGATTCTTTTTCAGCCTGGTGGGAGGACTGTACATTTTGTCTCAGGGATGTTTTTTTTTTTAAACTAAGGCTAAACAAAAATCAACTTCAAAATAAAATAAATATGGGGAGCTAAGACAGCAATTTTAAAATTTAATTTATCTACATGCACAGTTCAGGTGGCACACGGGAATATTCGACTCAAGGCAGACAGTAAACTGTAGCTCATTGCAAATAAGTTTCATTCTTGAAATAATCAAAGGTCCAACATCATACACTCCTTCAAGGTCACCCTAGTGCCTCGACTCCTCATGAGTCTTCTATGGGGTGTGACCAAGATGGGAAACATTGTGACATTTAAAGATCACACTTCTTAATATTCATGAGTATATTAAATGCATATGAATTAAGTACAGAATTGTTACTGTAACCCCACTGTTACCCGGGATTACTAGAATCCCAGTGAGAGCTAGTGGTAGGCAGGGAAGGCAGCTTGTGAAACTCCAATTAAATGGATTTCACACTGTCTCATTCTGTTCTCGGTCTCAGCTGAGACTGAGGGATGACATCACCATAGATCTCTCGCAGCTGCATGAGCCACACTGGAGTGCTGCAGTTGGAAGTTGGGATAGAATGTTGGAGATTTTGAACAGAGTCTGTGTGCAGTCTTGGAGAGAGGAGCAGCACAGCAGTCTGTATGCAGGCTCTCAGAGCCTTAAGCTCAGTTTAAAGCTACTGTAAAGAAGGTGTGTGTTTCCACCATAAGAGGGACACAGAAACTTATTGCTGAAGTGGTGGAGAGCGCTGTCACTGGTCCAAGTGCCCCCTTCCTGAGGTGATGGGGGGAAAAGGTTTGCTTGTCTTCCAGGGGCAACCCTCCTGGTTCTGGCTAAGGGAAGAAGCTGCCTATTTCAAGTTGTGTTGTGGCACCAGAAGCTCTGAGAGAGAAATTCCTGTGGAGGAATCACCTGTGGGTCACCTGCAACCAAAGGGTGAATTCACTCTGACAGATGGCCAATGTTTTTCACCTGAACTGTTGGAATGTGGGGATTGGACTACTTAATCTGTAGGAGGTCTAGTGTAATAGACATTGCCTGTTAACTCAAGTAGGTTCAAGTCCAGCACCAACGAGTGAAGTGAAGTAAAGTGGGGATTGGACTGCTTAACCAGTGGGGGGCCTAGAACAATGGGCTTTGCCAATTTAAAGTATGTTCAAGTCCAGCACAAAGAGAAAGCAAGACAAGTAGAGGAAATGTGACATACATTTAACCTTAATCTACATTGCCAAGCTTTACAATAGGAGGTGTTTACTGTCCAGAGAAATGGCCAGGTATGAATTGTGGAAGTAAGAGGTGGGAGACCCCCCATGAGTAGTAACCAAATTCACCTCTACGGATTTGCTCTGTGGCAGCTTTACTTTCTCTCAGGTACTTGGCCAGTGCCTGAGGAAAGTACCCAGACGTGTGATTAAAAGGAGGTTCCCTGATAGAGCTGAGGTGCTCTTAGGTGGTTTAGGTAGCCACCAGAAAATGTTTCCATGACATATGGAAGGTGTCCGAATGGCCGGCAAGGGAGCTGTGCCAGGGAAAACCCAGATCAGTGTACAAGTTCAGGCTGTGTACCCAAAGCAGCGTGCAAGTCCAGGCTGTGTGCCCGGTGGGTTCAGAGCCTGAGGGTTGAAGTGTTGAAGAAGTGTTCTTGATTCTTTTAATCTGCATTACCAGGAGTGTAGCCCCGTTGGGGTCCATCTATGCTTTGTTGTTCTGCTTAGATGTGAATAAAGCCACACTTTAGAATCCCATTCCTGGTATTGGACATTATAGTTATTGCTTCCTGTGTTCGGAGTTACTTGGGTGCCCCTGTGCAGAGTAGCCAAACCTAGCCCTTGTGCCAAGTGACCTATTCCTCCCCGAACCCAGTCCCCACCTGGTACTGCTATCAGATTTAAACAGCATACCACTTGTCATTTGCAAAATGATGGGGGTGGGGGTTACAAAATGGAGGCACCGCTTTGGATTTGAAATTTAGGAAGGAAAGGTGCTCAGGCAAAGGCGTTAATCCATGATCTGGTAATTGATCCTCGATCAGTACTTAAAAGACACTTCAGGATTCCATGAAAAGATAACAGAAGGCTGCCTTGGTCTTATCTGGGATCTGAACCTTTGACCCCTCTACAATACTCTTTAGCTTCTTTTCTTTCTTTTCTCTTTCTTTCCCTCTGTCAACCCCCTCAACCCCCCACTTCCCTTTTTCCCATTCCCCTTTCTCCCCTCCCCATCCCACCTTTTCCAATTCACCTCTTTCTCTTACTCGTCCCCAAAGAGAATCTCTGGAATTTTTAGCAGGGAGTTTGCATTAATGATTTAAAATTGGGACATTTCCTGTTTAGAGTATTAGCACTATCAGCAGCCGTGGACCTATTTATACTTTGGTTTTAGTCAGAAACAACATTTTCTCAATAATATTCACTGATTTTTTGAAAATGAAACATATGTGCGGTCATATATTTTTCTATTGCATTTTTTTGTTAAAGTAACAATTCTGTCTTTAAATGATATGTATTTAATAGACTCATGAATATTAACGAGTGTGATCTTTAAATGTTATGAGGTTTCCCATCTTGGTCACACACCATAGAAGAGTAGTGAGGAGTTGAGGCACTAGGGTGACCTAGTAGGAGTGTATGCTGTTGGACCTTTGATTATTTCAAGAATGAAACTTATTTGCAACGAGCTACAGTTTATTGTCTGCCTTGAGTCAAATGGTCCCGTGTACCACCTGAACTGTGCGTGTAGTTGAAATTGTAGGGCTGGTTGCCCTTTTTGATAAGCACCATCCTGGGAAAAGGGGAGATCGCAGCTCTTTCTTTTGGATTTGTTAATTTAAGGCTGATGGCACATTCCTAAGGTAGAAAAAGAAACGAGCAGACTGGGTGGGCCTTGCAGTCCTTATCTGCTGTCAACTTCTATGTTTCTATGTTTCTATGTATATTAACACATAGGACTGGTTTGGACTATTCTACACAAATTGCAGCCATTAGTAGGAAATGTGTCTCCACCGATATGATCGCTTTAAATCTTTGAAGTATGAACAGAAATTTTGAACAAAAGAGAAATCCTTTCAGGTTAATCCATATGAAGATTGTCAAAGACAGAATGCATGGAAAGGTATCACCAGTTTAGGTACACCCACTTGGTGGGAGGTTACAGGTCATACTCATATTCTGCAAGAAATCAACACTTACATTAAAGCTCAGTTTGAGGACCCGTTCCCCGAAAATGTACACATGAACACCTTATTACAGGCAGCTGCAGTACCACAGGTTTCAGCCACACAGTACAACCAGTTACTTTCCCCTATTACATCACAGGAACTGGGTGAGGTCATTACTAGCCTACAACCAGGGGTGGCCCCTGTGTCAAATTGGCTTCCCAGTGAGTTATATAAGCAGTTATGGTTCCTATGTCCTAAAGAGCTCATGGATGTTTACACAGAGCTACTAGAATCACAGCTTTACCCCATTCTGTGTATGAAGGGCTACTAATCCATTTATTTAAAAAGAGAAATAAGAAGGACTTGGCAAATTGGTGACCTATCGCTTTATTGAACACGGATTTGAAAATCCTAACAAAGCTTCTTGGTCACCAGCTCTCTCAGGTGTTGCCAGATTTGAGCCAAAATACCCAGTTTTGCTCTGTATCTGGTCAGAAGATTTCAGATGCCTTGATATTACTACGGGAAATTTTCAAGCAGGGTACAACACATCGGCTTTTGGGGTTTTTAATTAACTATAATCAGGTGAAAGCCTTTGATGAAGTATCACGAGTATCTATGGCATGTTTTGAGGGCTTACAGGATTACCCAGCCATTCATTTCCTGGATACAGTTTTGTTATCAGGACGCCTTTATTGTAACTTATGAAAATGGTAGGTTAGGACAGAGCTGTTTGCTTAAGTAGGGCTTATGGCAGGGTTGCCCTCTGAACCCTCTGTTACACATTTTTACAATTGACCCTTTACCTAGTGTACTATCTTTATCCCCTCAGATCTCTGACATCCACACTGAGTCCTCAGTAGACGTGAAAACAGTAGTCTGTGCAGTTGACTTATGTGTTCTGGTCCAGGATGGAAGTTCTGGAACTCTGGCAGTGGACAATATTGACATATTTCATAGGATTACTGGGGCAGAATTTTTTTTTCGAATTGTAGATGTTTGCAAATTGGTACCCCTCTGTCCTCATGCTTTCCATTGCTGATATAGTCGTTGACAATACCATGGGTAAGAATTTGGGACTTTGTTTTTGGAAATGGGGATGTGGCTACCCACAATTGGGAACAGAAAATTTCCTTGGGCAAACAGAAGGTAGCAGTCTGGAACAAATAGAGAATTAATAAAAAGAAAAGGATCTATATGATCAAATCTTATCTACTTCCAGTTTTTTTGTATTTAAGTTATGTCCTTCCCTCCACCAACTGTTGGAGACAGCGCTATATAGTTGTCTTTTCCAGTGTTTGTGGGGGAGCCATTTAAATCCCCTCAAAAGAGGAATCACTTATTTGAAAGAACAACAGGGAGGTTTGGTTATTCTAAACCTGGTGGGTTTTTTTAATTGTATATTTGTCTATACCAATTTGCTTCCATTATTACTTTTTTTGCCATGGCCGTGGGTGAGTTGGTTGCATCTCTCCCTTTTGGAGATTTTGGCTGACTGGCATTTGGGTTCTTTTGTCTACAAAAATAAACAGAGGCAGAAACTATACCCCACCTTCACAATTTGTTTTGACTACGTAAAAAAGTGGCAGATTTCCCCTGGTCAGACATGTTCTACAACTACGAAAGCAGTATATGAGGTTGTTATGCAAAACCAATTTCATGAAATTCCACATTTTGGTTTAAGACCACCACAAGAGTTGATCTGAATAGGGGACCTATTAGTGGACCCTAGGATCATCTGTACGATATGGGATACAGTGTGGTTATGTGCCCATGGTAAACTTAATGTGAGGGGCACTTTACGACGTAAGGGCATAGAGGAACGTTATTGTCCCCAGCCCTCTTGTAATAAAATACTCAAATCTATGGACAATCTTTTTTTTTTTTTAATATCCCTTTATTTTTGATTTTTGGGATATGTTGTATAACTACTGGAATGTTTCTTTGTTTTTGCAGCTTAACCCTGCTGTTTGCTTTTTAGGTATCCACTGGGCCGATTGACATGCCCTTAATGCCAGCAGTCTAAATGTGGTTTTTGCCTGTCTAAAGTTTTGGATTTTTGCAAGCCTGCTGTAAATTAGTTCTACAGGAACTCACAATGTCCCAAGATTAACTGTTGTTTTCTGTTCTCCATGAAATGTCTGTGATTTGGGGTGTTGAGTTAAAGGTGTTTACTTCTGCTACATATTCTGACAGGTGGACAAAGTTAGAGTGGCTTGTATAATTTGTCTTTCAGCACTTTGCTTATGTGTGTTAAACTGATAGTGAGTTGAACTAATTTTTTTGTTTATTGTATATTGAATAATGTCCTTCAGATTTCTAATAAAAATTCCCTTGCTCTTTTCAAGAAGTGCCTTGGAATCTTTAACTTCCACCTGAACAACCCACAGAATATGCAGACAGGACTTTGGTTTAATGTCTCATCTGAAAGACAGCACCTCAGGAGAGCAGCATCCCCCTCTCGATGCACTACAGTGTCAGTATTGGGATTTATCCCAAGTGCCTGGTGTGGGGCTAGAACCCACAACCTTTTATTTTCCAGCCTCAGAGGTGAGTGCACAACCTGCTGAGCCACTTACACTAACAAAATGAGATTCAGATGCCTGGACCATTCCGGTGGTGCCCTACAATATACCCCTCAGAAGGCATGTCGCATATTTCTAGCCTGTTGTGTAACACAACATGGTGCTCAACCATGGAATACACCTGTCAGAACCCAAGGAACATAATGGCAGTGATATGGAGCCAGAGGAGCATGGGATAGTTGAGTAACTTGAGCAGTGTGACCCACACATGGCCAGGAGGTCCCAGGAACACAGACAGAACATCATTAGAACACTGTCAGGGATGGGCAGGTGAGTGGAAAAAAACATGGATGACAGACATGATTTCAATAGTGTATTGACAGTATTTACAGTATAGTGACAGGAACATAATGGTGATAAGATGTACAACAAAAAAAAACAAGGATGGCACACTGGCGATTCAGGGATTGTGGTGGGTTGTGGTTATGTGCAGTAAGGTGCATGTGAAGGGTGCAGGTGGGGAAGGGTGCAATAAGGTGTGTCACACACAAAGCGTCAATGCAGTCTCCCACAACAGATCCTTTCAGATGCCCTGCCACTAGTACATGGGGGGGTGTACTGTGGACCAGGGAGATGATAGGCAATGATTGTGAGGATGAGGACACCCTGGGATGACCCAGGCCACATCCTGGGCTAGGTGTAGCTGAGGCCATGCACTGCTCAGTGGTCTGTGGAGTTCTCAAGGATAATGGCATAGCACCAGTGCTGGCCAACCCTGACATGCCACTCCATGATAAGGATGCATACCAGGGGATACTATCAGCATGCAAACGGCATGTGCCAGTGTTATGAAGCTGCCCAGCCATCCCAACCTCTCTCACTGTGGCTGTGAGCTCCCTCACAGCCCCAGTGAGGTCATCAAAGATCTGGTGGAGGGCATTCTGGAATCGTGTCTGTCACTCCACCACATGCTGGTGCATTGCCTCTCTGAGGTGGGTAAATTTCTGCATTACCTCCTTCTGGAAGGCATGCAGCTCCCTCTGTGTGGCAGACTATGAGTCCACCACAGACTGGAGGAGCTGCTGGGCCACAGAGCTATGCTGACACTGGGGTGCACAGTCACCTGGGACATTGGGTGTATGTAAGGGAAGGGATCAAAGCAACAGAACTAAAGGGTAAACAGGGAGGAGAGGAAGCACTGTGGGTCACCATGGAGACTGGAAATGGCTCCACAATCTGCACATGGGTTGTATACAGACCCCCGTCTCAGGGGAAGGAAATGGACAAGGAAATGATAGAAGGCATCCTTGGGATGGCAGAGAAAGGGGAGATATTGTTGGTGGGGGACCTGAATACGCCAGATGTTAACTAGAGCACCTTTGCTGCAGCCACATCCAAGAGCAGGGCCATTCTCGATGCCCTACAGGGGGAATGCCTCAGACAGCTAGTTATGGGACCCACTCAAGAGGGAGCAATCTTAGACCTGGTACTCTCTAATGGGGACGGAGACAGGATCTCTGATCTTGAAGTGGGTAGCCATCTGGGAACAAGCGACCACCAAACAGTATGGTTCACGATAAACTTAGCTGTAGAGTCAAGCCACATAAAAGTGAAGGTACTGGACTTCAGGAAGGCTGATTTTGTCAAAATGGGAGAGTGCCTCAGAAAAGCACTAGCAAACAGGCAAGAAGGTGGGGTGGAGCAACAATGGGGAAACATCAAAGCTGCCATCACAGAGGCAACAAGCTTTTGTGTGAAGCAAATAAACAAATCAAAACAAAAGAAAAAAAACAATATGGTTCTCAAAAGAAGTGGCGGGGAAGGTAATGGAGAAAAAGATAGCATTCAGGAAGTATAAGGAAACACAGAAGAAGCAGGACAGAGAACTGTACTAGTTAAAGCAGTTGGAAGCGGGGAAGGCAGTCAGAATAGCAAAGGCTCCAACCGAAGACAAGATAGCCAACTCAGTTAAGAAGGGGTATAAAACCTTTTATAGGTACATTAGGGAGCAAAGAAAGACTAAGGCAGGGATACTGAAGCTGAATAAAGAGGAAGGTGGTTGGGCAGACAGAGATTGAAAGTGAAAAAGCAGGGATACTGAACAAATACTTCTCAGTATTCACAATGGAAAAGCAGAGGGAGATACCTAATCCAGTCAACAGAAGCACTCTGGATGGGGGGTTGATATTAGTCCTTTCACAGAAGAAAGGGTTCTGAAAGAACTCTTAAAACTGAATGTGGATAAAGCAGTGGGGCCCGATGGGATTCACCCCAGAATTCTAAAAGAACTAAGGGAAGAACTAGTAACACCACTGACTACAGTTTTTAATAAATCATGGGAGAATGGTGTGGTACCTGAGGACTGGAGGAGGGCGGATGTGATTCCCCTTCATAAAAGTGGGAGCAAGACAGAGGCAGGAAACTACAGACCTGTCAGTTTGACCTCAGTGGTAGGGAAAATTATGGAATCACTTCTGAAGGAAAGAATTGTTGAGTACCTAGAGGCCAGTGAGACAAAGAACCCAAGGCTGCATGGATTCACAGCGGGAAGGTCATGTCAGACAAATCTAATTGATTTCTTTGACTGGGTGACAAAAGCAGTAGAGCAGGGAGTGACTGTGGACATGGCCTATGTAGACTTTAGCAAGGCATTTGACACAGTCCCACACAAAAGATTAATAAATACATTAGCCATCCTGGGAGTGGGTCCCAGGGTGGTAGCCTGGGTAAAACACTGGCTAGACAACAGGACACAGTGGTTAATAGTAAATGGAGTCCACAGTGAAGAAAGGAGAGTTACTAGTGGCGGTACCGCAGGGTTCAGTACTGGGGCCGGTCCTTTTTGAAGTCTTTATAAGTGTCATTGAAGAGGGACTGGAAGGAAAAGCGTGTCTCTTTGCAGATAAAACAAAGATCTGCAACTGGGTTGATACGCAAGGTGGGGTGGAAAGGATAAAAAGGGACTTGGCAAGGTTGGAGGAATCGACAAATGTATGGCAGCTTAGATTCAATGCAAAGAAGTGCAAAGTAATGCATCTGGGAAATAAAAACCCAGGGGAAGAGTACACAATGGGGAGTGAGATACTGACAACAACAAAAATAGAAAGGGACCTGGGGGTAGTCATATCAGGCAACCTAAAGGTGGGCCAGCAATGTGCGAAGGCAGTAATGGGGACTGGGGGATACTGGGATGCATAGGGAGAGGCATCATCAGTAGAAAAGAGGAAGTTGTTGGCCCACTGTACAGACAGTTTGTAAGACCACATCTGGAGTACTGTGTATAGTTCAGGAGATCCCATCTCTGCAAAGACATAGACAGGGTGGAGGCTGTCCAGAGGAGGACAACCAAAATGGTGCAGGGTCTGCACCAGAAGACATATGAAGAAAGACTAAAGGAGCTTAAGATGTATAGCCTTGAGGAAAGGAGGGAGAAGGGGACATGACAGAAACTTTCAAATACCTCAAGGGAATCAATAAAGTCCAAGAGGTAGCATCTTTCAGAAAAAAGAGATGTGCAAGAACAAGGGGACACAATTTGAAGATAGATGGGGGACGGCTCAGAGGTAATGTGAGGAAGTATTTCTTCACAGAGAGGGTTGTGGATGCATGGAACAGCCTTCCTGAGGAGGTCTTAGAGTCAAAAACAGTGTGGGAGTTCAAGAATGCATGGGACAGATATAAGGCAATTCTAGTGGGGGGTAGGAGGAAGTAGGCTGTTGGTTAACTAGAATCTGCAGCTTATCCGTTAGGTAGGAAAATGGGCAGACTAGTTGGGCCAAGCGGTCCTTATCTGCTATCAAATTCTATGTTTCTATGTTTCTATGTGGTTGTTGGGGACTAGTGGGTTTTGAGCAGCTCACACCCTGTGTAGTGGTGTGCTGCAGTGCCTCACTGGCTGCGTGTACCACATGTCATGCAGGTGATCAGCTGAGGAAACAGGGTGACTGCCTTCTGACACCTGTTGTGTCGGCCAGGTGGTGCAGGAGCTTGCAGCTGTCGTGTTCACAGCTATGGCAGTGTTTGTGTGGGTGGTTATGGTGGTGGTGGCACTGGAGGTACTGGAGGCATGGCCCTCAAGAGACCCTGCCAGCAATGAAGGCAATGTGTGCCTGGCATGAGACTGTGTTGTGGCCACAGTGGTCCCATTGTTGTCAGCCTCTGTCTGGTCTGCCATGTCCAGGGACAGTTCTGGCAGAGAGAAACCCCCCCAGAGCAGCAATGGTGGCAAGGTAGTCCTCTGTGGGAATGTATGTGTCCTCACCATCATCGGACATGTCCTCGAACAAGATGGCCATGGATACCCCCTCTTCTGATTGTGCTGTTGGTCTCTGTACTCTGGATGTGGATGGGCCATCATCCTCCTCCAACTGTTTCATGGCTGTAGTGTCGACATCCTGCACTGTAGACAGAGAAGAACATTATAAGTGTGATGCACAATACATAGAGATCCTGTATCAGTGCCACCACATGCAAACCACACAATTGATGTATATGATGCCCAGTGCAGGCACAAAACAGGTGACCACAGCCTAACCACCTACACATCCTTGGTGCATGCACACCTACTGTTGGAATGTGGATCCTACAGGAATGCACAAGACTAACACCAAATGTAATCAACACACCCCACACACATGAAGACCACCACCCAAAGGGAGGTAATAGGTAAAGCACTCAGTGACACACGTTGCAGTATGCAACACCACATGTGGAAGGCTCACCTGATGCCAAGATAATCACTACGTGCATAGGCACAGAGCACAACATGACTGTGTTATCATGTCACATGCAGCAAGTCCAGTAGTGCATTGAACACACCGCCAGAGTGCCATACTGCACACAGTCCATCACAATGCACACATGTGTGCACAGGCCAGGGAATCAGTGTGCTACAACACAAGAAGAGTACCCCGTATACCCATGAACAGACATGCATACCATGGTGGTACACAGCCATGTACTCGTATGTCCTGTGTGATGACAGCTGTGTCTCAAAACCACCACCATCAACACCTGCCATGGCCACAGTCATGGTGGATACAACAACCTTCAACACAGGGTCCACTGGTGTGGTGGCCTCTGCCAGCCATGGACACCTCCTGTACCCTGCAGTGCATGGTGGCATGCCACCTGGTCCCCTTTTGCCTGGTGCTGAATGTCATGCCATCTCTTATGAACTGCATCCATCATGTGTCCCCTTCCTCTGACAGCATTCACCTCCCCTATGATTTCAACCCACAAGACACTCACTGCAGCATCAGTGGTTTTATATCACTGCATCAAGTGCTCCCTGGCCTTGACTGCATCAGCAGGAGCTTTCAGCTCCTCCCTGGAGAACTTGTGGCTTCTCAGTTTTTCTCAGCAACCAGAAGCACCTGTGCAGGGAAGTAAGGAGCCAGTGGTCAGTGGCTGTCCTGTATGGTGTGATGTGTGTGTGTGTGTGTGTGTGTGTGTGTAAGTATGTGTCACACCGTGGCATCAATTGTGGGCAGGTGTCACAGGGATGTAGGCTGTCAGCCCAAACCCCATCTGTCCCTGTCCAACAATGTCCTCTACATGTCCATCTGTTGTCGGTGGCCACATGATGGTGTTGATGTACCACATAGATACAAGCTGCAACCTGCATTGTGAGGGCTGCACTAGGTCCCATGTGTTGTCTGCACACCAAACAGTGTGTGACGTGAGGTGGTCGCAGGGACCAGTGGTGATGGCTGAGCACACATTGTATCCTGGTTGATGCATATGTGGACAGTATTCAATAAATCAATCTAAATCTTTATTTAATCATGTGAACATCGTTGAGCAATGTTCATTTTCTAGGTGGACCTGGATTATTCAAATACAAGAAAAAAATACAAATACAATACAAATACAAGAAAAAATAAAGTATGCAGGCAACAGGTACAGTACACAGAAAGTGAACAGAAAGACATAGTCCACGCAGGAGTAAAGTTATAATGCAGGTAAAAATACAACAATATATACAGTCAAGCCAGACGTACAAAGCAAACGGTGTATCGGAATAAGGGCCTATAACACAGGTCAGCCTAAGGGACCCCCCGTGGTACATTATCCAGTAGTTGGTGGTAGCAGCTAAGTCAACAAGTGCAAGCAGGGGGAAGGGAGGAGGGAAGGGGGAAAGGACGGAGCTGGGAAGGACTAGAGGATAGGGATCAAAGGCCTCTAATTACTATGTTTGTGAAGTATAATCTCTGGAGAGGAACAATACAGCAAGGGCAGGAAGTAGTGGAAGGGTGGGTTCAGTAACATATCCAGGATTCAGGGGATGAAGCAGTGTAGGGAGTCACAATAATAATTGTGGGGGGAGTAGGGGATCAGAGTAGTAGAAAGTGCCAGTATTGCTGTATTCTGTATTGTGAATGCTCCCCCACCCCTTGGAAACATACTGCTTACCTGTGGATGCACATGGGCATCCGTATGTGTGTCTCAATGTGCGCATCCAATACCACTGTCACAGTGTATACATGTGCTACAACAGTTCAACAGTGCAGTGCTATGTTTGTCCACACCTGCATGCTAGATCTGCTGCATGTGTGACTGCATCATTCTGCAGTAACTGACACATTGCATCTCATTAATGTACACCCACAAAAACTGTAGCCCCAGCTTATTGTAGCAGACTTCACACAATGTTGCAGATCATAATAGTAGGATATTGCCTGAGGGATACCTACCTGTACAAGTGGAAGTCATCTCCTGAGACATGTTGAGGCCTATGGCCAGGTTTTCAAACATCCAAGAATGCTGTAAGCCCCCGGTGCACCGAACATATGGCACATAGGGCTTGCAGCATTCATAGGAAGGCATTCAGGATTATCCATCCCCTGCGCCTGGCGCTGCACCTTAGAGTACAATGTTGTGATGTAGCGTCTGCCACTCCTGGAGGACAAAGTATCAGTGTTCGCGTCAGATATGTGGCACAAACTGCCAGAAAGCAGGGAAACTGTTGTAACTGCACCTGATATTGGGAAATTGTGTGCAGTTATGGCACAGGAGTTTGGTGCACCACCGAAGTCTAAGTCCAGTAGCGCAGGCGGGATGCAAGCCCTGCACCACCATTCAAAAATCCTACCCCTAGTGTTTACAGCAAAGAATTCAGCCCTCTGCCTGCACTTCCTGTCAGTTTGCAGGTGGTGCTAAGACAGCACTGAAATAGCCCGGGCAATCCATACATGGAAATGCATGCAAATAAGGCCATAATGATATGTTAATGTTGTAGTCTGCACACTGACTGCCTATGTAGACTCATTTTCATGCCACCTCTGAGTATTGCAATTAATTGTGCTGGGCAATCACAATTGCACTGAGCAAAGGGATTGCACCATGGCATAGTGCTACCAGGACAGCACCGAGCAAACTGAATTAGCGCCACTCATAGGATGCATTCATGATGATATCATTATGGTGAAGGTCACTCAAGGGCCATGCATGCTCAGTGGGATCATTTGCATTAGTGCAGCACTGTACTACATTGTGTGGTGCCGTCCACTGCTAGCATGGTCCTACTGTATTTGTACCTCAATATGTCGTCTGGACAGCAAACAAGCAACATTGCTGTGATGGTGTTGCCCCTAGAGCCTCAAATAACATTATGGCAGACATGAGAAGGGTCAGGGTGGTGGTCCAGAGGGACCAGAGGTGGGGGGAGGTTAAGATGGCCAACATGGTCCAGCTTGTGATGGCCAAGGAGCACCAGCTGTTTGGTGAGGTGCGTGAGGGTGACAGGCCACACCAAACAGGTGTGGGCATCCACTGCGTGACACCTCACTCAACGCACAGGTATATCCCGCACAGAGGAACAGTACAGGCAGAGATCCGAGGACCTGCAGCACAGGAAGCAGCAGCGGCTAGAATGATTCCGGCTCATGGTGCATGATGGCACTGTTCCAGCACCATGTAAGTGGACACTTTTCTCAAAGCCAAGTTTTTTGCATATTAGTGGGTGTGGGCTGCCATATACACACTACACATGTGGGTACATCACCACCTCTTTGGCGCCCGAAGCTGTAGTTGCCCTTAATCAACCCAATGTTGGGGTCCCTCCCTGTTTCTGACCAATAGCTTTGACAATGTCCGTTGGACTGCTTCTCCCCCTTTTTTTTTCTTTTCCTCACCTCTGACCCCCCCCACCCTTCCACATAGGTATTTCCCCGGTATGACCAGAGTTGTGATTGTGACTACTACTATTGTTATACTTTATACAATTGCTATTTACTGCATGTAACTTTATTCCATAAACCACTGTTATATTGTGTTCTTTTGTTATCTGTATTGCACCTGTATGTTACCACTGTTATACACTGTAACCATGTCAACCCTCCTTGTGATGAGGTGCCTTTGTAAATAAGTCCCTGACTCAAAGGTTGTAAATCCGACTTTAAAAAATAAATAAATAAATAACGTACATATGTGTAGGATTGGCCACTGCACACAAGCCTGTCTTGCTGCTTGGTCATTCCCATGCATTGCTCTGTGTACACGAATATGGGTACATTGGTGCCCGTGTGTTGATCAACAGTGCCTGTGTATGTGGTCATACATTTGATGTATATAGTGGCATCACATGACAGGTATCAGTGTTGTCTCTCAATGATAGTGTAGCACATGTTGCACATGTGCACATCTATGTCCCAAAGGGTATGCAGTTGGATGGTGTGTATACCACAACGACACATAAAGCCAGACCTGTGTACATCGACATGGTCTGCTGTGAGGGTCCTATTGGACACACACCTTCCAGGCATGTGTGTAGGATGCAGTCACACTGCACCCTGTGTACCCAGCACTGTAGCACTGGACACTTACTGCAGATGGCCATGTTGAAAACTGTGTAACTGGGCCTGCACTGTTGTTGACCACTGCCACTTATGTCAATAGCATCCTCCTGGTGTGGGCGAACAATTGCCCATGAGTGTCATATAGCAGCCTGTCAGGTTCCAGTGCTCACGGTACAGTGACCATGTGTCCCACGGGCTACATGACATTGGCCCATGTCGTGTCCATTGATCAGCTGACACGCATGTCCATTACAGTAATGGGCATTGTAGTGGCACTGTCTGTGTGAGGTGTGGTGGCCACAGCTGTGCCACTGAATCCCCTGTGTAGTATGTTCATACGGTCACACAGGATGCATAGGTGATCAATGGGCCAACACCGGTAAATATTGACAGTGTGGCGTGGTCCATTGGTGGGGGCACAGGAAGGTCACAGATGTGGCACAGTCCTGCAGTGTTTTGGTGGTATACTGTCAGGTATACACTCCTGTTGTCTGTCACCCACAGGACATCTGTGCTGGGTGCATACAGATGTGTGCACATCTGTCCCACTGATGTCTGTGCATTGCTTCTCCAGTTGATGTCACATGGTCTAGCATGTGTGCTGTACTTGGTGTCCTATGGTCCATTGTACCTACATTGCACAGATGTCCCATGTGTCATATGCTTGTTAGAGAAGGTCACAGTACACTGTTTGACAGTGCACACTGTGTACCTGGCACAGTTTGTGGGGGGAGGTTATTGATGTCTGTGATGGTACTGACACTGTTCTATTCCCTTCACCTTCACTCTGCAGACCGCACTGCCGTGGGACAGCAGCGAGGGCACAGCTGGAGGCCCGAGGCTCATGGACAGCAGGCCAGTGACAGCCAGCAGGATGCCACATGTGAGTATGCTCCTTTGTGATTTACTTATGCTACATAGCTTGCTGGGTGGTGCATATTGGGTAACCCTTTACAGCACAGTGTTGCCAATGTATGTGTGTTTGCCCTGTGTCATGTCACTGGTCCCAGGAACACACGGCCATATGGAGCTTATGGTGCTGTGCTGCTGGAGAGGGCATCACATACACCTAATGCAACCTGTGGTACGGTGCACCTGAACACTGCCTAGCCTGGCCACACAGACTGTGGGCCTGTGTTGTGGCAGCACATGGCTGCTCACAGTCCTGCACTGCTGCATCATGGTGTGTCCTGCATGCTTGCACCATGCGGGGATTGTACACCGCATGTAGCACTCACCTACACAGGACACACCCTTCTGTCCTGCATCTGTACCCTGGGTGTTGCATGTCAGCCATTCAGTAGTCCTATCTCACATATGCGTCTATGACATGGTGGCATGGGCATGACTGCACGTGGTGGCCTATAGTCCACCGTGGGCATGTCAGTCAACACCAATAGGCTGTGTAGGGGGGCTGTAATCCCACTGTGTTCTCCATATGTACTGTGCATGGACCTTCCGCTACCATTCCACAATTATTTTGTACCATTGCCTGTGACCATCTCCTCCTGCGTCATGTAGTGCACTACAGCTGTACACGTGCTGTGGTCATGTTTGCACTGTACACATTGTACAGCGGCTGTGTGGTGTGTGGTATTCATGACTGTACGATAATGGGAGAGTATATTGTCTGGTTCCTGTGGTTGCAAGTCTGCCCAGAGCATGCATACACCACCTGGCGTGCCTAGGGTCTGGACATGGTCCCTGTGGACATTGTGTGCTCACAGTAGTGTGGGCATGTGTGCACCACCTGCATTACGCATGAATACCAGTCACATTGTACTGTTCTGTTCTGGTGTGCCACAATGCCGGGGCTGTGCTGCACACTGTGGCCTCCGACTTCTTGTCTTCCTGGGGGGGGGGGCACTGTTGCTACTGATGTATGGCTCCATGGTGTGTCATAGACTAGGGTACTGTCCATTACATGTCCACACAACCCACTTGTGTCATGGTCAAGGACTGTGACTGTGCAGCGAGTGTGGGGACACCTGCACAGTGTCTGCTACACAACCCTGTGGACTGCCACTACAGTTCACAGTCTGTTGCCATGTGGACAGTGGTTGTGAGGTTTCTGATTGTGATGCTGCAATGGCCCCTGGTTCTACTGTACATTCTGTTCCATTGGGAAGCACGTCCCAGTCATTCTGTTCCTGTGGTTTGTTTATTATTGCTACGGGGCTGACTATGGTTTACCTTAGGGTGGCTGTGTAGAAGTAGTGTGACACGGACTACAGTGGGTGTGCATGGGGCATCTTCCCATCCGTGGTAGTGGTGCAATGACCTTATGGGCCTTCTTGTCTGTGTGGGATGGGCTTGCAAGTACCATGGGATTTCATGCTACTGCATACTGACACATGTCGATTGGCGTGTGCACTGTTTCCATTGTTGGGTACATGACATAGTGGTTGGGATATGCTGTCCTTCTCTGTGGCCACATCCTGAGTTCTACATTGCTCCACAATGTCAGTGCACCATTCTTACATGGTTATCATTCCCCCCATAGGTCTTCATCAGAAGTCTGTTTGTGCCACATGTCCCATGGAGGGAGAGGGCCAGGATGACCTTCTGCAGTGCATTGTGCACCAACAAAGAATGATGTTGAAGCAGCAGGCCATGCTTATTGAGAACACAAGAAGAACTGCGGAGATCCTGGAGCTACAACTTTAGGGGCAGCACCTGGTCGCTAACCCTTAAAACCCCCTTCACTTGTTTTTCACCCTTCCCTGCCTCCCCATTTTGATTATTGTGTTTTATTTTCTGCATATCTGTAAATAGTTTATGTTGGTTTTTGCACAATATGTATTTTTTTATAGTTGTAATCCTTTGTCCTGCCTCTTTTTTGAGTATCTTTAGTCCAGTTCACTGCTGTGCCATGTTTCACCTACTGACCCTCTAGTTCACCATGGTGGATGCCATCCTGGCCTCTCTTGTGGTGCTGGTTTCACCACAGCTCTCCCTGCACTGTCTGTGATTGCGCATCTGGAAGTGGGTTGCTGTGGGTGTGGCAGATTTGTCCTCCAGTTGGTTGACACACTCTGTTCTCCATGTATACCCTGCATGTCCTGTGTGTGTGCCAGACAACATCTGGCTTGTGTCTGCCCATGGACATGGTCTGTTCCCTGTTCCTTTGGTGGACCCCAACAGCATTGACTGGTGGAGGCGGGCCTTGGTCTGCAGGCCTGCGTGTGTGACTTTGTCCATGTGCCCATGGCTGATGTCCATCCCCTTGTGTCCTCCTGCTGTGTATCCTATGCTGTGCTGTCCCCTGCTCTGCATCAGAGATTCCTGTTCCCTTCCCTTGTGTGCAGTGGGCACTGGTTGGGATTGTACTGCCATACAGGCATGGATGGTCCTTTCTGTGGGCCTCATCCCCACTTTCCTGTCTCTGCACTTTTCACACAGTTCACATATGTACAGTGTTGCTCCATTTTGAGGTTCCTCTCTTGGCATTGCCTTTGGTATTTTTATTACTGTTGTTTGTGTAGTACACTGCTCTTTGCTCAGGTTTTCATTATTTATACACCACTTTCTTGCTTGTGCCCCCAGTGGGCACATGGTTCACCTGTGTCTGACTCCACCTTTGTGTGCACTATGCTGCTGTTGTTGTTTGCACTGGCCAGTTGCTATATTCAGAGCTGTCTTCTTGGCTATTTTCAGTGCTGTCTTTTTTTTTTCAACTTTCTTTCCCTCCGGTCGCGGTGCCCTGGATCATCTTTCAGGCAGCCTAGTCCTTTCCTGCCTAGCCTGAAGCCTCCCTATCTGCACCTCCTCTCCTCCTCCCGGCCAGTACCCCTGGTTTAACCCACCCAGGGTGGGTCGCCTTCCTCTTGGGTGCGTTTAAGGTCAGACTCTGGCTCGGGCAGGGCAGGGAAACGGAGGACCTGGAAGGTCAGTCAGGGAAGGCCCGGTGGGGGGCATGGTGAACCTGTGCTGTCGTCTACCCAGAATGCGATTGTTTTTCATGTTCTTGTGAGCTTCACCCACCCCCTTCCTGCATGGTGCACTATGCCGCACTGGCGCACGGCAACCCTGCCAGTGTCGACCATGCTGATTATGTGCATGTCTGGCTGCTGTAGTGCCTCCAGTCTCCACCAGGAGTCACCAGCACACCGAGACAACCCTCCTGTGCTACCCACGGAGGAGAGCACTATGCAGGCACTCATCCTCAACCCCCCCCGGCCAACCCCTGGCGACCTGAGTACGCTCCGGAACCCGAGTTGCCGGCATGGTGCGAGGTGTGGCATCCAGCGCCTCAACACTCAGCGCCACCGGGCCGGTCAGTGCTGTCTTCTTTGCTGGGCTATCGTTGCACTGCACTCTCAGTCATGTTTGCCCGCCTTCATTTGCCCACTATATTTAACTGTTTTTGCCCCTGTGCTATTTCTTTGAGTATTGCGTGAAATTGAATGTGGGCTAATTTTGCTCATGGGGCAGTGCAAATGTTGCCCCCTGGCAAAGTTTTGAAAATGTTGGCCTCTGCTGTGCTCAGTGATAATCAGCACCTGATAGACATCAAGTGGATCCTAGTCCAAGACACAGTAAATAAAGTGCAGACTAAAAACTACCTGGAGATTATCTTCCACCAAAAATGGCTCCAACTCTTCCCACAATGATAGGGCACTTTCACTCATCATTTAATGAGTACTTCTGGCTCATATTTTAGCCCATACAGAGGATACCTGGTCAAAAAAATAATCCTCACATTTCTCAGCTGAAAATACTGTACTCTTACAGAATGCATATAGGGTGGGGTTAATCATATTGTCAACAGTGCATAACAGTTGAGGTGTATGCCTGTTTCCTGACACAATCATCTGTGACAGGAATGCTATCTTTTTAATGGTGATTGCCTGCTGATAGTCACAAAAATGATGACTGATTTTATTCTGTTCTCCACTGGCTGGGATCTCTGCCAAGACTACTCTAACTTTATTAGCCACTGCTCAGCAAATGAAACACAAATTGTAGTGAAAAAACAAATAAGGTGACTTAACTGAGAATTGAACCCAGCTCTCAGACATTGAAACAGATGTTATTTGGCTTCACACATGCAGTATCAAAAGCAAACAAAAAATAAAACTGACGTCCTTATTATCACACCAGGCAGACAAGATAGTCAGATTACACAAATTAATGCATTTTTCATGTTCTCTTCTTTTCAAAATGATTTTCCTCTCTTTAATTCCAGAAGAAAATATAATATCACACACTGAGGCATTTTAATCAACAACAACAGTAGTTTCTTTACATTCAATTTGCGAAGAATGAGATTGGCAATTCTCACTCAGTTTTTCAACATTATATTTCTGACAAGCTACAGAGTGAACATGCCCCTGCACAGATAACATGTCCTACAACTCCTCTACCACATGAGGTTTAGAGCATGCAAAATGCATATTAATACATGTTTTAACCTATTTTACAAAGTATTATTCTCCCCCAATACATTTTGGAGCATATTTGATTTAGAGAAGTACTGTATGTAGGTATGTAATTGTACCATTTGCTGGAATTTTACCTTAAAATATGTTTTAAATTTACTATATGTGCCATGTCTTTCACCATTTATACATCATGTAGTCTGAAGAAATACATTCACTGATGTTTTTAGAATAGAGAATTGTGCCAGTATATTCTAATAATTCAGTGATTTGCATTTCTCCATGTATTCCAGTGTTTGTAAAGCATAAGCTATTGATAAAACTCCATAAAGGAGTAGATATACCTTCAGTAGCTCATATCACCATAACACAGCAGTTAAGGAACTTACTTACAGACCATGTACAGCAGGTGTTAATGTTTAAAAGCCATACAAGTAAACGCCTGCACTATTTTCAGTATGACTTCTCTTGAACTTGTTTCATCCCTATAAAAAAAAATTGTTATTTTGTATCATGTTATTACATCCCAGGACTTGACCAGCAGCAAGCATGTTATTATCTATGGATTTAAATTACATTTTTTGATAATGCATGCAGTGCCTACAGTATCTGACTATTCAGTGACATTCGAACATAAGACAGATATTCAACACTGTATGAAAGAATAACACTTTTATTAAGTAGTCTGCTCTAAAAATATATGGTCATAGCATATGCTTTTCATCTTTTACACCCAAATAATTCTTTTACATATGGGAAAAGGAGGAAATGCCATCATTTAATTACCAAAAATATGATATATGAGTATTATCTTCAGCTAGATTAATACTAAATTATAAAGCATGTTATCCGGACTTTGTTGCTTGAGATGCACAAAACAGTACTTTCAAAAACTTTTTATTTATTAACTATTTCCATTTTTATTTGTATATTCTACTTTTATTTTCTAAATAGACTAATATCTATGACAATGTAATAATCGAATATTGCTAGACCAAACATAGTTATACATGATTGCCACATCACAAATTAGAAATGTATTCAAACAAGAAAGACTATAGGGAATATGTTCATTTTCATAGACATCAGATTATAAACACTATGGTCAGGAACATCATTTTGGAGAACTTGATGGCTCAATAAATTGGCAGCAGGCTAAGAAGCCATTCACCTCTAGGTCCCTGGTTCAAATCCAGCCCTGGTTGGTAGTGGCAAAAACTTATCATCACCTGAGGACTGTTACCTGGTCTGTGCAAAGTGAGTCATGGAAGCCTATGTCCTGTCACCATGAGACAGGTGTCCACATCATAAAACCATCAATACAACTGTCACCTTTTTGGGAAGTTCACAAGAATGCCAGCTATTGAATGGGCATTTAGTCTAAACTAACCTTTCATAAAGATGGTGGTCTCTCCAGCACAAGGTTGAGGCACTTTGATGGGGCAGTGGGAAAACATGCAGTTTGATTGCCCATGCTGTATCTGTTATATGGATATATAGATGACTTCAGTTTCCAGTTTTGTCAGTCTGGAAACTTTCTCAAGCACTAAACAAATTCACAGACAGAAATAAAAACCAAAAAAAATAATTATTCTCCTGTTTACAGTACAAAGCATGCCATTACAGTTAGCAAAAAAGAACTGTTGATTTCTGAGCAAAGGGGGTACTAATATAATGAGAAGAGTGTGCTTTATGTTAATATAGTAGTTCTAATACTCTATAGTTCTAAGTGGCTCTGTGTCAATTTAGCAAAGGAATTACGGCGACCGCAATTTCAGTGATGGGCAAGTTGGCGAATGTTAAAAGAGCGACAGTGAATATGGGCACCCTATAGTAAGGGCAACAACTGCAATACTGTTTCTATGCGAGGGTCTTTGCACCTAGCACCCCCCATTGTGGGGGGCCTTGCATCCACACACCCCTTACTTAAATAACTAACTCCGAGCTTGTAGCACCTCAGGGAGGGGGTAATCAATTGTCGCCCATACTGTAGGGAGCTGAAATTGTACCGTTGCAACTTTGACTTTCGCCAAATTCTCATTGCTGAAATTGCTGTCACCATAATTCCTTCTCTGAATTGTCATACTACCATTCTAAGTTCAGGTCACATTTGTGCTGTGTGAAAATAACATTCTGATGGTGGAAATAATGCAAATGTTGGGATTTCACTTCCTTGAAAATTTGGAATGCACTTTTGCAACTTTAGCAAAATTTAAACTTGAAATGGTTACACTTTATTGTAAGTGTCCATTTCAATGTGGCTAATCATTAATTACATGCAAGAGGGCACTGTAGTCACATGTTTATTGCAAGCAATTGCATTAAAATTGCAATGCATTTACAGTGTATTAGAACCACAAAATGAATGTGCCTATTGTGGACTGAGTCTTAAATTGTGGTTTGGAATTCTGCAGAACTGACCACTCTGTTACTGTATATATAGAACTAGAGAATGATTGCATATATTGCTGATCAGTTTAATTATATTAAGTTGCAGATTGGAATTCAGCTGAACTATTATTCCATGGTTCATGAGCATCATTTTGCAATTTAGCCAGAATTTTTAGAAACATTGAAACATAGAAAAAAGATGGTAGAAGGAAACCAGGGATCCATCTACTTTGCCCATGTGTTCATTAGACCTTCTCAGATCTCAGGGCCTAGCCCCCCTTCTGCCTAATGCCTCCTACTGCACTTGTTGCTTTTGATCACGCTTTAGCCTTGTCCCATCCCAGCTTGAATGATGTCACGTACTTTGCTTCCACTATCTCAGCTGGCAGTTTATGCTATTGCTTCATGACTCTTTCTGTAAAATAATGTTTCCTAAGCGCCCTCTTGAAGCTCCACTCCCTCAACTTCCACTTGTGCCCTCTACTGCTAGAGTCAGAGACTCTGTTGAACAGGTCCAAGGATGGCACATTATTTATTCTTCTTAGAAACTTACATGTTTCAATAAAATCTCCCTTCTCCCTCCTTGTCTCCAGTGAGAAAATATTTAATGCTTCCAGATGCTCCTCATACAAGTGTACTTGAAGACGTTGAATCATTTTGGTCACTCTTCTCTGAAGAGCCTCCATCTTGTTTATATCCTCTTTCAGATGTTGACTTCAAAGCTGGACACAGTACTCCAGATGGAACCTTACCAGGGACCTGTATATTGGCAGTATTACCTTCTTCCTCCTGCTGTTAAATCCCCTCCCAATGCACCCCAGCATTTTGTTGGCCTTGCATTAAACTTTGTTGCATTGCCTTGTCTGTTTAAGAGTGTTGCTTATGATGACACATAGGTCCCATTCTTCCTGTGTGGCACTGGGCTGGACTCTTTTGAGTTGGTACTCTGTCCTTGGGTTCCCTTTACCCTAGTGCATCACCTTACATTTCTTTGTATTGAACTTCAGCTGCCAGATGTGGACCATCTTTTCAGCCTCTGTAGGTCTTTTTGTAGGTCCTTAACTGCCTTCTCACTGACAATTCTTCCTCCTAGCTTGGTATTGTTTTCGAAAATGACAATTTAGCCCTGCATACCTATGCCATTTTCACTGATAAAGGCATTAAACAGGACTGGCCCCAACACTGATCCTTGAGGAACACCAATGGTGACCTTGCCTTCATCAGACATCACACCATTGACCACTACTCTCTGTTTTCTGTCCCTAAGCCAATTACCTACCCAACTGACTACGTAGCTGTTTGTAACAGGTTAAAAATCTAGGGAGTACATTTAAACTATTTTGGATTTCTCAAAAGTCAGAATTTTGGAAAACTTCAAGCATATTGCAAAATTTCTTTAAATGTTTAAAAACTCAGAATTCGCAGATTACACCCAGCACTAGATGGCTTAGGTAATTTCCCATACAGAAGTTTCCCTAATTTTCATAAAAATAAGAGATTTTGATTTTTAATTTGTTTCTGTTTTTCAAAATAGAAAAATTTATCATGATTTGTAATATATTGAATTGTACAGTTCCTTTATCTCTTTTGCCACTAAGAATTCCTTGCCAAGTCCTTTTTATGAATGAATGGGTCAGCATCACTTTAAAATCCTCTCACCTGAAGTAATTGAGAATACACTTATTTAGCCATAATAGCAGCAGGGTGGGATTTTCAAAATATCTTTTCAGGATTTGTCTGACAATATTTCAAATATGAATATGACTCCACACTGTTACACTATGTATCAGATGGTGCACTACCATCCAAAGTTCCAATGCAATTGTCTCTAGAAACATGGAATTTGTGTCTCAAAATGATGCATTTATCATTTTTGACACCAAGTTAGAACTTTGCAGACACTGTCACAAAACCCCTATTCTCCATTAACAGGTGCAGTTGTGACACTTCCCTGCTTTCAAGCAGCTTACACCACATATCTGGCACAAGCACCTGTACATTGGCCCCCTTGAGTGGTGCATGCTAGACCACATCTTTGTGGTTTAAGGAGCAGTGCTGGGTGCAAGAGATGTAAAATTCCAACTGACGGTCGGTAAATGCCACAAGCCCCATGTGCCATATGTTTGGTGCACAGGGCACGTGTGGCATTATTGTGACATTGGAATATCTGGCCCCAGGACCTTATGAGCATTGGTCACTTTGTAGCACATCCATCTCTGGGTAGAATGTCATGGATCCTTGTCCCATACAGAGATTGGTCTCATACCACAAACACTGGCATGCAAGTGCTGTACTATTGGGGTGCTGTACTGTCAAAACTTGATAAGTAAATTTTAAGTTACAGGAGTTTAAATATTTTTGAACTTGTGTTAGAATTTTCTAAGATAGTAGATGTTTGTAGCTCCACTGCTATTGCAGTCAGTTTCTCCTCCCACCAAGTCTCACTGAGTGCTTCTAGGTCTTGACTTCCAAGTGACTCATACTCTCATATCAGTCAATGTTGCTTGGTGTGATTCTCGTATCACATGCTTTCAGGTAGGATTTGTCACTGTATACTTCCTTGCCCCTGCTGGGGGTCTACAGTGCTGCCCAACCGTGTCACCCTTTCTTAGTGAACCCATGCATCTAACTCCCGAAATTGGTGACTTCAGCAGTAGCTTCCTTCAGTTCAAACCCCCCTGACTGTGCTTTGCATTGGCATGACCAAATCATCTCCCTCTTAGCAGAAATGCAGTCTATTTTGACTTGACTATGGGTCACATTCATTTGACTTGTACTGCAAGCACATATTTGCATTATCTTCACCAGCATCATGGTCCTGCAATGCCCCTCCAATACTCCTGTTACAGTGGTGCCCAGCATCACTACCCAGACACTTTTGTCATAATATACAGATTGAGCCAATGGTAACTGATACTCAGCAATACTCTACTTTTACTATGAAGGCCCATATGAGTGCTACTTTTTTACCATTCTTCCCAGACTTTTCTGTCCTTCTGCATGGCAAGACAAGTGTATGGATGGGCAAAATGTATATACCTGTAGATAGAGAGAGACAGATAGATAGATAGAGAGACAGATAGAGAGACAGATAGAGAGACAGAGAGAGAGACAGATCGAGAGACAGGTAGATAGAGAGACAGACAGACAGACAGATAGATAGATATGGCTTCCACAAAAATGATCAGACTTTTCAAAAAGCTCATAAAATTCAAAATTAATGAATGGTTATTTTGCTTGTTTGGATGCTCATTACATGGTTATACTTTAAGCAATTGATTGGGGTTTGGAAACACACAGTCACCTTTATAGGGTGTATAGACATACTGAAATTGGTGACATTATGATGTATCATTTAAAAGTTAGACCAGTAGAGTCAGCATGGTTCAGTGGTAGTGTATATGCCTCTGGGTCAGAAGGTCATGGGTTTTATTTCCACACTTGGATTGAGCTCATGCCATAAATGCTGGCACCTGAGTGCAGTACTAGGGGAGTGCTGTACTGCCATGGTGTACCATCCTTCAGATGAGATGTTAAATCAAGGTTCCTTCTGCCTGCTCTGCTGCTTTCCTGTTGGGTGTCCATCTGGAAGTAAAAGAATACAGGGCACTTTTCTGAAGATTAGGGTATTGTCCAAGTGACCTGGCCAAGATTTTCTTTCCCATAAAACTGGTTCATGCAATTTTCCAAGGCTGTGAGAGGATGTTTGTAACTCTCAGGCCATTTTTTAAACTACTTAGCACACCCCCCCATTAAAATCTGGAACACTAGTACCCACTTACTGGCATAATAATTACTTTAAAAAAGGTTTTGTAGCCAGCCCAGTGGTGCTGAGGGCTGAGGCATTGGATGTCTTACCTCATGCCTAGCTAGCGACCCATGTTCAGGAACAAACATGAGCTCCTGAGGGTTGGCAGGGGAAGAGAAGGATTGGGCATCTGATGGACTGCTCTCCTTCTCTGGGGAGGGAGGTCCACAGCAGTCGGTGCCTGTTCATCTCCTGACAGAGGCTGGGGGACAGAACACTACACAGCCATATTGGGGAGGAGCTGGGGCAGACGCCTGAAAGGAGTGCATGTAAACGCATGCGCACTCTCCTCCACTTGGTGTTACTGCCCGTCCCCAGTTCAAAGGGTAAGAAAAATGGAAAATGGAAGGCACCCTGTTCACAGCTTGATGGCCATTTGCATGTTTGTTGGCCCCACTTCTCCTGGACTTGATCCATACAGGGTGGGGATTTGGGGGCTCCCCACCACCACTGCTTCAGGGGGTAATCCACAGGGGTTTCAGGGGGCAGCTGGAAGCATGGCAGAGACAGACGGCATCTGGAATCCCTCCAAGACGTGGAGACAAATAGGAGAGATGATCAGGTAGGAGGACAAAAAGTGATAGCCAAAAAAAAAAACATTTGGTACCACCTTTGAGTTGGGATGCATACCTGGCTCATTTTCTAGAGGAAGAGAGAGATGGAGTACAGAAAAAAAATAACATGAACCTTCTGTAAACATTACAATCCAGGTAATGGGTGGAGGCAGCTAGGCATATACTAGCTCTAACTTGCTGAGGGCGCCCCAGTAAATCCACACAAACAGAAGCAATAATCGAAATGTCCAGAACAGTAACTGGGATTGTGTAGTATGGCTTTTTTCAACATACAGAAATTTAAAGCATAAGTGAACCCCTAAGGGTTGATCTAGGCAGGGCAGGTACATTTCACAAACTCTCCTTGTATGCAGTACAGTTCATGGACACACAAAATAGCATTTTCTTCCCATTTTCCCAAATGGTGCATCTAGTGGACACCTTGCCATGCACCAGAACATGTTCTTCCCATGAGTGTCACTTAGTAAATCTATGCCACACACTCAGAACTCCTCTTTGAACATAGGTGCAATTTAGTGAAACTCAGTCACCCACCTAAACCTGCAGCTTGGCCCTTGCTCAGGTATAACTGGTGCCCTTTACAAACCAGGAAGCTTTGCCTTGTAAGCATTTAGATGTCGTTCCTCCCACCCTTAGCCCTAACCGACAGTCTCTGCCATTCTTCAGGGTTATACGATTGAAACCCCCATTTCCCACTGAAATGCTAGAGGTTCCACACTTTAACTTTGTCATGCACTGGGGTGACCAAAGAACAAACCACACTCACATGGGTGAACAGTTTAAGAGAAAATTCACTCATTTTGGTGAACTAGGGGCACTGAGAGGTGCGATCCAGCCTTATCTACAGGCACACACACACACCCCAGACTAACATTTCCCGTACAGTATGTGTAGATCTTGTCTCCTACAACAGTACTCACAAACTGGTTGTCCCGTCCACTGTTCATAGAACAACAAAAGGAAAAGGCATTCGCCTGGTTAGCAGATCAGTCTCTCAAAGTCCTGTCCAAGGCAGCCGAAACACACACAGAACCTTCAGGGGATTGTCCCTTGAGTCCACTGAGAACAAGCAGTTCTTTCCACTTCACTGGGAGTAGAAATCAGGAAATCCTGCTGTAGCACTGGTTTTCATCACTTCACTGGAAGCAAGAAATGACACTCCACTAGGGTAAGAAATGCTGGGCCCTCATCTCAGAGCCCGACTGGCAGTCCTTCTGCCACTCTCACCTCCTCACTTAAACTCTAACTGACAACAACAGACTCTGACTAACTACTGAGCATTCAAAGCTCCTCAGAGCAGCTGTCAACACAGTGTGGCTTATGCTGCTGCGAGAGTTCCGAATGACCTAATCATTCTTCCATCAGGCTAGCTGAGTAAACAGTGATGTCATTATGTAATGAGCCCCTAATGAGCTCCCTACCAGCTGCATGCTACCTTCCCATCAATAATACTGATAGGATTCTAGTAACCCCAGAGGACTGGGTGGTTACACTTACCCCTGTCCGGCAAATGGCTGTCTGCAGTCATACCTCCACTCAGCACCAGGCCACCCTACTTCTGATGCTCCCTATGGTGAGGGTTGATCAAGTCATCCTCTACCACGTGCCAGGTACAGGCAGGTAACACCAAAGGATAGAGGATCACTGAAGAAACTTCAGTTTCTATCCTACTGCTGTACTATATATGGATTCTCAATGGCTCCAGGAAACTGACTGAAGCATTTCCTATCAGACAGTATTGGTATCCCTTATATAGAATCAGGACCACCAACCTGCTTTCCCCCTAACTCTCTAGGGAAATATATCTAATCTATGCTACCTACCAGGTGTCCAAACCCAAAAAAATTTTTACATCAACACACCTGTAAAATGAAAAAAAAGGTTAGACATCATACTACACAATTACACAAGCCTAACAACTCTACACAAAAGAAGACTCTGATGAGTCCTGTTACATGAGGTCCCTGCACCCTTATTGGTACCCCCAGAGGTACACCGTAGACAGCTAACATTTAGGCTTATGTTATACTAACATATAGGGCTAAGGTCATCTACCATATAAGAGTAGTTGTCAGGATATGTATGCATATTATTGTAATACACTTTGCTTCTAATACACATATATATATATATATATATATATATATATATATATATATATATATATATATATATATTATGGTAGCATGGTAGTGCTACCATAATTAGGGTTGAGAGCCATTTTAAGATTAAAGGGTCAAACTTTGCACCTTAGTAACTTTGCCACCATTCAAAGGATTTACCTGAAATTTGGTATGCACAATTGGGCATGGTAGATCTTGAGATCTTCCACGTTTCGTACCAGTCAGATATACAGCTGTGGAGTTATTAAGCACCAATGAAATGTGCGTTTACGCTTTTTTGCAAATTCTTTGCTCTCACCTACAGGTCGCATGGTTTGCGTGACTGGTCCGAAAATGTCAGGGAACATGTGGTCAGAGTCCCCGATGTGCCTTTTGAAGATTTCATGAGAAAATATTAAACGGTTCAAAAGTTACTCAAAAAAACAAGTTCCCATTATAAGTCAATGGGAAAAGTTAACAAAAAGTTTGACAGTGTCGCAAATGCACTGTTTAGTGTCGCAAATCCGCCATTTTGTTTTCAGTTTGTGATCAGAAAAATGCTTGGCATTTAAATTTGGGACCCTCTAGGGACACACAATTCTTTTTGTGCTCACCTAGTCGGACCCTGAGGATGCTGGCCATGTCTTTATTTTGGGGTAAAACACCCCAGAAATATGTTTTTTAAATTTCTGGAAGCAATAATGTCACAAAGTAGTGTCGCAGGCATGACACATTCACAAAATTTTGCGAAAATTGTCGCAAATTGTGACACTACTTTTTCAGACTTGGCCAAAATGACAGGAATTCTTTGCCACCCTGCTGCGAAAGAACAATTTGGTCTTTTGAGCTGAAATTTGGAGGGAAGGCAGCCAACATCTCACTGATGTGCCTTTTTTTGGTTTGGTGAAAAAATGTTGCATGGCTGCCAAGTTATGGTACTCTAAAAATGGCATTTTTTCCCATAGACTAACATGGTGGCATACGCCTTGCCTTTCGGGACTCGTATCTCGAAAACGGTGCGAGATACAGATTTTTCATCACGAGTTGCATAGCTATGGGCTATGCAACACAAAACAGTAGCCAGGAAAATAATGATTTCTGTGAAATTTAAATTTTTTTTTTCTAAGTCATGTGGTTGCTATTACCAATTAAGTACTTCCAATGCTCGTTTTAAGCTTTGATCACCATTACAATGCATACATTCTTTGTACACACTGTTTTTCTGTAGGTGCCTGTTTGGAAAACACAGGGTATGCACTTCTGTTACTGTTACAGTTAATGTTTCCACTTGCGTTTATATCCCCCCTTGGCATTACCGTTCCCGTCTACGCCACCGTGTGCGTTACCCTTTGTGTTCTCATTCGCGCTTGCATTACCATGTGTATCACTGTTAGTGCTTCTGTTTGCGTTGCTGTTCCTGTTACTATGTCACACGACATCACGTGGCGGGAGGGCCCTGCGGCACCACCGCATTACATTCACTATTTCTCATCATTATTCTCAAAAAGAAGGGAAATTAGAGGGGAAAAAAATCCATTTAATGCATTAGTTAGGGTTGTTCCACAGTGACAAAAGTGAGGAAATTCAGTGTTAGGGTTGAAAGCCCCCCTTGGACCCCCCTGACCACACCCCCAACTGGCATTGGGGTGCGCATTGTGGTTGTCGGTCCTAACTCTCACGCCATGCTTCTGTACCTCTGCTTCTTCACACATCTGATGGGGTGAGAGTTAGGGCCAGCAACCCCAATGTGCACCCCGATGCCGGTTGGGAGTGTGGGCGGGGGGATCCAAGGGGGGCTTTCAACCCTTAACACTGAATTTCCTCACTTTTGTCACTGTGGAACAACCCTAACTAATGCATTAAACTGAGTTTTTTGCCTCTAATATATATTTGTGTATTTCTTGCTTATAAGATGTTGGGACACCTGTGTCCTTGTAATGATTATAATATATGAGTCGGCATTGCCACCTAATGGTGCTTTGTACTATTACACTGATTTATGTAAAAACTGTACTCTTTTTTTTCTCAAAGTGATGACTACTACAAAATTGTATAATGTTATTTTGGACCATGGAGCCACCTCTAATTTAGCCAATAGGGCTCATCTCTGTAACTAGAAATACTTCTGTCTTACAGTAACCATAGTAATTATCATAGTTATATAATGTGAGACATTACGTCTTTTACCTCGGAGACCCCAAGAGACACAGACAATCCTCGAGGTACAGGGAACATAACACTGGCTCCCAGTTTGTACTGTAAGAACTGCTTAGGACAACTGTAATTATCCTTTTTGGCAGTAATAAACAAGTTTTAGTACTCTTATGCAACGTGTTTGTGATTCCTTGCATTCCCAATATTGCCCAGAACCTGAGAGTGAGGTTTAGACCGCCCGACAATTGACGACCGCGTGCAGGCAATATTTGATGTTTGCAAAGTTTTGCTTGCTGCTTTACAACTGTTCCCTTCCCAACGGGGACTGTAGGTGTGCATTTCCGCATCACCTCTCCCATTTTTAGACCACTCTGTAACCCCTTGAAAGTCTGCCTGCTTTCTGGGTGTGGTCGATGCTGACTCAACCCACTCCATGGCAGTTTTGAATTGCAACCTCACAAGTGCATAGTAGCCCGGCTGTGTATGAAGTGCTCCTGCTGTGGAGCAATACACAACACAGCACCTTTTTCACAGTTAGATTTTTCATTCCCTCCCACACAATGGCCACCACATCAAATATGTGCGCAGAACTGAGACTCGATGTCTCAAACTTCCTTACCTCCCATGGAGGCTGGGCTGACTTCACGTGGGACACAAGTCGATCTGAAAACCCTATACTGGGGATCTCAACCCAGTTCACTGAGACAAGACAAACAGCCAATAAGCGCCAAGGTAAAGGCTGTTGGTCGTGGCTCTCTATGCTGCTTTGGAAGCCTCCAAAGTGAGGTTTCGAACCCTTGAACTGCAAATCTCATCTCTTAAGCAAGAGATGGGTTTGCAGGAAACAGAATGTGTTAGACTGCAGCAGAATTTGGAGTCTGAAGTTCAAACTCTGTGAAATGAAAAGGATTCACTTTTGCATCATTCTGTACAGGCAGGAGAGCAGGAAATTTGTATGTTGAAGCAGGAGTGTGAATTGAGACAGGATAAGGGACAGGCTTTAAATATAAATGATATGTTGAGTAGAACAAATGAACAGTTGAGTGGGGAGTTGGGAGAGCTACAGGATGAGATAAACCAGGTACGTAATGACTTAGAAGTGGCTACTAGGGACAATCGCGAATGGAGCGCTGCATACAGAATGTTGCAGAAACCAATGCAAGAGGAGGTTGATGTGAATGTTGCAAATGTGAGTCATGCAGAATATGAATCTAAGATGTTGAAGCTGTACCATCAGCGAGAGGTTCTGGCTGGACATGTTAAGGCTATGGGAGGCCTAGCCCCTGCCTTAACTATGTCATCTGAAGGGGAGGTTTCAGATGATGACACCTCTCAAGACAACGCCCAGTCACACCCCTACTATGGCCCATAGTCCCCGCCCCACCATCCACAACATGGCGGATCCCCATTACACCCACTCCATGTCATACATCGTCGATGTCATGACGCACATCATGGGTGACACCAACATGGCAACCCCCATGATGGGGGGGAGCAGGCCCAGGCCTAGTCCCAATGGCACCACCGATAGCTATTATTTCTGTGGATGATAAGGAGGAGATTGAGAAAATGATAGATGCCACTTTAGGCAATGTGACCATACCCAATTGGAGCAAGCAGACCTTCTGGACGCAGATCAGGCAGATGCAGCAGGAGGCTGCTACTCGGGAGGGAACGTTTCATACTGTGGTGGAGGCCGCAACTCAGGCAATCATAGATGGTGCCCAAGGCAACCTACCGCCACCTGATCATCCCACTAATCCCCTACAAATGGCCTACTCTGTTCAGCAAATAGCTGGCAGTATCGGTCATATGAGCTCGTCCGACAACCTCAGCTGCCACTTGGAAAAGGTGCTTGCCAAATGTGAAATGCTTAGTCTCACTGCAGACTACCAAGTCCAGATCCTACGTCAGACCATCGATCCTGGACTGTGGGGGAAACTCCCCAATGCCATCTGCCAGGCCGGCAATGCCACCTTTGATGAAGTTGCAGCTGAACTAATTTCTGCACACAGCTCAGGTGTAGCAGGAGTGACGCTTGCATACCCTGTAAAACAGAATGCAAAAGAAAGTCCAGTGACTTACCACCAGAGACTCTGGATGGCCTACCAAGCAGGAAAACAACTCTCACAAGAAGCTGCAGATGCAGATCTTATCGAGTATAAGACCTTGTTCCTTAGGAACATGATCCCTACAGTAAGAGAGAAGGTAAAGCCAACCACTTATCCAACCACGGAACAGTTTGACGACATCCTCCGGAAAACTGAAAGAGTTTATCATCTCTACATCCATGATCTGGGCTCCACTTCCAAGAAAGTAGCTGCCGTGGAGCCTACCCCAGAGGCCACGACACACTACACAGTGGAAGGGCAGGCCCAACATAAACAGCCTCTCCCCGTGGACAAACAACACCCTAAACAGGCCCAACAACAACCACAATAGCAGTAGCAAAAACAACAACAATGGGGTGGGAACTGGAATTATCATAAAAATAAGAAGCACCATAGAAATTATAAGGGTAAATAACAACAAAGACCAGGCCCTTTGAATATGGAGATAGCCAAAGAGAATTGGAAGTTTAGAGAGCTCCTGGGACAAGTGCATTTTGTAGCGGATGCTGTTCCCGTTCAGGCCCTTGCAGCCATACAGGTGGGAACCCATGCCCCAATGGGCCATGGTAACGCCGGAAGTACAGGCCCTCAGGACCAAACAGGCCAGAACCCAGAAGCGCCTCCATATATAGCATCAGTGCAGCATGATGAAATGGTTCACAGGAGCCAGACCCAACCTCTCCATGCTTCCTTTAGCACAGATTGACAATTACAGGCCCCAGTCCGGATTGTAAACAAGCTGGTCTTGGATACAAATGGAAGGCCCTGCACTGAGGCCAAGGTCAGGGGCCCCGTACTTACAGTGTTACTGGATACAGGTGCAGCTGTGTCTGTTTAACATGATGAGCACCTAGGTACATCTCCTTGGTCCACCGGATGGAGGACCAACATGTCAGGAGTAGATGGTACTAGGTTGTCCCCTCATACCATTCTCTACCTTTTCCTGTAGAGTTAGGACACCTGAAGGCCTCTCACACCTTCCAACTAATGGTATTGCATGACAATCCTAGTATCATTGGAATTGACTTCCTAGCACCACATGGCTGTGTGGTGGATCTAGCTAACATGCTACTGATCCAGATTTAGGGCCAGTTTCATACTATTTTGATCCCTCATTCACACATGGTGGCAACAATATCTGCCAACAATGAAGAGCGTGATGTCATAGATTTGTTCAAAAACCATGAGTTTTTCCGGAAACTCCTCCCCATTCTACAAAGACATTTGGAAGCATTTGCTACCAACAAGCATGACTGTGGCAGAATTCACACTGTCATCAAAGTGCCAGACCCAGCACATGAGAGGCAGAGGCAATATCCTTTTACCCCTGAGGCCTTACCTTCTCTTAGGGAAACAATAAAATCTCTCCTCAACCAAGGTGTAATCAGAACATGTGTTTCTACTGCCAACTCCCCAGTGTGGCCTGTGAAAAAACCTACAGGTGCCTGGAGACTTACTATTGACTACAGGAGACTGAACCAGGTCACCCCCAGTTGCACTCCAACTGTGGCCTCAGCACCCGATGTGCTATGACTTCTGACCCCTGACCAAAAATGGTTCAGTGCCCTGGACATCTCCAAAGGTTTCTGGTCACTGCCGTTGGCCCTTAAAAGTCAATATAAGTTTGCCTTCACCTTTGAAGGTAGACAGTACACATGGACCTGCTTACCACAGGGATTCCAAAACAGCCCTTCCCTGTTCCATCTGCACATTATGGACACCCTTGAGGGTTTCTCTACCACCCCAGTGTCTCTTGCAGTATGTGGATGACCTGCTGCTGGCAACTGCCACACAGGAACAACACCTGGATCTCTTGGATGAACTACTGACTCTCATCCTGAGAGCAGGCCTCAAATGTAACCCAGCAAAAGCACAACTATGTCAGACAGAGGTGCTCTTTCTGGGCCTGAGAATAACTGATCAAGGCCAAAGCCCTACCTGGAAGAAGATACAAGGATTGCAAGACTTGCCATTTCCCACCGGTGTGGCCAATCTTAGGAGGTTTCTAGGTATAGTAAACTATTCCAGAGATTTTATTTGTGACTTTGCCCAGAAGGCTGCTCCTCTGTATGAGTTACTGAAAAAGGACATTCCCTGGACTTGGGGTCCCATTCATACCCAGGCTGTGATGTCAATAAAGCAGGCCCTGGCCTCTGCTCCAGCTCTGGTTAACCCCAACCCAGCATTGCCATTCCATCTGGAGTGCGTCACCTCTGATATAGCTATGTCAGCAGTGTTGGCCCAGAAGGTTCATGGCACTCTGAGATCCACTGCATATGCATCATAGCTCTTGACCCCAGTGGAACAGAAGTACAGCCTTTGTGAAAGGAACCTTCTGGCCACCTACTAGGCTGTCAAGCACTTTCTGTATATCATTGGGTGCTCTCCACTGTTCATTAACACAAACCATACCCCAACTTCCTTTCTGCTATCAGACAGTGAAGGATGGGTCAGTTTCTAACACTAGACTGACACACTGGTCACTCCTTCTCCAGGATAGAGACATCCAGGTACATCCAACCAAAATTCCATCCATGCTGGCACATGGACTCCTTTTCCAAGGAGAACCCCATGACTGTACACTGCAACCACCTGATCTTCCAGATCCAGGTCCTTTCCTCCCTGCCACGCCACAAGTACATGAGAACACCTCATTGTGCCATATTTTCACAGATGGTTCCACTTCCTATTATCAGGGAGAACAAATTGCAGGGATGGGTATTTTGGTGATTTACCCCCTATGATAACACTGTTAAAATCTCTAAGCATTGCAGTATGGCATCATCACAGTATGCCGAGATGGCAGCGGTGGCCTGTGCCCTCGAGTTCATCCAGCACGAGACCAAGGATACCATCATTTTCACAGACTCTCACTTGGTTTGTTGTTCTCTTACAGAGTTTCTCCCTTTCTGGCAGAAGAACTCCTTCCTCGCGTCTTATGGCAGTCCAGTGAAGCACAAAGAACTGGTAATCTACATACATTCACTGGCCCAAAGGTTTGCACACAAACTCTATGTACACAAAGTTAAAGCTCATCCATACATGACCCTTATCATGCTTTCAGTGATACAGCAGACACCCTTGCCAAGAAAGGAGCTTGAGGGTGGGGAACACCTGGATAATTGGCCATCCAGAAGCCACAGCAGCTGTACACATAGCAGCAATCAGAAAGAAACCTGAACCCTTTACCCCCTTGGACCTCTCAGCAGCTCAGCATGCTGATTCTGAACTTAAAGGAGTGTTCAGATTCCTTGACAAAAGCACCAAAGAAAACCTACCTACCCATAACCCCTACCAGAGGCATGAAGATAAGTTACGCTTGTCTCCAGACGGTAAGCTCATCTGGTACCAACCAGATGACACCACCACCAAGTTGTGAATGGTCCCTAGACACCTCAGGTCTGAATTTTTACACCAAGTGCACAACACCCCTACTGGTGGACACCAAGGAGTTGAAAATGCCCTCCATAGGCTTAAGACCACCGCCTGGTGGCCTGGTGTCACAAAAGATGTTAAACAGTACATAGACAACTGCCTTGTTTGTGCGCAAAACAATCCCATCCCCACCAAATGAAATGCCAAACTCTTACCACAAAGACATTCTGGCATCTCAAATTGATTTTATTGGTCCATTGACTAATACCAGCAGAAACAACAAGTATGCTCTTGTGGTAACTGACCTTTTCTCAAAATGGGTTGAAGCTTTCCCCACTAAAACATTCACTGCTAAAACCACTGCCAAAATCCTGGTAGAACAGATTTTCTCCAGGTGGGGCCTACCTCTTAAGGTAGACTCTGACAAAGGAACTAGTTTTACAGGTAAGTTGATGAAAGAATCACTTGAACTCCTAGGAGTTCAACAGAAATTCCACATACCTCGCCATCCACACTCTTCAGGTCAAGTAGAAAAAGCCAACAGACGGATTAAGCAAATGCTTTCCAAATTCATTGAGGACAATCCCAAGACCTGGGATTCCCTGTTGCCGTTACTCCTTATGGCAATTAGGGGTATGTCCTCAGCCACTACCCAGTTGACACCCTTCGATGTTATGACTGGAAGACAGATGAGATTACCTGAACACCTGTTGTTTGACTTGCTCACCCCCACAGCAGACCATGTGTCTGTAGACCAATATGTGGAAAAACTCAGACAAGACCTCATACACACACACACACTTGTATGCTTCCAATTGCATGGCAAGGCCCAGCAACAGCCCAAAATACAGTTTGACAAACATGCACAAGAAGTGGACTGGCAAGTTGGAGATCAGGTAATGGTCCTCAGATTTGCACATCCCACCCACTCCTTCTCCAATAAGTGAGAAGGCCCTTATCCCATTGTCAACAAGCTCAGTCCAGCAGTCTACTGGGTTAGACTCTTGCACAACAATGAACTGACTGACAAATGGTTACATGCAAACCAGTTGAAACTGTATAAAGGAGTATAATTACTTTTCCTCACTCCATTGGGCGGAATAGTACTAACCTACTAATGTTTGATCTTCCTTTACAGATACACTGACAAGATGGCTATCTTGTTCCACTTTCTCCTCATCTCAGGAGTTATCCCCTTCATCCAAGGCACGGTAAAGCACCTCCTTCCTCACCTTAATCCGCCAACATCTCCCCCAGAGGGAGTTTCCATCAATATACCGGACAATTTGATTACTGTCCAGGAAGGTTCTGATGCCTATCTCACTGCCTTGGTTGTTGTTCCTGACAAAATCTACTCTACAAATTGAGTGGCAGACCACATCACAAGGACAAATTCTCCCCGTGGCCAAGCTCTCCAAGGGAACTTTCCATGGATGGCGTAATGCTAAATTATCCCCTAATGGTTCTCTGCCCTTGCTCCAAACTGCTCTTATACATTCTGGTTTATACAATATCATTGCCTTAATTGATCCCTCATATTGTAATTCTTTGTCTAAGGACTCCGCCAGGAAATTTTGTGCTGTACACAACATGGCCTCAGCTGCCATGTATCTCTCTGTATTACCCCCACAGACAAACAGCTTTTGGAATGTCCAAAGCACACCTCTGGTCCTCGTAGTGGTCTCACATCCACTGCACTACCTGGTACACTTATTAATAACTTACAATTTATGCATATACCTGTTTTGTTTAATTTGACTTACTGGAATACGAAAGAATTTGGTATGTGTCATACTACTAACACTTCAGCATTTTACAGGACTTTACTGCTTGATAGTTTAGCAGCTTTTCAGATTCGTACTCAAGACCCTATTGCCGGGGTACATATCACCGAGCATAGGGGCAACTTCAGGAGAAAACCCAATCCTGATGATCAAAGTCATAAACGTAATGCACGTGAAGTTGACAGGTCTGATGTCACCGGTGCCATAGAACTGTCACTAGTCTTTTTGGTATGGCTATGTCTATCTGGAACAAGCAGACATTGCTGCTATCAAATTTCATTCAGCTAAATTCCAAACTGGTTTGGAAAATGATATTTTACCCCATTATTGCATAGTGTAGATGGCCTTAGTCAGGAAGAAAGATACATTGTTTATAATATGCATGAGATTGCTGAGGCATTTACAGACTCTAAAGATAAGATTAAGGCACTCATTGCACAGAACAAAGAAGCAGATAAACAATACATTGCTAGAGAAATCCTATGTTCCGCCTATGGCGCATATATTATCACTACCATCAGCAATCTCTTCCGTGATCTAGAATCTGGAAGGATCCCTGATATAATACATGACAGATATATTTCTAAATGGTATTGTCCACAATGTAAATCCCCTGACTGTATTGCTATGTGTACGCAACAATCTTTAACAGTTCCTCTTTCTACAGCTAGGAATTTGAGTTTCGTGACCAGACACCCTAATACTGGTCCATGTTTCACCTCTAAGAAAAATTCTATCAAATATACAATGTTTGTCTCTTTCACTGTCTCTTTACCACGTTTTGATCCCACTACAGCTTTGTTCGATAAGCTAACTTTGGTACACTCCATTGGGCACCGTGATGATGACATCTACAGGAAACGCCTGGACTTGCCTCCTCTAATGGTCTTCCATCCTTTCCTGGACACCTGGGTCACCCTGCACACAGACTGCTGTGCTAAGAAGGGGTACATTTACCTGTGTCGATGTGATGTATTTGATGTTATTAAACCTGTATGTGGTTATTCTTGCAACAGTATTGATTTGTCCTTTTCCATGAACGATGACATCAGCACGAATGGCACAGACTCTTTAGACTCAACATTGGTGCCAGACAAACTTTTCCAGTCATACCAAGAGGAGGTTCATCGCCTGTCAACACAGATTTCCAAGACCAGCTACACCTGCCCAGTACAATTACAAAAGAGGAGACTGCCTACTGTTAAAATGCAATATAATTCTGATGGCGAGTATTGTATAGTGATGAATTATAAAAATTACACATACGGAACCCAAACATGTGTTATTGATTGCCTCAATTTCTGCCTTTGTCCCCCATCAGAAGTCTGTCATTGGATATACTGTTATTACTCCCGTCCCCCTTATGGACGCTGATATAACTGATGGTAACCCTGATTATCTGCTCACCCTTTCTGAGTATTTTCTGTACTTTAACGTACACATTGATCCACTCACACTTACATTAAAATCACTTTTAGACTGGAAAGACACCTACCTCAACCACATCAGCAATGATATTACTAAAGCTAATTAAGCTATTCTTGCACTTATTAATGATGGTGATATGAACAATGCATTGACTAATACTTGGTTAGAAATCACCTTTAAAGGTTTTGTTGTTATACAAGCATTTTTTATATTTTTCTTGATTATCATGCTTTGCTGCCTATGGCGCACACTGCATCAATATCATAAGCAGCTGGAGTTCCTTTACAAGGCTCGTGTGTCGGGTTTGTAAATGACCCTGCTCTCCTATCCACTTCCCTATTTTTGTTTTCTGTGTTGCCGTGAGAGGCAACAAGGGAGAATGTTACATGAGGTCCCTGCACCCTTTATTGGCACCCCAGAGGTACACCATAGACAGCTAGCATTTAGGCATATTTTATACTAACATATAGGGCTAAGGGCATCTACCGTATAAGAGTAGATGTCAGGATATGTATGCATATTATCGTAATACACTTTGCTTTCTAATACACATATGTGTGTATATATATATATATATATATGTGTACAGTATATAGACATATATATATATATATATATATATATATGTATATATAATTTCTTGCTTATAAGATGTTGGGACACCTGTGTCCTTGTAATGATTATGATATATGAGTCAACATTGCCACCTTTTGGTGATTTGTACTATTACACTGATTTATGTAAGAACTGTACTCTTTTGTTTCACAAAGTGATGTCTACTACAAAATTGTATAATGTTATCTTGGACCATGAAGTCACCTCTAATTTAACTAATAGGGCTCATCTCTGTAACTAGAAATACTTCTATCTTACAGTAACCATAGTAATTGACATAGGTATATAATGTGAGACATTATGTCTTTTACTTCCGAGACCCCAAGAGACACAGAGAATCCTCAAGGTATAGGGAACGCTTAGCATTGGCTCCCAGTTTGTGTTGGTAAGAACTGCTGAGGGCAAATGTAATTATCCTTTTTGACAGTAATAAACAAGTTTATTACTCTTATGCAACGTGTTTGTGATTCCTTGAATTCCCAATATTGGCAAGAACCTGAGAAAGGTCTTCATGTCTTCTTCCAGGAACATCTGCAAAAGAAAACACTACAAAAACAGATTTCTGCACACAACTACAACCTGTAAAAGCCAAAAACAGTGACCAAAACCCTCCCACGGGATACTGCACAAGCCCAAAAAAGCATTTTTTTTAAAGGATTTTCTACAAAAGTACAAAATTAGAAAACATAAAAACATTTGCAAAGCATTTGAGGGGGTTCCCTGCAATATCCGAATCTAGGGAAGAGTCCAGAGTGTCAAAGCACTGCAGCAAGAGTCTCTCCTATGGGAGCCTGCTGAAGCACAGTACTGGAACAGGCATGAGGCCAGCAAGCACTGCAGCCTAGCTGGATAGTCTGTTGGTAGTTAAAGTTCCAAGGATATCTTCAATTGGAGGTAAACAGCCAAATTAAAAATGAAGAGTCTCTTACCAGTTCTTGGTGACAAAAGGATGCCAACATCACCTCTCTGGACCTGCAGCCTGATGACCTTTGGCTGCTGGGTAGAAATCTTCAGATCTGATGCTTTCACTGCCTCCTACTGGACCCGGACTGGAAATCTTCTCTGACTGTTTGGCTGATGAACATGGATATTGCCACAGATGAACCTAGATCTTGCTGCAGATGAACCTAGATCACCAGAAGAAAAGCTCCTCCATCCTGGGTTGCTGCCTCTTCGGTGGCAGATGGCTGAGCTGGCAATGGTTGCATTCACTTTTGGAAAGTGGGCACAATTTCAGATTAATGACATCAGTTTCTGGGGTAGTACCACTCAGGATCTGGAGCATAAACTGTCCCCCCTTCTGGACGAACCATGGGAACATTCTAGAATGTCTCTTGGCCAGCTTTGTCTACTACACTCATAGAGTTAGTTAACCCCCATCCTGCCACCGATGAGTTAACTCATCCTGCTGCAGTGCAGGTACTGCTGCCACCGATGGCATAGCTTGTCTTGCTGGACACTTTTTTCACAGCCTTACTACAGACACAATACTGTATTTCCTTGAAATCTGCCTGGTGCTATATATTGCAGAAACCTGCATTTTCTGTAATTGGCATTAAAACCAACCAATCACATCTCACCACATTCTGTTTTTTTCCACAAGAAGCTCATTTTGGTGAGTCTGCACGCACTTGCATTTTCTCCTCTGTACTGCAAGTAGTGTCAGAACGTAGCTTCATTGTGTGCTGTAATCATTTGAATCTGCTCAGACGCTGTGCAGAAAACACAGGACTGAATTCTACCCTTTGTGAAGTCGGCAGGCAGCAATGTTTTGTTAGGTCTTTTTATTTTTCTATTTATTTTCAGTTAAAGCAGCATAGTTTTGTGAGGTCTCATTTATTTTTGGTTATATGATAATTTCACTAAAGGACCACAGGATATCGATAAATCAAGTTTGAGGTCTTTTCAAAGAATTCTAGTTTTTTTGTGACTAGTTTTTGGAGTAGAAAAATAAGGATTTTCAAGCAAATTGTATTTTCTGAGGGAGATGTTGGGTAATTTCGAATTGCCGTCACATGTTGTGTTTCAGAATGTACTGTAGTTAGCTTTCTAACCCGAATTTACAGCATAAAAAGTTAACACCTTTATTTCTTTATGATATGTATTATGAACATATTATTGAGAGTGTTTTTTTTGTTTTCTGATGCAGTTGTGAGTGGGGCAGTCACATAAATTACAAATAAAGTATATTCTTGGACAAAATTTGGCTTTTTGTATGGCAGGCCTTGCCATGGCAGGCTGGTAAATGACGTGCAGTCCAGAGGTGGAGGGAGGGAGAGAGAATATTGGGGACCAAATAGACATTTTTATAGTCACAGAAATCACAAATAAAGGGTATTCCTGGCCTCAGTGTGGCTGTGTGTGGACAGACGGGGCAAGAGCAGACTGGCAAATCAAACCTTTGACTTGTGCCATGAGTGAGGGGGTGGAGAGAGACTACGGGCCACCAGATATTTTACAGTCACATAAATCACAAATAAAGTTTATTCTTGGACAAAATTTGGCTTTTTGTATACAGCCCAGTAAAATAATTATTTGATTTGTGCATTCCGGTTGGGGAGGGCAGGAGAGAAAGACTTTATGGGTACTATTGGAGGCTGGTATGGGAAGGCCATGGAGGGGTTATTGGGCAGCAGGGAATGCTTAACTTGTGCTGACTCCTGATATGGGAGTAGATGTTTTTATTATCCTGTACTTTCATGTCTTTCTTCCTTCAGGAAAACTCCTGATCGGACGTCTTACTGAACGACAAAAACATCTGTCTAATAGACTCCTGGTCTGAGTTTTCGCTAACATCATTTGATTAACTAGTAAAGGTTAGTTGTATATTTTTATATGTTGTGCCGCATTGTATGGGAGGGAAATGGTGTACCATCAAACAATAGGGAATGGTTTTATAGTATATGGGAGCCCTCGATTGTACATAGATTTCAGAAACTTCTGAAATCTTGTTGTAGGACAGTTCAAAGGTCAAAAAAGGTGTTGTACTAACTTTCTGATGTCACATCGATAGTACAACAACTTTTCAACCTTGACCTGCAAGCTGATTGGCTTAGATAATGGAGCGCTGATGGAACATGGTAGCACGGACATGACGGCATGGTTAAGCGAGCGCCGAGAATTGAGCCCACTAGTTTGGACAGGAAGAGCCACATACGGCTCCATGTCCCAAAACTGGATTACTTTTTTTTTTTTCATTTAAAAAATAAACTCAGCGGACACAGATGGTAGTAACTGACACAGAGCAGTTACCCGAACCAACACAGACTGCATCATCTGGAGAAGCTGGAGTGAGCAGGAGTGGCACCGCACTAAAGTACAGTCAAGGTAATATCAAGTAAAACACACACACACACAATCAAAGGCTCAAAAGAAAATTGAGCTCCCATATACTACATAAAACAGTGGATGTGTCACCGTCCACAAGTAAGGCTGTTTCCATCTCGGGAGTTGATGACGACAGGAGACCTCTCGAGCTCCGCTCTCAAGGTCTCTGACATCGTCGACTCACTCGATGAAAACACAGTCTTGTTGTGGATGGTCACCCATTTACTATTCTATTTATTGTTGTAGGGCCTGGTATGGGTGGGCATGGGATGCCAATGGACACCATGAAGTGATTTTCATTTGGTGGCACCTGACATGATAGTGAAATGTCGGAACTATGTTAACAAAAGAGAATGCTTTTTTTATTGGTGTGTCTTGGTTTGTGAGTGCATGGGGAGGCCATGGGGCAACAGAAGTATCTTACTTGTGGTAGCACCTGGTATTGCTAGGTATTTGGGGGACTACATTTCAATGGGGAATGCATTTTTGGTGGTGGGGACTGGTATGAGATGGCTTGTTACAGGCCACCGTACACTGCATAAGAGTATTACTTGTGTTTTTCTATTGGTGGCACCTTGTATAGGAGGGAAATGGGCCATTGGACAACAGGGAATTTGTTTTTGGTGGTGGGGCCTCACATGGGGCTGCAAATGGGGAGCCATTGGATGCCAGGGAATGCTTAATTTCTAGTACCACCTAGTTTGGTAGTGAATTGGGGGTCCACTAGGCAATGGGGAATGCTTTTTATGGGGTTGGACTAGGTTTTGGAGGGCATGGAGAGGAAATTGTACAACATGAAGAACCTTGTGTTTGTGCCTGGTATGCAAGTTTTTTTTTTGTTTGTTTTGGAGACTTGGATGATGGGGAATGCATTTTTGGTGTGGCTATGTGTGTATAGGTAGACTGGTAAAATAAATCTTTGACTGATGCCATCAACTGGGGGGGAGAGCTGGGGATGAAAGAGACATTTCTATAGTCACAAAAACATATATTAAATTGTGGAGTGAAACCCATGGATACCAGGTAATGCTTCTATCTGAGATGGCGACATTTCTCAGATAGTGGGGGTGAACCACTGGGCAGCAGAGAATGTGTTTTCTTTGAGGGTGCATGACCTTGTGTGCTAGGAACCACTAGTCACCCAGTGATGTTGCCATGTCTCTGAGTGTCTGGTGGAAACCAAGGGAACAATGGAATGCAATTTTTGTAATGTTGCAATGTCTGCAATGCTGTTTGTAGGATGAATCTTGGTTTTTGAGGTTTATGGGCTGCTCCTGGACACCTGTTAAAGATGTTGGTTCTATGGTGTTGGGTGTTGCAAATTTGGCACCATCCAATAAACAGCCTTCCCTGATGTCCTGGCCTCTGTGTGGTTATGTGTGTGTGTATATAGGCTAGGGGACAGACTGGCAAAATAAATCTTTGACTTGTGTCATTCACAGGGGAGTGAGAAAGAGTGCACAAGTCACCAGATAGATACAGGGGAGAAAGAGAGACTACTGGGAACCAAAAAGACATTTTTACAGTCACAAAAATTAGTGGTAGGGCCTGGTATGGGAGGGTGTGTGTATTGACATTGTATACCTGGGAATGCTTAAGTTGAAATGGCACCTACTATGGGAAGATATATTTTCATTAATATATCACTTCATGTCTTGCCACAGGAAAGCTCCTGATCAGATGTATTACTGAATGACAAGAACATCTGTCTAATAGAGTCCTGGTCTGAGTTTTCAGAGATTTTCAAACTTCTGTTTATTCACTAGTCAAGGTTAGTTTTATGCTTTACATGTTGTTGTGCCTGGTATTGGAGGGAACTGGGGAATAACTGGACAACAGGGAATACATTTATTGTGCGAGTGCCTGGTTTGGGAGGGCATGGGGAGGTAATTAGACACCAGGAAGAGCTTTTCGTTTGGGGCAAAATGAGGATTTTATGTCACAGTGGGTAGCTGTCCTGGTTCACAAAGGGTGGTCACTGTGGGAGATGGGGCAGGCCAACATGAATGTAGGGTGGGCGAGTGGGGGACACAGATTTAGGGGTTGGCTAGTGGTCTGGGTGGGGGTCCAGTGTCAGGAAGAGTGATCAGAAGGGGTGAGTGACAGCATTGAAGATGGTCAACTAGGGGGAAGGTATTCAGATTAGGTGTCTGTGGAGTGGTCCAGAATGAAACAGAGAAATTGTTGGCAGATAAGGAATGCTATGCCCATCTAGTCTGCCCATAATCCTTTGTACTGGATTTCTACTTCCGACCCAACTGCTTCGGTACCTCTGTAGTTCCCCTATACCTTTTCCAAGGATGCTTGAATACATCCACAGTTCCCCCCCCCCCCACACCTTCTTTATATCCTTGATGTACTTGTATTTGAATATTTCTATCATCATTCAATCAATCAATCAAGTCTTTATCTATCCAGGTGAACACCATTGAGCAAGCTCATTTACAAGCTGGACCTGAGTCACACAGGGTCAAAGAATAATACATTTGTGTACAGATAATAAATAGACATAGTTATATAATAACATCAAGAAAGAAAAAAATACACACAGAGCAAAAACAAGTAGGTCCAAGAAATGAGTTGGCATATGTAGAGGGAATTTAAACACACTCACACAGCATGGCGTACCATAGGTCAAGACCTAGGATACAAATTTAAGGTGGTGATGGCAGAGAGCAGATATGGGGGGAGGAATACAGGACAACAGGTGTTCTAAGAGGGGTGCTATGGTACGAGGCGGGGACAACGTATGGTATGTGTCAGAGGGTGAGGAGGGTAATGGAATAGCAAAAAGAAAAATAGCTGTGGGGATATTAGTTGAGTCAACCAGGAGGCTGGGTTTTATGGTAATGAGAGGGCAGGTAAACAATAGGTACCCTAACATACTAAGAGTGGGGGAAACAGTTGCTTAGCTCTTTAACCGCCCTGTCGTACAAGGTCTTGAAAATGGTAAGACTAATGGGGAGGCTCAGTTTTATAGATTTCTGTAGTTTGTTCCAGAGTGAGGGCAACATAGAGCATATGGCCGTTCTCCCAAAACGTGTATTGGCCTTAGGTACCTTCAGTAAAATCAGAGAGTAACTTCTCAGAGCATAGTTGCCTAGCATGCTTTACAGCAGATAGTCGGAGATGTATTGGGGCAGTTTGTTGATAATAGCTCTGTAGGTCCAGAGAGACGCACTTCTATTCCATCTGTACTGGAGGGAGTTCCACCCCACAGCTGCATATAAGTAGCAGTGGTGAGTGGTAAAGGGTAGGCCAGTTATGAATCTCAGGGCTCTGTGGTACAGGGTGTCCAGTTTAGCAAGACAGGAGGCGGTGCACTGACTATAAATGAAGTCAGCATAGTCAATTAAGGATAGGAACATGGATTGAACTAACTGCATCTTGGCATCTTTGGTCAGATGGCGGTTTATCTTAAAGAAAAGACAAAGCCTCTGCCTCAGCTTTTTCAGCAGTTCCTCAACATGATCCACAAAGGAGAGTCTGTAATCTATCCAGACCCCCCAGGTACTTGAATTTTGTGACAAATTCCAACCTTTCACCTAATAAGGTGTTTATAGTAGATATGGAACCGATGATGGCAAGGTAAGCAGTATGAATAGCAGGTGAGAACAGCATTGCTTTTGTTTTTTTGGCATTGAGTAATAATGTTATATTTAGAAGCTGATTTTGCAGCAGGTTGAATTCTGTTTGCAAATCTCCACAGGCGGCTTCTGGAGTTGGGTGGCTTAGGTACAGCACCATATTATCTGCGAACAGGTGAATATTGGCCTCCTTAATACCAAGGTCAATATTGCTTATGTAGATTGCAAACAAAAGAGGCCCCGGGATGGATCCCTGTGGTAAGCCTCTTTTTAATGGTTTGAGTGGGGAAAGCTCCCCTTCAGCCTTGACCTGCTGAAGCCTATCTGTGAGGTAGTTATTGAACCAGCACAAAGAGGTCAGGTCCAGGCCTATCATTTTTAGGGTGGAGAGAAGCAGGCAGTGGTTGACAGTGTTGAAGGCCTTGTTAAGGTCCAGGAATACAGCACATACAAAGTTTCTATTTTCCAGATCTCTTTGCCGATCATCAGTCACTTTGGCCAGTGCCGTAATTGTGCAATGTTTCGTTCTGAAACCAGACTGCATAGGATTTAACAGGTTCTTGTTATCATGTCCACTCTTTCTAGCAAGTACACATTGAGGTCCCTTAATCTCTCATAAGCCTTGTGTTTCAAGCCCTGTACCATCTTAGCCACCCTTCTCTGGACCGCCTCCAGCCTGTTAACGTCCTTACAAAGGTTCAGCCTCCATAAATGCACACAGTACTCCATGTAAGGCCTGACCACGGTTTTATATAATGGCATCACTACCACTCTCCTTCTGCTGGTGATACCCCTGCCTATGCACCCCTGTATGCCACTGGCCCTCCCAGCTGCCTTAGCATTCTGCTTTGACATTTTTAGGTTGTCTGAAATAATAACCCCCGGTCCCTTTCTTCCTTTGTGACTTGCAGTGACCCCCCATATTCTGTAGCTTTCCCCAGGGTTTCTGTGTCATAGGTGCATAATTTTGCACTTATTTAAATCAAACTTCAGTTGCCAATCCTCCAACTATTTTTAAAGCTTCACCTGGTCCATACTTATTTTCTCCACCCCCTCTGGGGTATTCACTCTGGTAAAGAACTTGGTTCCATCTGGAAGCAGTCAGACCTTTCCCTACAGCCCTTCTGTAATGTCAATAATGAAGACATTAAACAGGACTGGCCCCAGGACAGATCCCTGAGGCACCCCACTACACAATCACCCTCTCTTTCCAGACTGCACCCCATTTACCACCACCCTCTGCCTACTGTCTGTTAGCCAGTTTCTAACCCAGTGTACCACCCTGTCACCCATGACCATACTATTCAGCTTGTCTATCAGCCTCTAGTGTGGGACAGTGTCGAAGGCTTTGCTTAAATCAAGGTAAGTGACATCCACTGCTCAACCCTAATTTACTTCCTTTGTCACCAAGTCTAAGAAATCAGCCAGATTTGTCTGAAATGACCTCCACGCTGTGAAATAATGTTGCCTATGGTCCTGGGCTGCGATGGCTTCTAGATGCCCACGATGCTTTCCCATGTCAATGGAATATTGTTTACCTCTTCAACCCATTGGAAACTGCTGTACTGCTGTTGTCCCTTTCCTTTCCCCTCTTCTGCATATATTGAACAGAAATATTCATTCAGTATTTCTGCCCTTTCCATGTCTTCCTCCTTGCATTCCCTACCTCTCCCCTGAGCCTTGCAATCCCCACCTTGTTGTTCCTCCTTTCACTGATGTAGCTCTCAAAACTGAATATGGAAAAGTTAATGAGACCAGATAGCATATGCTCAAGGATATAAAGAGAACTGAGAGAAGAGCTAGCAGTGCCTCTTGGCAGCCTTGTTCACTGAGTCAAGCAATAGAGGAGTGGTTACACCGTACAGGAGGAGGGCACATGTGATCTTACTTTGAAGTGGAGCTCTTGCAGCAGGTAACACTCCTTGCCTGCCCCCCTTCCTCAAGTGGAAGTGCAAGGGAAGGCAGTTGGCAGGAGATTCTTCATTTACCACAACGGTTGGTCCAATATCACCATGGGTCAGTTGGTACTTCAGATCATGGATCAGTTTGCGCTTCAGATCATAGAAAGAGGCTACGCCTTGGGAGTTTACTTGGGTTCAACAAGACAACCCAGCCCTTCCCTCGCATTGCTCTCCATCATTCCTTCAGGACCCTTAGTATACTGTCAGGCTCTGATGTAAGCAATAAGGCAATTTCAAATGGTTGCTCGTTTCTCCCTGTAATCAAGTTATAGAGGGAGCAGCTAAGGGAGGCGGGGGAGTATGGGCATATGTCTAAATGGAGCTTCTCCTTGTCATTTTTTTGTCAGTGCCTAATAGGCACGTGACATTATGTGCCGCTGGAGTGTACAACCAGGAAGTTGAGAAGGAGAATTTCAATGCAAAGAGACATTTGTACCATCACAGAAATCACAAATAAAGCATATTCCTGGCCTGTATGTGTCTGTGTGTGTACAGAATGGGCAAGAGCAGTCTGGCAAAATAAATCTTTGACTTGTGTCATTTGGGGGGGGGACGGGACTCTGGGGCAACAAAGAGATATTTTTACAGTCATAAATCACAAAAAAAATAAGTTATTTTCTTGGCTTAAATGTGGTCTTTTGAGTACAGCTTGGGTGATGGTGGGCTGGTAAAATAAATATTTGATTTGTGCAGTCCAGAGGCAGGAGAAATGTGGGAGGGGAGGGGGGAAGGGGACTATTGGTGTCCAAAGAGACATTTGTACCATCACAGAAATAGTGTATTCCTGGACTAAGTGTGGTGCCGCCTGGTATGGGAGTGAATTAGGGGATCAGTGGAAATTTTTTTTGGTGGTGGGGCCTGGTTTAGGAGGGGTTGTGGGGGGACATTGATCACCAGGGAATTCTTAACCTGTTGTATCGCCTGGTATGGGAGTGAATTGGCGGACCACTTAACAACAGGGAATGTGTTTTTTAATTTTTGTTTGTTTGTTTTGTTTTTTGTGTTTTTGTTTTGTGGTGGGGCCTGGCTTGGGAGGGTTTGTGGTGGCCGACATTGTACACCAGTGAATGCTTTACTTGTGGTCACACCTGATATGTGATGGGATGTTTTTACTATCATATCACTGTGTCTTCCCGCAGGAAGGCTCCTGATTGGACATCTTACTGATTGACAAGAACATCTGTCTCGTAAAGTCCTGGTCCAAGCTTTTCAGAGATTTCTGAACTTCAATTTATTCACTTGTCAAGGTTAGTTCTATGCATTACATGTTGTTGCGCCTGGTATGGGTGGGAATTGGGGTACAACCCAACAATAGGGAATGCTGATATTGTGGCAGTGCCTGGTTTAAGAGGGTATGGGGAGGCAATTGGACACCGGAAATTGTATTTTGTTTGATGGGAAAAAGTGAGGGCAATGGCAGACTGGAAAAATAAATATTTCACTTGTGCAATCCAGAGAGGAAAGAGAGAGAATATTGGGGACCAAATAGGCATTTTACAGTCTCAGAAAGCACAAATAGTGTATCCTGGCCTCAGTGTAGCTGTGTGTGTGTATAGATGGGCAAGATCAGTCTGGCAAAATAATCTTTGACTTATGCCACCTGGGGGGGAGCTAACGGGCACCAAAGAGATATTTTACCATCACATAAATCACAAATAAAGTTTATTCTAAGACTAAATGCGGGTTTTTCAGTACAGGCAAGGCAATGGCAGGCTAATGAAATACATTTTTAAATTGTGCAATCCATGGGAGGTGGAGGGAGAGGGAGAGACTGACAGACTTCTGGTAACCAAAGAGAAATTTGTACAGTCTTGTTTTACTTGCACTTTGGTTGTGGGGGCTGATAAGGAAGGGCATGTGGGGGGACTATTGAACACCAGGAAATGCGTGGTGCCACCTGGCATGGGAGTGAAGTGGGGGTCCAACAGTCTCCAGGGAATGTGTTTTTTGGTAGTGGGGCCTGGTTTCAGAGGGTTTTTGGTGGCCAGTGGACACCAGGGACTGTTTAATGTGATGACACCTGACATGGGAGGAAACTGGGGGACCATTGTACAGCTGGGAATGCTTTTTTGGTGGTGTGGCCTTATATGAGAGGGCTTATGTGGGGCTATTGGACACCAGGGAGTGCGTAACATGTGGTGACACCTAATATGGGAGTGATTGGGGGACCACTGGAAATCAAGGAATAGTTTTTATGGTGGTGAAGCATGGTTTGGGAGGGCATTTGGGGGACATTGGACACCATGGAATGCTTAACAGGCAGTGTCCATATGAGAGAATTGGGGGATCACTGGATATCTGGGAATGGTTGTTTTGGTGGTGAGGCCTGGTTTGTGAGGGCTTGTTGGGGTTTATTGGACACCAGATAATGCTTAACATGTGGTGACACCTGATATGGGCAGGAACTGGGGTACCATTGGTCAACAGGGAATGTATTTGTGGTGGTGGGGACTGATATGGGAGGGCTTGTTGGAGGCCATTGCACACCAGATGATGCTTAACTTGCTGTGCCACATGTCCACGGGGAGGGTGGGGGCTACTGGGAACCAAAGAGACATTTGTACAGTCACAGAAATCACAAAGTTTTATTCTTAGCCCCAATGTGTTGGTTGACATTGCAGACCATGGAATGCTTAACTTGATGTGCAGGGTTAATTTTTGGGTGGGGGATTGGGACAATTGGTACATAGTTTTAAATTTTGACCAACATTTTCCTTCTACCTTGGGGACAACCTGATCACTGTTTTATAAAGGTTTTAAACAGTTGTTTTATGAATCTGTGCTTGGCTAAACAATATGACCCATGTTTAGTAAGTGTTGCTGTGTTTTTTTTTTCCCAATGTTTTGAGCTCTACTAAGGAAATCGACTGTCAACCATACTATTTTTAGGGTGCTAAATTCATCATAGCGCATGTTATCAATGTACATGTTGGGCCAAGTTGACAGTCGAAGTGAGAATTCGTGATAGTGCATGATATCAAGGTGCATGTTGGGCAAATGTGACTGTCAAAGTGTAAATTCATGATAGCGCACGTTATCATGGTGCATGTTGTGACAATTTGATTGTCAAAGTGAACTAGATGCTTCATTTACAGAAGGGGTGCCAAGATTGGACTCCATTAAAAGGGCCAGTGAATGAACCTAACTGATTGCCCAGACAACAATGGGCCAGTGAACCAAAAGGAATATCACCTATCCCAACCGGGATACTACTTTCAGTCAAAATTAGCCAGCTAGGCAGAAAGCACTGGTCATTCTAATCATCTCTACTAACAACACTTTCTCTTCTCTTCTCCTATCTGTTAACTATTTTTATTCCTCTATACCTCTATTATGATACTCTGTTTCAGGAGTAATGTTTTATCTTATGTACCATTGCACTCAAATGTAGTTCGATGCACCAACAGTATCTATCCTCTCTCGGTTTCTTACCTCGTTACTGTATCTTCTTCATATTAACCTATTGTTGTTTCTCTTTCGCATGCCTGAAAGGATGAGGACTCTTCCACCGTCAGATAAGTATAACTCTATTGTGAACATGTCATATATTATTAATTTACTAAGAATTACTGATCCTTCGTGATTCCATTCCTTTATTTTATTTTTCAGTACTGACGGACATCGTCAATTCAAGATTCCTGCTTCTGACTCCACAGTATCCTTGTAAGATGCTCTCCACATATTACTTGGTTGTGTCTGGTATGGGAGGGCTTGTGTGGGACATGCGCCCTATAATTCTGGTTCATGCTTTGCCTAGTTTTGAAGGGATTTGAGTGGCAATTGGCCAACTGGGTATCATTTTTGATGGGTTGGGTCATGGAATATGAGGTCATTGTTGGGCTATTGGTCAACAGAAAGTGAATTACTTGTGGTGGGGCCTTGTATAAGAGGTAACTGGGGGACCACTGGACATCAAGAAATGCCTTTTCTGGGATAGGAGACCTCGTGGGAGGCCACTGAATAACAAAGGGGATGCTTTACTTATTGTGGTGCCTTTTTTGTTGGATATTGGGAGGACACTGTACAACAGGGTATCCCTTTGTTTGTCAGGTGGCCTGTTACAGGAGGGCATGTTTTGGCCATCAGACACCAGGAAGTGCTTTACTGGTTGTAGCTCCTAAAGGTTTAAAATGGTGAGTTTCAGGAGATGTAAGGAGACCCAAATAGATGTGGGCAGGGATGTAGTCATGGAGTGTCAATGAGAAGCAGGGGAATGGCAGAAATACTGAATAATAAATAAGTACTTAAGCTCAGTATTTACTAACTATGGGGGTAGTAGTGGACATCATTCCATTCTCAATGGTTACAATTAGGGGAGGGGGGGTGACCAGCAGGGTACCCTTGGGATCAGTCATTAGGCCAGTCCTGTTCAATTTATTCATTAGCAACATAGCAGAAAGGCTGGAGGGAAAGGTCTGCCTGTTTGCAGATGCCACCAAGATCTGCATTAGGGTGGATACTCCAGATGGGGTGGGTACAATAAAGAGTGACATAGAGAAGCTTGAGAAGGGGTTTGAGGCAGATGGATGCAGAGGAGTGGAGCAGGGTGGCTAGAGAAGACTTTGGGGGCATAACGGCTGTAGCAGTGGAGAACACTGATTGGGGAAAGGAAACAGGAATAGATACTAACATACTAAAATGCCAGCAGAATAGGCCTAACGGTCTTTCATGTCTGCTCGTTTGGTCAGCATCCACCCTGGGAGCTGACCTTACTGCCCCCCTCATCCTCTTTGGCTTCTCCCTTCCCAGTCCCGGATATTCCTACTGCACAGGACTTTGCTTCCAGAACCCTTCCCCTGTACCTGTTCCACCCTCTCTTGAACCCCTCCACCGCCTCTGCCTCCACCAGCGCCCTGGGCAGCCCATTCCATGGCTCCACCACCCTCTCAGTGAAGTAGCACCTCCTCCTTTCTCTCCTGAATCTCCCCCCCCTCCAGCTTCCACCCATCCCTTCTAGTTGCACCCCCTCCATCCTTCGGAGCACCCTGACTGCTCCTCCCCTTATTAACTCCTTCATCTACCTGAAGACCACTATCATGTCCCCCCGTCCCTTCTCTCTTCCAGTGTGTACATATTTAGCTCTTCACACTTCTCCCCATAGGGCCTGTCCCCCAGGCCCCAGATCATTTTGGTTGCCCTCCTCTGGACCCTCTCCAGGAGTTCAATGTCCCTCTTCAAGTGTGGCCTCCAAAACTGCACTCAGTACTCGAAGTACAGCCTCACCAAGCAGTTATACAGAGGGAGTATCACTTCCCTCCTTCTGGAGGTGATCCCCTAGCAATGCCTCCTAGCATCCTGTTGGCTTTGGCCACTGCCCTCCTACAAGTCTCAGAGTTGTTCATCTTGACATCGACCACCACCCCCAGGTCCCTCTCAACCACTGAGATTTGTAGCATTCCCCCCCCCCCAGGGTGTACACTTGGCTCGGGTTTCTGCCTTCCAGATGCAGTACCTTGCATTTCCCTGCATTGAACCTCAGCTTCCACTTTCTAGACCACCTTTCCAGAGCCTCCAGGTCCCCCTGTAGGGCCTCCCTCCCCTCCCTCCTCCCCATCCACCACTGCCCCCAGTTTTGAGTCATCCGCAAAGAGACTCATCTCACTCCTGATACCCTTCCTTATGTCGGAGATGTAGGCATTGAACAGGAGGGGCCCAAGAACCGATCCCTGAAGGACCCCACTAATGTCCCCCCTTGAGGATGAGACTATCCCGCCAACCATGACCCTCTGGGTCCAGTCCTGGAGCCAACTGCCTATCCATCTGATCATCTGGTTCCCCACCCCCATTTCTCCCAGCTTTTTCAACAGGCCCCCGTGAGGAACAGAGTCAAACGCCTTGCTGAAGTCAAGATAGAGGACGTCCACTGGTCTACCCAGGTCCAAGGCACTCGACAACCAGTCATAGAACTCCTCAAGGCTTGTCTGACATGATTTCCATGGGATGAATCCATGCTGTCTATTGTCCAGGCACCCTGACTTTTCCAGGTCCCCCCCAGCCTCTCCTTGACAATGCCCTCCATCACATTGCCCACCACCGATATCAGTCTGATGGGCCTGTAGTTCCCTGCCACCTCCCTTGATCCACTCTTGTGGATAGGCACTATATTCACCACCTTCCAGTCCTGGGGCACCCAGCCGGTCCTCAGAGAGATGCTGAAAAGCTCTGCCAGGGGTTTCACCAGGACATCCACCAGTGCCTTCAGCACTCTGAGATGTAATTTATCTGGCCCCGGTGCTTTCTTCGCCTTAAGGGACCTGAGGGCTTTCCTCACTCTCTCTGCCTTGATTTCCACCTCTGCTACCTCGTCCTCCAGCTTTGTCTTCCCCACCTCCTGCCAGTGATGGCCCCCCTCTCCCCAGACCTGCCAATTGGCAAGGGTCCCCCCCATCCTCAGTTTCACCATCTCCTCCCATGTATGATGCAACCCCCCCATTTTCCTTGGTGAAAACTGAGGCAAAGTGCTCATTTAGTACCTCAGCCTACTTCCCTGGGTATTGTGCCCATCCCTCCTCTGTTTTAATCCTGCTAATCTGCCCCTTCACCCGTCATTTTTCCCCAATTTATCTAAAGAAACCCTTGTTCCCTCTCCTAACTTCCCAGGCCAGGTTCCGCTCCTTCCTTGCCTTAGCCACCCTCACCATCCTAGTGGCCCTTCTGGCCATCGGCTCATCCTCCCCTCGATCCCTTTCACTCCTTGAGCACTTGAAATGCCTATAAGCCGCCTTCTTTCCTCTCACCACCTCCTGAACCTCCCTGGTCCACCAGCAGGGTTTAAAGGGCCCTACCGCATTTTCGTCTTACTCTTGCACAGGTGCTGGTAGCATTCTGCACCCCCCTCCTGATGATTTCCCACCTACTGTCAGCATCCATGTCTGGCCAAATCCCATCCAAATGCTTCTTAAGGATCCTTCCCATTTTCTTGAAATACACCCCCATGAAGTCAGTTACCTCCGTCTTTGTGCAGACTTCTACCCCTCCTAGGTCCAGGCAGAACCAGACCATGGCATGGTGGCTCCCCGCCAATGGGTCCCTTGCCTCCAGGCCCCAAATCTGGTCACTGTCTGCCAGGACCACATCCAGTATCCACGCCTCCCTGGTCGGTTCCCCCACCCGCTGAGATAGGAACGCGTCCTGAAAGACATCCAATAACCTCTGTTCCCTGGCCACTGAGGATGTCATAGTCTCCCAGTCCATTCCTGGCATGTTTAAGTCCCCCAACACCACCACCCTTCCCCTGCCCAATCTGCAGTGTCTCCCAACATCTGCCACCAGACTCTCCTCCAGCTCCTCCGCCAGCACAGGGGGTCTATACACCACTCCTATTTTTACTCTTCTGCCCCCTTTGTTATCAAGGTGACCTAAATCACCTCCACAGTTCCCTCCACCTCCTCCACTCCTCCTATGCCAATGCAGTTTTTGACTATTACTGCTACCCCTCCTCCCCTTCCCTCCCCCCGTCCTTCCTGAACATGGTGTAACCCTCCAGATTCAGGTCCCAGTCATGTCCTGTGGTGGTCCAAGTCTCAGTGACCACGGCCACATCCACCTGTCCCTCAGTTAGCATCGCCTGGAGCCCAGGCATTTTATTGCCCAAACTCCTGGCATTTAGCAGGACTACCTTCCAACCTTTCCATATACTTCCATTTCCCCTGCTCACGTTCCCATGGGGAATCTGTCTTCCCCCGGTCAGCACCTTACCAGTCAGCCCTTTTCCTGCATTTCCTCAAGCTCCCAAAGGTGAGACAGAGTCTCCTTATTGAGACCCCCGACAGCCTTTTTCCAATCCCTCCCCTTCACAAGTTTCAACCCCACCTTTCACCAATGAACCTCTATTTTCAACTTACAGTTCCTTCCCTCCAAATTGAGATGGAGCCTATCTCTAGCATACGCCCTTATCCTCCCAGGTGTCCCCAATCCCCCATCAACCCATACCCTCTGCCCCACACCACTCCCTGAGCCACTGGTTTATCTCACTAATCTTTCTCTTGTGTTTCCCACTAGCACTTGGCACCGGCAGGATTTCACAGAAGGAAATCATGCATCCTATGTCATGACAGACCCTGGCAAGCTCCCTGAATCTTGCCTGTATCTCTAGCTCACTATTTCCCTCAATGTCATTGGTACCCCGGTGGACCAGTATGTCCGGGAAACCTCCACAATCCTTTACCAGCTGATATACCTCATGCTTGCCCCTGTGCACCGTTAATCCAGTGAAGCATTTTGTTCTAACCGGGCAGGCTTCCCCCTCCCTATCCCATTTGATACCCCTTATCATGGAATCACCTAACAGGAGCACTCTGACCACCCCTTTTCCTCCATTCCCCCCTTCCATGTCCCTCATCCTTTCTACTGGCCCCTCCTCCCAGCCAGCTCCTTGCTCCTTCCCCTATATGGGTTCCCCTGCCACCCCTCCTTATTTACCTGGCCTCCCCTCCCCTCCCCTCTGATCCTATGCCTCTCCTTCTCCCTAGTATCCTTTTGTACCCCGCTATCCCCCCGTCACTGCTCGCAACTGGTCCTTCCCCCATCTGCTAAACTTGCCTGGCTCTTCCTCCCTTCCTTCCTGTCTCCATTCAGCCCCTTCTTGCCTGTCATGCTCCTATGGCATAAACCTTCAGCTGCCTTTAGTGTATCCTCCTTGTACTTCTGGTCTCTCTCCTTGTCCTTTACTCTCAACTGGTCCTTCTCCTTGGGCTTTTCTCCCTCTACCCTCCCCCCCGCTCTGATCCACTGCTTCCCCCAATTTCCTGCATTCCAAATTCCTCCTGTTCTTCCTGCTATCCAGCCCCCGCCTTCTGGCCCCACTCCCTTTCTATCTCTAACCATCCCTGTCGTGGCTACATCACCACCCTCATCCTCAAGCAGAAAAAGAGAGTTGAAGAGGTTACTGAGCTTAAGGTCCGATCCACCTCTCCCCCTTGCTTCCTTCTGTCCAGCCCCAGCCATCTGCCTACTTCCCCGAGAATGTCCTCCCTTGGCCCCCCTCTGTGAGGGTTCCCAGATACCTGCCTGCTTCCTTGGTAGTGTCCTCCTTTTGGGCCCCTCTGTCAGGGTCCCTATGCAACCCCAAAGTACTCTCCTGCACTCCTTTCCATATGCCCCTGCCCCTAGTGCTTGGTGCAAACCTGCGGGAGAGCTCCTGCCCTATTCCCCAACCATACTCCCCCCCTCCATCCAGCTGTCTCCTAATCCCATCCTCCCTAAGCTGTGCCAGCTGGTAGCACACTGGGCAACCACCAAACTTCCAAGCCCAGTCCAGTATCATGGCTGTGCCACACCCTGTGCACCCCACCACCCTCCCAAAGATGCTGGTCCTAATGACATGTGGTCCCATACCACTCCAAGTAGGATTCCTTGGGTGAGCCACCAGGTTCCCCCTAGTCCAAAATACACCCCTACCCACTAATCAGGTAACCCACTAATCCTAGATACAGTCCCACAGTAAACAGGTACCCCGTTACTAGGTGCAGTACTACACGGTAAACTTATAGGGGAAGTGTACAACTCCCTAAGCCCCTCTCTCCTAGCCCTCAAACCCAACCCCCAGTAGCTAGAATTACATGAACTGCACTAGAGCCTTTTCCTCCAGTACCGGGGCAGGTGTTCCCAATAAAGGAGCTGCGCTCTGGGGAGGAAGGAGGGTGGGGAGGGTGGGAATAGGGCCTACACCCAACTCTCACAAGAGTGTATCAGCCCTGTGTCTGCCCCTCACTGCACCTCCAAGCACTACCAACTAAGAAAATCTTTCAAGTCTCCTTAGTCTCCCAGCATCCCGCTAGAAGCTTCTTCCTCCTTCCCCTCTAACTGAAGACTGACTGAGTTGGAAGCCCCACCTTACTTTCATATAGCACTAATCACCTGTAATATGATGCCTGCACTTACAGGCCAGATAACAACTTTTAAACCCCACAAACACCAAATAGTCTGCTAGAAACACACAGAAAACCAGCTAAGAAAATCTTTCAAGTCTACTTACCCTCCCAGCCTCCAGCTTTTAAACACACACAAACACAAAATTGTCTGCTGGAAACACACAGAAAACCAGCTAAAAAATCTTTCAAGTCTCCTTACTCTCCCAGCATCCAGCTAGAAGCTTCTTCCCCCTTCCCCTCTAACTGAAGACAGGGGCAAATTGTGTACAGTAGGGGGAGTTGAACAGGAGACTAACAGGGATAGACATCCAAGATTCCACTAAGAGAAGTCTCCATATGAGAGTGGTGTACAGGCCACCCTCCCAGACAGAGGAGTTGGAGAAGGATTGTGCAAGGCAGATTAAAATGGTATACATGAAGGGGAGTGTGGTGGTTGTCGGAGGTTTCAACCTGCTGTGGCTTAACGGGGGAACCTCGGATACCAGCAGTAAAAGGGAGCAGGTACTATGCAGCTTTCAGGAAAGTTTCCTGTCACAGGTGGTCAGTGAATAAACTGGGGGGGGACCCTAGACCTAGTGCTCACAAAGGGGAATTTGTGAGTGATATCGGAGTGGACAAACCATTAGTGGGGAGTGACCATTACTCACTATTGTTCAGGTTTATTATGGACAAAGAAAGGGTGGTATCCAATACAAAGGTGTTGGAATTCAAGAAGGTGGATTTTGCAAGGATGGGGAGGAAGTGAGTGGGTACCTGAGGCGATCCAGTTTAATATGGGCATGGACCACAGGTGGGAGCTCTTGAAGAAGGGGATACTGGAGGCTACCAATTCCTGTAGCGGGACTCCGAGTAAAAAGGTCAGGGCAAAAAAAGGCAAGCTGGATGAGCAGGGAGGTTGTGGAAAAGATGAGGAGAAAAAGGGTAGCCTTTATGAGATACAGGAATAGGGAAGGGGGGATGATTGGAAACAGTACCTACAGGAGGCAAAGGAGGTGAGAAAAGCAGTAAGAAGAGCAAAAGCCAACATAGAGCTCATGGTGGCACAAGGCATAAAGGGGAGAAAAAGAGCTTCATATACATCAGTGAGAAAAAGATGCTGTAAAGAACAGATAGTAAGGATTAAGAAGGACAGGGGATGGTTAGAGAAGGGGGGAGAAAAGGCAGTAGCACTCAGTGACTATGTTTGCTTGTATGTACGAAGGAGAGTGGGAGGGTGCTACCCAAGGGAGGTGGGGGGCAATAAAGGCTGGGGAAAGACTGACGGATTCAACCCTGCCTTTTGGCCTTTCTTCAGCACCAAGGGTCAGCAGTTGTGTCACACCTTCGAAGGCAGGGGCATCACAGTGTTCCCATACTTAGACGACTGGCTGCAGGTAGGGAAATCACCAGAGCAAGACTGACAATATCTACAGCCCATCCAAGGGCTCCTGGAGTCTTTGGGGTTGCTGATCAATCACAAAAAAATCAGTCTTCCTTCCTGCACAAGTCCTGCAGTTCATAGGGGCAGAGATCAATACCCTGCAGGGCAGGGCCTACCTGCCCCTGAATAGAGTCAGAAATCTCCATCTAATTGCAAATTCATTCACCTTGGACAAACACAAAACTGCCTGAGGACAAACAGAACATTCCTTCCCAAGGAGGTTTCTGATTTCCATCTTAACCAATTCATTGCCCTATCTGTCTTTTTCACTGAGCACTCCACTTCTGGCAAAAGAAGACTTCACAATCTGGATGTCAAGAGAGCTCTCAGCTACTATATGACAGCCACTAATGACCACAGACAGGACAGAAAACAGCTGCTCCTGACTTATGGGGATGTGGGAAATGGTATCCGAGTGTCAAAAAGGTCATTTTCTCGATGGATAGTTCAGTGTATTCAATTCTGTTACACTAAAGCTGGTAGGGAGTTCCCAACAAGATTGAGGGCCCACTCCACGAGAGGGACAGCTGCTACCTTAGCAGCTGCCAGAGACGTTCCACTGGTTTATAACTGTAAAGCAGCTACCTGGAAAATTGTGCATACCTTTCAAAGCACTACAACCTGAATATTCAATCCAGGGGTGAAGCGAGATTTGGCACAGCAGCCCTGTAAAGTCTGTTTCCAAAATAAAGTTCTGTGTCTACCTCCAGTGGGTACCACTGAATGTTAACATACTAAGAAGCCAGCAGATTAGACCCTATGGTCTTTTGTGTCTGTTCGAAGATCAGTGCCTTCCCAGGGCATGTTTTTAGCCCACCCCTCCTTACAAGGTCCCACTCCCTCCTTCTCCCCCCTCACAAGTTTAAAACCCACCTGGAGCGGATTAATTTTGCCAGTATAAGCTGCAGGACCTCTTTCCTCTCTAGGCAGAGTAGAGCCTGTCTCTTACCCTCCCAGGTTGCCTAGTCCCCCCCAATACTCCCTGGCCTTGCACCATTCCCCGAGCCGTACATTTATTTCCCTTATTTTTCTCACTATCCCAGTCCCCTCTTCCTCCCCCACATTACTCTGTATGTCCCTCCCCTCATGCCAAATTCTGACCTGTCCCTGCCACTCCAACCCTTATTTCTCACTGACTTTACCTCCCTGCCTTCTTCCCTGCCTGCTATGTCACTCTGGTCCATTCCCATTTTTCTCCCAGCAGCAAGGACCCACTCCCAGGTCTTCCTCCTCACTGACCTGTCTACCTCAGCCACTTTCCTTCCCCCTGCCCCCTGCTATGCACTGGACCAACCTATATCTCCCCAGGAGCAAGGGCCCCCCCTTCCCCCTGCTCTTTTATCTCTCAGACCTGTCCTCCACCACCAGCACCAGAGAAGTCTTTATTTCTTGGCGGCACATGATATCAGATGGCATAAGAAGATCACTGGACCACAGGGAATGATCTACTTGAGCTGGGGCCTGCTATCAGAGGGCATGGGGGGGGACCTCTGTACACCAGGAATTGTTTTATTTTTGGGAGTGCCTGGTATGGGAGGGCTTTGGCTAAGACAATTATACACCAGTTCTGACCTTATTTTTGGAAGGGCCTGTTATGGGATGGCTTTTGTAGGACCACAGGACTCAAGGGAACTCATTATTTTTGATGGCACCAAGTATGGGAGGGCTCGAATGGGGCCACTGAACACTGTGGAATGCCATACTTGTGGTGTGGCCCCAGATCCCTATCAATATCCTGATTCTTTGACGGAAGCCTTTAAAGTATCTATCCCCCAGTCTAACCTTGCTACCCCTCGGGTTGTATAGCTGCATCTATATGGCCTCTGCTCTATATTCATCCACCTCCTCCCTGTTGCACCTTATCCCTTCCCTAATGTAGATGACCACTCCACTTGTGCCATATGGTTGGGCGGGGGGGGGCATGAGAGACTACGGGGCACCAGAGAGATATTTTACAGTCACATAAATCACAAAGTTCATTCCTGGACTAAATGTGGGTTGTTGTGTACAGGCCGGGCAATGGCAGGCTGGTAAAATAAATCTTTGACATGTGCAGTCCAGGGTGGGGGAGAGAGGGAGGGACTATTGGGGACGAAAGAGACATTTTACAGTCACAGAAATCAGAAATACAGGGTGTTCCTGGCCTCGGTGTGGCTATGTGTGTACAGACCGGGCGAAAGCAGACTGGCAAAATAAATCTTTAACTTGTGCCATATGGTGTGGGGGGAGACTATGTGGCACCAGAGAGACACTTCACAGTCATAAAAATCACAAATAACATTTATTCCTGGTCTTAGTGCAGGAGTCAAAGGTTTTGTAGCCAATAGCCAGCAGGGCAAGTTACTGGGAAAATCCACTAGCCCCACAGTCTTTTCCACCAGTCCAGCTGAGATGTTACCTTCTCAACTACAAGCCCAACAAAAATCTTATTAGCCACATACAAAATCTGTCAGCATTTGGCTAGTTTATTAGTGCCAGTTTCAACCCATCAGTGTGCCTGTGTGTATACAGGCAAAGTAAGGGCAGACTGGCAAAATAAATCTGTGTCATGTGCCATCCATAAGGGAAAGAGAAAGTGTGCCAGCCAGAAGGGAGAGAGAGAGAGAGAGAGACAGAGACAGTGGACCAAAGAGACATTTTGTGCAATGGTGCCATGTCTTGGCAGGTTGGACAGAACCCACTTATACCTAGCAATGATGTGTGTTTGATGGTGCTGGTCATCAGAAGGTGATGAGCAACCCACAAATATCAATTAATGCTGTTTGTTGAATGGTGCTTGGTGTTAGAATACCCAACACCATTCAAACAAACTGCATTCATTGGTATCCGGGGGCTCACACCATCCTCTGAGACCCAGTGTCATCAAACATGCAGCATTCCCTGGTGGGTTGTCAATCACTGCCAGACATGGATATATAGCGGATTTTGTACTTGTTGGTTTGATGCTTTTATTTATTATATTTTTTTATCAGTGTTACATGTTCATCTTTATTCCTGTTTTTTGCTCAGCAGAACAGGAACAGATGGGACACTGGTCTAGAAACGGGACAAGGAAGCGTTCTCGCTGTAAAATTATTTCTTGTATTTTTTTTTTGTTTTCTTTTCCTTTCCAGGGCCCACTGGATGAGAGTTGGTGGTAGAACTGCTTTCTCATGGTAGCTCATATCTGTTAGAGAAGACATCGGATTGGACTCAGAGGAACTACAAGGTGACCAACAAACAAAGAATGCTGGCCAATAGTAAGGTAGAAAAAAGGGGAATTTTGTTTTAAACAAATGCAGGTGATAGTTGTAATGGTGAGTGGCTACTGTAGTTCCTGCAGTAGAAAATATGATGGATGGGTTTCTTTCCAGAGGGTTAGAGATAGACTCCACCACCACGGTAAGGTTATTTATTAATACTCCTTGCCACCATTTTTCTGACCCGAGAACTGAAATTTAGCCAAACTTTGGTCCTTCAGGGAGTTATACAGTAGAAGCCAAATGTATTTATAGGGTCCACCCTCTCCACAAAAAATTACTTCTTGACATTGCCCCTGAGTCATCCCCCTCTATCTTCAAACTGTGCCCCCTGGTTCTTGCACATCTCTTTCTCTGAAAGATGCTCTTGTCTTGGACTTTGCTGATTCCCTTGAGGTACTTGAAAGTTTCTATCATGTCCCCACCTCCTTCCTTTCATCATGGTATACATATAAATTAGGCTGCTGACAGAATTAGAATGTATAGGAATTCTGGATTGACACATCAGTCCACAGCCCTGCAAGGGTTAACGCTTTAAGCCTCTTTAAGACCCTGCACCATTTTAGTTGCCCTCCTCTGGACTGCCTCCATCCTGTCTATATCCTTGCTGAGATGGGGCCTAGAAAAAGAAATTGAGATCTTACTTCAAGAGGGTTCCTGCAGTAGGCTTTTCTCAGCCCCTTCTCTGAACAGTCTGAAGGAATCCCTTTCCTTCACCTTGGACCTTTTCTCCAGTCTGGGCATTTCAGTAGACTTCCAAAGTCCCAGCAGATACTCCAACAGCACCTCCAATTTATTGGAACAGTGCTGGACACTGTCCAGAGTAAGGTCTTTCTTTCCAACTGACAGAGCAGCGACCTTAATATCTCAAGTGGTGCTCGTGGCCTCATCCTACAACTGCTAGGGTCGATAGCAGTTGCCATGCCCACAGTCCCTCTGGCCAGACTGCACTTGAAAGTTACCAAGTGGTCTCTTTGAGTCCAGCTGGACCAGCACCTGGATGACTTGGACCAGGAAGTCCTAGTCTCCAGCAGCCTGAAAAAGGATCCCCTTTGTTGGCAGGACCCTACCAATCTTTGGTGGGGGTCCCTTTCCACCCTTCATCTCCTTCAATGAGTGCCTTACCTGCTGCCCTTTAACACTGGTTTCTAACCTTTACTGTGTCAGTGATCCAGATACCCAGGCCCTTCTCTTGCTCTGTGACATGTAGTGGCTCACCCCTAGGCATTAATTTCCTCTTGGATTATTTTGCTTTATGTACATTATTTTGCACTTCTTTGCATTGAATTCCAATTACCACCTTTCCGCCCACTCCTCCAGTCTAGCTAGATCTTGCCTCATTTTCTCCACCTCCCCAGCATATCTATCCTGTTATAGACCTTTGTGTCATCTACAGACAGGCACGTTTTTCCATTTAGACCCTCTGTTAAATCCTCCACATACACATTGAACAATACTGGACCCAGCACTGATCCCTGTTGTATACCACTCCTCACTCCTAGTTCCCTGGAGTGCTTTCCATTAACTACTATTATCTGAGTCCTTCCTCTCAGACAATCCTCCACCACTTTGTAAGCTTTGCACCTGCTCTCAAGCTGGCTAACTTGTTTACCAACCTTCTGTGGGGGACATAATTGATCGCCTTCCTTGAAATCCAGGTAGGCTACATCCACCCCCCCCCCGATCATACACCTCGGTAACACCTTCAAAGAATTCTACCAGGTTGGTGTGACAAGACCTACCCCCTGTGAACCCATGTTGGTTGTCATCCTTAGCCCATCCTTCTAGGTGTCTTACCAGTCTCTCCTTAATGAGGGTTTCCATCAGTTTGACTACCATGGAGGTAAGGCTGACTGGGCTGTAGTTTCCAGGGTCCTCTCTCCCCCCTCCCATAAAGCAGCACCACCTCCACCCTCTTCCAGTCCCCTGGGACCCTTCCTGTTTAATGGATAGATTCAATAGCTTGGCAAGAGGTCCTGCCAGCTCCTCCCTCCTCTCTCTGAGAACTCTTGGGTGTACCTGATCTGGCCCCATAGCCTTATCAGTTTTTATTTTTCTCAGCTCCTCCATCACCCTCACCTCCATGAAGGGACTAGTGTCTGCCTCTTTGGCCCTGGTACCTCTTCTCCCAAATACTGGCCCACTGCCACCCTTTTTTGCCTTTTCATATGTCCAGAGAATTTTAGGTGTAGGTCCAAACACACACCTAAGTACCTGAAGGAGGATGTGTCCTCAAGTAAAGTCCCATCAAGAGTATGGAAAGTGGGTAGGGAGGGAAGCCTAGAGAGTCTCTACCTTGTGCCAAATCTCATGGAGACAGTCTTCTTGGCATTGAAGAAAAGTTGGTTAGCAGACCAGAGCTGGACCTTGTTGAAGTTATGCTGTAAGTTGGTTGTAACCACAACAGGACATGAGCCAGATGCATACAGGACTGTATCATCAGCATGCATATGAATAGTGGAGGAGGGGGAGCAAATAAGGAAGGTCGTTTAATAAGATGGAGAATAGGAGGGGCCATAATACAGAGCCCTGGGGGATGCCAGTGCTGATCGAGAGGTGAGGTGGCGTCCAAGATCCTTACTGATGTGGTTCTGCCTATAAAGTAGGATTTGAACCAGTTTGTGGTGGAGGACAATAGGCCAGCTTCCAGGAGTGAGTTGAGGAAAAGAGAGTGAGAGATGGTGTTGAAGGCCTTTGCCAGGTCAACAAAAATGGTAGAGGTGATTTGGCCATGGTCCAAACCAGGTTAGGATGGAATCAGTAAGCCATAGGAGAGTGGTGGTGGTTGAGTGGGGTTTCCTGAAGCCAGACTGGAAAGGGGTTAAAAAGGAGGTGTCTGATAGAAAAGAGGTGAGCTGGGAGTGGACAATGTGCTCTTGAATCTTGGCAAAGGTAAGGAGGAGAGAAATTGGGCGATAGTTGCCTAGGATGAGGGTTCACCCCCTTTGGGTAGAGGGAGGACCACTGCATGTTTCCATGAAGAGGGGACCAAGGCAATAGAGAATGAGAGACGAAGGATTATTGAGGGGGGTAGGCAATGTCCAAGGCAGAGAGGGAGAGGAGCTTAGGGTCAAGGCCATCTGGGGATGTACCTTTTAGAGGGGTTGATTGTGGGGAGGGCACTTAGGGTATTGTTTAGGATTACATTAGCGAAAAAGAAGGGGAGGTGGGCGGGTGGAGGAGAGGGCATACTAGTAGAGGAATGGGAGGGAGTGGGTAGGTGGGGAGGGATTTCAGAAGCTCCATGGTGCAGGAGGTATAGTATGAGTTAAATTCCTCAACTATAGCTGATGGGTCCTACCAGAATCCCCTACACCCTCCCTACCACCCTGGTAACTGCTTCCCCACCTTGTGGTCACTGGAGACTACTATCCCTAGATCCCTCTCTTGCTTTGTAACCCTGTCTTCCTACCCACCCCCACCAAGTGTACATCCTGCCCTCTGGTTTTCTGTGCCCCAGATGAATAACTTCACACTTCTTGATATTGAATTTTAGTTGCCAGGTCTCCACCCACCCCTCCAGCATCCTCAGGTCCTGTCTCATGTCTTCTACCCCACCGCAGAGTCCACCCTACTGCAGATTTTTGTGTCTTCTGCAAAAAGGGCCACATGTCCCTTCAGTCTATCTGCTATATTTCTTATGTATATATTGAAAAGGAATGGTTCCAGCACTGACCCCTGAGAGACTCCGTTCATCTTGGAATGCAAGCCATTCACCACCACCACCCTCTGGCTTCTGTCTGCCAACCAGTTTTCTATCCATCTAACTATTTTGTCTTACACCCTCATACTTTCCAACTTGTTGATCAGCCTTCTGTGGAGTACTGTTGAAGGCCTTGCTGAAATCCAGATATGCCACATTCACTGCTCCCCCTTGTTGGTTACCTGTGTTGCCCAAATATCTCAAATTGGACTGGCATGAGTTCCATTCACACAACCGCCACACAGTTCCTTCAGAATCTTCTCTGGTCAAATGTTGGTTAGCAGGTGGGTTTGTCCCTGGTCCCCCCGATTAGCTTTAGTGTGAGTATGATGTTTCCCCAGTGATTCCACAAATCTGATGAGTTATTAAAGGACCACAATATGTTCTCACTGGAGGGAAGCGGGGGAAATGACAGAAATGTTCAAATACCACGTGGGCATTAACAAGGTGCAGGGGGAGACAGAGAACAAGAACAAGGGGCATGATATTAAATTGGAGGGGGGGTAGAATAAATGGGAATGTGTGAAATAGTTTTTCACATAAACGGTGGTTGACACATGGAATAGTCTGCCACAAGAGGTAATTTGTTTATTTTACTTATTTATTTCAATCTAGGTTTACAATACCTTTGAGCTGAGGCTCTTTTACAAAGGTTCCACGTCAGTGTGTGCCACAGTCATCAGTTTTAGTTACAAACATATAGTCATTGACTTACAGACGTGTAATAACCAGTACAAAGACTTGAGCTATGAGCAAGACAAGAGAAGGAGGGGGGTGGGTGAGGGGAGTGAGGGTAGGAGATTGAAGGGGGAAGGAGGTGCAGGTGGTAAGGGTGGTACTGGAGGTGGTTGGGGTAGGGGCAGGAGTGGAGATACAGGGGGAGGTGGGCAAGGGCAGGAGACAATGCAGCTAGGGGACCTTGTTGAGGGAATATGACAGGTAAGGTGCTGGGGTGCAAAGACTGATAGTAAGTGCTGGGTGCTGGGGCATGTGCAGCTGGAATGGTGGAAATGTGAAGATAGGCAATGGCAAGATACAAGCAGTGAGAGGCGCAGCTTGGACTTGAAGAGGCCGCGTGTTGGAGTGGTCGCTATGTCGCTGCCAAGAGAGTTGAGCCAGTTGGATGCCCAATAGGCGAATGATCTTTACTGTCCTTGGGTCGTGCGTATGTCGTGGGATGTGTAATAGATGGGAATTGGATCTCCTTGTAGTGACGTTCCTATGTCTAAGCTTAAGGAAGGCACAGACACCAGGTAAGTGCCCCATTATAATTTTCTTAGCCATGATGCAGGTTTGGTATTTTATGCATTTTTCCAGTTGAAGCTATCCAGATTGGGAATAAGGTCACATGTGTGGATACGGCGATGTGAGCCAGTGATGAGGTGAAAAGGTCTTATTCAGGGAGGTTGTGATACATTTGAGAGCAGTGGTAGTTGCAGACCCGTGTATGATAAGACCATAGTCTGTGATACTGACGATGGAGCTTTGGACGGCCACTGACAGTGCTTCTGGGGTTAGGTGTCTCCTGTGCTGGAATAATATGCCTAACCTCGCATTGTCAGACTTTGCAACATTGCTGATATGGACAGCGTATAAGAGGTGGGGATCAAGGGTGATGCCGAGGTACTTGAATGATTGTGTTTGCTCTCGGATGGTTCCTTGTTCGGTTGCAATGGAGAGGTGGAGTTGTTTGTTTTTGTTGTGGGGGCTGCAGAAGACTATAGACTTGCTTTTTTCTGATTGAAAAGCAGTTTATGATTTAGGAACCAGGATTCGATGGAGGAGAAGGCCCACTGAAGTTTATTTTGTAATTGGATTGGATCAGGGTCCGAGGTGAGGATCACAGCATCGTCGGCGTAGAGAATTATTTCTTCTGGGCAGCTGTCCGGTAGTGAGTTTAAGAATAGGCTGAAGAGGAGGGGTCCCAGAATGGAGCCCTTGGGGACTCCTGAGCGGACCGGTCTAGGGTCTGAGAGTGTATCAGTGATTCTTACTGTTTGGGACCATTCTTCAAGGTAGCTCTTAAACCAGCCAATGGAGTCAGTTGACAGCCCAGTAATTTGAAAATACTTCCAGTGCTTACTTTGTTCATGCCAGTTATTTACTTACTTATTGAATTTTGGTAACCGAGTAAACCCACTGAGACATGACAGTACCCTTTTCAGGGGCGACTCAGGACAGCAGTGCAGTTGAATAGTGCAGAGGTTGATACACCACCACATTTGTCAGGGAGCTCATTAAATGTTTAGTGCATAGTGAGGGAAGGGTGCTAATGGTTCGACCAGGGGCCTCAGCTATCTGATTGTTTCTGGAAGACACAGGCTTTGTCCTCCCGCATAAATAGTAGAAATGCAAGTCCCCAGCACCATGTTGCTGTGCACCAGGGACAATTGCGGAAAATCTTTCAGTGATGATGACTTCGTAATGGTGATGCGCGGTGCCATTATCACATAGAACTGGACTCTTTAGGTACATCAGGGAGCAAAAGGATCTGTAAGGACCACATAGTAAGGATTCTGAAGGAGGGGTTGGGTGGAAGCAGGGGCAATAAGGCAGAAGAGCTAAATGATTACTTCTGCTCAGTATTTACTAAGAAGAAGAGGGGTGATACCCAAGGGGAGGAACGGCAGAAACGGGGGGGTAAAGACAGGAATTCATGGAGGCAGAGTTCTGGAGGGTTTGAGGGCACTGAGGGTGGACAAGTTGCCAGGCCCAGATGGCATCCACCCCAGGGTACTGAAGGAGCAGGCAGAGGTCCTTTCAGGACCTTTGGCAGACCTATTTAATGCCTCACCACACTCAGGGTGTGTACCTCTGGATTGGAGGATGGCTCATGTGGTGCCCCTCCACAAGAGTGACCCCAAGGATGAACTGGGTAACTACAGATCAGTGAGCCTCACATCCATCATGGGTAAGCTGATGGAGACTATCCTGAAGGAGAGACTGCAGACCAAAGGACTACAGGACAACAGACAGCATGGCTTCACATGTGGCAGATCCTGCCAAACCAACCTGGTGGAGTTCTATGACTGGTAACTAGGCAATTGGACAGGAGCCATACAGTGGATGTCCTGTACCTGGACTTCAGTAAGGCATTCAGAATGCCACATGGGAGGCTGGGTGATAAGTTAGAAGGCACAGGGGAAGATGCAAAGCTGGTTAGATGGGTAGGGAACTGGCTTCAGGGAAGGCAACAGAGGGTGGTGGTGGTTGGTGGGGCACTCTCATCCCCAAAGGTTGTGATGAGCAGTGTTCCACAGGGTTCGGTGTTAGGACCAGTGTTGTTTGGGATATTCATTGCAGACATATCATTGGACATCAAAGCAAGATCAGTCTCTTTGTGAAGACACCAAGATGGAAGCGGTGGTGTATGACTTAGGGGGATGGGAGGGGTAGCAGAATGATCTCTAAAAGCTGGAAACCTGGTCAAACACCTGGCAACTTGGGTTTAATACCAAAAAGTGCAAGGTGCTGCATTTTGGGGTGAACAAGGGTGACAAATATGATCATGGGGCTGGGGGACTTACCATACAAGAGGAGGCTGAGGGAGCTGAACATGTACTTGCTGGAGGAGAGGAGGGACGGAGGGACATGATTGAAACCTTTAAGTACATGAAAGGAATAAACAAGACAGGTACAGAGGGGCTCTTCAGAGTAAGGGAGGGACACCTGGGACCATGATATGAGACTGGATGGGGAAAGGTTCAGGAGGGAGCTGAGGAGACACCTTTTTACAGAGAGAGTGGCAGCTAGGTGGAATGCTTTACCGGCAAAAGTGGTATCCAATAGAACAGTGGACTGCTTCAAAAGGGGCTGGGATAGGGCAAGGGGGAGGATCAATAGAGGGGAAAGATGGGAGGGAGGGGCAGCAGCAGAATAAGGGGTGCTAGCTGCACATTCAAGCAGACTTGATAGACATCTAGGCCTTTATCTGCAGGCAAATTTCATATGTTCATATCCAGAAGGGAGGAAGGGATGGACAGAAAGACAGACAGACAGACAGAGACTGGGGACCAAAGAGACATTTTGTGCAATGGTGCCATGTCTTGGCAAGTTGTGCGGAATCCACTTACACCTGGCAATGATGTGTGTTTGATGGTGCCAGTTATTGGATGGCGGTGGGCAACCCACAAACATCAGTTAATGCTGTTTTTTGTATGGTGCTTGGTGTTGGAATACATTGGAAACTATATGAGGAAGTTCTGCACAGAGAGGGTGGTGGATGCATGGAATGGTCTGCCTCAGGACGTGGTAGAAGTGAGCACTGTGGATGGATCAAAGCATGCTTGGGACAGGCATAGAAGAACCACTGAGTTACAGCACTGGGTGGGTTTGAAATATTAGGGTTTTCAGGCACACTAGATGGGCCAGGCGGTCCTGATCTGCCTACAATTTCTATATTACTATGTAGATTAAGAGACCGCGATATGTACTCACAGGAGGAGAGGAGGAAGCAGGGGGACATGATAGAAACATTCAAATACCTTAAGGACATAAACAAGGTGCAGAAGGGACACATCTCTCAGCATAGGAGGAGTATAAGAACAAGAGGGTATGATATGAAATTGGAAGGTGGCCGGTTAAGGAGAAATGTGAGGAAGTTTTACTTAGAGGGTAGTGGACACATGGAATAGTCTGCCACATGAGGTGATGGGAGATAGCACAGTGGAGGGATTTAAACATGCCTGGGACAAGCAGAAGGGAAACTTAGAGGTGTGAAGGAGGGGTTAGAAGCTAATAGCTAGGTGGGAGCAGAGGCTGCAAACCAGCATAGGGATTATGGGCAGACTGGATGGGCCTGGCGGTCCTTATCTGCCAACAATTTTCTATGATCTTACTTTGAGAGGATTTCTGCAGTAGGTTAGTCAGTGCCTATTTTATTACCAGGGTCATTTCCCAGGATAGATGAGTTATCCCCGGCAAGGAATCTCCTGAGTCCCTTCCAGAGGACCCTTCCTTTACGGAACTCCTTTGTATTATCCAGCAGGTGAGCGGCTGGAATGCGGAGGCTCTGGACCCCATGTGAAAACACCTGACAGAGCATCTCGATTTAGACGCTGCCACCCCTATTTCAGTTCCTCCCTGGATAGCTCCTCATGTTGACCTAATGACCACTATTTGGAAACTGCCACACTCTATTCCTGCTGACCCCAAAAAGGGAGACAGGATTTACCACTCCCCTAAAGGAGTTCCCTTTCTGGACTCTCGCCCTAAGACAGATTCAGTGGTCATCGCTGCCACTCATGATCACTCAGCTAACCCCAAGCTCATGAACACATCCCCCCCCAGACAAAAAGTCCAGACAGATGGAACAATTCGGCAATAAGGTCTACTCCTCAGCCACTTGTGCCCTACGTTCGCTTGATTAAGTGGTACACATGGTGTCTTATCAAAAAGCCACTTTGGCCAGGTTGGAGGACAAGATCTTCTCCCTGGGGGACTCAGACCTAAATACAGAAATCGTAAAGAAACTCAGTCTTTCTAAAATCTGTTGTAGGCATGCTCCCTTAAAGCCACCTGTGACTCTATAGATACTGTGGCCTGCTCCTCTGTTATGGCCATCAGTCTCAGGAGGCATGCTTTGCTGACGATCTCTGGCCTTTCAAATGATGATGACCAGGCAGCCATTCAGGATGCCCCTTTTAGGAGTTCGGTCCTTTTGAAGGGGAGACAAAGGATTTGATCTCAGGCCTCCAGGACAGTGGCCAGGCCCTTAGATCAGTCCACTCTCTGTACAGAGTTGGTACCCCTAAGAAGCAACCCTTTCAGTGCAACCCCAAGTGCCAAGGGAAGCAAGTGGCACCCAAGAAACAAAATTAAAGGAGTGCAGCAGGCTCTTCCTTTTCCTCTCCACCGGCTTCCAAAACCCAGACACAAGCAGGAGGGCATTTGTCACCATGCCCCTCTGCCTCCTGAGTTGCCTAGTGTTCCCTCTCCTCCACTACAAAGTGTGTAGCCAGTGGGGGGGATGATTGGCACGGTACTGGACACCAGCAAAGGAAGGGCCTTCTACCAGAAGACAGGACAGAATGTCTATGAGCCCTGATGAGACACATAGACAGTATAGTGTAGTGGTTAAGAGCACTGAGCTGCAAACCTGGAGACCTGGGTTAGAATCCTATCAGCTGTCACTTGCATACTGTGTGACCCTGAGCAAGTCACTTAACTTCTTTGTGCTCCAAGGTTGCACCTGGAAACAAGCTCCAGCTTAGTGTGCCTTACTGGTTAAACAATTTCTCCTTTCCCTTTCCTTTCCTTACATCAGAACTCAAAGTCTGCTCCCATCAAGGACAATGTTGCACCTTCTGGGGCACATTGAGGTCTCCATAGCCACGGTCTCCCTTTCACATCTCCATATGAGAGCCATTCAGTGGACACTCTGGGTCCAGTGGAGCCAACACCAAGATGACTTGGACCAACTAGTCTCAATCCCCAACTCTATTCTCTGAGGCCGTTTACCCCCCTCGCTGTGAAATTTCACTAGCGAGGTCCCCCATAGCGACTACAGCACCTTGCCATGGTGGGAGACCCGCTGGAACCCGGCGCTGTCTGTTTGGGGTCCTGCACCCCCCCAATCAGCTCTGACTGGAGTTGAGCATCTTTAAGTGAGGGGATGCGGGGGGCAAAGCCCCCTAGGAAAACAAAGAAAACAATAGCGAACCGGCAGCCAACTGCAGAATGCGGTCGACCTGCCGGTATCGATGACAGGGCGTTCGACAGAAATACTGTCGGACTCCTGTCGTGGATCCCTCTGAGTCTTGCAATGGTGGATGGTTCCAGAGCACCTCTTGGTAGGGACTGCCTTCCTGTCTCCTACCCACTCCCTGATACTGACCACAGATACATCGGGATTAGGTTGGGGTGCCCATTTGGGTGGCAAAAAGACTCAGGGACCATGGTCAGGGGCCAAAGGAGCCCTTCATATAAATGTCCTCAAGAGGAGGGCAGTTCTTTATGCCTTTCAAGCCTTAGAAACAGACATAACCCCAGGTCACTTACTGATCCAAACAGACAACATGTCAGTAATGTTCTACATCAACAAGCAGGGAGGCAATCTCTCCTACCAACTCTGTCTAGAGCCCATGATGGTGTGGTACTGGGCAATAGAGCACAACATCACACTGTCTGCAGTGCATGTTCCTGGATTACAGAACACACTGATAAATCTATTTATCAGATCCAGATGAATCACACACGAATGGGAGCTCCTACAACCAGTAGCAGAAATGCTTTCTAAAAAATGGGTATGCCGGATTCGAATCTGTTCGCCTCCCCATACAATGAAAAAATGCCCAATTTCTGCTCGCTAGATTCAGGGCCTGGTGTCTTCTGGCAAGACACGTTGTCACTCTCCTGGACAGGCAGGTTCTTCTATGCCTTCCCTCCACTCCCTTTGATCTAGAGGCTGCTGCTAAAACTGCAGGACGATGGAGCAGTCATGATTCTGGTGGGCCCATATTGGCCCAGACAGATATGGTTCCCTCTTTTGCAAGGGCTAGCGAGCGAACCACCACTTCCTCTTCCATTCAACTTGCACTTACTGTCACAAGACAACTGGTCTCTAATTCACCCAAACCTCAGGTCCTTGCACCTGCACGCCTGGCTCCTAAGGACCTAGCAATGTCTTGACATGGTGTGTCAGATAGTGTGGCGGACGTCCTAGTGCCATCCAGGAAGCCCTCTACTCACGCCACATACACCGCGAAATGGCACTGCCTTTGTTCATCGGCCCATGAACCAGACCCATGATCCTGCTGGGTAAAATCAATTTTGGAGTAGCTCCTTTCCCTGTAGCAGGCAGGGCTGAGCTACTCTTCAGTAAAGGTGCATCTCTGTGCCATATCGGCGTACCATGCACCATTCGGGGACAAATCTTTGGCCCAACTAGATTTGTCACACATCTTCTTGCTGGCATCCTCCACTTCAATCCACTCATTAGAGATCTGATCCCTCCTTGGGATCTTCTCTTCATTTTAGAACAGCTCACACTACCTCCCTTTGAACCAGCCGCAGATTGCAAGCTACGCCTTCTCTCTTGGAAGGCGTTATTTTTAGTTGCAATTACTTCGGCAAGGATAATTTCAGAACTTCAAGCACTTATGTGCAAAGAGCCTTAGTTGATTTTCCACAAGGACAGGGTGTCCTTAAGAACCAATACTAAGTTTCTTCCTAAGGTAGTGTCCGAATTAACCCTTAACCTGGATATAGACCTACCGGTCTACTGTCCAAGGTATACCAATAGAAGAGAAGCTCTGTTACACACACTGGATGTTCACAGGATTCTCAGGCTCTATCTGACCAGGATCGACCTCACCAATGGCCTTACCAGTTGTTTTTGTCCTTTGCCCACAGGATGTTAGGGGCACCGGTGTCTAAACAGACACTCTTAAAATGGTTGGTGAACTGCATCATGTTCTGTTACCAGAAGCGAAACAAACCCTTACCAGGTTTCAGCACCTACCATTTGTGCAGCAGCTACTTGGAGTTCAGTGGACACATTCATCAGACACTACAGTCTGGATTTTGCCTCTAGGCGCAGAGTGGGCTTTGGTCTTGCAGTTCTTCAGTGGCTTCTTTCATGAGGGGTTCCCTTCACCCTTCTAACCTCCTCCCAAATTTAGGGGAAATACCTGTCACCGCTTGGGACTCCATCCTAATGGTGTAACCTGCTGCAAGAGCTGTTTCTCGAAGTAAGATAGTACCATTACATAAGAACTTAACTCATTCACACCACAACAGTTATTTGAGACTTCCACAAATTGTGCCCTGTATACTCTTAGCACTACATCCTAGGCATTTCTAAACAAAATCAAGCCATAATCAGCATGCCACAAACAAATGTGAATACCTCTTCAACCGTAAGTGCTACACACAAAGTACGAGCAGTAAAGTTGTTCAGCACAACATTCTTTCCAATGGTGCTATGCAATCAATCATAATCCATTTAGTTTTAATTTTATATTAGCTAAAATACCAAACAACTGTTTTTTTTTTTTTTTCAGATTTATTCAAGGTGCTTAGGTGACCTATTTGTTTCCTGGGTATCACAGTCAACTTCCCCAAGTTGACTCTTACCCCTTCCCAAAACCTGCAGTTCACTGGGGTGTTCTTAGACACGGTCCAGTGCAAAGCTTCCTCCCCACCCCAGACAGGGTGGAGGTCATTTGAGAGCAGGTCAGCTTAGTGACCTCTTCCAGAAACCTTCCTGCCAGAGCATGGCTATGCCTCTTGGGCCTGATGGCAGCTCCATCTCCACAGTCCCATTTGCCAGGTTACGTATAAAAATCACCCAGTGGACCTTGCATGTCCAATGGAATCATTGCTTAGATGACTTGGACCATCAGGTTCTAGTATCCAGTACGATCAAGAAGGATCTTCTTTGGTGGCTAGATCCTCTGAATCTTTCCCAGGCCTTCCATTCTGAAGTTCCCCATCACTTTGGATCCTCACCACAGACACCTCCTGTCTGGGTTTGGGGCCTGCCTGGGGGTCCAGTAGACCCAGGGTTCATGGTTTCAGTAGGAGATGGCACTCCACATCAGTATTCTGGAGATGAGGGCAGTTTGTTATGCCCTCCAGGCTTTTCAGTCCATCTTGTCAAATGGAACACTGCTGATCCAGACAGACAATATATCAGTCTGGTACATCAACAACCAAGGAGGCAGTTAGTTCAAGGCAGCATTTGAAAAGTAGCATGCCCAAAGATTCCATCATTTGCCTAGCAGTTCATCTCTCCGGGCAGTTCTGTCTTAAAGGGACACTGCAGAAGTTATGAATACCTGAGTATCACTGGGAAGAAACAAGATTACTATGGTAAGTATATTTTCCTTCTCTATTTCCTGGCTGTACTTGCTCTAGGCACTGGTAGGATTTATGAGAAAGCTGCAAATCTTACATAGAAACGTAGAAAGTGATGGCAGAAGGGGACAGCCTGGTTCATCTAGTCTGCCCATATGCTTAGCTCCCTCCCTTAACCATTATTCAGTGTTATAATACCGTTGTACCTACCCCATGCCTTCTTGAATGATCTGACTGACCTAGTCTCCACAACCCCTGGTGGAAGGCTATTCCAAGTATCCACCACCCTCTTGGTAAAGAATAACTTTCTTGTGTTACTCTTGAATTTGCCTCCTCCCAGCTTTATGCCATGTCCCCTCTTTCTTGAATGATTCTTGATCTGAAATAGGTACTGAACCTGGACCTCATTTGTTCCCTTCAAGTACTTGAAGGTTTCAATCATGTCCCCTCTTTCTCCCCTAGAATCATAGAATTCTAGATCTTGACGGCAGAAAAGGGGTCGTTATGCCGCTCGGAGAATTTAATCTTTCCAGTAGTCGGGGTGGCATCTTGGGGAATGATGCCTCCTTTATCCCTTGAGCACCCTCATTAATATTGGTTGGGGTACACTTTTAATGGGTTAATCATTAGATCTGAGTCTCCACATCAGACACATGGCAGCTGGGGAAAGCGCACATTAATTTTTGTTGTGAAGTCTATCATCATTATTTATGATCTTATGTGCAGGTTTATAATGCACTCATCAGTGTATTATAGTACATTTGTTGTTTAGTGAACACCTTTAGGGTATGTTACATTTATATCTATATTTTAATCTCTATTGCAGGCGCCATGGTACTGGAAGGTAGAACCAATACACATATTCTTCCTGGGCAGAAATTGATGTAACTTTACAGACAACATCCTCCGATCATCCACTCCTCCTGCACTTGCCAATCTGCTCAAACCTGTCCCCTCTGGCTATCGGCTGAGGTCTACCGACTCCCAGGCTCTCATGGTCCCAAAAACTCGCTCCCTTGCCGGGGATCATGCCTTTGGAGCCCTTGCCCCCAGAGCTTGGAACCTACTCCCTGCCCATGTAAGGACTGCCCCCTCCCACAGTTGTTTCAGGTCCTCCCTCTGGGGCCACTTAAAATAAGCCTCTGCCTGTCTCTGCTCTTAGCTGACCTACCCTCCATGGTGCACCTGTACCCCCTCAACAGCATGTGTGCAGTTGTATATATTGCACTCTTCGATAAGGCCCTGCTGAGATATGTTTGTCCCCCTGGCCACCTCCTGTGGTCGCCATGCCTAATTCACTGTACTTGCCTTGTATATGTTCTCTGCCTGCACCTGATCGCAGTTTGCTGCCTATTCCTATCTGTACCTTGTTAACTGTTGCTACCTTGTCTCTTAATTTGTTATTGCCTGGGTTCTCTGCCAGCACCTGACTGTACCTTATTAATTAATGTTACTTTGACTCTGAATTGTTATTGCCTTTGTAATTCTCCTGAGTCTCAACTGAAAATAGGCACTTGACTGTCTAACGTGTATACCTGGTAAACAAAAGCTAAATAAATAAATAATTAACAGAACTGGATAATTGCATCATTATGTATGGCAGAAGACCAGATTCTGTATAGACAGAGATGTAGAAAATGAAATAATTTGGGGTAAACACTATGAATATTTCAGTTATCTTAATGAGAATCTAACCAGATGCATCTTTAGATAAGTTATTTCAACATATATTACATATTTACTGCTTTTTATTATTACTACATTTTTTCGAATGTGCATTTAGTAAACGCAATTCTTTAGAAGTTTTTCTATCTCTTTTTTTCCCACAGATTCTCAGGCTTTGTGTCTCTGTGATAAAGTACATTATAAAATCTGATAACTATTGATTAAGTGTTGCTATGCAATCGTAATGGAATGGTCAGACATGACACTCTTGTTCATATTTCAATTGTATCTGTGATGATGACTGGAAATGGAGGATTAGAAAAGTAACAGAAATATGATGCATTTCTGTGACTACAACCCCCCCCCACAAGGTAAGTACAGTACTGTTCACTTCGAATAATTAATGTTTAATTATAGATTGAGGGTGCGATCCAAAACAATCGGAGCACTCCTTTCCAATGTGCATAAGACACCCTTGTGCTCTGAAGAGCATATCATATATTGATACCTTGGGAATGGGCACAATTTGGGACAGGTTTACATGACAGTATTCCAATTCCTGCTGTAGTAGTGACATCACTGCTGCAGCAGAACAACATAACGAGTGCAGAGGTATGGGCATAAATTTGAGCACAGTAGTCCAAGAGAGGGAGCAGAGTGCCTTGAGCAATCTCAGAGGGAAGTGAAGTGCTCAAATAGTCACTATATGGTGCTATTTCAGTGTTGTAGTAGCAGTGTACACTTCTTGCACACTTCATTCCATAGTGCAGTGCTTCAGTGTTTAATTAGTGCACTTGCAGGTTTCTGTTGGTGTGCATGCAGTGCTGACACAGTGTGTGTGAATTATGTTAATTAGCACTGCAATCACACTGTGAAAGTACTGCAATTAGCAGTGTTTTGTCATCAACATTGCCTGAAGCATTGTTGGTGCTGCAATACTGGCTGAAGCAGTGTTGCATTGATTTTTCAGTGTGTGCAAATTATGTTAATTAGCACTACAATTACACTGTGAAAGTACTGCAATTAGCAGTGTTTTGTCATCAACACTGCCTGAAACAGTATTGCATTGCTTTTTCAGTGTGTGCAAAATATGCTGATTAGCACCGCATCAACACCTCTAGTGCACTTCAGTGTACAGTCTGGTTTTAGTAGCACCCCTGGTAGCAGTGTTTTAGTTCTGTTTCAGTGTATTATGGCTACATTAAAGATGGCGGCTACATGGACTGAAATTGATAAAAACACAAGTATACTTTCATCATAATAAGAATTAACAATTAGAATTATTACGAATCATTAAGTTTTACCATTTCTTGCATGTTAATTTGTTGTACATCCGTCAGCTTGCCCATGCTAATTTGATAACTATAGAGTTATTCAAACACAGACAAACAAGCTTGAAAATGTGCACTACAGTACACAGTGCTGTTGTATGATTACCACTGGTCCAAATCACAGGAAAGTCCATATTTGTGTAGCTATATAAACAAGGCATGAAAAATACTACATGTTTGCTTATGCTCTGCCTACTTGGGCTGTGTGGCTGGGTGTTTGTGTTTGTCTCTGTCACTAGTTTAGTTTTGTGCATTTTCATGTGTTTTGGCTTGGAAGAACTAGACCATTCTTAGATATGAGAGCTATGAAAGTTTCCTGGACTAAGGAACTGGAAAACATCACCAGCAGATATTGGGATTCTCATTATAAATCAACTTTTTTTGGAAACCATCACAATCAAAGTAAGTACAGCTAAGAAATTCTACAAGCTCTGACCTGGGGAGTGCAAACTGAATCCACATTTCCATCTACCTTGTTGCTAAAGGGATCTGCATATCTTTGAGAACCATTCACAACTATTTAAACAAAGGGAAAACACAAAGGGTTTTAACTTCCTGCATATGGTCCAGGCCAGTGTTCCAGGAATGTAACACATCCTTTGTCTTGTTACTGTAGATCAAACAGTTTACTGGTCCTTTTCCTGTGGATTTGATTATTTTACATCATTTGGCAATGGGGCAAATCCTCCCCCTGGAGGCACACCACCAAAATTGATCTGTCTCTGCTCATGTGTGAGCCTTGGGCACATCTAGCCACAGTGTATACAACTATTCCAATGTTGCATTTTCTACATTACCACCTGGCATACTACTGTTCAAAAAGAAAAGCAACCTCTCTCTGACTTTATTTTGCCTATGCATCCTAAAGCTTGTGCTACTCCTCCTGCTGCTATCAGGGACTGTTCACCCTAACCCCGGACCAAACACCTCCAACCAAAACAAACCAACAGGCACTCTCTCAATCATGTGCTTGAACATCTGCAGTTTACTTCCTAAGCTTGATGCACTGCAGGCCTTTACCACCCAACACAACCCGGATATTCTGTCAGTAGTTGAAACTTGGCTCACCCCAAAGATTCCTGACCAGGTAATCACCCTTCCTGGCTACAATGTCTTCCGGGTTAATTGTAAGTCCAAAAGAGGTTGAGAGTGTGCCTTATATGTGAAAGACACTTTCCGAGGACACCCCATAGATTCCAATCTTCCATCAACTCCTGCTCAGATTCTTCCCATCAGACTTCTATTAGGTGCCCACAATAAGGCCCTCACAGTTGTCACTGTTTACATACCTTCTAAGGAACAGGGACCTCATCTAACCGCTGTCCTTGACTTTGTCAAATCCCACCCATTGGACTCCAAAATCATCCTTCTTGGTGACTTTAACATTAATTGGCTCTCAGCTGAAGGTGGGTCATTTAAGGACTCCGTGCACTGGAGCAATTTATTCACATTTTCATTGAAGCCTGTAATAAATTTGCCCCCCTCAAAAAGCATAAAGTTAAATTGCTCAGCAACCCTAGGCTGTCAGGAGACCTCCTAAAAAAACTTAAATCCAGGGACCACCTCTGGGAATTGGCTAGAAACTCCGGTAAGCAACTCAACATCCAGAATTATAAACGGGCACGGAACGGCTGCACCAAATCCATTTGGCAACATAAATCTGACTAGTATAAAAATGCCCTCACTAACTCCTGGGGAAATGGGAGGGATTTCTGGAAAAACATTAAAGATGTCACTGGGAAGCAGTCAAAATCTTCGCTGAACATATTCAACATAAATGGGCACACTACACTCGACCCTAAAACTATTGCAAACACTTTTAACATCGCTTTCACTGACCTTAGCAGTGTTCTCCCATCTGACTTCTTCCAAGATGCGTCAACTCTCACCCCCCCAACTCCTCCACCCACACCTGTCACCCACTTTTCTACTTTAAAGCACTAAAGAAACATCAAGTCTGAAACTACGTTGTCAAAACCATCAGCAAATCTAGAACAAGCAATAACACACTTGACCTCAAGCTACTAGCCCTAACGCTTGATGAGACACTTGGGCCCCTCAACAAGATTTTAATCTCTCTCTCTTTCCCTTAGCCAATTCCCAGACAAATGGAAAATGGCCACTGTTACCCCAATTCACAAAAGTGGTGATAAGACTGACCATGTGAACTTCCGCCCTATCTCCATTCTGCCTCCCCTGTCGAAGGCACTGGAATGTATAGTAGCGGACCAACTTACCGAGCATCTGGACAATTATAATATTCACTGTAAACAGCAACATGGGTTTAGAAAAGGTCATAGTACATCCTCTGCCTTACTTGGATTTACCGGCCCCATTCACAGCTCCCTCGACAATGGACAACTAACTGGTGCTATTTTCATCTACCAGATCAAAGCCTTTGATACTGTCTACCACTCCCTCCTGCTGAGCCAACTAAAAAATGCTGGTCTCTCCAATGATTTAATCTCTTGACTCAAAAGCTATCTTGAAAACTGCTCCCAGCATGTAAAAATCGGGGATGTGCACTCTGATTCCAAACCTGTCCTCTCTGGAGTCCCCCAGGGTTCAATACTGGGCCCCCTACTCTTCGCCTGTTCCTTAACACCCTACCAGACTCCTGCACTGAACATATCACCCTGTATGCCGATGATGCAGTAATCCTTGCCACACACCAGGACCTGAAGAAATTGCAAGAAAATGTCCAACTCGGCTTCTCCTTGGTTGAGAATTGGTTCACAAAACACAAACTGATCCTTAATCAAAAAAACAAACAAGGCCATGATCTTCAGGAGCTCCCATAATAAACATAAGCACTTCCAACTCTCCGTTATCACCAGACAAGATGCTGCACTGGAACAGATCAAAAACTTTAAATACCTCGGGATCACCCTTGACCCTCACCTCTCCTACACTGCCCACATCGACCATGTCGCCAAAGCTGCTAACTCCCGGCTAGGCCTGCTCTTCCATCATAGGAAACACCTGACACCCGAAGCCCTCGCTGTCGCTGTCCAGAGCTCCATCATATCCATCATTGATTATGGCATTATTATTTATGGCTCTGCTACAACCATCGCACTCAAACGTGCATCCACCACCCTCAACAAGGCCTGTTGACTTGTCACTGGCTCCCAATGCCTAACTCACACCTGTGACCTCTATTCTCAAACTGGATGGTTGAATCTTGCCAATCGAATAAAACACCAAACCTGTATCACTACTAAGAAAATCTTGCTGGGCCTTGCCCCCAGTCTGTGCCTCAGCCAACTGGGGAATCCACACCCGCCATACCAGGATCGAAACCTCAGCTTCGCAAACCTGCATTGCCGCACAACACAAAGCCAAGGATTCTTTTGCTTACCGGGCCGCTAGTTGGTACAACGGTCTTCCCAGCGACATCTCATCCTCACTATCACTCAGCACTTTTAAGACTCGGCTCTGCCTAACACTCACTGCCTCCAACCTCTATGAATGTTGTGGCTAAACATGTCTTTTGGTTCCAGAGCTGAAGATGCCCTTTTGGATCCACATCTACTCCTGCACTTTGCCAGCACCCCCCCTCCTATCTTCACCTCCCCTGTTGGCCCATGACAAATGCCACCCGTCTGCACTACCTCTATTCTTACCCGCCTTCCACCTCTCCTCTCTCTGTTCCCCCCACCTACCCCCCCTTTCTCCCATACACTTAGTCTCCCTGATTTCATCCTCCTCCTTTCCCTTTCCCCTCCCCAAAGTTTCACCTTATTGTTCTTTCTTCCTCTACAAGACTGTGTTTTTTTTTTATTTTATAAACTGTTATCTTTGCTTATGTTTGTCTCAATTGTACCATTGATGTGGAACCTTTGTAAAAGAGCCTCGGCTCAAAGGTATTTGTAATCCTAGAACAAATAAATAAAAAAAAATTTTCTATAGAAACAACATTTACTGAATGTTTCAAAAAATGAATACCTTTAAAACACCATAAACTGTACCATGGCTGGCAGTGTATGCAGTATTGTAAGCAGTAGATTACTCCATTCGGCCATCTATTCTGCCCTTTTCTCCCCTTTCCCCGACTACTACCTCACACCCTCTTTTTGTTGTCTGCCCCCAAACTGATTCTAGAATACTGTAAAGGAGTTTTTTGCCCCTTTCCCCAAAATGGATATGACAGTGAATAATGCCCAAAAGAAGGCTATGCCAAATGAGCATAACCACAACCTTCTTAGCAAAATATTTCATTTCAAGCAGAGTTCCAGGTACTCCATTGAGTAAGTTAACCCACAACATGGCATGGGCATACTGGACATTAATGCATGCCCCTAGTGTGTTGTGAGGCATGATTCTGAAGCCATAGTGACCTTCGACCACCTTGGAAGTACATTAATGCCCAGTATACCCATGGACCTGAAGTGGGTTATTGCACTTATAAAGTGACACCTTTTTAAAGTACAAAAATGCTCATATGCTTTATTACTTTATCAACATTTCTTTTATAAGCATGTGCACATTGTACTCCATTTCCATGTATTTCCATTCAACAAAGGAGAAATGTGACATTGTTTACTTATTGCATACCCATACCAAAATATCCTCGGAAAAAGGTAGCATTACCATTTGTCCACCATTTTCATACCATTGTAAATTCCACTGAAGTACCACTGTATCCCCTTGACTGGTAACACATTGGATTTGTTTCAATTCTATAGTAATACTATTGTTGCCACTGTGGCACCACATGGACACTGGTATCACAATGACAATGTGTGCATGGATGGTACCACAATGGCTCATCAAACACACACCATTGTATTCCCACTGCTGTTGGTAACACAATGGACTGGTTTCAATTCCTGTGTATTATCACTGCTACCACCCTGGTACCACGTACCACAGTGGTTACACAGGTGATTTCCATGTCCAGTGGTAATACAATGAGCTGCCATTGCAACACCACTGAAATTGGTCTCACAATGGATTTGTTTCAATTCCATTGCCATACCATTGTGGACACCGTGGTACCATAAGTGTGCAATGGTAGTGCCGTGGTGCACTGAGGGGATGCTGGTAGCTCAATGATGACATTGCACTACCACTGCTATTGGTAATCCCACAGGGGGTACCGTATGTTATATAGAATAGTGGATGGGTGATCATCCACAACAAGGCTGTGTTTCCATCGAGGGAGTTGATGACATCATTGAGACCTCAAGAGCAAAGCTCGAGAGGTCACTGTGATGTCATCAACTCCCGAGATGGTTTACCAGCCTTGTTGTGGATGGTCACCCCATCCACTATTTTGTATAGTATATGGTTCCCCAAAATGCACAAAATTTAATTTCACAAGATTCATACCTTGTGTCCTTACTCCTGCTTGCTCCTGAATGCTCCCAGACCTGTCCTCGCCCACATTAACGCTCGGCTCCAGTGCTGTCCCCGAATATGCCATTCCTTCTCGCTGCTATCCCACACTGTTCTGACCCATAACTTCCCCACTGATTTAAAAAAAAAAAAAAAAATGAAAGAAAGAAACCTGGCAAATTGATAGTTTGGACACACGGAGCCCACTATAGCAGTCAAGCTACGCTGCCATTTTCGATTTTTTGAGTAAATTTTTTTAATCACTGCTGTTTTAACCAATTGGATAACAGCTCAAGGTCAAAAAGTTGTTGTACTATCGCTATGATGTCAGAACGATAGTACAACAACTTTTTTTTGACCTTTGAACTGTCCTACAACACGATTTGGAAAACCACCGTTTTGCATACAAAATAAGCCATAACCATATACTATAGTACAGTGGTTCTCATATGGTATGACACCGACCACTCCAGGTCCTCCTGCTAGGTCCCCCTCATCCATGGTATCGTACTGACATCAGGTCCTCCCCCCAGTTCCTCCCCCTCCCTGCATGCCTCTCACACCCTCCACTTTGTCTCCCCATGCCTGTCTCCCCCTCACCAGCTTACACAGAACTTAGGTCTGCAGCTGAACAATAAGGACCACACATGCAACAGTTTTGCTTGGTCATAATCATTTTTAAACAATACTCTTGGTGATGCTAAATCATTATCTATCGTTATCGATCTATACCCAAAGCCGCCATATGCCATAACTTTTCTTTCACTGCTGAAGGTGTTTTCTTTTTATCATGATTAATCATATTCACTAAAAGACAAAAACAATACCACCAACAGCTTAATCTGGTTCAGTTTCAGTTGGTTACCATCTGTATCCCTCCTCCCCCCCCCATCACCCCTGAAAAAGGGACTTCTAGCCTCAGTGGGCCTACTGGGTCAACAAAATTCAACAAAATAAACAAAAAATAAATAGGCTTGTAATATTTGGCCATGATTAATCATGAGTGATGTACCTGGCTCTCGTTGGCTGCTCTGCTGTGATTAATTTGCATAATTTGCCATGTTTAATCATGATCAGTCATTGCCTTTCAAAACAAAGGTGTGCCATTCTATATTGGGCTTCATTAAGCCCATTCTGCAGTGGTGATAGTCTGTCCATGCAGCAATTATAAAATTTACTGCTGTCCTGTAAGGGAGGGAAAGGATGGTAACTCTAGCAAACTGCTGTCCAGCCGACCCCTTTCCCCTTCCCAGTCTATCTGCTCTGCCTCCTCATTCTGACATTAAGTGGTCTCCAGAGAGGGCACAGGGAATCCCCTATACAAGTCTATGTGGCTCTTTTTCAGAATGGTTTTATAGACATTTAGGCAACCTTTGATAGAAAATAAAAGACACTGCTCAAAAAATAGGGACCCTCCTGATTGCTAATGTTTTTGCCATAACCTTCTTCAACACTTCCTCTGAAATCCATAGTGGGTCTTTTTTTCTTCTTGCTTCTGTTTACATGTCTAACACAGTCACTATACTGTAGTTCTTTTTAATTTTTCCCACCGTTCCTCTACTACTCCCTAGTCCCCTTCTCTGCCAGGGCATCCCTGAGGCAATCCCCCATCCTTGTAAAGTCTGCCCTCCTGAATTCCAGGACCATTGCCTTTATGTGGTTCGACTCCACCCCTGTTCTTATATTGAACCACACCATTCATTGATACTGGTCCCTAGGTGGCCACCCACTGTGACTTCTGCAGCACTGTCCCCATTGGTGAGTATTAGGTAAACATTGCTCCCTCATGAGTGGGCTCATTTACTAATTACCTAAAAATGCCCCCTGCAGAGAGTCCAGGATATCCCTACTCCTAGCTGAAGTTGCAGCCAGGATGCTTCAGTCCACATTTGGCAGACTGAACTCGCCCACCTGGAGCACCTCCCCTTTAGTTGCCATTCTATGGATGGCTTCCAGTAGAAACATGTCCATTTCCTCCACATGTGTTGGAGGTCTGCAGATCACCCTAGTTCAAGTAGCTGCTCCATTTCCTGGTTATAGGGAAAGTTAAGTTATTTGTTCATGGTTATACAGTGTGTAAGTGGGTGGGGGCTGTGGCATTCAAACCTGTGTCTCTATGTTTGCCACTCAGTGCTCTGCCTTCAAGCAAACAGTGCCTGAGTGCCCCAAATAAAGCACATAATGTCCCCATCACATATACATATAGTGAGTGTGTGTGTGCGTATATATACATAAATATATATATATATATATGCATATATATTACTTGTTGCAAAACAAAAACACTACATTAATGCATGCATTACAATGCAAAGCACACAGAGCAAGAAAATGAAAAACAGGGTTTGAGCCTCACGAGTCTTGGCAAATTGGTTGTGTGGTGTTCCTTGGAGTTCCCAACTTTAATGCCCATCCCCTACCCCCTACAACCCATAGCCTCCTTTCTAAAGCACAAGGTACAGCTCCAACCCAGTGCCTCACATAGCAGCCATTCATACCAACAAGAACAGCAGTGGGCTCACAAAGGATCTGCACCTTATTATGAACTACTGTATGACAAACAATGAAGGCCCAACAAAAAGCAATAATTATCTGATGTGTATGGTCAGTGTCCTCCTACATCTGACCAATGTCCTGTCAGACCTGTAGATATAAAATGGAAAATGGGTCAGTATGAAAAATTAAAATACTGATCAGCTGGGAAGGATCTGTAGAGGTTAAAAGAAAAAGCTGATTGTGTGTTTTGGGTGGGGAGTACCAGATCTGTACCACACCCAGTACTCCAGATAACTTTTTAGGCCAGGAAGTAAAACTTCCTAGTTTTCCAAACTGGTAGTATTTTGGTGTGCCAAGTAGTATTCTCCGATGTGGTCACACTGTTCTGGTGGACTGACGTGCGAATGCGCGAAGTCCATGGAAACACCTGGTCGTAATGATACTACCCAGGACTCTACATAGGGCATAAAAAGGGCAAAAATGGGAGTAAAATATGCCGATACACCCCTAAACTGGACCACTGACTACACCATCAGCCTGGCTTTTAGAATGAACTCTGTCACTCAGGGGATGTCATGGTTGGGGGAGCGAGGAAGATTCATGCCCCTTTGCCCCTAGGACTGATATTTTTCGGGGTAGGAGGCCATGTTGCACCACACATCGACCAGCACAGGGCAGGATAAAGGCACCAAGGGACAGATATTCAAAAAGTTTGCCTAGGCACAATGAATGCTTCCCTGGTGGTGTAGTGGATCCCCCCTCCCTTTTCCCAATCTGCCTGTAGAATAAATAGGAACATAGGTATGTGACAGCAGAAATGTTTCCACTACATTTCCCCCCTTGATTTAAGAATTCCAACCACCATCCATTGCAATATAACAGACTGCAGCAAGTCAACTGTGACTATATCTTGGCTGACATCCCCAGCCCCAACCAGTTCCAGAACTCCCTGCATCTGGCACCAGAGCAACAGGCAGCAATAGAAGCTCCAATAGCCCACCATGCACGTTCAAGCTGCCACAGTCGCTGATCAGATGTTTTCCACTTCTGCTTTTATCCACGGGGTTAGTTCAGTCCTCAGTGACAGAATTTATCCCAGGAAGTACAATGGGGCAAGTAAACAAAAGATGAGAGCTTATATAAACTCTTAACATGCACTGTAGGACACAATATCCCACCACCGCCCACTTCACCAAAGCCTGACGCAGAGGATTCCAGGATCTGCTGCAAATGAAGCTGCCAGTGCAGAATCAGAGAAGACCAATTCACCATAATTTACTACACTACAGCAAATAGCAGGCAAACCAAAATGGCCACACATGCAAAGTGCCTATTGGGAGCAGACCCACACTTGTGTGGGATCCCCAGTGCAAGCCAGCCAGTTGGTACAGTGCTAAGGAGAGACAAAACCTTTTACATGCAGGTACATCAGTGAGAAAAGGAAGGCAAGGGGAGGGATTGTGAGTCTGAAAGGGGAGGATGGAGGGAGGGTAAAGGATGATGACCGCCAAAAAGCAGAAATACTGAAATACTTCTGTTCGGTTTTTACAAAGGAGGGGGCAGGAAATGGGCCAGTAATAAGGAGAGGGAGATCACAGAAACAGACACAGGTCCCTTTTGCAAAATAAAGGATCCTCATGGAACTGGCAGCAATAAGGCTATGGGGCCAGATAGGGTGCACCCCAGGATACTGAGGGAGCTAAGGGAGGTGTTAGCAGGGCCTCCGACTACCCTGTTCAACCTGTCATTGTAAACAAGTGCCATGCCCAGGGACTGGAGCAGGGCTGATGTGGTTTCTCTATACAAAAGTGTTAACAGGCAGGATGCAGGAAGCTACATACTGGTCAGCCTGACCTAAGCAGTGGGAAAAATCATGGAAATACTACTGAAGGAAAGAATAGTGGAACACCCAGTTGTCAATGGTCTACAGGAGAACGGGAACATTGTTTAACCAGGTGTAGTACACTAAGCTGAAGCTTGTTTCCAGATGTGACCTAAGAGCACAAGGAAGTTGACTTGCTCAGGATCACACAGTATGCACCTAGGCAGCAGTGGGATTCAAATCCAGGTCTCCATATGTGCAGCTCAGAGCTCAGAACCTTAACCCACTGCACTATACTGCCTCAAGGACCCAAGGCAGCTTGGTTTTATGGGAGTGAGGTTGAGCCAGACTAACCTAATTGAGTTTTTTAACTGGATAACCAGGGAGGTGGATTTGGGGAGGGTGGATGTGGCCTACCTGGATTTCAGCAAGGTTTCCAACACCTTGCCACATAGAAGGCTGGAAAATGAGCTGGAAGGCTTAGGGGCAGGACAGAAAACAACAGGGTGGGTGGAGAACTGGTTGAAGGACTGGAGTCAAAGGGTGGTGGTAAATGGGGTGCATTCCAGGGTGGAAGGAGTGACTAGTGGTGTGCCCCAGGGGTAGGTGCTGGGACACATCCTTTTTTAATATTTATAGCAACGATATAGTGGAGGGACTGCAAGGGAAGGTGTGCCATATTTGTAGATGATATGGAGATCTGCAATAGGGTGGAAACCCTTGGGGGTGGAGGAATGAGGGAGGGCTTAAAGATTCTCAAGGGGTGGTTGGAAATTTGGCAGCTGAAATTCAATGCCAAAAAATGTACAGTAATGTACATGGGGTATAATAACCCGCAAACCATTTATACACGGGGGGAGGGATTAAGGAAACTGAGCAGGGGAGAGATCTGGGGATTATAATTTCAGATAACCTTAAGGCGGGGCACCAATGCAGTACGGTGGTGGGCAAAGTGAATAGAATACTGGCGTGTATAGGGAGGGGTATAAAACAGAAAGAGGGAGGTGCTGATACTCCTTTACAAATGGGCCTCACCTACACAAGGACAGGCAGGATTGAAAGTGTTCAGAGAAGGGCAACCAAGATGGTGCATGCTACACATAGGAAGCCCTATGAGGAGAGGTGGAGGGAATTGGATCTGTACCTGCTGAAGACTACTAATGTGAGAGTGGGAAGCTTATTTACAAGGAATGTAAGTGCTAGAACTAGGGATCATAATCTAAGATTAGAAGAAGGAAGGTTTAGGGGCAATGTGAGTGGGCATTACGTCACTGAGAGGGTGGTGGAGTCCAGGAACAGAGTACTGAAATAGGTGGTGGGGGCAAACATGGTGGAAGGATTCAAGAGGGCATGGGACAGACACCAGGAGTTGAACAGTGGGCATAGTGGGGTGTCTCTTGACAAAGGTGATGAGTGTGGGGGGGGTAAGGGGTAGACTCGAGGCCAAAATGTTCCTTTTCTGCCACCAGATTTCTATGATTCTATGGTTCTAAGATTCTAAGGCAGTTAAGTAATTAGGACTTACCTGCTCCATCAGAGTCGAGGAGTCCAGAGTTGGAGTGTCCTTGGTTTGGGGTATTCTGGTAGGACCTGAAAGGGAAGAACAGAGAAGGTTGAGGGGTCACAAAGGATCAGAGGTGCTAGAAGAGAGATTAGGATGTCAGAATTAACAAAGATACTTATCTGATTGGTATACAGTTTGGTCAGACCTGTAGAAATAAAGGGAAAAATAGACCAGTATGGGGAACTTATAGTAGCAAGAGTAGAGAGATACAAAAAGGGTACAGTACAGCATAGGAGTAAAGGAAGGGGAGTTTTAGAAGAAAAGATAAACTAGGTCAAAGTAAGGAAACTAGAGATGGAAAAAAATGCAGGCAGCTAAGAACAGAGAATAAAGTGATATTTGGGGCTCAGCAATCCCCCCTTAGCGTCCCTAGGTGATCTGCAGGTAGTCAGCAAATTTAAGTAGTTGTCCAGATGGGCAGGTGGGGATGCTTTTGGGCTAGTGATGTAATGGGCTAACTCCCTCATGGAGAGTGACAATTTTTTTGTATTTTTTATTATCTTTCCCTGGCATCGAGTGGCGGGGGTTGGGGGGTGTCCTTGGGCCCAGATTGTATGTAGCATGAAGGAGGCTGTTCAGAAAACTGCTGACCAGAAATGCTGCAGCTAGTTTAGTGTTACTGCGCTACAGTGACAGTTATGGTAGGCACTTTCAACTGCCAGCCCAGAGGAGGGCAACCAAAATAGTGAAGGGTCTGCGCCAGAAGCCATACAAAGACAGAAAAGCTGAATATGTATGCCCTTGAGAAAATAAGGGAGTGGGAACTTGATAGAAAATTTCAAGTACCTCAAGGGAATCAACAAAGTCCAAGAGAGTAGCATCTTTCAGAAAAAGAGATGTTCAAGAACAAGGGGGCAAAATTTGATAATAGAGGGGGACGGCTTAAGGGCAACATGAGGAAGTATTTAATTTTATTTTTACAGAGAGGGTGGTGAACGCATGGAATGGCCTTCCTGAGGAGGTTTTGGGGTCAAAAATAGTGGGGAACTTCAAGAATGCATGGGACAGGCATAAGGCAATTCTATTAGGAGGGTAGGAGGAAGTCGGCTGTTGGCTAGCTAGGATCTGTAGTTTATCCAATAGGTAGGGAAATGGGCAGACTGGGTGGGTCAAGCGGTCCTTATCTGACATCAAGGTTTATGTTTCTATAACTCAGCCCACAGAGTTCAGACTGTAGCCTGCTCCATGTGGGTGGGAAAGAAGTTGGGAGATTTTTGGGAGAGGGAGAAGGCTAGGGCAAATATGCCTCTCTCTACCGATTAGCCACAAACTGGCTATGTGAAGAGTCCCCAAGGGACAGGTTAAGAGGGTCTGGTGGGTGGGCAGCCAGCAGTACCATTTTGTTTCTTCCAGGTTGCCGTCCCTTAGCCACACCACCTGCCACTCAGTCATACTTCTCCACATTCTTCCAACTATGATACAGTGATCATTTGTTTCTGTTTAACAGTTTGTTTTTTGCTTTTTTAGCAAAGTTTTGTTCAACTGGCTGCTCCAAACTGTGCTCCAGCTGTACACTCCTCTGCAGGCTGCTGCTATGTGTCCTCTCTGCACTTCTCGGTATACAAAACAGACAAACATTTTTTTTAAACTGCTTCCTCAAAAACTGATAAGCCTTCACTCTTACTCTTCCACTCTGGTTTCCCCAACCTCACTACAACTGCCGCTAGAGCTCCCTTGCCCCCAACACATAGAAACTCCAGATATTTTTTATTAAACTGCATGCTCGTGAGCCGGCCCAGTGGCATGGAGAGCTGAAGCATCACTGCCTTATCTCCTACCATGCTGGCGACCCCTGTTCACGGTGTTCGCGGGTCGTTGGGGGAGGGAGAGGATTGAGCGTCCAGAGGACAGCTCTCCTCTCCCAGGGGAGGGTGGGGACATGGACTGGCACTTGTCTGACCCCTAGTGGCAGCTGGGGGCTGACATGCCAGGTCCCATAACGTGGGGGTGGAGTGCAAGCAGCTGCCCTACATACAGAATGCGGACATGCGTGTCGGGCATCATTGGCAGAATTGCATGCTCACATGCCGCACAGGAAAAATGAAAAATTTGTTCCCACTGCAGCAGGATGACAATGGTCCCCCTCTGTAGTGCCGCCCTGAGAAGACACCTCCCTCAGCTGGATCCATGCTAGTGGGTTGACTTGCTCCCCGACCCCTACCATGAAGGGTAATTCATGGGACTAAGAAGGGAGGGGTCTGATGCTTGGGTGCAACAGGATGGGAGTCAAAGATAGCCAGTGGGAGCCAGAGGAGAAACAATTACACAAAAAATAAATAAAAAGACCCACCAGCACAGTGGTTGGATTTCCGCTTGTGACGCCAGTGACCCAGGTTTGGGATTGGACTTGGGTCACTAGAGGAACGGCCGGGGGGAGATGGCTCGAGTGTCCCATGACAGCTCGCCTTCTCCAGGAGGGAGGGAGGAGGACAAGACCCGCAGTTTGCCTGACCCCGAGCGGAGGCTCAGGGTACAGCAACCAAGTCCTGCTTTCAGAAAGGGCCGGCCAAGATCCCAGTCTCCTAATAGGACTTTTGCCACAACCTATGTACAGTTTTAGTTGCCCTTTATACTGCCTCCACCCTATGGCCTTTATAAAGTGCAGCCTCCAAAACTGGACACAGTATTCTAAGTCAGGTCTCACTAATGAGTGATACTTGCACAACCACCACCTCCCTCCTCCTGCTGAAGATACCCCTCCCTATGCAGCCCCAACATCCCGCTAGCCATACCCACTGCTTTGTCACACAGCCCTGCAACTTTAAGATCTTAATAACCACAAGGTCCCCCCTGCTTAATGATCATCAGTACCATCCCCTACCTTATAAAGCAGCTCCTGGATTCCTATGCCCAAGATGCACGATTCTGCATTTTGTCATTGAACTCCAGCTGCCATGGTCTTGACCACTTTTCGAGTTTCTCCAAAAGGCATGTGCATACTCTCTGCTCCCTTTTTAGTGCCCACCCTTCAGATTTTGGAATTGTCTGCGAAAAGGCATTCCCTTCTCTGACAGTTTTTCTGCAATGTCACTTATGAAGACAGTAATGAGGGCCTGTCCCAGTACTGAGCCGAGCTGCTCACTGTCCCATCACTGCAATAAGTAAGCAATAATACCTGACAGGGTGGCCATTACTGGGAAATACTAGACCACCCAGGGGCGTGATAGCCCCTGGAAGGTCCGATATTTCCCAATAATGCCCACCCTGGACAATATTATTGCACTTATAAAATGGTTTTCTTAGTAAGTTTTAATGAAGAGAGGAAATTATTATAAAAAAAATTAATAGTATTAGCAGAAACAAAAGTATTTAAAAAAAACAGTCCATGTTTCTTTAAGGCTGTTCCAGGTTCTGCTGCTCCTCCCACAGCTATCACCCCCCTGTTCCCGACACAGACACATCCACCTGAAGAATTAGTAAATATGCAGAAGCAGTCTGTGGGCATCGTTTTTAAATCGTGTCATGTTTGTTTAACATTTTTTTTTTTATTGGGCTGCAGTTGTACATTGCGTCTGTTAAGCGTGGGACCTGTGGATGAGAACTATGCGTTGACTAACAGCTCTGAGGTAAATGATGTATTTAATTTAGATTAGTATTGTAGTTTGAGGCAGTTCTGGTGTTTGTGGCAGTAGAATGATACGATTTTGAAAATGGTGTTGGTGTTTCGTTGTAACAAGCTTCTGAGCAATGGATTCTTTCACTTCTAGTTAAGCACAGTGCTGCGATAGTGCCGTCGGGAGAGTGCAGCTGTGAGAAAAAAAAGATTTGGGCACTCTTCCAGACCACAAAATAAGTGGAGTGTCCTTTTTTTTTTTTGTTGAAGAGGAGCGAGCTTATACTGAAGGAGCGAGTGTGTGGGAGGGGTCCAGTTGCTCTCTCTAAGGAAGAGAAAAACATGGCGGGGATTTTAAATGTTAGCTGGTGGTTTCAGCCAATGACTAAATGGGGTGAGCACCCCTGCACAAGGGTATGTGGTAAGGTGGCACTCAGGCTGGTACTAATTTCTTGCTGGGCATTTATTGAAAAATAAATGCCCAGCTTGGAGGTGGTATTAGCCAATCAGCACTGAAAATCCATTCTTGCCATTTTATAAGTCCCATTAACCATCACCCTCTGACACCTGTTAACCGCCCCAGCTACTTCTCTTTTTCCAGCCTTCATTTCTGGTCATTCCCCTTCTGTTCAGCTACTACAACACTATCACACTGGCGTTTGCCAGGACTTGCTCCGCTGTAGAATGGATCCAATAAGTGGAGGAGCTGCCTAGGTAGCCAGGATACTTTTTCATGTTTTTCCATCCCCTAGGACATAAGCAGCAAGGGTGCACAAACACGTGCACAGACATTGTGTGGTGCAGCACCAGCCAATGTCTTCCCACCCATGAGCTACTCCCGACTGCACTGCCACTTGTGGTCACTAAGTTAGTAGTACTACAGAGGAGCTGGCTGTTCTTCTTCCCCAGAAGTCTGCCTCTTGTAGATCAGTTGATCCTTCTCCTCCCCCCAGCGAGCCGCCGACGTGAGCTCATTTCTGAACTCAGGTCACCTGCACCATTGGCCATAGTGCTACTGCTTGAACTGAAGGACTGACCTGTTAACCAGTTTCTAATTATTTCACCACTTTGGATACCTCCTAGGCCAATCAATATCTTTAGCCTTGCCCAACCCTCCCCCTCAACAGCCAACCACCCTCCTCTCTGGTAGATCACCCTTCCAGGCACCAGACTATCCTCCATGCAGCTAGACAACCCTTCTATCCCCAGCCTCTCACATGAAGCAACCTCACTGGAGCTAGGGAGCACCACACAGACTCCGGACCATCCTCTTCCCCAGCTAGCCACCCTCCCGGCATCTGAACCAGCCTTCAACTACATGCCATACAATCTCCATGTAGCTGGAGCACCACCCCAAAACCTTCACTCCAACAGACCACATATCTGAAGCTGTCCCTCTAAGCCCCTGGACTAGCAGTCCCCAAGCCAACCACTCTACCTACAGCTGGATACACCAGAAGCCTCGTGCCAGCCCCACCATCTGACCACCCACCCTGCAGCTGGACCTCACTTCCAACCTCAAACTAGACCCACCACCACCACCAGTCACCCTCCCCTGCTGCTGGATGACTCTTTCATGACCTGGACTGGCCTCCCCCAGCAGACAACCCTCCCTGCAGCTGGACCCCTGTGTTTGTTCCCACTCAAGGTTAGCCCCCCCTCCCCAGGTTGAGCAACCTCCCTGGAGCTGGACACCCAGATAACCACTATTCCCAGGAGAAAGACTCATCCTCCCTCCAGATCAGAACCTCCCTAAGACCACCCTCCCTACAACGAGACCCCCCGAATCACCCCTCTGCAACCATGGACCCAATACTTCTCAACATAGTATAAAACAAAATGTGAGACACTACCATATAAAATATAAATTCATGCAGTCTTCAGCAAAAGAAAAAAAAAAAGTACACTGATCCCCAGATTACAAAATGGATTAACACATGCAACTGTTTTAATCAAATACAAATATTAAAAGTAAAAAACAGCTCCTCCACAAACACACTCAAATATCTGCAGTAAATAATTCTTCCTTTATCTGCAGGTTACTGCAAATTTTCTCAGGTTAAAAAAGTTGTAGTCTTTTCTCTGTAAATATAGTTAAATATGCTACTGAATGGATACACACAGAAAATGCATTCTGAATTTGCTCATTTATACAATCTTCCTGCTGTTCATTCTCCTACCCCAACCCCAACACTACTTTAAAGTAAATAAATCAGTAAAAATTCCACAAATAACGAGTACTCTAGAGGCACAATGCATGCTAGACACTTCAAGGAGGGATTTGATTGAAAACAACTGTGTATTTTAAAGATTATAGCCACACAAGTTCAGAGAGAACATTTTTTCATAACAAAACATTGATTGTGAAAGCTGCACAGCATTTCATTTAGAAAAAACAAAACAAAACCTGAGTGATAATTCCCTTACTGTACTTAACATTTCAGGGAGTTACAAAGATGTTAAACATAACTTACCTTAACATGTAAATCTTAACTGCAGGAAACACAGTTCAAAAATGGAGACCACAGTTACTGCTCCTGCATTTCTGTTTGCTTAGGCTGGATGGAGACAGAAAGTGAGCTGGGAAATGTAGTTTGCTGACTGAGTAGACTTCTGGAAAATCAGTATAGACTTTTAATGGGACACTGCCAACTTTTTTTTTTTTGCATATTATTTCTAGGTAAAAACCCACAGTTTATGATTGCTTACCTTCTGTAAAATTCATTGGTGTTGCTGGTTGTTTTGTCTGTCTCCTTGCTTAGTAGAACTGAAATGCAATGTGCCCAGTCTTGACTGGCTAATTTAAATCCTTGAACTACTCGGCTGACTGTAAGCTTCATCTATGATTCCGTAGAATTAAAACAAAAATGCACTTTGAAGAGCATTACAGTTTGACAGAGTTTAATGTCTTAGCATTCTTGATACAGCAAAAGTTACTGTAAAAGAAGTGATCATACTAAGGTAATGAATGAGTTGGGAGGCTAAAGATGTCTATGTATTCTCCTATCATCTACAGTGCATAATAATCAAGGTTATGTCCCATGATCAAAATTAAAATTCACCAACTTGCATATAAAACAAACAGAAGTATTGAAAAGTCTTCATTTATCATTCAAAAGTATTCAATAATGTGTACTTCTAAAATGTGTGTATAATATTCATTTAGTAATAATTTACTCTTAGAAAAACAATTACAGTTGAACTTCTTAGAATTAATTCATACAGGCAGTATTCTTCTGATGGTTACAGAGGATTAAACATGACTAAACTTGGTCTTAAAAGATGAATTAATTACTGCTTTAAGACTTAATTTAGTTTTATTATAAGGCAAAGTAAAATGAATGATTCTGATTGGCTGCCACAATTCCAATAGGTAAACATTAACCCACGTTAACCTACCATGTACAGCCTTATCACAAAGTGTAGGTTTTATATCATTGTTGGAAAAGTCCCTGCCACTTAATAAAAATAAACTTATTTAAATGGCTGCCTGTATGCGGTATGCAACCTCATCAAAACGTCAGCCCCACAACTGTGAAAAAAACGAAACATAATAATACATTTGCCAGCATGTGAACGGGAGTGTAAAAAAAAAAAAGATGTAAAAAGCAATGTGAACAGAATGAATGAGAGGCACCATGTCACTCCATATTAGTCAGTCCGTATCTGGAATCGAGCGGCTCCCTCCTCAGTATGCCATCCTGGTTAAACTCGTTAATAAGTAAATATAAATCAATATAATGATACTGTGCATTCAAAGCACATGAAAAACTAGCAACACACATATTATTTATAGAAAGTGAGCCCCAAAAGAAACGATGTGAACAAAATTGTGTGACCCAGACCAAGAACACAGGCTAGACATAAAAAAGAAAGTACCTTCACACGCCGCAACTAGCAACAAACATATGCTCCCTGTATCATCGCAGACTGCTCCATCTTCAAGAACAAGTCCTCTTGAGTTCAGCAGCTCATCTGCAGTCCTAAATCGACCCATAATGTAGATGATGGGAGAAAAAAAGTAGAGATAAAAGCAACTATCCGTAGGGCCGGGTCAGTGGTGTTGAATGTTGAGGAACTGCATGCCAGACCTCGTGCCACACCAGTGGCCCGGGTTCGGGAGCGACCCAGAGTGCTGAGTTTCAGCAGGGGAAGGAGTTGGCTTGACTGTCCAAGAGACAGTTCTCCTCTCCCTGAGAGGGATCAGGGGTCTTTCTGACACTCTAGAGACCCCGTGGTGGAGACCGGGGTGCAGTACAAGCACAGTAATAGAATTGGAAACAAACTTAGCAGGCATCTATGATCAGCAGTGTGGAGACACAATTGGGCGCCGTGCTCGGGTACACATAAAAAGAGAAAAAAGCCTCATGCCTGTATAGTCGACAGCTCCTCTCCAGGCCACTGGCACATGTCATAACTGAACTTTGCCTGCACCTCTCTCCCTTCCTTCTCCCTACACGGCACAAGATTGAAGGTAGACCACCGGTAGTAGTGGTGGTCCTGACCCAGGGGGTTCAGAGCTGGGAGGTCCCTTAGTTCAGAAGTTGAAGGAGGGGAAGCATACCCTATGACAAGTCAGGGGATCAGGTCGACAGCAGAGCAGCTGTTGAAAAGAGTATGCCTGAGAGAGAGAGAGAGAGAGGATGTATGGAGAATAAATACATTTCTGTTTTAAAGAAAGTAAAAAAATGTAATGTAACTCGTTTCTATGTTGGCTCGCACTTGCGCGCCACACAACACATTTCATAACTGGTAGAGATGGAGGCACATCCACTATTGGTCGAATGCAGTGAACGCATCAGTAGCTGCACCCCTCATTCCCCAATAAGCCATCATGTGAGCACCATACCAGTAAACAGGAATGTCACATCTAAGTAAAGGTTCGCCATAATGACAGCAAAGCTCATCATACGCAGCGGCGCCTCCCAACATGCTTCCCTAAGCTAAACATCACAGCACTGACTGTCATACCCACTTTATTTACCGGTGTATGAGCCCACTCCCTGTTGTCATGATGACTCCCTCCCATTCTACGTGTGTCTCGAGGGGGGTCCTAACCCCCCTTGGCATCATGCAACCCTCCCACAGTCTTTCCTTGCTGATGAGGAGCCTAATCCCCATCAGCTACAGTCCCACCCTCCCTATTGTAATTTGCTGATGGGAAGTCCATCCCACCATCAGGATAATGTGCCCAATTCCCCTTGCCATCATGTGCGTCTCCCCATTGGTGATGCCCTCCTCCCCATAATGCAGTTGGAACATTGGCAGCCCACCCCAGCATACCAAACACCTTTAAAAAAAACAAAATGACCCTCGTCTTTAAAATTTTTTTTTGTTTACCTGTAAAAAAAGAAAATGGTCCCTCGTGGTCTCTTCTAGCCCCACCCCCAACCTGTACACACCCTCTGTGCACACTGCCTTCCCACACCCCCCACCCTATACTTACCTCCATAACACAGCACAATGACCCTCTGTGGGCCAGGAATGGGTCTGCAGTCTTCAAGGCCAGCTATGAACTAAAGAAATGCTTGCAAGGTGCATAATTTTAAAAATAGAGTCTTAGTAACTCTAGTGCATATCCCCAACACCTGTCAGTCTCTGTGGGGTTGGGGGAGTGGTGTCTGTGTCAGTGTAAAACTTTACAGGCATCCCTATACAATCAAGCAATATGGCATGACCAGAGGTTATGTAAATGGTATGTTAATCACTTTCTAGGGTTGTAGTGTGACATGAGGTATAGCCAAGTGCTACATGCCCCTAGAGGTTGATTAAATCAAAGATTAACATATGGCTGATAGAATGTTAACAACCAATCAGAAAGCTATATCTCTCAGACCATTTTTTATAAAAAACAAATATAATAAATAAAAATATATATATGTGATTTCCCTTCACAAAAGTAAGAGCAAGACAGAGGCAGGAAACTACAGACCTGTCAGTTTGACCTCAGTGTTAGGGAAAATGATGGAATCACTTCTAAAGGAGAGAATTGTTGAGTACCTAGAGGCCAGTGGGGCATAGGACCCAAGGTAGCATGAATTCACAGCAGGAAGGTCATGTCAGACAAATCTAATTGATTTCTTTGACTGGGTGACCAAAGCAGTAGACCAGGGAGGGGCTGTGGACATGTCCTACCTAGATTTTAGCAAGGAATTTGACACAGTCCAGCACAAAAGATTAATAAACAAATTAGCCAACCTGGGAGTGGGTCCCAGGGTGGTAGCCTAGGTAAAACACTGGTTGGACAACAGGACACAGTGGGTAATAGTAAATGGAGTCCACAGTGAAGAAAGGAGGGTTACTAGTGGGTACATGAGGGTTCAGTACTGGGGCTGGTCCTTTTAATGTCTTTATGAGTGACATTGCAGAGGGACTGGAAGGGAAAGTATGTCTCTTTGCAGACGACACAAAGATCTGCAACAGGGTTGATACACAAGGTGGGGTGGAAAGGACAAAAAGGGACGTGGCAAGGTTGGAGGAATGGTCAAATGCATGGCAGCTTAGATTCAATGCAAAGAAGTGCAAAGTAATGCACCTGGGAAACAAAAACCCAGGAGAAGAGTACACAATGGGGAGTGAGATACTGATAACAACAAAAATAGAAAGGGACCTGAGGGTAGTCAAATTAGATGACCTAAAGGTGGGCCAACAATGTGAGAAGGCAGTAAGGAGGGCTGGGTGGGATACTGGAATACATAGGGAGAGGCATCACCAGTAGAAAGCAGGAAGTTGTTGGCCCACTGTACAGACAGTTGGTAAGACCACATCTGGAGTACTGTGTACAGTTCTGGAGACCCCATCTCCTCAAAGACATAGACAGAATGGAGGCTGTCCCGAGGAGGGCAACCAAAATGATGCAGGGTCTGCATCAGAAGACATATGAAGAAAGACTAAAGGAACTAAAGATGTATAGCCTTGAGAAAAGGAGGGAGAGGGGGGACATGATAGAAACTTTCAAATACCTCAAGGGAATCAACAAAGTCCAAGAGGGTAACATCTTTCAGAAAAAGAGATGTGCAGAAACAAGGGGGCACAATTTGAAGATAGTGGGAGGGACGGCTCAGAGGTAATGTGAGGAAGTATTTCTTCACAGAGAGGGTTGTGGATACATGGAACAGCCTACCTGAGGAGGTCATAGAGTCAAAAACAGTGGGGGAATTCAAGAATACATGAGACAGATATAAGGCAATTCTTGTGGGGGGTTGGAGGAAATAGGCTGTTGGTTAACTAGGATCTGCTGCGTATCCCGTATGTAGGGAAATGGGCAGACTAGGTGGTCCAAGTGGTCCTTATCTGCCATCAAATTCTTTGCTTCTGTGTTTATATATATATATATATATATATATATATATATATAACACACACATATGCATACACATAGCAGTATATGTCCAAGCATAAGTACTCAGCATATTGACGAGCCAGTCTCTCTAGCCAAGTTAGAAAATGTAATGTACAAATGTGTATGTTCTTTTTTTTTTCTGGGGGGGTTGGTGAAGTTATTTAATATGAAGAAGCAATAGCAGATATACAACCAAACAATGAATAAGAGTAACAAATGTAACTCAGTAGCAACCCTCATCTCGACTCAAATAACACAATGTATTAGATAAAACAGCCACCAACAGTGATGTGTTCTTTTGTTTTTTCCTTAAACATCAAGGACCAAATATCAGAGGAAGAGGAACCAATGCCAGACTCAACAAACATGACCAACTTCAGACATGCACAAGTCACAGAAGAACATCTAGATATGCTTGAAGAAAACAGAAATGAAAGAATACAAGAAAAGCAGCACAATGGGCCATGAAACTCTTAAGAGAATGGTTAACTGAAAACAATAAAAGTGCAGAATTTGAATACTTGCCAGTGCCTGGCCTATGTAATATCTTAAGACAATTTTATGCATCAGTTCGCAATAAAAAGAGCAAACATTATTGTCTTGGCAGTTATGTGGGCATAACAGCAGGGTTAAATCGTCATCTTAATGACCCACTTTTCAGCCAAAAAATAAATGTAATGCATGGCAGTGATCTCCAGACAGCTAGCAATGTTTTTCTTGGTCTTATTAAAACACTTCATAAAAAAGGTGAGGATAAAACATCTCATTATCTCTGAATAACAGACACTGATCTATTAAAGCTGTGATCCTCACCAGTGATGGACACTAAAACAGCAGCTGGCCTAGTCCACAATGTATGGTTTAATATACAACTATACTTTGCCAGATGGGGTTGAGGGACCTGACACCAGCTTCATTTGTAATCAATAGAGATGAAAATGGACTAGATATGTTACACTATCTTTTAATGAAGATACAAAAAACCACCACCAAATGCATGAGTCCAACAAAGAAAGATTAAGAGGGTATATGTACCAGGTCCCAGGTGACCGCGCATGCCCCGTTCAAACATTTAAAAAACATGTATCAAAATTACCCAAGGATGCACATGCATTTTACTTGCATCCAAAATGTTTATCACAGCAGCTGTTAGATGCACAGCCTACATGGTACAGCCAGACACCCATGGGTGCATCATACTTAGGTGGTATGATGTCGCGTCTCAGCAAATTGTCTGGGCTAAGCCAGAGATACACGAATCATTCTATTCATACAACAGCGGTGCATCTTCTGCGCACTGCAGGCCTTGATACAAAGTCAATAATGTCAGTAACAGGTCATATATGTGAGTCCTCCATAAAGAGTTACTGGACTGCAAGTAATGAAGGACGTAAGTCCTGATCATCAATATTGTCTGGAAAGCCACTAGCAAAAACAAAAGTAAATGCAACAGTACCTAACCAATATTCTCCTAGTAAGTTAGTTTCTAATAGCACTGTGTTAAATGAGATAAATATTTTCCATCTTCTGACCAGTACCTTCCCAACTGCATAATAAATGGTGGTGTCCACATATATGTGCAAAAGCAATAAATATCATCATCATCCACCATCCAAACCGACAAACTAGGCAATATGTAAAATATCACCCATAGCAAAAAGAATGTAAACATGTTTATTGCAACTGCATCCCTTCACAAAATTAACTAATCTGTAGTAAAACTAAGTAGTCATAGCAGTATATAGTTTATGGAGTATAAAATCTGTGTACAGATATACAAAAAAAATGTTACACAACAACCAATGTATGACACTGTACACACACTCTGTATTATTGAAAAGGAAATGCAGCAATGGCAACTGATAAGTAAACCTGTTTAGTGTCTATGTAAAAAAAGCAGTAATCCAAAAAACACCACCTACAAGTTAATAAAAAAAAATACATAAAAGAATGGAACTATTGTAGTAGTGCCTTAGAAGTCTCAATAAAGACAACTTTGTGAAATCAGAACACCACTCTGTCTTGTGTAATGTAAAAGAGCAAAGTACATATCTATACTAACATGTTTTTTCCCATATAAAGAGTTGTATAAGTAAGCAGAATCATAAGTAAAAATGCTAACATCAAAATAACACAGTAATTTTTCTCCACAGATCAATAAAAGTTTGTAGCTGTGTGAGTGTGTGTGTGCGTGTGTGTGTAGGGAGTTGGGTGGGTGTGGATGGGGGGCATGTATTAAGCAATAAGGAATGACCAGGGGTTAGATAAACAGTGTGTTAATCACCCCCCAGGATTGTGGTACGATTCTAAACCAGCATTCTTATAGTGTTGGTGGATGAATTATTTAATTTAAGATCTACCTCTCTATTATGTAAACATTAAAAAGCTACACTGTTTTCATTTTACTTTTGTAATGCTTTTTTTAAAATAGCAATAAGGCACTCCCAGGAGTTGGATAAACAGTCAGTTAACCACGACCCTAGGGGCAGTATGGCACTCGGCTACACCTCATGCCACATTACAATCCTAGGGGGGTGATTAACATACTGTGGCCCAGATATTCAAACTGCACCCAAAAAGTGCGCAACAGCAGGAGCAAACGCAAGTCCACTGCGTCCATGCACAAGAAGCACGATATTCAAAAACTGCGCAGGCCAAGATGCACCTAAGGCCTACGACTGAATATCGCACCAACTGCACCATAGCGCAACTAGGGAAGTGAAGCTGAGCATATCTGATGCGCCATAGCGCAACAAGGGATGTTCAGCTGAGCAGTCCAGATGTGCCATAGCACAACCAGGGACACCCCCAGCAGCAGGGCAGCAATGCAACAGCACAACCAGGGATGCAGGGGCCCACCACCCATGCCACAGATGGGCAGAGGAACACACAGCAGAACAGACATCGTCCCCCACACCCCATGCACTGCACAACCGAGGAGAGCTGGAATAACCACTGGCCCATGGATACCAGCAACCAACCCACAGCCAGGCCATGATTTTCAGCACCCCCTGGCAAGCTGTGACCGGCACACAAGGAGGGCTGACCACCCCATACCACACCATCCCACCAATGCAGAGCACACCTTGCACCATGATCCCCATACACCCTGCCCAGGAGTAGCACCCAACAGTGCAGGACACCCCATGCATGCCACCACCCCCACTGTGACAATGCAACCCTGTGCACCATGGAGCCATGCAAGGCAGCCCCACCATGGGCATCCTACAGCGGGTGGCAGCAGACAGTTATGTAACAGATGCATACACAGTGCTGCCCTACATGTCCCCCCCGAGGTACGGCTGAGAGACAGTCCATGCGTCAGCACATGAGGTACCCCACATGCGACAGGGCATGCCCCAGACCCCACCTCCAGTGGTATGGCACCCTGCACACCCTCCCAAGGACACATCCTGTCCCAGCACTGACCACAACAGCCAGCACAGACATGCACAGTGTAGCATGGAGGCATGCACCACACAGGATGCAACACAGTGCATGGACAAACACCCACCCATACCCAAGGGCACAGTAACACAGGGACACAGTAGCGGGTCAACCAAGCCACTGACGTGTGGCCACGGCTGATGTGTACACACAGCCAGCACCCCTACATTGCACAGGTGTGCTAGCCACCCTGCGCAGGCACCATGAAGCTGTATGCCACCAGCATGCTGCCGGAGAACAAGTGACGGACACTGGAGCACATCCCCTGCAACAGACACAAGTGACAGCATGGATGGTGGACAACAACAGCGGAGGCCACAGTGCCACCAGAGGCAGACGTGCACCATACTGGTGATGGCAGTCAACCTGGCATTGTGCCGGGTACAGTTGTTATCCGGCATGGACAGCCACCACTGACATGCCAGCAGACCATGCATATCACAGACATGCAAGGGTGTCGGCTGCACAGGCCATGGACGGTCTGACAGGGGTGCCATGCACACAGTGCAGGCCCCGTGGACCACTACACACAGGCATACAGTGCACAGAGTACAACACACAAACCACAGACAGTGACTGATCCCCCTATCCACAACATAGGTTGTTCGCCTCTGCACACACACACACACACACACACACATGCCCATGCGTGCACCACCCCTGACGCCATGCACACCACTGCAGCTGAGCACCTGTAGCCCACTGCAAATCAGAGACCACCACAGTTGTTAGAACAAAATGTATATATTTAAACTATGTACAGTAAAGCTATATACAAAACTATATACAATAGTGGGGGGAAGGGCCACATAAGAGGTGGGGGCAGGTAAGGGGCAGGAGTGAGGGGTGTGAGGGTGGGTCAAAGGGGGGACGGTGGAAGTTGGGGCATGGGGACATCACTGGCCGCCCCTGTCCTCTTCCTCCTGGCACCGATGGGATCTCCGCCTCCTCCTCCTCCTCACCCCGTGGTGGTGGATGTGTCGCAGGAGCTCCATGGTCTCCCTCCCGACCCGCAAGCAGCTCCTGGATGTCCTGCTGGATCTGAAGGAGTGTCCGGCCACCTAGGACAAGGGAGCAGAGTCAATAGGTGTGACTGTCCATCGCCCTGCAGCCCACCCATTGTGCATGGCATACAGCCATGTGACATGCCCCTGTGGTGGTGTGCAACCACCCACAGTGACCGTGTCCACAAGACCTGCCCACCCAGGCAGCCACAGCCATGTGGACCACTGCACACACCCACCGCCCATGTCCTGCACAGCACCACCATGGCCGTACAGTGACTTGGCTATGTGGTGTGAAGGCAGTGCCAGAGCCATGTTCCCGGTGCACGCATGGACCACTATTGATGCACTCCCAGACATGCAGTGCCACTGGACAGTGCTGACTGTAACAAGTTGCGTGCATAGCAGTGGTGTTACTGGATGGTGGCCATGCCCAACTGCCCACCAAGTTATACAGCATGCAATAGTAATCATGGATGTAAGGCACTCACCATCAGCAGGCTGGTCCACACGCCGTGGACCACCTTCATCCCTCCTGTTCCTCTCCTCCAACATGCAGTGCCTCCCCTCTCGGTTTCGCCTCCGTTCTTCTGGCCCTAAGGTGCAAACATGGAGAGAGGAACATCAGTACAATCTGGTAGCAATGTCCCCCCCCATGTGTGTGCAATCCCACACAGCCAGACCCACCCACCCCACACCCCGATACCACCACCACGGCAAGCACCGGACGGCCTCCATGTGCGGACACATGCAACCGTAATACCCATATGGACGATAAAAGTGTATGGATGTTGCACCTACCTGGCCATGGCACAGTGCCCCTCCTGACACGTGCCCGCAGGCGGGCAAGCAGGTCAGGGTCCCTGTGCCTCAGGTCCCCATAACGGTGGCAGCACTGCTCTGCCATCCACCCCATACTGGTGGCCTCCTCCAGGGAGTTGGCCACCTCCTGCCATACCACACTCCTGGCCCTGTCCAGGGGTGCCTCCCCAAACAAAGCCCCAACATGGGGCTCAACTATTGCAACAAGGTTTGCCAGCTCAATCTGGCTCCACTGCACAGCACGCCTCCACGCCATCTCTGCTGCTCAGTTGAAGCAAAATGTCGCTCTGCAGTGTGGTCCTGTCATGTGCAGATGCTGCACGGTACAGCGCTGCCATTCCCTATCGCTCTGTCACTGAACAGTGCGATAGTGGTGCACCCATGCCTGATGCATGGCGCCAAGGGGGCAAAGGTCGGGCACAGGGTCAAGGGTCTCTGGCGCACAGACAGCCACAGCGCGATTGGAACCCAATGCATGTAGCACGATTGGGTGCCTGTGTGCCACCTCCTGTAGTGGCCTACCGTGCTGTTGCCCCAGTGCGCCTTAGAGGCCCCAGTGCCACAGCGCCATATAGGTGAACAGCGCCGCAGCGCCACTGGCACAATGGTGGTCATGTCCTGCATTGCCTCCCATGCACAGCACATCAGCAGTGTGGCAGGCGCCTGCATCATCAACCCAGGCATGCGCAGTTAGGTGTGTACTGCGCATGTCACAGAACTGTGCCCTTGGCTCAGCACGTTCAACACAATTGCGCAAAGCGCAACAGCACGATATTCAGCCGGCATATGCAAATCATCTAATCAGCCATTCAATGGCGCAGTCACTGCATTTGCATCCCACTTAAAGATGCCTCGCCTCATTTGCATGGGTTGCGCTATAAAGTGCGCGACATTGGGCTGCACTGGCCATAGTCGTGGTACTGCAGTATATTGCGGTGAGTTGCATGCTGTTTGGGAGTGTGGACTGTGGTGTTTGACATGCATGGGACTACACAGTCACAGGTAACACCTGTCATTCTCACAGGATGAATCATGACCGAGCGTGTGGTGGAGGAAGAGGAACAGAGTCATGGGAGGAAGAGGAGGCCAAATTTCACTAAGGCTGAGACAGATGCCCTGTTTGAGGCCTACCTAGACCAGGAGCCACTTCTCAGCAGACGCCAGGGAACACCACAGGCCCGTGCTGCTGCATGGGAGGAGGTGGCGTATGCTGTAAACCAGCATGGCAGCCACCAGCGCTCCGTGCAGAAGTGCAAAAAGAAGATGGGCACAGACAGGCAGAGGATTAAAGACAAGGTGGCTGCCATCAGGGCAGCACGGTCTATGACAGGTGAGGGACAGCTGGAGGTGCTACGCCTGACCCCACAGGAACAGCGGGCTGCTGGCAGCATGCAGCGTTGCGCCATTCAGGGTGTTCCGGGTGGTGGATTCCAGACGGGTGGTAGCCCGTCACTGCATGGTAGGTCATGGTCTGTCTATTGGGGGGGACAGGCTAGGTCACATGCAGTAACGCTACTTTTTTTCCCTTACAGCTCCTTAGCATCTGCATGGGGTCAGCGGTGGTGGGCTTCTCCACTGAGGCCAGTCACATGGAGATGGAGGATGGCCCATCCACCTCCACAGGAATACAGGGGTCAGGGCGACAGTGGGCCCACCTGGACATCCGGACTGCTGTTGGTGGAGCAGGTGTGGAGGAGGCCCTGCCCGTGTCCCAGCATGCCAGCGTCCATGGATGCCAGCATGCTGAGACTCTGGCTGGTGCTGGATCCATCACCGATGATGATGGAGCTAATGTCATGGGCAGTGACACGTGTGTGCCACAGGATGGCCACACAGCAGGTGACATCGCGGCCATGGCTGTGGGTGGTGCTGCCGTGGAGGCCTGTGTGTCATCACAGTCCCAGCCTGTGCCTGTCAGCACCAGTGGGGCAGCACTGGTGTGTGTCCAGGACAGTGGGACTGTTGCGGCCACTGTGGTGGCACCATTGAGCCCTGAGGAGCGGCAGCCGGAGGGGCAGCATCAGCAGTAGGCCAATGGGCATGGCGGTACAGAGTCAGGGGACGGTGTCAGTGATGGATATGCCTAGGCCTGGCCCTGGTGTGCAGCGCCCACCCTCAAGGGGTGATGAGCATCAGGGTGGCGAACACCCTGAGGACAGCATGCCGATCATGCAGATGACCTCTTGGATGAGCACATCCGCATACTGCAAGCATCAGTCAATCAGCAGATGTGGCTTGTGACGGCAGTGGATGCACTGAGTACGGCTCTGCGCCAGGCAGAGGAGCATCACAGCAGAGACACCGCTCTGCTCCTGGCAGGGTTTGACCGGTTGCGGGAGGATGTGACCGCTGCAATTGACAGGCAGACACAGGCATTCACTGCTGTCATGGCCACAATGGGCACAGAGTTATTTGCCCATGCATCGCAGACACCATGCAGTGCAACGTCCACCCCCTGTTCCCGGTGTTGTGCGACACCATCCTTGACACCGTCCTTGAACCATGACTGGGATGTCAACATACACAGTACACAGTCTACAGAAGGGACAGGGAGGGTAAAAGAGGAGGTGGAGTAGCTCTATACGTAAGGGAAGGGATCAAAGCTACAAAACTAAAAAGTAAAGGGGGAGGACAAGAGGCACTCTGGGTCACCTTAGAGACAGGGAATGGCATCACAATCTGCACAGGGTTGTATACAGACTCCCCTCCAAGGAGGAACGGACAAGAAAATGATGGAGGACATTCTCAAAATGGCTGAAAAAGGGAGATACTGTTGATGGGGACCTGAATATGCAGATGTTAACTGGATGACATGTACTACAGCCACATCCAAGAGCAGGGTCATTCTGATGCCTCTGCAGGGGAGGCCTTCAGACAGCTAGTGTTGGAACCCACTCAGGAGGAAGCAATACTAGACCTGGTACTCTCAAATGGAGAGAGGATCACAAATTTAGAAGTCAGTAGATATCTGGGAACAAGTGACCACTGCACAGTGTGCTTCACAATAAGCACAACCATGGAGACAAGCCATAGAAAAACAAGGATACTGGACATTAGAAGGGCTGACTTTGGCAAAATGGGTGAATACCTGAGGAATGCACTAGCAAATGGCAAAAAAGGAGGGGTGGAAGAACAATGGAGAAAAATCAAAACTGCTGTCATAGAGGCAACAAGCCTTTGTGTGAAACAAATAAAGAAAACAAAGCGGAGTAAAAAACCACTATGGTTCTCAAAAGAGGTGGCAGGGAAGGCTGCATTCAAAAAGTATAAGGAATCACAGAAGGAGCATGACAGGAACTGTATCAATGAAAGCAGAAAGAAGTGGGAAGGCAGTCAGAATAGCAAAGGCCCAAACCAAGGAAAAATAGCCAACTCAGTTAAGAAGGGGATAAAACCTTCTATAGGTACATTAGGGAGCATAGAAAGGTTAAGGAGGAATAGTGAAGATTAATAAAGGAGAGGAGGGCAGAGGAGACAGTGAAAGGCAGAGCTATTGAATGAATACTTTTGCTCAGTATTCACAAAAGAAGATGAGGAGGAGTTACCTAAACCAGACAATAGAAGCACTCTGGGTAGGGGTTGACACCAATCCATTTACAGAAGAAAGAGTCCTGAAAGAACTCCTAAAACTCAAGGTGGGCAAAGCAATGGGGCCTGATGGATTCACCCAAAATCCTAAAAGAACTAAGAGAGGACCTAGTGACACCACTGACCACACTTTTAACAAATCATGGGAGGATGGGGTGGTACCTGAGGACTGGAGGAGGGAGATGTGATTCCCTTCACAAAGTGGGAGCAAGGCGAAGCAGGAAACTACAGACCTGTAAGTTTGACCTCAGTCGTGGGAAAATGATGGAATCACTTCTGAAAGAAAGAATTGTTGAGTACCTAGAGGCCAGTGGCGCACAGGACTCAAAGCAGCATGGATTTACAGCGGGAAGGTCATGTCAGATGAATCTAATTGATTTCTTTGACTGGGTGACCAAAGTAATAGACCAGGAGGGCTGTGGATATGGCCTACCTAGACTTTAGCAGGCATTTGACACAGTCCGCACAAAAGACTAATAATCGTTAGCCAGCCTGGGAGTGGGTTCCAGGGTGGTAGCCTGGGTAGCAAACTGGCTGCACAACAGGACACAGAAGGTAATAGTGAATGGAACACATTCCAAAGAAGCGGGGGAAACTAGTGGAGTACCTCAGGGCTCAGTACTGGGTCCAGTCCTCTTTAACATCTTTATAGGTGACATTGCAGAGGGTCTGGAGGGAAAGGTATGCCTCTTTGCAGAAGACACAAAGATCTGTAACAGAGTTGATACACAAGGGGGGTAGAAAGGATGAGAAGGGACTTGGCAAGGTTGGAGGAATGGTCAGACATATGGCAGCTTAGATTCAATGCAAAGAAGAGCAAAGTATTGCACCTGGGAAACAAAAACCCAGGAGAAGAGTACACAATAGCAGGGGAGGTACTAACACCAACAAAAATGGAAAGGGACTTGGGGGGTAGTCATATCAGATGACCTAAAGGTGGGTAAGCAATGTGAGAAGTCAGTAAGGAGAGCCAGGGGGATACTGGGATGCATAGGACGGGGCATCACAAGTAGAAAAAGTGAAGTGGTTATCCCTCTGTACAGACAGTTGGTGAGACCCCATCCAGAATACTGTGTACAATTTTGGAGACCCCATCTACGCAAGGACATAGACAGGATGGAAGCAGTCCAGAGGAGGGCAACTAAAATGGTGCAGGGTCTGCATCAGAAGCCATATGAAGAGAGACAGAGAGCTTAATATGTATACCCTTGGTGAAAGGAGGGACAGGGGGGACGTGATAGAAACTTTTAAGCACCTCAAGGGAATCAACAATGTCCAGGAGGGTAGCATCTTTCAGAAAAAGAGATGTGTAAGAACAAGGGGGCACAATTTAAAGATAGAGGGGGGACGGCTCGGGGTAATGTAAGGAAATTTGTTTTTCACGGAGAAAGTGGTGGATGCGTGGAACCGCCTTCCTGGGGAGGTTGTTGGGTCTAAAACAGTGGGGGAATTCAAACATGCATGGGACAGACATAAGGCAATTGTAGTGGGGGGTTGCAGGAAGTAGGCTGTTGGTTAACTAGAATCTGTAGCTTATCCAATAGGAAGGGAAATGGGCAGACTGGGTGGGCCAAGTGGTCTTTATCTGCCGTCAAAGTCTATGTCTATGTTTCTATATGTACCCTCTAGGAAAGGAGGGAAAGGAGGGACATGATAGAAACGTTCAAATACCTCAAGGGAATCAACAAAGTCCAAGAGGGTAGCATCTTTCAGAAAAAGAGATATGCAAGAACAAAGGGGCACAATTTGAAGATAGAGGGGGGACAGCTCAGAGGTAATGTGAGGAAATATTTCTTCACAGAGAGGGTTGTAGATGCATGGAACAGCCTTCCTGAGGAGGTCACAGAGTCAAAAACAGGGAAGGAATTCAAGAATGCATGGAACAGGCATAAGACAATTCTAGTGGGGGGTAGGAAAAAGTAGGCTGTTGGTTAACTAGGATCTGCAGCTTATCCGTTAGGTAGGGAAATGAGCAGACTAGGTGGGCCAAGCGGTCCTTATCTACCATCAAACTCTATGTTTCTATGTTTGTCGACACTGGGTTCAGCTGTGGGCATCGCAAGCACACCTGGCGCAGGCTTGTTTGGTGTGCTGCAGACCCCTGCGCAAGCATGGTCGCATTCATGCAGTGGAACCCCTTGGGGACCATCGGTGCCACCCCATGAGGCCATTGGTCAGCCTGTCACTGCTGACGGGTCTCAGTGGGGCCGCCCACACATCCGTGGCAGGCGTGGCACTGTGGCACTTGACTGACCTGTCTCCCAGCACGGCAACTGTCTGATGCTGCCCTGTGTGCATTGTGTAATTCAGCGGGCAATGCACGGGTGGGTACCCAGCCCTGCATGCACACACACACACAGTCCATCTGCACACCCTCCTGGCTGCTGTCCGCAGTTGCGTGTGCATGATGATGCCTGCGTTACACTGTACGCCACTGTGCAATGGTGCCCAGTGTCTGACACACGCACAATGACAGGCAGTGGGCGTGGTGGTCTGTGGACATGTGTGTGGCTAGGGGTGGCGGTCTGGGTCGGCATGCCTCCTACCCTTTGTGCATGTCTGGTGAGGTGTGTGTGTGTGTGTGTGTGTGTGTGTGTGTGTGTGCATGACCGCATGCCATGTTATACCTCGCCCATCCCTGGCGGTGTGTGCGGTTCCATGCCCAACCACTTCCCTTGATGGCATGCACCCCTGGTGTGTGTCCATGCATGTTTGTGGGTTGTGCCTTTGCCACTGGTGGTTGCACATGGCCCCATGACTTACCTGGGTTGGCTGAAGTGCTCCTCCGTGATGGTGTCCCGGTGCAGCTGTGCCAGCCGGAGCAGTTGGTGGTCCCGTCACCCAAGGGGAGAGCTGCCCATCACCATCGTCACCAGCGTCCTCATCATCCTCATCGCTGTCCCCCTCTTCGACCTGTACGGCTGTCCCACATTCGTTGGCCTTGTTGTGCAGGATGCAACAGGCCAGGAATAGCTTGCAGGCCTTTGAGGGGCTGTACTGTAGGGCACCGCTGGAGGTGTCCAGGCAACAGAAACGTGCCTTCAGCATCCCAAACTCCGGCTTAATGACATTGCATGTGGTGGCATGTGCCTCACTGTAGCGCTGCTGCGATGGGGTCATGGGCCGCCGGTATGGTGTGAGCAGTCAGGGACGTAGTGGGTATCCACTGTCACCTGTGTGTAGATGGTGGAGGTTAGTTTGGTGATCAACATCGCCCTGCCTCGGGCCATGTAGGCCACTACCCATATCACCTCTGACCATGCCCCTCCCAAGCTCTATGTTTATCCATGTGGTTTGCATACTAACCCACTAAGTGGCCAGTGGGGATGTCCCCACTCTCGAATCTGTGGCACAGTGCTGACTGGTGCCAGATGAAGGCATCATGTGCTCCCCCAGGGTGAGTGGCACAGACATTGATTATGTGCCCCCTGGCATCGCACACCACCTGGCAGTTGATGCTAGCATAGCCCTTCCGACATTTATTTATGCGGCCCTCTCAGGGCCGGTTGGTGTGCAGATGGCCACATGGATGCAGTCTATTGGCCCTAGCACACCAGGCATACGTGCTACCCTGTGGAACTCCTGTATGTTTGCTGTGCACTCTGCTGGTGTGCTGGGCACATGGATGTACTCCGTAGCATGTGGCAGCAGTCGCTGAGGAACTGGGTGAGGTGGCTTGACGCGGCCAACTGGGTTATGCCTGTGGTGTCCCCTGTTGGTCTCTGGAAGGTACCCGTGGTGAGCAAGCACATGCAAGCTGTCACTTTAGTCTCCACTGACAGAGCATGGCTCTGTCGTGTGGGTGCCTGCATCACATCACTGCACAGCTCACAGAGCCGCCTCAGAATTGTCCGACTCAGGTGGTACTGGCCCACGATCTCAGTATCGCTGTACAGCTCGAAGCTAGTGTGGGCTCGATACTGCCTGCTGGGGGCATACCGCCGATGGGCCCTTCCACGGCCACGCCCTTCTGTTGCCTGCCTTCTCACCCCCCCATTGCTGCCTCCATCTGGATGGTGGCACTGGCCATGCCCCTGGCTTGTGTTCACCCCTCCCCGGCAGCTGTTTCTGTGTTCCCCCCGCTGTCCTGGATTCTACTTCCCCTGCACCGGGAACACTTTCCTGTGGAGGCCTCTGTGCTGTGTGGCACTTCCCCCTTCTGCACTGGCTGTGGCTCCCCACACCTTCCCTGTGCCTCTCTGTTCAGGTTTCCCTTTCCCTGGCCTGCCCTGTGTGTCCTTCCTGCCCAGTTTGTGTTGAGTTCAGCATCATGTGCCTTCCCTGTAGCGTTCTTGCACCTCTTCCTTGTTCCTTTTTATTTTGGCTCATTTCTGCTATCGCACAACTTCCGCTTCCTTCCCTATTGCGCATGGCGCATGTTGTTGAATATCGCATTGCATCATTTATGCATGGTTCCTCCCGCTTCAGTTGCGCATACATTCATTATCATTGCGCTATTGCTCAGCGTGATTTGGGGGACGCATCTGCCTCCCGCTGAATATCGCAGAATGGTGCATTTTCAGACTTGCACTGGAGCAACCCTATTGCGCATGGCACAACCCTTTTGAATATCTGGGCCTGTATATCTAACCCCTGACAATTGCTTATCATTCATCCACCAACAGTATAAAAATGCTGGTTCAGAATCAGGACGCATACAGTAATTCCAGCCTTTCAACAGTGTTATACGATGGAATGCTGACAGGAAGACGTCATGCAGTATGTTGATCAGGCTAAACATGATAGTGTAACAGGGATACATGTAAGGCAACTGAAATTGTAACAGCCAATCAAAAAGCAGCATTTCTGAGACCTTTAAAATAATCAAAGTTCACCAGTACATATGCAGTCCAGCAGTGCTCATAATCTCAGCTGACATAAATTGGCAGCAGTAAGATAAATGCAAATGAATTCCATAGATGTAATAGATTTGTTGCCTAGCTAAAAAATATCAGTGATCGGTGCTAGATGACACCACCTAGATTTCATCAGAGCCTTCAACAGCGTTCCATATAGAAGGTTGATGAACCAGATGTAAAATATGTGCATCTGAGAAAAAAATGTAAAAAACATCAGTAACTGGCAAACAGACAGTAGACAGATGTAGGTGGAAAGTGTGCCATAATGTGGGCAGGTTACCTCAGCAGTCGGCCATCACAGTAATAAGTACTAGGTCCATTCTTATTCAATGATATAGATAAGGTGCAGACTATTCAGAGAATGGCATCAAAGATGGTGGAGTCCTCACAGTACAAAACATATGAGGAGACTGAGGGTCCTAAATATATACTCACGTTAGTAGAGGAAGTGTCCAGGATCACATGACTTAAGCCAGATAATGCCACAATGGGGTGATTAATAGACTGAAAAATCTAACCTCTGGCCATACCTTATTGCTGGACAGACATACATCAACTTTCAGACAGACTCACAAAAAGCCTTAGACTATAACACATGGACCCCAGACTAAATTAGACAACTGACAGAATAATGACATATAGGAAACCTATACTGATATATTACTCCGCAGTCGTGCAAGTCTAAAAAGCATAGACAGCTGTACATACAAACATTAACGCTTCAACACACACATTCACGCACACACCACACACACACACACTCACACACTGCCCCAGACTGAAACAGCGCCAGACAAGCATATATGCATGCCCCAGACTGACACATGACAATGACGCACATAGACCCTCAAACAGACAGAAATGAGCCACCAGCGTAGCACACACATACACCCATGGACAGACTCACATGGGCACATAGACAAAACAGACAGATCCTAGTACAGATACTCATGGACCCCTAGACAGAAACACACAGACCCTCAGGCAGGCATATATCAGCCTCCACTGAGACACACACTGGACCACTAGACAAACACACAGGTAACATGGGGCTCTCATAAAACAATATATTCTTCATTTTTAAAAATAGCTATTTTGGTTCCTCTCTTATTTCTGAAAAAACATCAAGATAACATACTCTGGCATGTGCACCTCCCCCCTTCTACACACATGCGCATACACACACAGAGACACACATACGCAGTCACTGCAAACAAACAACAGGTGCTTTGAACTCTCTCCAGAGACATAGGGCTTGATTTCTAAATGTCTTAGATTGCTGCAAGCCCCAGTGCACTGACAATATATCACATGGTGCAAACAGCAATCTAACAGGACAATGGCAGAAGTTAGACCAACTTTTCACTTGTCTAACATGTGTCATTAATGGGGGTTGTTAAATGGGGCTTGTGCCAGATATATGGCACAAGGCATAGTAATCCATGGAAACAGCCACAACTGCTTCAGATAATGTCCAATCGGGCACAGTTATCACAAAGGTTTAAATGCATCACCAGAACCAAAGTGTGGTGGTGCAGGGCTGAACACAGGTCCTGCACCACCGTTCATAAATGCTGCCCATAGTCTCACCCTTCTTACAACTGTCAGGTGCAAATCATTACCAGAGATATTGTGCTCCTCCCTCTACCACAGGGCAAGTGGGTAAAACCCTTCGCAGAAGCATAGTAGAGCTTATCTATGCATCTACAAATGTCTCCATAGATCTTATCTATCTATCTGTCTATAAGGTTCTCTATAGAGTCCAAGTTCCCTAATAAGGTGCCAAAACCCTCCCCAGAAACACTGTAAAGCCCCTTTCAATCAAATGCCTAAATCCATCACTAGATACACTGTACATCCCCCCAGCTTAATCCCTCAAACCTTCCTAGATTTCTCATGCAACCCCTAAGACCAAGGTATTTAAAATCTCCTCAGAGACATTATGCGTCCCCCACCTAAATCTCTCCCCAGATGTACTGTGCCACCTATTCAGGTTCCTAAAACCTTTGTTGAGGGCAGCTTGCATCAGTCAGTAACTGTTCACAGAGGCATCATATAAGTCCCCCCCACCCCCCAACCAGTTATCTAGAACTGGCCTCATGCACGGTGCTCTGCGATGTTCTCCCCCAACACCAACTGGCAAGGTGCCTCAAGGCCTTCACAGAGGGATGGTGCACTTTTGGTCTGCTACCTCAATCTTCATCAGAGTAACTGTGTTCCCTGTAAATCAGGTGCCTAAAACCCTTCCCACAGATATCATTCTCCTCCTCATTCAAATGCCTACAATCTCCCTATATGCTTCATATACCCAGTCAGATGGCTTGAAAACTCCCTAGAGGCCTCATGTGCCCCCCCCCAACACACAAACATACAGGAACCAAAAAAATGTATGCAGGCAATGTGAATCCGACCAACTAAATAACTCCAAAGAGTCATCCTACCCACCAGCCTAGTTAATAAAACTCTTCCCAGAGCCATCATACCACCCACCCACCACCTCTAACCAGGTACTTATAAATCCTCCTAGAGGGACTGTGCATCATTCTCTGTTGAGATGTCTAAACTTTTTTCAATAGATACTGTGAATGTGGTGTTATGCATCTCCCCTGTAAATTCCATAAGCCCTGTACAGAGCTATCACAAAGCTCCCCCAACCCTTGCCAGAAATCTAAAACCTTTTCCCTAGGCACTGTGCAGCACCCACGTCAAAACTCCTCCCATCCTCTTCAAGCACATAATCTTTCCCCAACCCTGGTGAGCCATCTAATAACATACCCTCATTAATTGTGCACCTTCCCAGCCAGCTTTCCAAATTCCTCCTAAAAGCAACATTCAACAACCCCCCATCCCCCTACCCACAAACAGCCAGTTGCCTAACGCTCTCCCCTGAGGAATCATGCACCATTTAGCCTCCCCCTGACAGTCAAATCAGATCGCTGTGCACCCCCAATTCAGTTACCTAAAGCCCTCCCCAGAATCTTAAAGTATCCAGCTACCCCAGGCATGTACCTACAATAAATATTTTGCATCTCCTCCAAAGTCTCACTTACTTTAGGGCCTTCTGATTGTTGTGAAAAACACACCCTCTTACAAACCAACGACACCTCGTCAGAACCATTCCATGCAAGATATATACAGTTCTTGCACCCAGCAGTAAAAAATACAAATCGTCACAACAGCTAATGGCTAATGACAGTACAAATGTACATATTGTAACCGTGGACAGAAAAAATAAAATAAAAGAATACGCAACCAAGAATCATAGACCACAGTCAAGAGTAGAGAATAACAACACTTCCCCCTCCTGTACCAAAATAAATGTTGAATTCCCAAAAATATAATACTAAATACCTGAACGGCATGACAACACATAGCTGTCAACAATAAAATGACATTTTTGACCATCGCAAACCAAAATGCATTAATCTGTCAGGAGTTTTTAAATGTGCTGCACAATTCCCAGTAACCTGATATCCTTGTGAGACTCGTGCCTGAATTGCAGTGATGAGGTAACGCGAATAAAAAGAACACCCTTAATCCAAATGTACGCTGAATAGTGGACACTAATTATGCAAACCCTGCAATCATTTCAAGTGAGCAGTACATTTGAAAAAAAATTATTTGAGCAAGGCCCACAGACACACTCATACCACTTAGAGCATTGCTGCGCATGCTCACTTTAAAAAGCTCCTTGGAAAAAAAATAAAACGCTGAGTTACACTTTTAAAATGAATTAACATGCGGGAGAAATATCGCAGATTCCTAATTACAAGAAAACATAGTCTAACTTGAAACATAATTGCCAAGATCTTACAATTATACTCCGTTTTCCATTTTTCCAGCATACATAAGCGAATCACGAGTTACAGACCACCAGTGAGAAATCATAATAAAAACAGGTATGTCTTTGTAAAACGAATTTGCTCCATTTTTAAAAATAGTGAATCTTTCTAATGAATGCCCACACTTACTAACAGTTGTTCTAAGAAACACCACCAGCAAAGTATGCACTGCCAACACCCATTCTGAATTATCTATTTCTCTAATTATCCACGGAAGGACAGTTTTACCTTGAACCTACATAGTTTTATGAATTAAACGTTAGAAATAAATCACAACAAATTCAATATCAGAAGAACTTTTAATAATAGCAATAAAGTATGACCAGAGGTTAGATTAACAGTCAATCACCCCCTTTGTGGCAATATGGCACTCTGCTGCACCTCATGCCATATTACGCCACAAGGGGGTGATTAACAGACTGTTAATCTTACCTCTGGTCATACCTTATTGCTTAATTCTACTTCAATGAGAGAACTGTCCTTTGATACCACCATCTACCCCACACCCTCCCACATCACCACACCTTGGCTTTACACCAGGCCACAATTGTTACTGTACCAGCTCCTTGTTCTTAACTCGGCTCAAGGCACCCCCCCCAAAAAAAACTACTAGGCACCTGTGTCTGTGTGCTGCTGAACTGTGTGATTGCTTCTTCTTAGTGCAACAGAACTTCCAAAATCTGAATGCACCCACTCAGGCCCAGCACAACAGCCCCCCAACATGGCAGCAACCAGCTGCTGTGCAACTGCAACACTTACTTTTTTTGTTCAGTCAGTCGAGTCGACTCTCAAAGTTCCTTGTTGTTCAGGCTGAACTGAAGAAGAGGCAGGACTCCTCTGACTCATTTGGAGGCTGCACCAGTGCAGCTGACAGCAAGCCAGCAGTAACTCTCCATCCCCAAGTAGGCCCTGATCAGTCCTTCAGCTCCTTCGCCATCCTTTCTCCTCTGTCATGCACCTCCAAGCCAGCCGAGTTCCGACTCCCACTCCAATGACACTGGCATCCACAGACCTCACCACTATGGTCCCACTGACTCCTCCAATCCCCCCAATGATTGTCCGATCAAAAATCATCCTCAAGCCAAGCCTTAAGAGGCTTCTCTAAGGCAAGCCGGTGTCCAATGGCTGGAAGTGCATCTCCTTGAATTTATTTTTGTCCCCTTTGTGGTGTTGGATCTGGTTGGGTTGAGGTTTGGAGTCATGGATGGACTGACAAATGAAATGAACAACAATGAGCAACTCACTTACAGAGCCACAGGCAGGCATGGCAGCTCAACTCAAGTCACAGCAGCACGCCGCTTCTCATTCTCTCCCACTCACTTTAATGTCCCGTGGTGAGTCAGGTTGTCTTGTGCATGCATGCAAAAGCTCACAGCCACTACGGATCTTGGGACAGTGTTTTCTTTTAAATAGTGTAGGGGGAAGCAACCACAAAATACAGGACAATAGGAGTCCCATATGAATAGAAAACAGGACAGGAAATTTTACAAGTTGGAATGGTGAATCAAGGTTCGCTGGGCCAAAAGTTTTTTTAATTGTTTATTCTTCTGTTTGTTTGTATTTAATGTATTGTTTATGTGTTTGGCATTCATAGGAGGCAGTATGGCACAATGGTTTAAGGCTCTGCACTGCAAACCTGGAAATCAGGGTTTGAATCCCTAAGCCCCCACTTGCATACCGTGTGACCCTAAGTAAGTCACTTACAGTAACTTCCTTGTGCTCCCAGGTAGCACCAGGAAGCAAGCTTCAGCTTAGTGTGCCACTCCTGGTAAAAAAAATTCCCCATTCAACTTGTATGACCTGTTTAATTTTGCATAATTGTGTTTTCCACTACCCTCTCCCCCAGGATGAACAGGGAGATGAGCAACTTGTTTGTTCAGTGTGCCTTTCCTGGTTAAACTTTTCAATAAATAAATAAATGAAATAAATAAATGTATTCAGAAATAAGCACCAGGGGCCTGTTAGGTTAAGTAAAACCCAGAGTATAAAGTGAGAGTGTCCAGGGTGATACCTCCCTGTGAGGTCGCTCCGCTCAGCCGACAAGGGGTTGCTAGAGATTCCTAGGGTTATATTGAAATCAGCTGGGGCCCGGGCATTTATGTTTGTGGCCCCATCCCTTTGGAATTCTCTACCCCATTGGATAAGGGAGTGTATGACCGTGGGGAGCTTTAAACAGGTTCTCAAATCCTTTTTATGGAATACGACCTACGGTGTCTCTGACTGACGTTTGCATTTGGTTTTTAACTGTTTTTATTATTGTTTGTATACTTTGTTTGTACTCAACCTTTTTGGAATGCACCTTGGTATTTGAAAGGAGCAATATAAATAAAGATTATTATTATTATTATAAAGGTGGTTGCTAAGTGGCAAACAGTAGCAAAACTAGTGTTGTGAAATTGTAGAATTAACTGATTTAAAGTGCTCTTGGGTATCAGTTTCAGTCAGGAGCAAGGTGAAGGGAGTGGACCAGGCAGTTACCCACACGATCAGCATAGTTGCCACAGCCCAAACCTGTTAGCCACCCCAGCAGCATAGTTGCCACAGCCCTAGCAAAGGGCTAGTAATCTGAGTAAATGCTCCAGAGACCCCCTGTAACACTAGCCTGGCTACTGGAGGCAACTTGGCTACATAGTCACCTGTATCACCCTGGAGCGCACTGACTTTATAATCTGCAGCTAAAAAATCCTCTGTGACAGCTTGCAATTATTCACTAGCTCACCTGGCTAGCTTGGCTATAATCTGGGCTTACATTAAGGAACAGAAATCAACATCTGTGTCCAATAAGTATGTCTGTAAGTGACCTATGTTGAGACATAAAAGCCCAAATATTAGCGAACAGCACAGCTCTAGCCACAAAATGCACAATTTGCAGTGCAATCAGTGTGCTTATGTATGAAAAGGATCCTTGTTCATTCTACATTTCTTGTTTCATTTTCCATGAATCCTGTGTCGTGCCATTGATATGAAAAAAATATTGCAAATAGTACACAATGGAACAAAAGACAAATAAAAGCATTGCTTGAGTGGAGTCTGACTCTAATGAATGAGGTGGGGGTTGTATGCAACATTCCTGCAAGGTTTGGAGTTCCAATAACCAAATGTAATAAAGTTATGTTCGAGAGCTCCCAACCACCCACTGCAAACTGTTGTGGCTGAAATGACAAAGAGTCCTTTTTCATATCATGGAAACCCTTTTTCATTATTCTCTCATGAAAAAGAATGATGGCAAACAAAAAAGGATTCAAACACAAGGAGGAAATTACTCAGAGAAGTGAATGAGAAGCTGTTCTCGACTCGACTAGCCACAGAAAGAGTGCCATACTGATTTTTATATTCAGTGCAGCATCACTGAGAAAAAATAATTCTAGTAAGTATTAATTTAAAACATTTACAAACTACACTGAATGAAAGCATCCTGAAGCACTAAAAATGACATGAAACACAATTGGATGTTGCCGTGATCCTCTGCATACGTGTGTCAATGAGAAAATTGATAATGTAATACAAAACAAACTTGTTTTGTAAAGTGTGACCCCTATAAAAACCTGTAACTGTTAACTTCATGGGCCGGATATTCAAAAGGGTTGCGTATACTTAATAAGTTGAAACATGCGCATAGAATCAATGCGCCATTCTGCGATATTCAGCAGGAGGCAGTTGCGCCACTGAAAACAGGCTGAGCAACAGCGCAATGCAAATGAATGCATGCTGAACTGGAGGGGGAGGAACCATGCATAAATTGCACAGCCCGATATTCAGCCGGGCTGTGCAGAGTTGTGCAGGCGCAACCCACAACCTGAGCCTGCACAACTATGAGCCAAAAAAAAAAGGCCTAAGTCGAGGGGCACCCACAGGTGAGCTGCCGCAATGCAGGGCGCAACACAGCAGCTGCCACCTGTGGCTGGCCCTCAACCCACACCCTGTGCCCCCCCTGCAGCCTGATCGCGGGCAAAAGAGAGTAATATCTCCACCACCACCCCCACTGGCCCGGTCCCGGGCATAGCGTAAATTTCTCCCCAACAGCCCGATTACGGGCAGCAAAGTATCTCCCCAACAGCCCTGGTGGTCCAGTGGACCGTAAATCCCATCGCGATTGAGTATTAACCCCATCTCCCGATTATATCCCTGGTGGTCCAGTGGACCGTAAATCCGATCGCGGGATTGTGTATTAACCCCACCTCCGAGTTATATCCCTTGCGGTCCAGGTGGGACGGAAACATCCGATTGCGGATGGAGTGTGTAGGCACTTCTGTGTTATTTTCCTCGGTGCCTGGTAACCACCCTCATTTGCCTGCGAGCCCCTCACCTGCTCAGCCGGGCAGACCACCGCCTGCCGTTCATCGGCCGACGCCCAGCAGAGCTCATTGGCGTATATTACGCAGGCTCATACAGTACAAGACAGTCCAGATTGTGAATGAACAGGCATTCATTCATTCACAAAACTGGACTGTCTTTAGAAGTATGACGGCACGCCCATTGGCTCTTGCTCTGCACCAATGGTGTGTGCAGTCTACCGGCAGTCAGTCGGCGGGCGGCGGGCGGCAGGCGGGATGCTGCCGCCGCCGCCTGCAGGGGAGCAGGGTGGAGGCTTCGCGGTGGGTGGGTGGGGACACTAGGCACCAGGGATGTTTTGGGGGTTGTTTGCACACACCATCCCGTGATTGGGATGTTTGGTCCACTGGACCACCAGGGATACGTTGAGGGGGGAGCCACATTGCTGCCCGCGATCGGGCTGGTGGGGGGGATTAAACTATGCCCACAATCGGGCCAGTGGGGGGTGATGGTGGGGATTATACACTGTTTCACTCACGATCGGGCTGCAGGGGGCGTCGGTACCCGACGGCTGCTGCCTGGCAGGGTGCCAGGCACAAATCCTCGGGGATCGGCACACCTGCATGCTAATGGCATGCAAATGGGGCCATAATCAGATGCAAATGGCCCCCCCTGTGCCTTGCATGAATTATGGCCCCATTTGCATGTCACCTTTTGAATATGGGGATTTTGCGTAGGCGCAATGAGGCCACTGTAGCCACCGCCGGTTGCACGCTCGCTCTGACCACTTGCGGTGGTGCAAGTTCCACTGCGCTGCCACAGTATGGTTGTGGTTAGGTGATATTCAAAGGAGTTGCTCTGGGGTGCAACTCCTTTGAATATCGCTCTGGACACACCCCTGTGCAACTATTTTGTGCAGCGCAAGGGTTTGCGCCACAGAATAGCGCAGTTTGAATATCCAGCCTCATGTATTTAAGTTGTAAACAGTAATTAGATAGTTATGCGGCATACATGAAAACATGTCAGAGAAATGGATTTTAAAAGGTGGTGGCACAATTGTGCCTTTCGACAGTCATACATTTATTTTGCTCACAGTGTCCTTGTCATAGTTGAAAAGTCAGAATAGCATTGAAAGTACTGTATTAAGAAATTATTATTTTTTTCAGCAGGAAACCATTAGTTATCCAGCAGGAACAAGGCAGTCTACAAAATCTGACTTCAGTGTCATATTGTTATTATACAGAATTGCATGTTTTTTCAACCCAAAAATATTTCTGCAAATAGAATGGAAATCTGTCTTACCACCTAGGATGCCAAGTCAAAAAGGAGGGAGGAGAAGTTGTATGTCCATATTAATAGCTAACCAGAAAACCAATGGAATCTCTCAATTTTATTTATTTATTTGTTTGTTTATTGTTTTTGGAAACAACCATTGAGAAGGAACTCTTTTACAAAGGTTCCACGTCAGGCAACATAGTACAGGAAGCAACTTAGTACACACAATACAGGCTGATTTGTTTACCACAAAACATATGAAAAGGACAATTCTAGATGTCTACACAAAAAGGAGTATTGCCATTATTAGAAAAATATGTGAACTTGAGAGGTGGTCATCAGGAACATTACATGTTGTTTTAAATTAAAAGAGAGGAGGAAGCAGTCTCTATGCGAGACCTTGTCATCAGTTAGGAAGAAAGAGTGAGGAGTAAGCATGGACGATGCAGAAAGGTGATGGGGGAGCAAGTGGGAGGGGAGGCAGAGTGGAGTGGGTGGAGGTGGCAAGGAAGAAGGACAAGAAGAGGAGTAGGATGACGAGGACAGGTAAGTGGGTGGGAATGGAGCAATGTTGTGGCTAGAGAAGGGTTGGGCAGTAAAGTGAAAGGGTGCTGGATGGGGGGGAATTTGAGCAGACTGGTGAGAATTAAATAGTAGAAGAACAATCCAAGGGTCAGATTTAAGGGGCAAGGGGGCTTTGGGGCCGATACATATTCTGTCCTATCAGACAAGTTTATTTTCCCACTAAAAGTTATGTATGTTTCAGAGTCAATTGACCAATGGTGAAGTTTCCAGAACACATAATACAAATACATTTAAGGACTGGATGATATTGGTTAGCAGCATCCAGTCAGGTGCTTTAAAAACGATTAGTGCTACTGTAGCTGACTGAGTAACCTGCCTCTTGACAGTTAGACAAAGAAAGTCAAAGTGTCACTTGGAGCAGGCTGTTGACAGAGAGAGACAAACATTTTCGCATTTGCTGCTGGCTGCACTTTCTGTGAAAGGGTTGAGCATGGCAGAAAGCTACATAAATACTGTTTGGATTCTCAGGAGTTCAATTGTGCAAAGTGCTGCACAGTTTGTCAGAAGGAGTCGTTTTAGGAATGACTTACAGTTGCCAAACTGTGATGTCTACTTGTTTGCTAAGGGCAGTATGGGGTAAGAGCAGCTAATGCCAGCTATTCACTGCCTTTTAGATAGTTAGTCTCAGCCAGACATACTTCAAATCCATCTCAGAGGTAATGACGTGGGCCACCAAAGGGGTGTAGCATTGACTGAAGCAGCTAAATAAGACTTGACTGTACTTACAGTAATGTTACCTGCGTGTACGGTTCTGTATTTAGACATTACAGAGCAGATGATCTGAAAAGGCCAGCAACATGCACCTGGAATTTAAAGATCACATAGAAAGATCAACATTCAGATATCTGGCTTCCTTTGTGATCTGGGCATATACACTGTATGTCACCCCAACGTTAAGTATTTCAAAAATTGGCTATATTTAAGATGCTTTGCACCTCTTGCACACTGGCAACAGAATTTTCCTTGGGGGCCTCCGATCTGGTATCTTAACAGTGTCGTGAATGTGTCGTCACATTGATCAGCATTACCATCATGCCACTCCACACGTCTCTTTTCACAGCCAAATACATCTTTGTCAAAAAATAAAATATACACCTGCAGAACATACATGTTACATTTTAATAACCTATTTTTTCTCTTGTTTATCTTGTTTTTATATCTCAATTTTTTGGTGATAAATTTAGTAGTATGCAGTTTGGGCAGATATTTCACTTTAGAAATGGAGCAGGGGCACTGGTGAAGAGGTCTTTCTTAATCTGATTGAACAGTACAAGCATTATGAGAGCTCAGTCTGCAGACAGCCATGGTGGTGTGCAGAAGGCTGTGCAGGCTGTTGACTCTCGGGGTTGGGATTGGTGGAGGGGGGTTGTGCGACAATACCTGCTAGGATGGGGTGGTGGGGGTCTACTAGACCATGGGGAACCACTAGATGTATGATACAGGCACATGGGAGTTCAGGAAGGGGGACTGCTACACCACCACTAATAACTGTTTTTTTTTTTACTGGTATTTTCTCTCCCTCCGGTATGGGTCAGTCCTTCCTCCTGCCATCCATCCAGCCCCATCCCCTGATCTTCAGGCACCTACCTTAAACTGCCATGGGTTACTCTCCATGGCAGTGTGGTGGGGAGCCCCCAACTTGAACCACCAGGACTGGATCCAGCGCCGAGAGGTGCCTTCTCGGGGGTGGCACCTGCAGTGGATGGCAGTCATGCCTTTCAACCCAGACCACTGTTTTCTGATTTTCTGTGGAGGGGAGCACATAAGTCAACAATGGCAAAACCATGCACTCATCTGCTTGCAGCATGCCAAGTGGCTCCTCTGCCTTCATGTCCGACTGTACAGGACCCAGTGTGCCAAAACATCTAGCCTCCACTAAGTGTCAGGCAGGTGCTGGTCTTTGCTCCCCACCCTCCCCTTGAGAGAAGAGTTGTTCTACAGATGCTCGATCCTCTCCTATCCTGGCCACCCCTTGGCGACCTGCTCACACCACTAACATGGGTCACTGCATAGCAGGAGGTAAGGCATCACTGCCTCAGCCCTCCACATCACTGGGCCAGCTATAACTGTATTTTCAGCTATGTGGGGATTGGGCCTTGTAAGTGACTGCTAGATCACCAGGGCATACTTTTTTTTTATCTCTGTGGGGATCTGGGCTAGGGAAGGCCTGCTAGACAACCAGGCTTATGTTTTTGTTATCTATGTGGGGATCAGGGCTAGGGAGAGACAGCAGGACCACCAGGGATGTATTTTTAACATGTGAGGGGATCAGAGCTAGGGAGGGACCACTCTACCCACAGCCTTTGATGGTGCATGGCCATGGTGCGGGACTCTCCTCTGCACAACATTAAGGGCTGAGTTTCAGAAATGTTAAACTCTGCTGCACTAGTGGCCATTTAGCACTTCTGAAAACTCAGTATTGTGATGTGCCACAGATGCATGAGAGTTCCATCATTTACAAGTGAATAGCGTGATATTGTGCATGATGGCATTATCAGAGATATGCCACTAATGCATGGCCTTTGAATATGGGCATGCTCCTGACAGATGGTACTATTCTGAATTAGGGCAGCACAAACACAGTTTGTACCTTGCTAATCTTCTGAATATTGGTCCCCAGGAGTCTACACACAAGGGAGAAGTTACATAGTTCATTCCATTGACAGCGGAAGTTATGTGAGGCAAATTATTGGTATGTGCACAAAAGGTATACAGCAGAAATGAATCAGCAGAATGAGTGTGTTAATCACCCTTGTATAGTGCAAGGTGGTGGTGGTGGGGTGGGGGTTTACTATGTAGCCATGTCAAATAAATATGTCACAAGAAATATATAGAGACAGGTACATAAAAAAAACCTGATATAGTCACTTAAAAAAACATTAATCTTAATAGATCGTCATACTGTTACATATTAAGTACTTATTTCCTTTTTTTTTGTTTCTTTCACACCAGCCATAATGTCTAATTATTGGAAAGATGAGGAGGTGTGTGCCCTGGTTGAGGGCATCAAGAGACTCATCTGACCAAACATTATAATGCAAGGGACTAACCTGCAGCACCATATGATGGGAATAAAGTGTGTCACTTCTTGGGTGACAAAGGCATTTAGAAGGATGTTGAATCAGGCTGCTATAAATGGAAGCAGATGTGGCAGAAAATTTACTAGGCAAAAGTAACTGGCAGTGTCCAATTATGGGACAGGACTGGTATGAGCTGGAAAAATAGATGTGGGAACAGGCAGGATAGCCTGAATTTAGAGACTAGCGTCATGGTAGTAAGTACACATGTACAATCCTACAAGTGAAACAGAATGAAAACAATTATCTGCTATGGATATTATCGATGCCATACAATAATTCAATAAGTTTAACAATACTGTGAGTAAAAAAAAACATGTCTTTCAGCAGAATCAGTAGCAGCACATAACTATATAAGTTTATATGTGGGACGGGATATTCAAAGGGGTTGCGCCTGGCGCAACAGAGTTGCACTGGTGCAACCCCACATTGCACCCCAACAGGATATTGAGAAGGCCGCCTGGTGCAGTGCAAATCTCGATGCCCCAGGGCACAATGTAATTGTATGCAGCACAGATGCAGGGGGCGTGCCATGCATATGTGGCACATCCCGATATTCAGCCTGGGATGGGCAGCGCATATGCAGGAGCAACACTGCAGTGCATCACAATTGAGGGCTCAAAGATGAGCCCTTGAAGAGTAGGAGCAACTCCAGGCCACCCACAGGCAGGCTGCTGTATTGCAGGGTGCAACACAACATCCACCAGCTGTGGGTGGTCATCCGCCCACCCTGAACACCGTCCACAAGCACACATGGCTCCCTGGTAGTCCAGTGGCCCCCCCATCCATTGCCACAATTGTGGTATATGTATCTGATCCCATACCCTGGTGGACTAGGGGTCCCACCTCCCTCCTGAATCACTGATCATGGTAAAGCCCTGTTGAAGAAAGCCCAGGTGGACTAGTGGTACCCCCCCACCCGTTGCTGCACTCTCAGTGCAGCACAAGATCAGACTTCCCTGGTGATCCAGTGGCACCCCCCCACCCCTCACCACCCACACAGATCCCCTTGCCCACCCTGCTCCCCCCATCATCGGCGGATGGCTGCAACCCACCCACATACTGCCCGGCCGCCCACTGAATGACAGGTACAGTATGGGCTGTAAGCCCATTTTTCCACAGTGTGGACCACTGGGCTTGCACGGCATACTGTACTAGATAGTTCCAATTATGTGAATGAATCATTCTCATATTTGGGACTGTCTAGTACAGTATGCCCTGCAAGTCCATTGGTCCACACTGTGGACCAATGGGCTTACAGCCCATACTGTACGTGTCATTCGGCGGGTGGCTGGGTGGTATGCGGGTGGGTTGCAGCCACCCCCTGATGATGGGGGAGCAGGTGGGCAAGGGGATCTGTGTGGGTAGGAGGGGTGGAGGGTGCCATTGGATCAACAGAGAAATCTGATCTTATGCTGTACCGCAGACACGGCAATGGGTGGGGAGGTACCGCTAGTCCACCAGTGCTTTATTCAACAGGGCTTTACCATGATCAGGGATTCGGGAGGGGGGGGTCCATTAGAATACCAAGGATAGTTGCACTATTCAGTTACCATGATCACGGCAACAAGCGGGGGGGACCACTGGACTGCCAGGGACTGTCTCATGATACCTTTCCCTCGATCGCAGCTATGGGGTGAGGTATGCCCCAGGATCCCACTGCACATGTCACTCTGTGCAGGGTACCAGGTGCAATTTGCCAGGCTGCCCTGTGCAAGGCATGCTAATGGAGCCATAATGACATGCAAATTGCCCCATTTGTGACTTACAAATATTATGGCCTCATTGGCATACCCCCGGCTGAATATCACTGGTGATGCACCTAGCACAACTGCACATGTGCTTGTGAATCCCCGTGTTCCCTATCTGTGGCTTGCACTGGCGCAGTGCCACTGCGCCATGAGTTGCATGTGTGCCAACTGTGCCATATTCAATGGTACTGCACCATGGCGCATCACCGTTGAATATCTCCTGGTCCTGGCCCCAGCGCAGCCCAGTTGCTCTGCTCCCAGGCTTGCGCCTCTGCCCAGCGCAGTTTGAATATCTGGGCCGTGATGTACAGTGGTGTCAAATATATGCGGTATGACATCTGCTAACATTTTTAAATGCAGTGATATGATTGTTTCAATGGTAGTAGTTACTAAATAGGCATACAGTTACAATAAAATGTAAACAAATGTCACGGTGCAACCATTTATAGTGGGAATGTTGAAAAAAATGTGTTTTAATTTCTCATTTATTTATTTAGTAATTTGGTAACAACCAATTGTCAGACACAAGGTATATACACGTGTCTTCAACCATCTGGAAGTTAGTGAAACACCTTGCATTACAATATAGCCTGTTCTTCTAACTTCCTATCTATTGTGCCAATAAAAATACATTTTGTTCTCAACATGGGTAACTGATAAGTTTTCTTTATATATTTCTCTGTATACACAGGACAGTTGAGCTTCCCTGCCACAGAAGGAAGAATCCAATTTGTACCAGTCCCTAGCAACCAGATGAAGGAGGATCCTGCTTCTGATGAGCAGATGCAGATTGTTGAGCTTGATGGTATGTAACAGCAGGCACAGAATAGTACAATATACAAATATGATCAATGAAAGCATGAAGTAGTTTACTTATTCCTCCATTATGCAGTTAAGACAAATAGTGTATGTGGTATCGCTGAATGCATCTTATGGTGTTTATCTTCCTGACAGATCTGTGATGTCTTAATTCTTCATGAGTGGTGTTAGCATGTATGAGGGACCAAGACATTGTATGTGTCAAATGAAGAAAACATTGCATGACATAGGCATCCATTTCATGGCTGGTGCGTACAACTATTGTGTGAACCACATCAGATGAGCAATGCAATTGCTTTGATTATCGTTTATAATTCATTGTCCCATGACACACCATGTTGTTCACTGTAGCAATAGTAGCACAACAGCATGCAACCCCACATACAAATCCCCCCACCCCACTCCTGGAATCACCCTTATGCGTTACAGCAGCACATCCATATGCACAGCACTTTACTATAACGTGTCTAAACAGACATTTGTGCAGCCATGGCTATGGCTGTACCTAAAAACCAAGGTGGCACTTAATATATAGCAGTAGTTCACCCACCCCACCCAAGCTGCAATAATTAACAGCATACAGTAGTGACATATAGCAGCCTGGTTTTCTGATCACTGTCTTATAATCAACTACAAGAAAACTAAATCCATGATCTTCACCCACCGCCAAAACCCCCATTGTCACACTCCATTAGTTGTACTGGACACCCATGGCTCAACTCTGGAGCAGGTCTCATGCTTCAAATACCTTGGAGTCACCTTAGACACCTCCATCTCCTACCACTCTCACATACATAATGTCTCCTCCTCTATTAACATTAGACTGGGGATCCTTTACAGGCATAAGCACTGCCTACCCCCCCCAGGCCATGCATCTTGCTGTGTCCTCATCTATCCTGTCCCTGGTGGACTACAGAATAGTCATTTATGGGTCAGCTGACCAAAGTGCCCTACGCAGCATTAACCTCACCCTCAACAAAGCTTGCCGACTAGTCACAGGATGTGACAAGTTAACTCACACATGCAAGCTTTATAAACTTACTGACTGGCTAAATTTCCAAGGCAGGCTTAAGAACTATACCTGCCTCCTTGCCAAAAAGATACAACTTAAGCTAGCCCCAATTGGCCTCCACCCCACTTATTCGCACAGCACCCCCATATAAGCGCACAAAGGCACTCAACACACCCCACTGTACTAGTCCCACACTGCAGAACTTCTCTTGGACAAAGATCCTTCCGCTATTGTACCCCACTGTGGCTAAACAGATTACCATCCTCCATCGCCTTGGCCCAAAGTCTCAACCAATTCAAAACTAGTCTCAAAACCCTACTCCTGTACTCTACAACCTGTGTCTGTAATTAAACCCCCCGCACACATTTCTATCCATCCTCTCTGAACCTCATACCAGGGACTTATGTTACCCAAGAGCCTAATCTATGTCTCCCCTTCATTCTCAATCCCCCTGTCTAGATTCTATGACTCTGGTTCCCTCAGATCCTACGTAACTGTATCCTGCCTAATCTCTGACCCGGGACCTTACTTATGCTCCCTGCTGATGTAACCCACAAACTACGCTTAAGCCAGGACTGTATGACCTTCTATTATTTCATTATTGCTGAATGTGTATTTTATTATTATTTCATTGTTATTGAATGCATATCTTTATTTCTGTATTTTCTTTGTACTTCTTACTTTTGTATGACGTGGAGCCTTTCCAAAAGAGTCTATGACTCAAAGGATTGTAATTCTGATTCTATTCAATAAATAATTAAATAAAAAATACAGTAGCAACAGTGTACCAGAAGGCAACAATGGTGTGCTGCAGAAACATACTCAGGTACTGTACTCCAATATGCCACAAGCTACAGCAAGCATCCCTTGCTGGGATTCTGTACATTCTGTGTTTTCTGAATTGTGATAGGTAAGTGCTAATGAGAGGGTGTGTGTGCAAACATGGACAATACTGTGATATCTTACATTTGTACTAGTTAGCATATGTGATAACAATGAAAGTAAGGTATTTGTCATGCAGTTGTGCTGTGCACATTTTCAGTTTATTGCAGCTGAAGAGTGCAACGGTATACAAACATGTGATCTTTAATATGTGGCTAACAAATACTGCCAGTATATTTAACATCCTAGCATCTCAGAAAGGTTTCTATTGTGACCTCTTATGCCACAGTGGGATATTACCCAAATAGCTATGCCACATATGTACTGAAGTATCGTATAGGTAAAGAGTGTATATTGTTTCATAGCTTACAGATAGTATGAATCAGGCACAATAAGAAATACAAGTATGACCTCAATATGAGCAATATAATGTGTATATTATTGAGATACTATTAACATGTGACTGAATAAGTGACATGAACCTACAGCAGTAGCCGGAGACATTGCCAGCTATTGCCAGATATTTCATGAAATTTCTGAAGAGTTTCTCTCTGCTGCCCCTACTGTGGAAATGTAGAAAGCAAGAGATATTTCTGGAAATATCACAGAAATTTAGGGAAATATTTGGCAGTGTCTGTGGCTGCTACTGTATTACAGGCCAGAAAACTGTGGCTGTCAGCCATGTGATGATTTAGTAATTGAGGTTTCAGTTAGTAGATAACAATATAAATATTATCATAATGGTGCTTCATGATAATTATCTGTACACTAAATGTTATACTGACTCAATATCAGGCAGTAATGATGAAGGGTAATACAGTATGTAAGCAATAACACCTAACAGGGATGGAGGTACTGGGCTATACCAGACCTCCCAGGGGCGTAATGAGGGCTAACACCATCGGTGCACCCCTTTATGTCGACACCCCGATGGCAAAACAGGAAAAAAGACCATTACTGTGACATTCATGGTAATGGTCCTTTTTCTGTGTTTCACCTTCCTCCAGTGTTCCACCCCCTCCCCGGACCAACTCCGTCCTAGAGTTGGAATCCTAAAGTCTGGCGGGTTTGGGGGCAGAGCCCCCCGCATGGAGGGTGTGGGGGGGTATAACCCCCCACAGAAAACACCCTTAAAACAGGCAGCACAATACCTGTGTCGGTATTGTGCCAACGCTGTGGGGGAGGTTGGTATTGTCGCTGTCAACCAAACTTGGTGCTTCCCAACACCGTAGGTGGAGGGCCTTATAGCCCCTGGAATGTCCAGTATACCCCATATCACCCACCCTGGAGGGTATTATTGTTCTTTAAAAATGAGTATAAGTCTAAATTTAAATTAAGTATTAAAATAATAAAGAATTCACTTTAAAAACGGCCTCTGGCCAGAGCTAGTATGGCTGCAGCTGAGATTGTGCATGGAACATGGCTCTGTCTGTCGTGTCCAAGATGGCTGCTAGAGTTGAGTGCACATGTGCAGAGGACTCCAGCAGCCATATTGGAAATGGTAGACTGTGCCACCATACCGCCAGAGTTCAGTGCACATGCACAAGTTGTTGCGAATGCACACTTAACTCAGGTTGCCATCTTGGACATGACAGACAGTGCCAAGTTCTGCCAGAACTGATGGACAAAACAGTGCATGAACATGCAGTGATTTCCATTCACCTCCACTAAAACAAGTCAGTTCAGTATCCGGAAAGTTCCCTTTCCACTTATGTACTCGCAAGACGTCTGCAGGGCTACACCCACTGCAGCCATAAAAATGAATAGCATGAATAGAAAAACACAGTTTTTTTATTAAAATACTACCTCCCTTTGAGTGCTGTTCTGTTTTCTGCTACTCCCCCTTCTGTGCACACACACAGAGACATTCTCTTCTTGCGACCCCCTCCCACCACCACCAGCAGAAGAACTGATAGTTTCTACAAAATTTTCCCCAACCCAGCACACACAGAAGTAGCTTCATTTTTGGTAGCTAATTGATGTAGTGCAGTCACCACAGTAGGAGATCAAGAGGCTTTTATTCTCTCCCAGAGATGGTGACATGCTACTGGTTGAAAGTGAGTGAGTGGAAAGCCAGCTGGAGTATGGGGTCGCAAGTGCGTGGTCAGCTGTCAGAGAGTCATGCTATCAGAAATCCATGTGGTTAAACCCTATTAATGGCAATGGAATAATGATAAATGTCAGGCATTTTCCTATAATTGGGTCTATTAAGATCTGGATAAGTATTCCATGTATTTTTTTTAGTCAAAACCTCAACAAACTATATATTTTTGAATTCCTAACTTATTATTCTTTTAATTTAGCTATACGTTGATAGTATGGAAACAATGTAATGTCACATGATCAAATCCAAAATGGTCACCATGATACCCTCTAATACTACTAGCTCACTGACCATGCCCCCCAGTGAATACTTGGGTGTAACATCTAGATTTCAAAATACAGGTTTATTGGCAAAATACGTGTTTTATAAAAAAAACATGCAAGTATGACCATAAATTATGCCTTTTCATGGATTGTTGCTTTTTATTCAAATATGTGTGTTGGGCCCAATTCAGGCATGTGGAGAACTGCCTATATCACTGTGTTCTGTAAGTCACTAAATCCATGTAGTAATGATAAGAAATAGACAGAAATACTTGTCAGGGTGCTTGAGGAGTAAAACAAGACTTAGAATGGGCCAATGACTTGATGCCTAGGGTCACATGACCCAAAAAAAGGATGGCAGCCACATTCTTGTCATTTACAGCAACAAAACATACCTTTTGCTTATTTACATGGATAAATACATGTGAAATATTGAATAGGTGTGATGTTTAGCTATTTGAAAATATACAGGTGCCTAGATATACTTTCTGATCTGGAATGTTATACTGCACCCCCAGTTTATCTCAGACAGGGTGCCATACCTCACTACAAGGGCTGTGACCAATTCAGGCATGGGTTGTGCCATCTATGGCACTATGTGCTATATGGCACTAAATCAATGAAGTAATGGCAGGACATAGGCAGAAATACTTCTCAGGGTAGTTGAGGAGTAAAATAAGCCACAGAATGGTCAAATGACTTGATGCCTTGGGTCACATGACCCAAAACAAGATGGCAGCCACTTTTTAGTCACTTACAGTAACAGAACACACCTTTTACTTATTTACATGGATAAATACATGTGAAATATTGAATATGTGTGATATTCAGCTATTTGTTATATATACAGGTGCCTGGATATAATTTGTGATCTGGAATATTACACTGTACCCCCACTTTGTCTCAACTAGAGTACCATACCTCACTTCCAGGGCTGTCACCAGTTCAGGCCTGGGGTGTGCCACATGTGGCACTATGCGCTACATGTCACTAAATCAATGAAGTAATGGCAGTAAATAGGCAGAAATACTTGTCAGGGTTGCTGAGGAGTAAAACAAGCCATAGCATGGGCAAATGATTTGATGCATCAGATCACATGACCCAAAACAAGATGGCGGCCACTTTATAGTCATTTACAGTGACAAAACACACCTTTTGCTTATTTACATGGATAAATACAAGTGAAATGTTGAATAGATGTGAAGTGTAGCTGTTTATTATAGATACCAGTGCATGGATATAATTAGTGATTTGAAATGTTACACTGCACCCCCAATTTATCTCAAATAGCATACCATACCTCACTACCGGGGCTGTGACCAGTTCAGGCCTGGGGTGCACCATCTATGGCACTATGTGCTATATGTCACTAAATCAATGAAGTAATGGCAGTAAATAGGCAGAAATACTTGTCAGGGTTGTTCAGGAGTAAAATAAGCCATAGAATGTGCAAATGACTTGATGCCTTGGGTCACATGACTCAAAACAAGATGGTGGCCACTGTAAAGTCATTTACAGTGACAAAACACACCTTTTGCTTATTTACATGGATAAATACAAGTGAAATGTTGAATAGGTGTGATGTTTAGCTGTTTATTATAGATACAGGTGCCTGGATATAATTACTGATTTGAAATGTTACACTGTACCCCCAGTTTATCTCAAATAGCATACCATACCTCAACACCAGGGCTGTGACCAATTCAACCCTGGGGTGTACCACCTATGGCACTATGTGCTATATGTCACTAAATCAATGAAGTAATGTTAGGAAATAGGCAGAAATACTTGTCAGTGTAGTTGAGGAGTAGAACAAGACATAGAATGGGCCAATGACTTGATACCTAGAGTCACATGACCCAAAGCAAGATGACGGCCACATTCTTGTCATTTACAGTAACAAAACACACTTTGTGCTTATTTACATGGAAAAATACATGTGAAATATTGAATAGGTGTGATGTTCAGCAATTTCTTATAGATACAGGTGCCTGGATATAATTACTGACCTGGAATATTACACCGCCGCACCCCCATTTTATCTCAACTAGGGGTATTATACCTCACTTCCAGGGCTGTCACCAGTTCAGGCCTGGGGTTTACCACGTATGGCACTATGCACTACATGTCACTAAATCAATGAAGTAATGGCAGTAAATAGTCAGAAATACTTGTCAGGCAAGTTGAGGAGTAAAATAAGCCACATAATGGGCAAATGAATTGATGCCTCTGGTCACATGACCCAAAACACGATGGCAGACACTTTATAGTCATTTACAGTAACAAAACACACCGTTTGCTTATTTACATGGATAAATACAAGAGAAATGTTGAATAGGTGTGATGTTTAGCTGTTTGTTATAGATACAGGTACCTGGATATAATTTCTGATCTGGAATATTACAGTGCACCCCCACTTTGTCTCAACTAGGGTACCATACCTCACTACCAGGGCTGTGACCAGTTCAGGCCTGGGGTGTACCACCTAAGGCACTATGTGCTATATGTCACTAAATCAATGAAGTAATGGCAGGAAATAGGCAGAAATACTTGTCAGGGTAGTTGAGGAGTAGAACAAGACATATAAAAATGGGCCAAGGATGTCATGCATAGGATCACATGACCCAAAACAAGATGGCAGCCACATTCTTGTCATTTACAGTAACAAAACACACTTTTTGCTTATTTACATGGATAAATACATGTGAAATATTGAACAGGTGTGATGTTCAGCTATTTGTAAAGATACAGATGCCCGGATATAATTTCAGATCCGGAATGTTACACTGCAGCCCCAGTTTATCTGAAATAGGGTACCATACCTCATTACCAGGGCTGTGACCATTTCAGGCCTTTGGTGTACAGCCTATGGCACTATGTGATATATGTCACTAAATTAACGAACTAATGGCAGGAAATAGGCAGAAATACTTGTCATGGTAGTTGAGGAGTAGAACAAGACACAGAATGGGCTAATGACTTGATGCCTAGGGTCACATGACCCAAAACAAGATGACGGCCACATTCTTGTCATCTATAGTAACAAAACACACCTTTTTCTTATTTACATGGGTAAATTCATGTGAAATATTGAATAGGTGTGATGTTCAGCTATTTGTTATAAATACAGGTGCCTGGATATAATTACTGACCTGGAATATTACACTGCACCCCCATTTTATCTCAACTAGTGTACCATACCTCACTCCCATGGCTGTGAGCAATTCAGGCCTGGGGTGTACCACATATGGCACTATATGCAATACGCCACTGAATCAATGAAGTAATGGCAGTAAATAGGCAGAAATACTTGTCAGGCTTGTTGAGGAGTAAAATAAGCCATAGAATGTGCAAATGACTTGATGCCTTGGGTCACATGACCCAAAACAAGATGGCGGCCACTTTATAGTCATTTACAGTGACTAAACACACATTTAGCTTATTTACATGGATAAATGCAAGTGAAATGTTGAATAGGTGTGATGTTTAGCTGTTTGTTATAGATACAGGTGCCTGGATATAATTACTGATCTGGAATGTTACACTGCACCCCCAGTTTATCTCAGATAGCATACCATACCTCACTACCAGGACTGTGACCAATTCAGGCCTGGGGTGTACCACATATGGCACTATGTGCTATATGTCACTAAATCAATGAAGTAACGGCAGGAAATAGGCAGAAATACTTGTCAGGGTAGTTGAGGAGTAGAACAAGACATAGAATGGGACAAGGATGTCACGCATAGGGTCACATGACCCAAAACAAGATGGCAGCCACATTCTTGTCATTTACAGTAACAAAACACACTTTTTGCTTATTTACATGGAAAAATTCATGTGAAATATTGAATAGGTGTGATGTTCAGCTATTTGTTATAGATACAGGTGCCTGGATATAATTACTGACCTGAAATATTACACTGCAACCCCATTTTATCTCAACTAGGGTACCATACCTCACTACCAGGGCTGTGACCAGTTCAGGCCTGAGGTGTACCACCTATGGCACTGTGTGCTATAAGTAACTCAATCCATGAAGTAATGGCAGTAAATAGGCAGAAATTCTTGTCAGGGTTGCTGAGGAGTAAAACAAGCCATAGAATGAGCAAATGATTTGACGTCTTAGGTCACATGACCTAAAACAAGATGGTGGCCACTTTATAGTCATTTACAGTAACAAAACACACCTTTGGCTTACTTACATGAATAAATACATGTGAAATGTTGAATAGGTGTGATGTTTAGCTTTTTGTTATAGCTAGAGGTGCCTGGATATAATTTCTGATCTGGAATATCATACTGCATCCCCATTGTATCTCAAATAGGGTACCATACCTCACTACCAGGACTGTGACCAATTCAGGCCTTTGGTGTACCACCTATGGCACTATGTGCTATATGTCACTAAATCAATGAAGTAATGTCAGGAAATAGGCAGAAATACTTGTTAGCATTGTTGAGGAGTAAAATAAGCCATAGAATGGGCAAATGTCTTGATGTCTTGGGTCACATGACCCACAACAAGATGGCGGCCACTTTACAGTCATTGACAGTAACAAAACTCACCTTTTGCTTATTTACATGGATAAATACATGTGAAATGGTGAAAATGTGTGATGTTTCAATGTTTGTAATAGATATAAGTGCCTGGATTTGATTTCTGATCTGGAACATTACACAGCACCCCCAGTTTATGTCAAATAGACTACCATACCTAACTACCAGGGCTGTGACCAATTCTATGGCAGTAAGTGCTATATCTCACTAAATCCATGAAGTAATGGCAGGAAATAGACAGAAATACTTGTCAAGGTTGTTAAAGTGTACGACAAGCCATAGAATAGGCAAATGACATGATGTCTTGGGTCACAAGACTTAAAACAAGATGGCGCCACTTTCTAGTAATTTACAGTAACAAAACACATCTTTTGCTTATTTACATGGATAAATATATGTGAAATGTTGAACAGGTGTGATGTTTAGCTGTTTGTTATAGATACTGATGCCAGGAAGAGCAGCATCTGGCATGCCTGGCATGACAGCAGGTAGAGTGCAGCACCACATCGGTAGGTGTGGACAGAAGTGGGGGGAACCACACATCATTGTTCTTCTGGGAACAAATGATCTAGAAGGAAAGCAGATAGAGGTGGTTCAGGACAGCTTCAGAGAAGTATGGAAGCTATACAGAGAGGAGGGAAGCACAGTAGCATTCTCAGAAGTTCTGCAAGTGCCAAGGGCAAGTACGGGCAGAAAAAGCAGAATCATGGACTTCAACAAGTGGCTGAGAGAATGATGTGATTCCATAGGGTATGGCTGGGTGGAAGAGTGGGAAAACACATGGGAAAACACAGATCTATATGCAGGGAACAGGCTACAGCTAAGTAAGGAGGGTTCAGGGGTGTTAAAGCAGAGACTGAGGGAATTTATCTTCAAAAAGCATAATTTAAACTTGCTGTGGTGGGGGGCTGGGCAGGTGGAGTGAATCAGGAGAGGACCTCCCCAATAGAAATGATAGGGCCTACATTGTCTAGGATGGGGGAGGGGAGAGTAAGGGGGCAGCTGGGAGAGAGTCAGGGTGGAGGGTGGTATCACTAAATGCTAGGATCCTGGGGAATAAGATGGCAGAGCTGCAAGCACTGCTGGCAGAAGGAGCCATCACTGAGGCGTGGGCAGCCCAAAACCATGACTGGAACTTAGCCATCCCAGGATTTAAATTATTCAGGAGGTACAGAGAAAAAGGTAAGGGGGAAGTGGGGGGAGTAGCCATTTACATAAGGCAATGGGCTGGATGCATCAGGGATGAGGGGGAAGAAGGTAGGTCAGAAGTCATTTGGATACAACTGCATGCCCCAAAGGGGGCTACAGTCCGATTGAGGGTTGTTTATAGGCCCCCAACCCAGAGGTTCGCAGGACATCCATCTTCTGTTCCAATAGGTGGGCCTTCAGGCATCTGATGTGGGTCCTGCTGGTGAAGCCTCTGCAGGATCTGCAGGCAGCACTATCATGGTCAGGCCCCAGACAGAAGATGCACTTCTGGTGGCCGTCCTTGGATGGAATTTGGCAGCCACAGGCACACTTCATCTTCTTGGGACCAGAGGAGGAGACCGATGACAGTGAAGACATACACTGGAAAGGAGATCAGAAGAAAGGAGAAAAGGCATAAAACAGTTCGAAAAAGAAGAAAAAACTGAAAAAAATCTGACAAAATTTACTGGAACTGCAGTAGCACACACTAAGGCTTTCCCAACGAGAGTGGGTCTGCGGCAGGAAACGAACCGAGGTGGAGTCGGGGTCCACCCCTTTTATAGTGTGACCAACATCAGGGCAGAGCCGACACTGGGGGGCGATCCCCGCTGGGTACTGCTAGCTAAGTTTTTTCCAGTGGTCCTAAGGCCTGTGGCATTAGTCCTAATGGTTATAGCCTGCTACAAGAGCTCCCCCTTGAAGTAAGATCTGTAAAGTCACAGAAGTGTCAGCTAAACAAGCTATCTAACCACGATCACTATGGGAATCCAGTCTATTGACTCTGGCAACAATGATGTCTGTGACAGGGCAAGCTGCTACGGCAGAAGGCCCTCTTCTGACCACACTAGATGGTCCACTCTTGACCCCTGCATCAAGGATGTCTGAGATGGGGCAGACTGCTATGGTGGAGGCCCTCTTCTGACCACCCTAGATGGTCCACTCTTTGACCCCGGTGCCAAAGATGTCTGTCACCCCACTCCCAGGCCTAAGTAGTAGTCACCTGCCCGCCCTCCCCGGATCTGGTAAAACATTTACCAGCCCCCCCCCGACCCAAGTACAACCATCACCAGTCCTCTCTTCCTAGCCCAAGTACAGCAGTCATCAGCCTCCCCCCCGGCTCGGTTACAAACGTCACCAGCCCTTCCATTCTAGGCCCAAGTACAGCTGTTTATTACCCTCCTTCCCTCCCCGGCATGAGTACAACAGTCACCTGCAACTCACCCACAGCCCAGGTACAACAGTCACCAGCCCTTCCTCTCTGGCCTGAGTACAGAAATCACCTGCCTTCCATCCTCAGACCAGGTATGACAGTCAGGTAAGTCCCCTTCCATTTTAACTGGCCCCGGCCGGCCTAGCACTCCCTCTCACACTTGCTGCTGCCTCTTCTGCTCCTGCTCTACCAGCCAAACACTGAACAGCTCCTGCCATTCAAAAAGGGCTGATGATTCCGTCTCAGAATCCTCATGAGCCCATCCCTGCCTGCACTCCCTCATGACTGGGCCCACGAGAGCAGGTGCCTGGCGCGAGGTAACTGGGGGGGGGGGGCCTGCAGGCAGGGAAAATGAGCAGGGGAAAAAATATTTATTTTTAAAACGGAGCCCTGCTGGGGCTTCACGTTTGGGGGGGTGGGGATACCTGGCTAGGGTCACTCCTTACACCCTGGGGCACCTTCCTGTCATCCCTGCCCCAAAGCACCTGGCTGTCCCTATCTGGAGGGCACCAGGACTCTGGGGCACTACACAGTCTCCAGCTCTCTCTCCCCGGCATGGGTACAGCACTCACCTGACTTCCCTCCCCGGCTACAGCAGACACCAGCCCTCCGCCCCAGACCAAGTTCAACAGTCAACAGCCCCCCCTCCCCAGCCAGAGTACAACCATCATCAGCCTCCCCTTCCTTGCCCGGGTACAACAGTTAACAGTACTCCCTTCCTGTTCATTTGTTGAATTTTTGCTTTTGTATGGGTGCCACATTTGCATAACCTGATTGGAGTGTTTATCAGTAAGAAAGTAACCTTCATCTTATTGGACCTTGGAGGTGGTCCAGTCCAGTGTAGGAAGGTGGTAGATATTGCAACCAAGGAGGTGTTACTGCACACAATATCTGGCCCACTTATTTACTCTGGCAGGAGCCACTTCACCATTTCTTATTTGATCTGGGCTAATCCCCTACCACAGAGAAAGAATGAAACCTGCATCCTCATCCAGGTGGTCCCTGTACAGTCACCAGGTAGTGATATGAACCCAGACATGTTGACGTGGGGGTCACACAAATATATTGGAAATGTTAAGCTGTGCTGTTTAGCAGACAGTTGGAATCTTACAGAAAGATTTGATTATGTCAGTGTTTTTTTTTTCATGTTTCATTTGTATGCATAATCAAACTTGGATCATATAATTAACAGTGCATACAAATGCTGCACCATTCATGATTATTTACTACTTAGGAGTTAGTTGTATATGCATCTTTTGATAAATTGAAATCAGTAAGTCTGTTAGCTTTATCTGAGAACACAAAAGTATAACACTGATTTAAAAAGTTCCTAGCAGAAATTTGCTCAGCTCAACAGTACACATGAAGAGTAACACCTCAAATCAAGAAGATGAGAAAGAGGTTAAAAAAAGTTCACACTGGCAGTTAGAAGCATATGCCAGCTAGCCTCATATTGGATACAATGTTTAGCATAACATTCTTAGCCTGGAATTTTGGAGAGCAGGGTTACCATAGCATTTAACGAAAAGGTTACAAACCCTATGCAAAAAAGGAAGCCCATACAAACAGCTCATCTAAGTTCAAGCTTCTTTGTAAAACACAAATCATTTTCTGGCCTGAAAAGACACACTACGCTGAGGCTTGGTTTCCAATATTTGGTTAGTAACTAAATGGGAGTAGCCAAAAGCTCACATGTGTTGAAATGCTACTCATACAATAAATGCTATTGCACATGTATACCGATAATTTTTTATTGTGTGGGTGCTTCTGCTGGCTTGATGGCCCTCTTCTGGATGGGCCCTCCCCAGTTTAGTCACCTATCATCTCTGGAATTATCCTCTAGATACCACCAGGGTTGGAGGGACTAGAAAGTTTCCCAAAGCAGGATCAAGCCTGGCCTTCTCAGACAGTGGTGCCAAGCCTGTGAAGGGCCATGCATCATCCTACCTAGCAAGTTGTTTTCCTTATAGTTTTCTCTCCTGGGGCATCTGAGTAAAATGGTGCATTTGCTGGTGTCACATTATTGTGTCGGTTCTCAGCTGGGAGACAGGCATGCTCAAATGATCACATAGAAACATATAATTTGTTGGCAGAAAAAGAATGCTGAATCTGCCTTTCTTTTCTATGCTTATTTGGTCTCCTTATTACCTACCTGGTCTCAGCCCCACCCACCACACACACACTTTGATACCAGTTCTTCTTTATACCTATCTCATGCATGCTTCTAGCCAACCACTATTTTTATTCCGATTACACCCGCTGGAAGATTGTCCCATACATCCACCACCTTCTCAGTGAAGAAAATTACCATTATAATATAAAGAAACATTCAAAAACCTGCCGGACAATCGGATATTCACTGTAAGGAGCACGCACATGTGCTTTCTTTGCCATCACGTCCTAACGTTGCTGAGAAGGGGGGCAGAATGTGGGCAGATTTTCAGATCGGGATTTCTTCCGTCATGTGACACACTGTAATGAAATTACAGGTGGTTTTCACAAAAATGTATTGCACTATGTGATGCAAGAAAGATTCCCCTGGAACGGAAAAAGTGTATGATTCAACAACAACTAAGAAAAAACACACAAAAACAGTACAACACAGTAGTGGGGTGGGGTCAGGGGTGGGGGGACAGAAAACAATCCCATCACTTACTGTGGCTGTGGGATGCTGTGGTGGTCCAGCAGCAGGTACAGCATTGAAACTATTTGCTGCTGCTGTGCTTCTCTGTTCACCTACTGCTGCAAAGCACCGAACCGCTCATTATTTTCTTCAAAGCGCTGCCACACCAGACCAATGTCAGACTATGTCGCAGGGACTGTGGCGGGGTCCACTGCAGTGGGCAATCCAGGTAGTGGGGGTGGTGGTGGACAGGGTGGTGCTGGTGGCTGTGTTGGCAGTGGTGGTGAAGCAGCTGCTGTAGTAGCCCTCCTCCTGCTGCGGTGGTGACTGCGAGGCACAACTCCCACCCCAGCAGCTCCCTCGGCCACTGCCACGGAAGGGCCAGCAGAAGGATGCCTGCCCCTTCCATGGCAGCCTGCCACTCTGCCCTCTGGTGGTTCAGCATGTGGGTGCACTGACCACCGGTCCCCAAATGTGTCCCATGGGGGCCACAGTGCACCAGCACACCACCACTGTGCTGTCTCCCCCCACACAGTTAAAAAACTCCCACACTGGGGAGCTGCAGGGGGGACCACACACAGTCCTCGCACTAGTCCCACCACCACCTACATTTTCCGGGACCACCTTCTGTGGCAGTGGAGGTGGTGGAGGGGGTGCTGCTGGAGCCCCAACAGCTGCTGCTACAGGTGGTGGTGGTGATGGTAGTGGCAGAGAAGGTGGATGCGCAGCAGCCACCGGTGACACTGGTGCTGCTGCTGCTCCTGTTGCTTCAACGGAGGAAGCAACACCGGCCAGGAGTAGGGAGCGGTCCAACATAACACGACTGCCCCACCCCCCAGGGGTCCGCACTCCCCTCCTACCGTGCCCATGGGCCAGCGACTCGACTTCTCCTAGGTCCATCCTTCTGAAGTCCATGGGCCAACACACACACACAGACAGTGGACACACACACACACACACAGAGTCAGTCACACACACAAAACAAAACAAAACTTATACGAAAAAGTTCACTAACAAAAAAAAAAACATGAATACAATAGAAAAACTAAATAAAGATATAGCTTTTAAAAAAACTGTTGGTTTTCTTTTGGAACTGAAACGCAATGAAGTGGCAACAAGGCAATCAAGCACTGTAACTCCTCTCCTCTCACAAATGCTTTCTCCCTCTACAAATGCAAAGGAGAAAGTGAAACTGCTTCTGTGACTCACTTCCTTTCTGCCTGGCTAAAGCATGTGACTTACAGTACTGCAAGCCATGTGATGTATTCTCCTCTCACTTCACCTTAATTCGCGTTAAAGGCATCATTGTAACTAGAAAGTGGTAACAATAATAATGTGAAGTGAGCACTTTGCAGTGCCCACTTCGCTAGGCTCCGCTAACGCCAAGTGGCCACTTAATGCCCACTTCGCAGGTGGATTAAAATTGGCTGCATCTCTACCAGTGCTTTTGGTAAAAACGGAACCACAGTCAGATTAAATGCAAAAAGAGTTAGATCTGATTTATTCAAGGAATTAAACAACAGAGGGCATAATCGGTGGACTGATTCTAAAGCACAATCTAGTCAGAACAATTATGCATGCACTTTTGGTCCCTGCACAGTCACCGCTCTAGGTACCCAGTTGGAAGTAAAATTAGGCTAACCTGGGAATGTTGCCCTGGATGAGCCAACGTTGCAGCTGGTCGGGGCACTGTCATGAAAAGAAAAGGCATGCACGACCACATACAATTTGTAATCTGGAGCCAGGAGGCTCAGTTCATGAAAGGGATCTGCCCTCTGGTGTATTGGCAGTAGCACTGCAATCCTCACATATTGGGTTTGATGGCAGCAACTCCACTTCACCCACCTCTCAGGCTGAAGGTAGCAACTTTACAGTCCCCCCAGGTGTGATGGCAGCAGCACTATAGCACCTTCCATCTGATTGTATAGGCACATGCATTGCAATCCCCAGCACACCTCTCATGGATGAAGGTAGCAACATCACAGCCCCTCCCTATACTCCGGATGTGATGGCAGCAGTACTGTACCTTCCCCTCTAGTGTGATGGCAGCAGCACTGCTAATCCCATATTGGGTTGATGGCAGCAGCAGCACTCCCAGCACTTACCATGGGTGAATGCTGAAAAGCATCACATCCCCCCGGGGTGTGATGGCAGCAGCATTACAGCACCTTACCTCTGGGTGCATTACAGTGGCACTTCAATCCCCATTTATTAGGTTATGTTTTGATCAGCACCGCTTCAACACATCTCAGGGTGAACCATACCCCATGCATGCTGTCACAACACATGACCCCATACGGCATGCATGCTATCACACCACTGAATATCATACCATCATGCACTCCGACACACAAACTAACACCATACTCCCATGCACTCTGTCACATCACTCGACACAATATGTGCTGCCACACCACCCAACACCATACCACCATGCACTCTGGCACACGAACCAAAATCATACCCCCATGCACTATGACATTCACAGTGACACTACAGAGTAATGTAAGTTGATGCACCTAATTACTCCATACCCCATGCATGCTGTCACAACACCTGACCCCATACGGCATGCGTGCTATCACACCACTGAATATCATACCATCATGCACTCTGACACACAAACTAACACCATACTCCATACACTCTGTCATCACTCGACACAATAAGTGCTGCCACCACCCCAACACCATACCACAAGCACTCTGGCACACAAACCAAAATCAATACCCCCATGCACTATGACATTCACAGTGACACCTACACATTAATGTAAGTTGATGCACCTAATTGCCCCATACCCATGCATGCTGGTACCACCCAACAATGTGCTCCCATGCTCTGACACCTCACAGCCCATGGCCCATGCAGTGTGACCAAACATCCAAACCTATACCACCATTCATGCTGTCACACAAACCAACATCATACTGCCATGCAAGCTGACATACCTCTCCATCCCATTCCACCATGCACTGTGTCACAACACCTGACACCATACCCAATGACTGCTGGCACACAACCCACCACTATACCCCATTCACGCTGTCACACCAGCTGACACCATACACCCATGCACTCTGACACACAGAAAAACACCATACTGCATGCATGGTGTTGCATCAAACACCATAAACACACATCCTCTGACGTACATCATAACCCCATAACCACATGCAATCTGAGACACACCCAACACCATACACCATTCACGCTGTCAGAGCAATGAGCATCATTCCATCATGCATGTTGATGCTTCTCATGACCCCATACCCTTATGCACGCTGACATACCAACTAACAGAATACTGCACGCAATAATCACACCACTCAATATAATACCCTTTGCACTCTAACACATAATCTGACACCATACCCTTTTGCACTCTGTCACACCACTCTACACCATACACGTTGTCACACCACCTGACACCATACCACCCTGAACACTGTAACACAAACCAACATTATACCTCCATGCATGCTGATACACCTCCACAAGCCCATATCCATATTCATGCTGCCACACCACTCAACTCCATACCGCATGCATGCTGTCACACCATAACACTATACACACCTCATGCATACTGTCAACATCCCACCATACTGCCATGCATTTTGACACATCTCACAACCCACACCACTATACAGTCTGTGCAACAGCACCACACATCCTGCTCCATGCACATTGCCACACAAGCAAACATGAAAGTACTAGTCAAGCATGCTGACATACCCTAAAGACCAAGACTTCCCCAGCCACTTTGTCATCAACCGACACCATACTACGTATTCTGACAATGCATGCTGTCACTCCACCCAGGTTCATAACACCATGCACTCTTACACACAAACCAACATAATACCTTCATGCAATGTGACACAGCTGCAACACCATACCCCGCTATATGCACACTGAGACAACACAAACCCCACAGCCCATACACTGTCTGCTCGACACTGTCACACCATACTGCTGTCACCACATAGCACCATACCACTGCGCAGTCTGATACACTAACCAACATCATACCCCAGTGCACTAAGACATACACAGCATTACCAAGCTCCCAAGCACATTGACACACCTCACAACCTCATACCCCCATGCATGCTGTCACTCCACCCAAAACCATACTCCATGCATGCTGCCACACAGACCTGCACTATACCTCTATGTATGCTGACACACAGTGACAATATACCACATGTACACTGTCAAGCCAACTGACACCATACCCATGCTCTTTGATAGAGATGCAGTGAAATTTTTATTTCACGGGTGAAATTGGTGAGCAATGTAGCAATTTCACCTAGCGAAACATTGGTGAGGTATGACCCTTTGGCAAATTTGCGTCAGCGAATTCGACGCCAATTTCACCTGCACATCTAAGGTAAGATTAGGCGAAATTGGGCATTTAGCTGTGCTGGTGGTCACATGGTTGAGTCTAAACAGGCAGTAAGTGAGTGGCTCATTTCCTGTACCATGTACAGTATCTTGAGGAAGCAGGCAGTGTTTATACTCCCTGTGACTGCTGAGTGCACTTGTACACCTAAATTGCTTATTTTCTACTACTTTTTTCTAACTTTATTTTGTTTGTCTGTGTCATAGTTCTTATTTTAGTACCTGGTGATTGTGTTTATGTGTGTGTGAGTCTGTGTGTGTGATCTCACCCGCTGTCTCTGAGTCTCTGTTTCTTGTTTTTGTTTGTTTATTTGAACTGGTGGTTTTTGTGGATTGTGGACATAATGGAAAAGGGTGAAGACAGTGGGGGCACCTGTACGCGCGTTTTAGCTAACCATCACAAATGAAATGCCACAGCAGGGGCATTTTGCTCCAGCACCAGCACCCAGCAGCAAACTGTGCCCCCTCACCAGCAACAGTTGGAGACAGTGCCCTCTCCCCAGCACCAGGAGGATACTGTTCCTCCACCCAGGTAGCAAGAGACCGTGCCCCCTCCAAAGCAGCCAGAGGAGTCAGTGCTTGAGAAATTATCTGCGGCACCCCCTACCCCATGGCTCAGTCATCCCCAAAGTTCTCCTATCTGGGATTTTTTCTACTAAATATCGGTTGGTGACCTAGTAGTCACCTACAATCTATGCGGGCAGGAAGTGCATCGAGGAAAGTGTGGATCCCACTTTGGGACAACCGACCAGCATAGCCACATGGTCCACCACCACCTGCCGCAATGGTACCTCAAATTGCGGGAGGCGGTGGCATCAAGTGCAGCTGTGGGGAGCAGTGTGGGTGTAAGCACTGAAGGGGGAGAGCATGAGGGAGTCATGGCTGGACCAGATAAACGTCCTCGCTGTGCTCACCATACCAGAAAACAGCAGCAGTCAATAACATCAAGACCCCTCCAGGGCCCTCCCTGTCCAAAGCCAGCAGCATAGGCAGCCCCCGTTTTGCAAGAAGTGCCACATGAGGACTTATCCGCTGTTCTGTCTGAAGTCCAGCATGTCTGACAAGAGTTAAATGATTTCAGATAGGAATTTAATGATGCTTGATGGAAGATTTCCAAACTATAGTGTGATGTTTACAAAATCATGTGCATCCTGTCAGAATTCAGTGGTGGCCCCACTGGCACTTAATGTGGCAGTAGAAATTAATTTGTCTGTTTTGTTTTTGTATTTCTATCTTCCATTATGTTGTTTGTATGTCCCCCAATAAAAAAATAAAAAACAAAAAAAACACTATTTTGTCCTATTTAATCTACATCTATTCCTTAAGTCCTCTTGTTTCTTTATTTTTGTATGTGAAATACTGTTATTGACCATTGATGCTGTTGTTTGTTACTGTCTTATGCTCACTATAGAATTTGGTCCCTTTTCTTGTTCTCTCTTTCTTAGTTCTCCCCTCTCATTGCTGTATTACCCTTGTCCTCCTCAACCTGCCTGTCATCTGTTATACTTATTCTGTACCGTGTCCGTGTACCCCTCCCCTAATAAACACCTTATTCCTTTATTTGTGGTGTGTGTTACTTTTTAGAGTTGATTACACCTACAAGATTCCTTTTAACAACACAATGATGTGTAGTGCAGTTGCATCCCCTATATATTGAGTCTGCAAATGAAATGCCGGCTCCTGCCAAAGGCTGTTGGCCATCTGGGCCTTGTGCATGACTAGTGTGTGGTTTTAATTCAAACACCTTGTGTGGTGGCTTCAACTCAAGCTATATGTGAAAAACTGGGTGAGGTGGGTGAAATTTTTGCATGCAGCAGGCAATCATAGGTGAATTACGTTTCGCCTAGGCGAAAAATTTCACATAATGCAGGAATTAAATTACGCAAAATATTTCCCTAGGTGAAATTTTACAGTTTTGCACATCTCTACTCTTTGATGCACCTCACAACCCCATACTCCCATGCAGTCTGATGCAGCACCCAACATCATAGCCAATGCATGCTGTCACACCAAGCAACATCATACCACCATGCGTGCTGACAAGCCTCACAACCGCAAACCTCCATGCACTGCCACACAACCTGGCACCATACCGAAATGCACACTGACATATGTCATAAACCCATACCCCCATGCGGTCTCACACCACTCGACACCTTACATGCTATCACACCCCCCATCAACATACCACCATGAACTCTGACACACAGACATTACGCACCCATGTATTGTGACACACAGCAACACCTCATACACCCATACACATTGACACATCACTCTATACCATCATGCATGCTGACATATCTCATGACCCTATATTCCCATGCACTTTGTCACACCACTCCACACCATACATACTGTCACACCACCAGACTCAATAACACCATGACTGAATGTAGTATCCAGCAGATTCATATTTTGTGTGCCACATTTCTAGAAATCGTCTTGTCATGACATTCCTCATCACATTCTTGTTTACCCCATAACCAATGTTTTTACATTTGTTCGAAATTCCTTAATTGTATAACCCCCCCATGAATGGGGGTTCCTGAAAGTCTTCTGTGGGTATGCCAAATGCCCACTGCCAGGCCGTTATCATGTGTCTTAGCATTCTAAAAGTGATTGTGTGAGAGCGCCTTAATGCCTCTGTGCTTTGTCCCTTTAAGAGCTGCCAATAACGTCGTGCCTATTTACTCTGGGAGGGGGATGAGTGTTTCTATGCTTGAGTCCCAACCGGGTTGCCAGATAGTCTCTCCATTCTGCCATCGCTATTTGCGCAGAGGGAGCTCTGTCAGAGGCTGTACTTATTTGCTGATTGTCTATTATAGCAGTGATGGTATTGTAGTTTGTCTTACCTGCCTTCTTTGCAGCATGGACAGTTCTGTTTATCACTACCATCTTGGTCCTGGACTGCCGGAATGGGCCAATCAGAACCTTTTGGACCGAAGGGAAATTCTCAACTGCTGCAGTCAGTCAGTCTGAGTGGGAAAGCGAAAGGGTGAACAGCTCGAGATAGTCGAGCCGCAGTTTCCGTGTAGTTCACGCAGGAGAACTGTGGAAGGATTGATTTTGGTCTGCCTGCTGTCCCGGAGAGGGAACTTGCGGTTTTTTCAGACTGAATTTGAAGAGAGAGAGTGAGAGAGAGAGAGAGAAAGAGACAGAGAAAGAGAGAGAGAGAGACAGAGAGAGAGCGATATTAAAGCCACTGAACTGTGACCAGGCTTGAAACCTGCAGAAGACCGAAGATTTGCTGAACACAATCAGCCTGTCAGGACCTCAGTTACTGCTGGAATCCTGGGTTGGAGCAGAGACTCTGAAATTGCGACCGGACTGCCATCCGCCTGGTACAGTGGTATTTCCTTACTATAAATGTGCTGTGTGTTGCTAGTGGGTCGTGATTTGATTCTCCACTGTGTGATGAACTGTATTCTGCTTGCTGGAGGCTGCATCCAGCCCCACCAGACTGAAACCACATTCATCTCCACTCAGCCTGGGCCTTGAAACACTGATCCAGCTAGATTAGCCACTGCACAGAGAAAGTCATCGATGAGAGACCTGCCTGGGGATCACCCCCCTGCTCAATGCCTTGAACAGGAACGACTCCTCGGTGATTTACATGGGTCCTGCTTCTTCTGGCACTCCAGCTCATCCGCCTGCAGTCTCAATTTTGTCCTGCCTGTGTCCTGTATTGGGTATCATGAGGACACATCAGAGTAGCTCCCTACAACAACAGCTAAATCTAAAGTGTTGTCATCTGATTGCCTTGTCTTTTCCTTCTCGAACTGAGCCCTCCAGCTCCGGATTACAAATAGTGTGTGTTGTGCATGTTTCTTTCTTTCATCACAGGGTCCCAACCAGCTGCTACACCGGCCTACCCAGGGCAACGTTCCTGGCTAGCCCACCTTATTCCCACCTGGGTACCCAGAGTGTGTAGGGACTCTGAAGTGCATGCATGACTGTCTGATCAATCTAACCCTCAAGCCAATCGACCTGATTATGCCCCTTCCTTGTTCAAGCCCCCTTAATAAATCAGATCTAATTCTGTTTGCATTTAACCTGACTGTGGTTCCAGTTTGTACCAAAAGCACTGTACTGTTGTTGTTTGCTGTCCCTAACCTTGTTTTACAAGGGGTCTCCAAGGTCGAACTGGTGGAACCAGCCCTGGTGGTAACTGCAAACTGTGTGGATGATTGCATGGTGAATAAGTGTCATTGCAAAACTGATTACTGTGTGTTGTTCAGGCCACTAGAAGGGAAAGTGGGGGGTTACAGTGTCCCGGAGGGTTGGACCAAGGTTAGCTTGACCACTAACAACCCCGACCTCAGGGTGGAGGCACCCATTTCAGTACCCAGGCCCCTTAACCTGCACTAGCCAAGCAGGCAGGGGTAGTAGCCCTTGTGGTAGTGCCACCTAGGGGTTACATTTGTATGATTTTACTGTACATGTTTATGCTTCTACTGCTGTCACTTTCTTATTACTGTTTCACTCCCTGTTGTACTCCTTGAAGGCTTCAGTGCCCCCCCACACAGATTCACCTGTAAACCAGCCTTGACTCACTGTGCCTATCATAAAATCACAGAAGCCTGATGGCAGAAAAGGACCCTTCTGGCACATCAAGTTTTCCCTTCCCTCCCCTTTCATATAGCCCCCTCTCCACCTGCCCATGCCCTCCACCACAATACTCAGCCCCACATGCCTGTCCCATGCCCTCTTAAATTCCACCACTGTTTTAGCTCCCACCAGTCCATCTGGCAGTCTGTTCCAAGGCACCACCACCCTCTATGTGAAGAAATGCCCCCACACATTGCCCCTGAGTCTATTTCCTTGCAATCTGAGGCTGTGCCCTCTAGTTTTGGCTCCATCCTTCCTCCTTCCTCTTTAGCAGATCCCCTTCTCCTACTTTATTTAGCCACTTTACATATCTAAAGGTATTATTCATGTCACCCCTTTCCCTCCTTGTTTCCAGCATGTACAGATTCAGCTCCTTATATCTCTGCTTGTATGTCTTCCCCTGCACACCCTGCACTATTTTTGTTGCCCTTCTCTGAACCCTCTCCAATGCATCTACATCCTTGTGGAGATCCGGTCTCAGAACTAGACCCTGTACTTTGGTTATGACCTCACCATAGCTGTAGGGTGCATTATTATTATTACCTCCCTCCTTCGGCTAGTAATGTCCCTGCCTATGCCTGCCAACATTCCACTGGCCCTTCCCTCTGCCCTGCTACATTGGAACCCTACCTTAAGGTTTCAGGGGACTATGATCCCCAGATCCCTTTCCTGTTCTGATTTTTTTGATTTCCTCCCCACCCAGCGTGTACCCTGCATGAATGTGTTTACTCCCTAGGTACATCACAGCTCATTTCTTGGCATTAAATTTCAGCTAACATTTCCCACTCCTCGAGCATCTGAAGGTCCTTCCTCATGTCCTCCACCTGTCCTGGGTGTCCACCTTATCGCAGATTTTTGTATCATCAGCAAATAGTCACACCCTACCTCTTAAACCTTCTGCAATGTAGATGTTGAAGAGAAGCGGACCCAAAACTGAGCCCTGTGGCACCCCACTCCTTGCTCTTACCATCTCGGAGTTCACCCCATTTAGTAACACTCTGAGTTCTCCCTGCTAGCCATGCCTCCACCCAGGTTGCTATTTTCCCTCCCAACCCCATACTTTCTATCTTGCTCACCAACCTCCTGTGGGGGATGGTGTCAAAGGTCTTTCTGAAGTCCAAATAGGCCATGTCCACTGTCCTCTCTTGGTCGATTAACTGAGTCACCCAATCAAAGAACCCGGTTAGGTTGGTCTTGCATGATATCCCCTTGATGAAGCTATCCTGCTACTGTCCTGCACACCACACTCCTCCCAGGTAATCCACCACCCTCTCCTTGATTAATGCCTCCATTATGTTCCCCACCACAGACATGTGACTGACTGGGCAGTAGTTCTCCTTCAGCTCCCTGCTACCTCCCTTGTGCAAGGGCACCACGTCCACCTTCCTCCAGTTGTCCAGCACCCTCCCTGTATCCAGGGACAGGTTGAAGAACCTTGTGATGGGTGCAGTGAGCTTGCGCCTCAATTCCCTGATCACTCTGGGGTGCAGCCTGTCAGGCTCCATCGCCTTGTCCATCCTTACTCTATCTAGCTCCGCCCTGACCCTATCCGCAGTGAACGGGCTCTGATCCACTCATTTGTCCTCCCTCCCTCCTCCCTTAGACTTTGCCTTCCTCTTCCTCCATGAATACGAGATAAAGTACTTATTTAATGCATCTGCTTTACATGAGTCCTGCTCCAAGCTTATCCCCACACAGGTCTAGCAATACTCTACCCAGCCCTTCTCCTCTCCCTCATGTATCTGAAAATGTTTTGTTATCCCCACTTAATGTTTTTTCTATTTTCTCCTCAGTGGCTGCTTTTGCCCTTCTGATCTACCTCCTGCCAAACTCCTCTTCTTCCTGTACTCCTCCCTATCTTCCTCTCAGAGTGTCCTCTTAAATGTTCTGAAAGCCCTCCTCCTTTCCTTGACTGCCCCCACCACCTCCCTAGTGAACCAGAGTGGTCTCCTCCCCCCTTGCTCTTCCTGACCTTTTTTATGCACATTTCCACTGCTTCTTGAACCCCTCCCCTGATAGCTTTCCATAATTCCTCCACTGTTTCTATATTCATCTTACCTTCCATTTTTCTCTATCTTACTTATCTTATCAGAGTTCATGTGTCTGAAGTTCATGACTGTCGTACTGGTTTTGCCTGTCTCCCTTCCTTCCCTGACCCTGAACCATACCGAGCTGTGGTCGCTGGTGCCCAAGACTTCTCCCACCTGTACCTCCTCCACATTCTCCCCGTTAGTCAGAACTGCATCTAACAAGTTGCTTCTCATCATTGGCTCCCTACGTCTCTGCTCCTTGCCGATGCTGCATCTGGGATTTCCCAGTTAACATCTGGGAGGTTCAGGTCACCCACCAGTAGCAGTTCTCCTTTCTGGGCCAGCCTCATGATTGCCTGAGTTAGCCATTTATTATCCTCCTCCCCTTGTGCAGGAGGCCTGTATACCACCCCCAGCCACAGGGATTCATCCCTCTTCCTAACTAGTGTTACCACAGTAGCTCAGTCTCCCCTTCCTCCTCCTCCTGCCCTTCAGTTACACTAAAGATTTCCCTGATGTATAAGGCAACCCCACCCTCCTTGCCCTCCCTGTCCCTTCTGAGCAGTCTGTATCCTGGAATGGTTGTTTCCAAGGTGTGATGCTCTGATCACCAAATCTTATTCATTGCAACTAGATCTAGTCCCTCATCCCTCATGATGGCCTCCAGGTTCATACTCTTATTTCCCAAACTTCTGGCTTTTGCTGCTAATCCCTTCCTCCAGCCTCCCCCATTGTTCCCCCTTCACGCGTCTCCCTCTTGCCCAACAATGTAGTGCTATCCTGGGGGGCTTGTAGTACCCCAAACTTTCTTCCTTGTGGAGCAGATTCTCCCCAACCTAGTTTAAATTGTAGGTATCCGCTATCAATTCTTCTAGTTTGCTTTTTAGTACTGCCACCCCCTCCATATTCAGGTGCAGTCTGTCTGGTGCAAACAAGGTCTTGTCCCTCCACATAGAGCCCCAGTCCCCTACTAACCCTTACCCCATTTTCTCACCCCACCCCACCAGCCACTCATTGAACTTCCTTATCCTCATCTGACTATCAGTGCTTGCCCTTGGTAATGGTACTACCTCTGAAAAAAGTCACTAATTTGATCCCCTACAGTATCTAGCAAGAGCTCTGATTCTTGCCTGCACCTCCATCAGGCGATTTCTCGCCAGGTCATTCATTCCCAGGTAGAACAGCAGGTGTGTTTTCTCATCCTGTTGCTTCCCCCTTGAGGGATATAGTGAATGACCTTAGCTGCCATCATGCCAGGCAGACAATCCACCCACAATGTGCTTTTGTCCCCTCTGCCCCCCACCCAATTAATTTTATTATAGAGTTCCCCAACCGGTAGAACCCTGCTCTCCATCTCCTTATGGTTACATCTCCCTTCCATCCTACCCCCAACCCTCTGTGTCCTATTTACCACCCTATTTTCAATACCCCCTTTGACCATGTGGCCTCCCAAAGTACTGTCTTCACTCTGCGCTGCCCCCAGCTTTGTGACCTCCACAGGAGCTTTCTGCCAGGCTTCCTGTCTCCGCCTCTCTATCTGTGAACTTTTCTACTCAGTGTCTTTCTGCCCCTGCCTGTGCTCTGACTGATTTTTCCTGGGGGCCCTCACCCTTCCCTGCACCATCCTGCTTTTGCACCTCTGGACCCAAGCACACTGCCCCACCTCCTTTTGGGCTTGCCAGTTGTTCTTACCCGACTGGGCATCCCCTTTTCCAATTTTTCTGAGCCTTCATTTGTGCCTGTCTCTCCTATTTCCCCTGTGTGCTCTTTCAACTCCATTTTCCTGCTCTTCCCTCATATTTTGTGCCCCTAGTGGGGCAAATCTTTTTTTTTTGTTCTAGGCCAACTGCCTGTATATTTCTCTGGCGGATGGTCCTCCCATTGCTCTCTTCTCCCTTGTCCTCTACGCAGGCTTTGATCTCTTGTACTTTATCACCTGCCATCCCCCCTGGTTACTCTTGTTCCCTTTTCTGCCACTATCTGGGATTCCTGTATCCTCTCTGGAGCCTTCCCCTACATCCCCTCCTTACTTTTGTGCTCCTCTATTTTCCTCCTTACCCCCATTCCATCTCTTCCTTCCTGTGCCCATGTTTGCTCCTCGTCCCCCTGCAGCCCACCTTTTAACTGCACCTAGCCCCCCTAGCTGCAATAGCTCCTTCTGTGGGACCCCTCCTGTCCTTTCTGCTACTGCTCTCCCTTTTCTATCTTAGTGTCCACCTCAGCAATCCCACCTCATCCCTTAGCTGTGCAATTTGCCTACATACCATGCATTCCCCCCATTTTCCAGACTACTGTATACCCAGTACCATGGATGACCCTCTGTTCTATGGTAAGCTTTTGCATTTAGGCCCAAGGGTAAAGTGTGCCACATTTCTAGAAACGTGCTTGGCATGACATTCCTGATCACATGCTTATTTACACCATAACCATTGTTTTTGTACCTCTTCGAAATTCCTTACTTGTATGATTTTACAGTACAAGTTTACATTACTACTTCTATCACTTTGTTATTACTGTTTCACTCCCTGTTGTACCCCTTGAAGGATTCCCTGACACACCTCACCCACCCACCCATGGATGCACCTGTAAACCAGTCCAGGCTTACTGTACCTATACTGGTGACCACATTTTTAATGAATAAAATTAATGTACAGTTTGCATTTAAACCCCTTCAAACCGTTTTTGTAGTGGAGGTGCTTTTTGGTACTAAATCTTAAAACTTTCCAAGTTCTAGGGACTTCTGTTTTTAGGCCCAGTTCTGTTGGTCCCAGAGTTCTGGGCAGAAAAATTCTAGGGAAAACAGACTTGCACTTTAAAATTAGTAAAAGTCCTGGGGCAGGATTCGCAAACTGCAGCCCAAAAGCTGCAATCAGACCACAGTCAAGCACAAACTGAAAAAAATGATGTATACTGTACCTCCACAATCAAATGCAGGTTACATGCAAATGGCCATGAAGGCACCTACTGTAACTGCCTGTACATGACATCCTCAGTTGTTTTTTCAGCCTTTCAAAACAGTACCCCTAAAAAAAAACATCACAATGAAGAAACAAGCATTTGTCAATGCCAAATGTTGATTGTGCTGGTGTGTTGAGCTCGCTCACTGCCCCTCTGTCACTCGCTGAGTCTGTTTCTCCCGGTGCTGCAGGCTGCTGTTTTGTACTGGGCTCCTGCCTGTATTGGCACCTTGTTCTACCCACTAAGAAATCCGAAGCTTTCCCAACAGAGCTGCATTGAGGTAGCTCACTCCCCCTCTCTCACTCACTCATTCTGTTTCTCCTGGTGCTGCAGGCTGCCCTTTTGTACTGGGTTCCTGCCTCCATTGGTGGCTTTTTCTGCCCACAAAGAAATCCACAGCTGTCCCAACAGAGCTCCGTTGAGGGTGCTCACTCCCCCTGTGTCACTCACTCATTCTGTTTCTCCTGGCGCTGCAGGCTGCCCTTTTGTACTTGGCTTCTGACTCTGTTGGCGCCTTTTTCTGCCCACAAAGAAATCTGCAGCAGTCTCGACGATGCTCTGTTGAGCTCGCTCAGTCCCCTTCTCTCACTCGCTCATTCCGTTTCTGGTGGCATTGCAGGCTGCCCATTTCTTTTGGCTCCTGCCTGCGTTGCCACCATTTGCAGCAGTTACAATACAGCTCCGTTGAGCTGGCTCACTCCCCCTCTCTCACTCGCACATTCTGCTTTTCCTGCCACTGCAGGCTGCCATTTTGTACTGGGCCCCTGCATGCATTGCTGCCTTTTTCTGCCCACAAACAAATCTGCAGCAGTCCCAACAGAGCTCTGTTGAGCTCACTCAGTCCCTCTCCCTCACTTGCTCATTCTGTGTCTCCTGCCGCTGCAGGCTACCCTTTTATATTGGGCTCCTGCCTGCATTGGTGGCTTGTTCTGGCCAGAAAGAAATCTGAAGAAGTCCCGACACAGCTCCATTGAGCTTGCTCACTCTCCTTGACTCACTCACTCATTCCGTTTCTGCCCGTGCTGCAAGCTGGCCTTTTGTACTGGGCTTCTGCCTGTGTTGCTGCATTTTCTGCCCACAAAGAAATCAGCAGCAATCACAATAGAGCTCCGTTGAGCTCCCTCACTACCATTCTGTCACTCACTCATTCTGTTTCTCTTGGGGCTGCAAGCTGCACTTGTGTACGGGGCTGCTGGCTGCGTTGGCACCTTTGTCTGTCCACAAATAAATCCGCAGCTGTACTGACAAAGCTCCATTGAGGTCGCTCAGTCTCCCTTTGTCATGTGCTCATTCTGTTTGTCGTGGCGTTGCAAGTGGCCCTTTTGTACGGGGCTCCTGCCTGCATTGGCGTCTTTTTCTGCCAACTAAGAAATCTGCAGCAGTCCCAACAGAGCTCAGTGGAGCTCACTCAGTCCCCCTTCCTCACTCGCTCATTCTGTGTCTCCTGCCGCTGCAGGCTGCCCTTTTATACTGGGCTCCTGCCTGCATTGGTGGCTTGTTCTGGCCAGAAAGAAATCTGAAGCAGTCCCGACACAGCTCCATTGAGCTCACTCACTCCCCCTGTCTCACTCACTCATTCTGTTTCTGCCTGCGCTGCAAGCTGACCTTTTGTACTGGGCTCCTGCCTGTGTTGCTGCATTTTCTGCCCACAAAGAAATCAGCAGCAATCACAATAGAGCTCCATTGAGCTCGCTCACTACCATTCTGTCACTCCTCACTCATTCTGTTTCTCTTGGTGCTGCAGGCTGCACTTGTGTACGGGGCTGCTGGCTACATTGGCACCTTTGTCTGTCCACAAATAAATCTGCAGCTGTACCGACAAAGCTCCATTGAGGTCGCTCAGTCTCCCTTTGTCACGTGATCATTCTGTTTGTCGTGGCGCTGCAAGTGGCCCTTTTGTACGGGGCTCCTGCCTGCATTGATGCCTTTTTCTGGCCAAAAAAGAAAACTGCAGCAGTCCTGACAGCGCTCCGGTAAGTTCGCTCACTCCCCCTCCCTCACTCACTCTCTTATTCTGTTTCTTCCAGTACTGCTTTCTGCCCACAAACAAATCCGGAGCAGTCCCGACAGAGCTCAGTTGAGCTCAGTCACCCCCCCTCTCTCATTCCATCTTAATCTATCCCAAACACTGATGTCCCACAGCGACCGTGCTATTCTCCATCAGAAGTGCAAAAACATATTTTAGCCAGGATGTGAAAAATGACAGCTGTACTGTTCATAAGGAGGTGTGAAAGAATGCCACTGTTGAAAATGTGGCGGGAAAATATTACAAATTTGCGAAGATACAAGGGCGCATGGAAACAGTTGAACACATGCTTGTAACACAGTCATGTTATGGAGTTTTGACGCCAAATTTTCAACATAGTGATTTTAGGACCTCTGCTCATGAACAGTGCCACTGTCATTTTCTTAATCTGTCCTGAACACTGATTTGACACAGCGACCGTGTTATTCTGTGCCGCAACTGTGAAACCACATTTCACTCAGGATGTGAAAAATGACAGCTGTACTGCTCATAAGGAGGTGTGAAAAATTGCCATTGTTGAAAATGTGGCATGCCAATATTACGAATCTGCAAAGTTACAAGGGTGTGTGGAAAGTGTGCAATGCACACTTGTAACACAGTCATTTGAAGGGCTATCATCACCAAATTTTAAACATAGGCATTTTAGGGCATCTGCTCATGAACAGTATCACTGTCATTTTATTACTGTGTCCCAGACAGTGATTTCCCACAGCGACCACTCTATTCTGTGCCGGAACTGCACAACACATTTCGGTCAGGATGGAAAAAATGACAGCTGCACTGTTCATAAGTATGTGTGGGAAAATGGCAATGTCGAAAATATGGAGTGAAAATATTATACATTCGCGAAGTTACGAGTGTGCGTGCAAACCGCACAACGCACACTCGTAACACAGTCATTTGATGGAGTATCGTTACCAAATTTTCAACATAGCCATTTCAGAACCCCTACTCATGAACAGTGTCACTGCCATTTTCTTAATCTGTCCCGAACACTGATTTGCGACAGCGACTGCGCTATTCTGTGCCAGAAGTGCGAAAACACATTTCTGCCAGGATGTGAACAATGACGGCTATACTGTTCACAAGGAGGTGTGACAAAATGCCAATGTTGAAAAGCTGGCATCAAAATATTGCAAATTCATGAAGTTACGAGCATGCGTAGCAACTGTGCAGCGCACACTCATAAAACAGTAATTTTTGGGATTTTTCCCACCAAATTTGCAACATAGGCTTTTTGAGAGCCCACCTCATGAACACTGGCACTGTCATTTCGTTAATCAGCCCCCAAAGGTGATTCCGCGCAGTGACCACGAAATCACCTTTCCGGGCAGATTAACGCCACGACAGTTAAAGTAATCATGAGGAGGGGTCCCAAAATCCCCATGTTGAACATTTGTTGAAAAAATTCCAAAAAATGCCTGAGATATGCAGCAAAGTTGAAAAAACCCTATTTACTCCATTATACAGCTTACCGGCATTTCCTCAGTTCACGGTCGGCTTTGAAGAGTGCAGACGTGTTCCCGGTCCACGGAAGATTGTCACGCCAGACTCCAGAGGTAAGTATGGGGTGAGGGGGGTGTGGGGAGACAGGGTGTGCAGTGGGTGGGCACGGGTTGAGGAGCGGGGTGGGAGACCGCAAGGACCATTCTTTCTTTACAGGTAAAAAGACAGACAGCGTTTTACCTTCAAGGAGCATTTGGCATGCTGGGCGGGCTCCCAGCGTGTCACTGGAGACTGCTTTTGGGAGCGTGAGCCGACGGGATTGGGCACCCCGCCGGCAACAACAAAGGGGAGAATTCCTTTCTACCGATGGGGATTGGGCACCCAGTCAGCAAATAACAAAGGGGGAATCCTTTCTGCCAATGGGGATTGGGCACCCTGTTGGCAGACACTGAAATGGGGTATTATTATGCTGACGGGAGTGGGCCCCCGTCTGCAGATAAACATTGTGGGGTGGTTATATTGTTTGTGAACAGGGTGGCAATCCGCCGCCATTTTCACAAACAACATCAGGCTTGCTAGATCCGCCCTGCACAGACGGGTCGCTCCATCATTGCAGTGGATGGCTCATGCTGCAATGACGAGGCAGCTGATTTGTCACAAGTTGGAGCGAACGTTCCAAACTTGTGTCACCAGCAGCCTGCAATAGCATTGGGGAAAGCAGGACAAGCCTTTGCAGGCTATGGGGGCATTGGCCACAACAGTGCCGTGCTTCCACAGTCTGCTTCTCAGCAAGCTGTGCCAATATGTTTCTTGCACTGAGCGCAATCAACATAAAAATACAGCTTGAGTTCCTCAATAAAGCATTCATGTTTACATGAAAGGAAGCAAGATTGGTAGCCTAGTCTTCACTCCTTCCTTCACCTCTCATTTACTCACGCTACAGTCAGCATCAAGAAATGCAAACAGGAAGCGGGGGGTAGCAAATACAACAGCTTTGCTAAATGATAGAAAAAAATAGATAACATAAACAAAATAAATCTCAGTCCCCTCTTCTTATCATTCAGAACAAAAAACAAAATCAGATGAATTTCTTGCTAGAAGATGATGATCATTAGCAAAACAAAAGTGACAAACCATGCCTAGACACTGAATTTCAAGCCCCTTCATAAAGAATGAATAACCAAAACAGCAAACAAACAAATAAATAAATAATGGTGAAATGAAATATGATATATCAATCATGACAAGAGCCTTGCTTTGAAGTTCTAATACAGTCACACACAAAAACACCACATTAGTTTTAGTGAACTTGCTTTCAAAAAGTTCCTCATTGCCAAGTAAATCCTTTGGTCCACTTATCAACAGCACAGTAAAACGCATGTGCTTCCACACAGGTTCCGGGCTGATCTAAAGTTGTTATTTTGTATCAAAATTCAACTGTGAAAGAGGCTGAGCTGCTTCTGGTGCTGAGCAGATTTGAAATTGTAATTTTGTATCAAAACTCAAGTGAGAAACTGGCAGAGCTTTAGGTTCCACAAGCTAGAAAGAACTGCAGTGTTTTCACAGAGAAAGCTGAGGTATGCAATGATACATCAATTGGAAAGCAAAATGGTGTGTTTTGTTGTGTATCAAATTAAAATAAACAGCACACAAGCAATTTTTATTATTATACCTCACAGTACACATAAAAGACAAAGTAAAATGTCTCTCCTTATTAGAGAGAAAGCATATCTCTTAGGTCAGAGTGGATTTCTCTGTTCTGAGCTGAGAAACATTCCAAGCATCACAAAGGTGCTGTTTCAGGTGCTCTGAGTGAGCATTCTGCAGAGCAAAAAGAAAAAAATAATTTTGCTCACTTTAAATTGTCAGTACTTTACCATACATTAAGCTACAGAGGAAACATTTTTAACTACAGACAGGGGAAGGGGTCTAGTTACTAATAAACCATTACTTGTTTATCAAGATTAATGGGATTTAAAATAATCAGTTAAAAAGTAAACAGTGTACACTTGGGCTCCTTAGAGCGGCCAGCCATTAAGAAACATACCATGGGCTACTTAAAGCGGCCCATGCCACTGAGAGGGTTAACAGAAATGCTGAATTGCTTTCTCTGTCACTCTTCTTGAATGCTCACTAAATATGTATTTAACAGCACTTACGGGACAGTAATTGCAGTCGGGCAGAGCCAAGTGTCTGGAGATGGACTTATGATGCCATGGCAGGGATCCCTTTATAGCAGTATAAATGGGACACAAAGGTGCTGTTTAAAAAAAAATAAAAAACTGTACCATGAATTGAATCCAGTGGGAATAGATGTGCCATTCCCTCAACTACTGAGCATGGAGGGGGGACAGTATATCTCGCTAAGTGAGAGAAAGAAAATGGTGTCTCTGAAATACTGAACATTCCAAGTGCGCAGTGATTTCAAAAGGCAGCCAGAGACTGGGATTCATTATTTCACAATCTCTGTTACCGATACCAGACCAGACCAGCTAGTTGGTGGCACTAGCCAGTCAGGAGTGAGAATGCTTCCTACCCATTTTCTAAACCATGACATGTACCACTGTTCAACCAGTAGCAATACGGTATCTCTCTAGTAACATAATAAAATAGTATGTCCTTTTCTTTAATGAGTGTATTGCAGATCAAGGAACCCTCAGAGAGGACACTGGTGGTGCTACAGAAGATGCCACAGAGGGCAGGACATGACAACACCAAACCCCCTCAGAGACCCAATCAGAGGCACCACCGTGTGCTGTAGTTCTGCTTCTGGTGAAAAACAATAGAAGGAGCCTCAGCCTGGTCCATTGGGAATATCTAACACTGGACCATGAACCAAGTCTCTTGCTGTACACCATAAGTTCCTACCACTTTCGTTAAACTCCATCTTATAACATAAAGCTCTGCTTCTGACCAGTCTGCAAGTGTATCAATATACCATAGTTCTGAACCCTGTGTAGTGGCAGTACTGTTTGCAACCAGGAGGTAACATGATACTTCTACTTAAAAGCCATATAATTCCAATGTGGTGCGCATTATTGGAAGCTGCTACATATGTAATGATGGCATAAAACTTGCATAGTTGCACTGCTTTTGTGTTCCACAATGACAGTATTAATGGTTCTCAAAACCATACTATGACATAGTCTTATATGAAAGTACAGTACATATAGTCCTCTCCAAATCAAGGCAGAACCACTATTCATTCAGTTAAGTATGCGAAGCAGAATATGTCAACAACAAAATGTATAGCAGTTTTTCATAAGGTTATCTATCTGCACTGCTGTTTGGTGACAGTAGGAACATTCTATTAGTTCTTAGTGAAAAGCACAACACGTCAATCTGTGATATGGTATGAGCAGCTGCTACACAAGAATCAATTACTGGAAAGTTATATAGAAGCAATGCTACTGTGACACAGGATGTTAAAGTACTTTTTGAAAGTGCTATATCATATTGTATTACTTAGGGTCCTCTCCATATCTCAATGACTCATATTGTATTTGAGTAGCAGTATTAGAGAATGTGCATAACATCATGTGTTATGCAAGTAAATGTACCTGGGCAATTAAGCAAGCAATAAGAAATGACAAGGTGTGGGTTATGGCCTGATAAGACCATGCCCCAGGTGTGTTATGAGGCCTGAGGCACTTGCACTGAGTTTCTTTAGCACCTGGGAAGTACTCTTATCATGCCATATTCCACACCTTAGAGTGTCTTATTACACTTATAAATTGAGCCCTCATCCCATGACCCCCCCAGTAAAAAAAAATTATATTGAAAAGAAGTATGCTAAAAACTGTTAAATATGCAGAACACAGAAAAATAGTCCATCTATACTGCAGACTTGCAAATCGTATAATATCATCCGGCCACTACGAGGCCTTGGTGTGTCTCTCTCTTTCATACACTGTCTCTCCTCCAACAGACTAACACTTTTGTTTTTTTTTGTTTTTTTTTATTTCCCTTATTTTAGTTGTGTTTACACTTTGCTTTTCAGTTCTAGCCATGGCCAACTTGAGTGTGAGGGACAGAGTCACTCAGCGTGTGCTTTATATAGCTGTTTCCTCTGAGGTGATTGTGTCTCTCCTGGGAACTCTGTCTCTTCCCCAACACTTCTTTTTTTTTAATGTATTTGCTTTGCGTTTCTTTATGATATGTTTTTCAGCTGCAGCAACTGGCCTGCTTTACTGCAAGTGAGTGTGTCTGTTAGCGGCCGCCGTACAGATCAGTTTTTGCTTCGTGGCTTTAAAAGTGAAACTGTTGCTGTGTGATACCGTTACACCTTGAGGTTTTGACTTCTTATGTACACCCATGGATGAGGATGGCTGGCTGGGAGGGCTGCAGGATGGAAACAGCAGATGGTAAAAAGGGACCAGAGACTCATGTTTGTGACAATAGTCACTGGTTCATTGGTGGCATTTGAAATTGTGGAAGTGAGAGCCACTGACTCTGCACACTTTCTCATCTTGGAGGAAGGGGGGATACATTCCATGGTATGCTTTTTTCTGTTTCTGTTGGCGGCACCACTCTCCCGATGCAATGGTTGTGGTTCTGTCACATGCTACACAAGGAGCTGCATTGGTGAGAGAGGTGGCATGGATTGATTTCTCCATGTCCTGCATTTTGGTTGGCACAACTAGTGCCAACTTCAAGATTATGTCCTGATAAGAACACAGCTGAAAAAGGCTTTCAGCCAATCAGAATTCAGGAAGTTTTTTGCCCATTTTATAATGTAAGATAACACATGGCCAGTTAAGCTGTTACATAGAGTTAGCAAAAAAAAATATAATATTAACACTATAATGTGGTGATAAATAGAGAACAGCTTCCTAACTAAATACTCTCATCTATCCTCAAAGATATACCTCCCCAGTGCAAGCACTCAATTGCTGCTGAGAAAGCTTAGTCAAGAGACTTCTTATACATACAGCATAGGACAGTCAATATTTATTTATTTATTAGCTTTTGTTGACTGGGTAAGTGCATTAGGCAATAACCCTGCCTATTTTCAAGCATGACCCAGGAGGGTACAAGATACAGTCGACAAACAAACAGTGGTGGAATACAAACAGTTTTCAATGCTTTCAACAGATATCCTTGCAGGGATAGCCAGGGAATTTAAACACACAGGTAGTTAGCCATGCTCGCAGGAATGGAAGGGACAGGTGACAAACTAGGCAATAACACTTACATTTCAGAAACCGATTAGTACTAGGCAGGAAGAAGTGAGAACGGAGAGCCAGGGGATGTTAGGTACAGTCACATGAATCAAGTGCATAAAAGTAGGAGAAAAGTGCAGTCCTAAAGGAGGAGGAGGAGGAGTGAGATAAGGAGCACTTAAAACTGGGAGGCACAGAGTTCCGGAATTTGGGGGCAAAATGAGAGAAAGCTTGCTCCCCCAATTTTGTTTAACACTGTGCGACAGACAGCAGTGAAGAGTTAGAAGACCTCAGTGGGTGAGTGTGAAGCACAGGGGTGAGCATAGCCCCAAGACAGTCAGGGAGTCAATGAAGCAGCCCAGAAAGTATGAGCACAGAGTTTTGGGGGACTGCCAGTGTAGGGTGGAATACAGGAGGCAGTGGTGAGTAAGGCGAGGGGCCAATAGGGCAAATCTACAGATGTTGTTGTAAGTGGTGTCCCATTTACAAAGAATACCAGTGTTGGCATGGGAAAAGATAGGGAGGGCATACTGTAGCCTAGGGAGCAAGACACCTCTAGCCACAGAGATCCTGGCAGCAGGGGTTGGGGAGTGACGAACATGGTAGGCGGCACCAATCTTAATGTTAACAGATCTGCATACCTTGTTTATGTGAGAAGAGAAATCAAGCATGGGATCCAGTGTCACTCCAAGGTATTTGAAGAAGTCAGTGGACATGACTGCAGACCCATTACGGCAAAGAACACAAAGCTTCAGGGTCTCAACATGGACTTTTCTAGCAGACCCAAAGAGCATAGCCTGAGTCTTTGGTAGATTGAGGATTAGGGAGTTTGATGAGAGCCAGAATTGAATCTGTTGGAACGCAGATGACAGGTGAACATTAAGGTAAGTGACAGATTGAGAGGCTGCATAGAGCACCAGGTCATCAGCATACATGATGGAGCTACAATGGGTAAAGTAAGTGGGACTATCATTAACAAAAATGGAGATGAGCAAGGGTCCCAGAATGGACCCTTGTGGGACACCACAGGAGACAGGACAGGAGCCAGGGATGAAAAGACCTTACTGAAGGAGACGGATTGGGATCAGTTAGTAAGGTAGATGCTGATACAGGATATGGTGGATCCATAAGCACAAAGAGAATGCAGTTTATGAAGTGATTAACCAAATCAAAAGCTTTGGTGAGGTCAATGAACACAGCACCAGTAAGTAGGCCTTTGTCCATGTTGGACTTAACCTCAATGGTGAATAGGGTAAGAGCCATAGTGGTGCTGTGACCAGCCCTGAAGCCATGACAAACCAGGGACTGAAGACTTAAATTTAATTAATGAGCAGAGATCTGGCGGTGAATACATTTTTCCAATGTCTTGCTGAGGGCAGGCAGTAATACAATGGGATGATAATTGGACAGAATTTTAATGTCACCTTTATTGAACACCGCTATAATCCTGGCAGATTTCCAGGCTGATGGCACTGTGAAGGTGCTGATGGACAAATTAAAAAGCTGAGTAATGGGGGTAACTAGGAGTGGGGCACCAAGTATGAGTATACTAGGTTCAACACCATCCAGCCCAGTGCTGCCGTGAGAGGGAATGGACTGTAGTAACCTAAGAACATCCAGGCACGAGATAGGGGAAAGCACCAGGGCAGAAGAAGCATCCAGAGGAGCTGTAGGAGGGGGCTGGGTGCTATAAGATGCTAGAGGAGAGATATTAGGAAGTTCGGTGAAAAGTGAGTTGAAGGCATTTGCAATAGTGTGGGCGTTGGAGCAAACGGTATCATTTATTAGCATTTTCTTAGGAGTCAGTAGATTGGTATTCCCCAGGATCTCGTTAACCCAGGTACGAATGATACTCCTCGAAGCAAGGAAACAGAGCGCGGTTCTGGTGCCATTTTCAAACAGACCAACTGCCTGTAAAAGCCTGCACAGTGCTTCCCTGTGCCTGTCTGCTTCTGGCCTCGCCACCCCCACCACCGCCCTTGGTGAGCTCCTCCTTTTATAGGCTGAGTCACATGACTCTCAAAAACCTATCGGCCTACTTTTCCATTTGCAGCTTATCAGCTGCCACCACCAGAGGTCGCCCAACCTATTTTTCGGTCTACTCACCAAGCTTGGCCAGGATGCTGCTTCCTACATTCCTTCTTCTCCTTTCACTGGCCACTCTATCCTCCCTGCCCCCCGCCGACCTCCCAACCAGTGAACCCCCGCTACACCTGTCCCCCTGTCTAAACCCACAGCCTTGCTACGCTGCCTCCCCCCACATGCCTGCTCAAGACTTGGCTCACAACCATTATTGGCATATTAGTGCAGCTACATACCACCTTCCTTTCACCAGGGCTCTCTGTTCCACACCCAGCCCGCCACACTACTAATTTCCTCTACTTCATTACTCCTCATTCCTGCCCAAACCCCTCTAGGTCAAAAATAAAGCATCTCATCTCTATGTTCCTGCTCCTGTCCGGGGACATAGAGGCAAACCCCAGTCCCAACCCCACAAATACTCACACCCCATTCTCTTTCCCCAAAGGCCTCCGGATCCTGCACCTAAACACCTGCAGCTTATTATCTAAAATATCTCTGCTGCAACCAATTGCCCTGACACAGCACCCTGACATCCTGGTCATTTCCGAAACCTGGTTAAAACCACAACATACTGATGCGGAAGTTTCCATACCAGGGTACACCATCATCAGACATGACCGGCCAGGCAAAAAGAGAGGCGGAGGTATGGCCATGTATATCGCCAATAGCCGGCAGGTCACAACAGTGGATATCCCTTCACTCCCTGCCAACATCGACTCGCTACTCATTAAACACTCACTCCCATGCTCCACCCCCGTATACGTTGCAGGCTCATACTGCTCCCCCGTACACCCTCTGAGGACATCCTTTCCCACCTGATCACCTTACAGTCCCTAGCAGTTGGGGGCTAGCTCCACGCCACCGGTGATTTTAACACCAACTGGTTAGCTAATGCTAAAGCTCACCTAAAGACCAAAATTAAGGCCCTGAACCTCACTCAACTCATTGCTGATCCCACCAGACTCGATCATATGACACAAAACCCCTCATTACTGGATTGGGCTCTCACCTCCCACCCACACAGAATTCTAAGCGCAGGTCTGCTTCCTGATTCCCTAAGTGATCATCACACGATCTTCCTGATCAGGAAGGTGCATAGTCCCACTGCCCCCCCCCAAGATGCTGCACACCAGGTCCTATAACTCCCTTGACATAGCATCTCTCCTGTCGGATCCGGGATGTGTAAACTGGCTCTTTATCCTGAGGCATCCTCCATTGATACAGCCTTTGATGCGTTCAAAACCAGATTCCTTAAAGTCTGGGACAAACACGCCCCCCTGCGAACAAAAAGAGTTAGAGGGGTCCACCTTCCCTGGATCATGGCAGATATAATCAGGAAATGCCACTCCAGGGACCACGCCTGGAAAGCACATAAGAAACTGGGCACACAGGCTTCCCTCATTACCTACAGAGCCCTTCGTAATGCATGCACAAACATCATCCGCTAGGCCAAAAAGAACTATTTTCTATTGGCTTTTAGAACAAACATTAACCATCCTATGGATTTCTGGAAATCACTCAAATCCCTGCTCTCCCCCCCCCACTCTCCCCCCACCCCCGACACTATCGGCTCAGGGCACCCTCATCTCCAACCCCATCTCATAGCTGAAGCCTTCAATACCCATTTCTCCAGCTGTGCCAACAAGTTCCTATCCTCCCTCCTCCCATACATGCACCCCCAGTCCTCCCTCATCGAACCTGCCTTCCTCAAACAACCCCCAGTCCTGCCATTCTCATTCCACCCAGTATCCCAAGCAGAAGTCTTCAGCTTCCTACAGGCCCTGAACCCCAACAAAGGCAAATGCCCTTCGTCCCTGGATGCCAAGATGCTTTTCTTGTCAGCTCCAGCCCTAGCCGCCCCTCTTGCCACCCTCTTCAACCTCTCTTTCTCTCTGGGCAAGTTACCAATGGACTGGAAAAAGGCCACCGTTATACCCCTGCCAAAAGGGGGTGACCCTTCCTCCCCAGGCAACTATCGACCCATCTCCCTACTCCCTATCCTGACTAAATTACAGGAATGACTTGTCCTGTCCCAAATGACTCCGTACCTGGATGCTTCCTCCTTCTTCACTCCCTTCCAATCAGGCTTCCGCAAATCCCACTCAATCATCACCTCCCTTCTACAAGTCACTGGCGACATTCTCACCGGTATGGACAATGGACACATCACCTCGGCCATCTTCATTGACCTAGCCAAGGTCTTCGATACCATCTCCCACTCCCTGCTCCTTTCCAAACTCACAGACGCAGGGCTCTCCAATCCATCCACTGCATGGTTCCAGGACTACCTAGTGGGCAGGAAACAAACAATCAAAATTGCCTCACACACCTCAAACCCCCTGCCAGTTACTGCCGGTGTCCCCCAAGGATCAGTCCTAGGACCACTGCTTTTTTCCATTTTTCTAAATGACCTCCCATCAGCATGCTCCCACTCATCCATCCAGATGTATGTGGATGACACAGTCCTGTATGCTTCTGGCCCACAACAAGCAGCATGGCAACTCTCCTACAGGAGGATTTCAATGCCATCCAGGAATGGTTTAGGTCAAACCAGTTATTTCTAAACCCCCAAAAAACCTTGTCACTAACATTAGGCTCCCAACAAAGACTCTCCCACCAAGCCCCCTGCCCCCCTTTCAAAACCCTGGACGGGACTCTCCTGAAGCAATGCATTAGCTTCAGATATCTAGGTGTCTGGCTAGACCAGCACCTAGATTTTACCACTCACATCGACTCTTTACACAAGAGGCTGCTCCCCAAACTTGGAGCACTATACAGAAACAAAAGCTGCCTCCCCTCACAAACAAGGCACGCCATTGTCCAAATAATGATTCTTCCCACACTCGACTATGGCGACATAGTATACACCATTGCTCCTTCGTCCGCCCTGGCCAGCCTAGACACCCTGTTCCACTCTTTCTGTCGCTTCATCCTCGACTGCCCATAATCCACACACCACTGCACTTTATATAGCTCCCTAACCCTGCCGTCCCTCCATGATCGTAGATTAATTAACTGCGCTAGGTTCGCTGCCAAATTTTGGTCTCTCTCTCTACCTCCCTACCTGGCCTCCACCCTCTCCCAACAACCTCCACCTGCTTACTCCCTCAGAAGCACGGACCCCAGACTACTTCACGTCCCATTTATGCACACAACCAAAGGTCAGGCTGCTTTTAACTACCGAATCCCACAGATCTGGAATGTCCTACCAGCCCCCATAAGACACGCACCAAATCCCTACCACCGCAACCTACTACTCAGAGCACATTTCTCCACCAGCTGCTCCTGCTTCAACTAACAATTTTACTATTATGTTAATGGAGCTTATTCGCATTTTAAAGGTATTTCATTCTCCAGCCTTCCCACTGTATGTATCTACTTGCCTGTCTGTAACTTTCTGCCAAATGTATGCCAGGCAGTAAGCCATTGCTCTCCGCTATTGAATTGTCTATGTATTAAATACCATGCTATGTATTGGGTCTCGGACCCCAGGTCACATCTGGAATCGAGCATGTTGCTCAGTATGCCTTCCTGGTAAAACTCGTAAATAAATAAATAAATAAATCTGGTTCCAGTACCTCCTGGGGTCAGAGGCCGAGGAATGAAGGAGTCCATGATAGTAGCTGCTCTTGGCAGCTCGAATTTCCTTCTTGCAAGTATTTCACAAGGCATGATATTCAACAAAGTCAGTCTGATTGGAGGAGGATTTCCATTTTAACCAAAAGTTTGTCACACTGCTTGAGCAGTTACAGGAGAGGTTGCTTCAGCCATGTGGTCACCCTCCATCTGACCCTGCTTGTAGAGTATGGAATATGCTTGTACTGTAAGGCAAGTAAAGTTGTGTTGAAATAGTCGGTAGCCAGGTTGATGTAATTGGTAGTAAATAGGAGAGACCAGTCGGCATGTTTTAGATCATAAAGAAACTTAACTGGATCAAGACTGGAAAAATTAGCAAAGAATAAAACTTTGGGAGGGTGTAAAAAAGGGGAAGCACCTTGCACACAGTAGACTGGGCAGTGATCACTGATCAAATTGGATAGAACTCCAGTGGGGTAGTAACAGTCCTTACAGTTTGTGAGGATCCAGTCTATCATAGTACAGCTGTGGCTATTCTGCAATTCTCTGAGTAGGGGAAGAGATAAGTTGAAAAAGGTTGGCCTTGCTGATAGTGGAAGCAAGGGAAGATGAGTTAGGTCTGAGCCAGTCAAGGTTAAAATCACCCAGACAGATCACCTCATTGTTTTTGGTTAAGGCAGGACTCAGTTGAGTAAGCTTCTCAAGACCAAACTTGCTATTACAGGGAGGTATATATACCCCAAATATGTGCAGTTTCGTGGCCTCACCAAGGAGTGTGTGATACATCGGTATTATTCAAGGGGAGGTAGGCTGGAGTGAGACTGACCAAAGGACCAGGGTGGAATTCACTGTCACCAGCTAGGGTAAGTGATAATGTGGTTACCCAAAGAAGAGCAAGTGCAATGGCACAAGAGACTTTCGACGTGGAGGTAAGCTTCTTGTGAACAATGTGCCTTAGTGGTGACCCTAGGAGTTTATAGCTGAGGTACACTGGGGGAATTGGCATGGAGGCAATTTCAGCTAACAAGTTAGAGTAGATGAAGTCACAGGGGGGTGGCTCAGACAGGAGAGCGGGAGTTCCTATAAAAAGGAATAGTGAGTTGAGAACGAGTAGGGCAATAAACGTGGAAACAAGGTAACACATAACAGATTTTGTCATCTTAGCAGAAGGGTCCGAGAAGGGCTGCTAGTCAAAAAATAAGAGTAACTGTAGCAGGGGAAAGGAAATTCAAAGATAGGGAAGAGGATCCCAAGGGCATAATGTTAGGACTGGGATAGATCAACAGATCGGGAATAGATGAACAGATCACACTCAAAATCAGGGCAGAATGGGCAACCAGAGTTCTGGGGGAAGCAGGATGCTGGAGATTATCAGTAGATCAACAGTCCTTTCAGGAGATTGAAGCTGGATGCAGACAGGATGTCTGCAAAGGCAGGTTGGTGAAATGGTGACACCTGCTGGAGAAACAAAATAACCTGCTGATGAGAATTTAGGCAGATAGAAAAAATATGTTTCCAACCCACAACATATGATTAATTGTCCCTATAGAAAGAAAGTCAGCTAAGAGTGGGAGGGTATTGGGGGGCAGGTGGGGAGCAGCCACGTAGAAGCTGCAGGGAAGGCTCTGAAGAGAAAGAGGAGCAGTACGGATGGCTCTGCTACAGTTTAAATCAGGGCACAGAAAGGATCTGTTATGGTTTAAATCAGGACTGGAGCAGCCCTGAATGTGAGTGAGGCCAGCCAGGGTTATGGATTCAAGGAGCTGAAATTTCACTCCGAAATATGTTCTACCTTGAGCCGCTCTGGTTGACGTTAACATTAATTTGAATCAGGGAGCGGGCAGCTCAGCGCATTTTTTTCTTTTTTTTTTTTTAGCCCCAAGGAGTAATTAAATCAAACTCAGCGAGGTTCAGAAAATTGCAAAAAATTGCCCGCTAGTACCAGTAGTAAAGAGTAAAATGCCCTACTGCTCAGGTTTCAGAAAATGAACTAGTACAAAGTGGAATGGTGGCAAATTTGAACCCAGGCAGAAGCCTGGCGTGCTCTCAATCAACATTAGTCCATATCTGGTAACTCAGTGGGAGGTCTCTAGCAGCTTCATGGGCGGAATTCCCCAAGGAATTTAGGAGTACTGTGGAGAGAAATAAATAGGAGGTGAGGGGGAATACAACTGCAATGGGAGGTACCAAGGATGGGTACGATGAATAAGAAATTCAGGTTACAGTAGGAGGCAGCTAGTCTATGGAGGAAGATCACGGCACAGGAGTGCAGAGCAAATAGTTAGTAGTAAGAGGAAGCACAGCTTGTGTAGCAGAAAAGTGTATATGGCAAACAGGGGAGCCAGCAGGACAGGGCAGAAGGAGTGCAGCAGGGGAGGGAGATCGAGGTTAGATAGATTTTGGGTGGAAGTTAGTGAGATCTGAGAAATACAATAGAATAGGGGAAGAAGTTAGCAAGATCAGATAAGTACAACAGGAATAAGAATGCTTGTATAACTGCAGCAGTACTAACAGGTCAAACCAGGACATTAATCAACTTAGCAGTTAACATTAGATGTTCAAAAGCTTTGTTTATACACAGTACTGTAGTAAATACTTGTAAAATGCACCTAACTGCCGTTAACACTGAGCTGTAGTAAAAAGCTTTAAAAACACCGAGTGGTGGCAAAAGCCAAATAAGTAATTACTTTATCACTAACGGACTCTCAATGTATTACCATGCACCTCTGAAGAGACAGTAATGCAATGCAATACTAGGCATTTGTATAACACATAAACATATCTTTTTAATGTGCAGTTAGTCAACAGTGAAGATTGCTCCAGCAGCCCTATGCATAAGAGATGTCATACCACTTAACAGCAGTCTTACTTTACAATCTCCAGACAGGTGCAATTGATGTTTCCTGTAGCATCTGGTTTCAGCACATATGGGCCTGTATGGACAAATGGGGTGGAGATATGTGTGGAATGTGCATACCCCACCCTTTGGGTCCACACCCGCGGACAGGTGCAAGCCGGCTGTATGGACCACGAGCTGCCATCTGTCCTTGGCCCCACCTCCTGGTGTGGAGGACTCTGTAGGATGGCAAGGGGCAGAGTCGTAGACCCAGACAGGCATCCAATGGGATGCCCGACCAGGGCCCAGAGTGGATTTCTCACACCCCTGGGACATTAGTGCATGTGCCGTGTGTATGCACAGCATTGCACCCATGGCACAGTTGGCTGGGCACACTCCAGGAGGGCTGCCTCTGCCCGCACTCTTCAGCCCTGTAGACAGGGGAGGCTCTGGGGGGGTTATGTTCCGATCCCTCCAAAATCGGCAGGGAACATCCGTGAGGGGTCACTCCTGGTTATGGCAGGGTCCCAGCTAATGTAACCTGTGACCCCCACATCTGTCACCATACGCTGTTGTGAATGGCACTTACTGCACACACCTGCCTGCCCCCTGCACATTGCTGTCCACACAGCCAGGGGATCAGGCATGTAACAGCAGTGCGTCCCCTCTGTGAATACCATGTGGGATCCATGGGACCCCACTCCATGGCATTCAATCACAGTGATGCCAACACGCCCAGTAAATGCGGTGCATTGGCATCATGCAATGAGCCCATGGTGTGTATTTTGAAGAGGAAACTGCTTTGACAAAGGCAGTAGTGGTTGCAAATGTGCTCTGCTACAACAGGATTCATTTCTTCCCTCCCCCACATCTGGTTCTATCTTACTGCATAATTAGTTTCTCTCCCCCCACATTCCAAACACTGTTTGCATCATGTACTCTTGTCACTCTAGGTTTTGCTGGTCTGCATGCAACTCAGTGCTAACCTTGTTGCCATTTTTGTATACCTGACTGAGTACTCATTGCTGTACCCAGCTGGAGGCTTGATGAGTGGAGGTACAAAGCACCTGGGTGACACAGATAAGAAGGAGAGAGGATATCACACCTGAGCCTTGCGCTGCTACATTGTACTGTATAACTTCTTACTACAGGATTAATTCCAACCATGTCTGCTATTCCACCATGTCCTGTATCTACTGGAGATAACCATAGTTCCTGGTAAATGAAATCAGTTTATACAGAAACACTGGTGGTCCCAGCATGTGTGTGTGCATGGAGCGGGGGGATTCCCAGATGGTGTTTGACAGCCACACCCTCCCGAATGAGTTCCTCAGAGTCAAATTACCCCTATCTTCTCTGCAGTACTCATCTCCACCATACATAACATCCAGAAGGATGTAGGCTGTCTATTCAGCTGGGCTACATGTAGAAGAGTACTAAGTAGCACTTGATCATTGTATACACAGAAACACAAATAGAAAATGTTTTTTTAGAGTAACAACAATTCATCTACCTGCAAAGAAAAGAGGTATACTGTGATGACATAGTATAGTTATGTAGTAGTCTATTCACCACACTTCCAGAGGTAATAACAGATTAGCCATGCCCCCCAAATCCCATAATTGCATAGATTGAAAGCATGTTATGTCTAGTAAATCATTGTGTTCTTTGTATTTCACTGTCTTCCATGGTAAACAGGTGTCACTTGGACAATTGAAGATGTATTGCACATTTAAAGTCTGCAGCACAGTATTTCTATTCTTATGAGCTTCATGTAGACTGCAGTAGTTGGGCTGCTCACACCAAACTGCAACACCTACAAGCTGCATTCCCCCATCACAACATAGCTTATGTGCTCACCTACTGTATGTATTGTACCTGTGTCTCTAGAGCTTTTGCTTCCTACCTCTATGCTACATTGATTCAACTTCCACAGTGCATGGGCTTCCACCTAACCAACATTATATATTGCATGTGAAAGCAGTGGTAATGGTGTCATTCAGTAAAAGTACTATATATATATATATATATATATGTATATATGTGTGTGTGTATATATATATATATATATTTATATAGTACTAGCATTTAAGCTCTTGGCTCTTATCAGAGCACACAATGATTTTAGAATCGTGTACCATTAGATAAATGTTGTACCCATGTACGGTAAAATGTATCAATGTATTAACATGTGCTTATCTACATAAACTGCATTACTAATTAGCAATGGCCAACACCATACTATGGCTTTCTATTAACAGTTGTCTTGCAAGGCAGCACTAGTGCCAAGATCATTCTCTGTGTCTCTTAATATGTTCCTCTAAATCACAGGCATTCAACATTCTGCACTGGCCTTAATGGAAATCACCAGATTGTGCCTTCACAGCCATTAAGTATTACAATAGATAGCAATACCTTCTTCAGTTGCAGGCATAGAAGCTGCATCACAGCCTTTACTGTTTCATTCTCATTCTCTAGACATTGCAACAGAAAGAACAGGAAAAAAGCCATTTATTTTTGTTTTGTTTCACACAGCACAGAGAATGCAGAAATAATTATGACTTCTTCATTTCAGGTTTAGAAGCACCATTATAGCTTTGATAGTACTAATTTTCTCCACTGAGTAACAGCTACCAGATCAACAATTAATAGTTTTTTCCACTGCATACATCACGACATACAATGTGTATTTAACAATTGTCTTTTCTTTTGTATCATAGCAATATAGACAGCAATTGAGGCACAGGGGGAGTACCGCCACCAGTTTACAGGGCCTGTAACAGAGGTCTTCACAGGTCTGACAGAGTCTGTCACAGTGGTGCTTGTTCAGCAGAAAGATATTTTGGCTGCCACTCACCATCATAGCAGATTTGAGTGGCATATGTAAGAGGCCCTCCGTGGTCTCCAAAGCAGCAACCTGGAGCTCATCTGGAGTATCCGGCAGCTTGCAGAGAGCCATGGGAACCAGGTTGCTGCTCTGGAGACCACTCACAGTATCCTGTGGAAATTTGTGGAGGGGCAGTGAGAGGTAGTACATGTGGCACAAGAATCTGATCACATTGTGCTGTGGTGGATGGACCAGGGCCTCTCTGAGAGATTTCAGGAGCCACAGGATCCTCCCTCACAGCTCCCTCCTCAATTTGAACCTGAAGAGGAGGGTCTGTGACCACCTGATATATATTCCTAAATTGATACTGCCAGGAAGCACCTGCTTCCACTTGTGGGTTGCACCCAGGAAGTGGCACATCACCCCATCATCATAATCTCCAAGGCAGGTACCTCCTCATCTGTTCTAACTGTAGCAAATGAATTTCTCTTGTATCACAGCACTCAGGGAAGCACTCAGGGCAGACTAGATGGATCTTTGGTCTCCATCTGCCATCACTTTCTATGTTTCTATGTTTCTATCATTCTTTCAACTAAACCTGCAACACATAATTCTGCTAAAACATCACCTCAAGAAATTATGCATGAGTGTGAGGCTTATTGCAAGTCTTTGTATAATTCCTCTCCTGACCCACCCTTGGCTCAGGACCTCCAAGCTTTTTTGGTAGTACTGATCTTCCCAAGCTAACTGAAGCTCAGCGGGCATGTCTAACACAGCCTCTTACTCTGCAAGAAATCATTTATGCCATTAAAGCATTATCTCTTGATTAGACTCCCAGGCCAGATGGCTTCACTCCCAATTTCTATAAGGTTTTCACCAAAGAATTCATTCCCTTGTTACACTGATTTTTTCTCTCCCTATGTGAGTCTGGTGTTTCAGATAGGACCTTACTTGAAGCCATGATTGTGGTATTGCTTAAACCAGGAAAGCCCCCTGACAACATTGCTAGTTATCAACCTATCTCCCTTATGAATTATGACATTAAAATTTTGGCCAGAGTCTTGGCATCTAGGATTAATGCAGTCTGGGCGAGGCTTGTAAACCAGGAACAAGTTGGCTTTATGCCTACCTGCTCTTCAGCTGTTCATCTCTGTAAACTGTCCCATATCTTCTCCTTGTCCTGGGATTTCAAGGACTCTGTGGCTTTGGTCTCCCTGGATAGGGAGAAAGCTTTTGACAGAGTTGATTGGGCCTTTTTGTTTGCTACATTAGAAAAAGTTGGGTTTCCATCTACATTCCTCCAATAACTTAAGGTTCTTTATTCCTGTCTGAGCACCAAAATTTATTGAAATGGTGTCTTCTCTTCAGTTTTTGAGTTTGCCGTGGCATGGAAGTGCAGTCAAACTCATTGCTATAAGAGGTGCTATACAGGGGTGTGCCCAATGGAGAGCTCCATTTCTAGGGGCAGGTCAGTGGCAGGCGAATCAGTCAGCAGGCTGGCAATGACTCCTTTTCAGCTGTTGGGGTGGAGTTGGACAACTTTGCTAAGGACAGAGCCGCACCAATAGTGGTGCAGCTCGGTCCTTTGATGTTGCATTCCTGCATTGCATCCTTGGTTGCGTGTTCACACTGCTGTAGCTTACAGCAGTGTGAACGTGCTGAGCCCAGGCTGTCAGCATGCTCTTTTGCCATTAAAAAATAAACAAACCAATGGGGGTGCCCAATCACTCTGTCAGCATGCCTTCTCCCAGTTCATTTGCCGATGGGAGAGCCCACTCCCTGTCGGCATAATATCTCCCCCCAATCTGTTGTGTGACGAAGGGTTGCCCAATCCCTCTCGGCTCTTGTCCCCCCCAACACTCAGTATGTGCTGATGGGGGTGCACAATCCCCATCAGCTACAGCCCCCCCTCCCAACAAACACTCAGGTGGCATTTTGGAGCCCACCCCAGCGTACCAAATGTCCCTGTAAGAAAGAATACCTTCTTGCTATGTTTTAAAAATTTTTTTCATACCTGTAAACAAGAAAATGGTCACTCTTTGAGTCTGGTGCCCTCTCCCCCAACCCGCACCCACCCTCTGTGCACCCCACCTCACCATACTCCCCTTCACCCCATACTTACCTCTAGAGCCCAGCGCAACGATGTTCGGTGGAGCAGGAACATGTCTGCACTCTTCAAAGCTGACTGCGAACCGAAGAAATGCCGATAAACTGTATAATGGCATAAATGTTTTTTTTTTCAACTTCCGTGCATATCTCAGCCATTTGTGCGAATTTTAGCACCACATTTTCAACATGAGGTTCTTGGGACTCCACCTCATGAATTCGGTGATGGTCATTTGGTTATTCAGTCCCAAAAGGTAATTTTGTGGTCACTGTGTGGAATCACTTTTTGGGACTTATTAACAAAACAACAGTGTCACTGTTCATGAGGTGGGCTCCCAAAAAGCCTATGTTGAACATTTGGTGAACAAATTCCAAAAAATTACTGTTATGAACATGCGTTGAGCAGGTTCAACGCACACTTGTAACATCACAAATATGTAATATTTTCACTCCAGATTTTCATCATTGGTATTGTTTTACATCTCCTCTTGAACAGTACAGCTGTCATTTTTCACATCCTGGTAGAAATGTGTTTTCGCACTTCAGGTGCAGAATAGCATGGTTGCTTGGGAAACCAGTGTTTGGGACAGATTTTGAAAATCACAGTGACATGGTTTGTGAGCAGAGGTCTCAAAATATCTATGTTGAAAATTTGGTGACTAAAGTCCATAATATGACTATTTTATGAGTGTGCATTGTGCAGTTTCTATGCACACTCATAACGTCGAAAATTTGTAATATTTTCACTCAAGATTTTCAACATTGTCAGTTTTGCACACCTACTTATGAACAGTATAGCTGTCATTTTTCACATCCTTCCTGAAATGTGTTTTCACTTATCTGGTGCACAATAGCGCAGTCACTCTGGGAAATCAATGTTCGGGAAAGATTAAGAAAATCATAGTGACAGTGTTCATGAGCAGAGGTCACAAAATGCGTATGTTGAAATTTTGGTGAAATTATTCCACTGAATGACTGTTACGAGCATGTGTTGTGCAGTTTCCACATACACTCGTACTATACGTTTGAGCATTTTTAATATTTCCACTCCAGATGTTCAACACTGCCATCTTTTCACACCTCCCTATGAATGATACAGCTGTAATTTTTCACATCCTGTCTGAACTGTGTTTTCGCACACCTGGTGCAGAATGACACAGTCACTGTGGGAAATCAACTTTCGGGACAGATTAACAAAATCACAGTGCCTCTGATCATGAGCAGAGGTCCCAAATGCTTTCATGAGGTGGGGGTCACAAAAGGCCATGTTGAAAGCTTGCAGTGCAAATACCAACAAACACCTGGGGCATTAGGGTTTCTTCTCTGAACCGCAGACACATCTTCACTCTTCAAAGCCAGATCACAAATTGAGGAAACAGGTGTGCACTATACTGTATTTGAATGGGAATGTGAACTTGGTGGCATAACTTATTCTTTCTTCTGGGAACTGTAGTCCTACCAATCTGTGCGTACCAACATCAATTCCAACGATGAACTTTGTCATTGATAAATGCTTGTTTCTTTATGTTCTGGGACTTGGCAAGGATGCCCCCTGTCTCCTGTTTTGTTTAATTTATATTTAGGGCCATTGTTACAAAACTCAAGAAGACACCCCACCTAATGGGGGTGCAGTTTGGGGCATTGGATGTGCGATTATCTTCGAATGCAGATATCTTATTTCAAGCGACCAACCTCAATAAATCCATCATTAAGGATTTTAGTCAATTTTCTAATTATGAACTTATCAGTTTGGGTAGAGAGAGATCCACAATACAAAAACAAAGGTCCTGGACTTCAGAAAGGCAGACTTTGGCTGGATGGGGCAATTAATTAGAACACATATAGATGGCATCCACCCTGACATGGACATAGAGCAGAAATGGGTTATCATAAAATGAGGGCTGATTGAATCCACTAAAGCTTGTGTCAAGAGCCAGCAAAAGAAATCAATGACCAAGCATCCAAGTTGGATGACCAGAGAGGTAACGGAGAAGGTGAGGGATAAGAGAAGGGCCTTCCAAACCTACAAGAGAACCAACAGGACAAAGGATAGTGAAAACTGAGTGAGAAAATCCAGGGAAGTGAGCAGAGTGGTCAGGACTGCAAAGGCAGTCAGGGAAAGGAAATTAGCACAGGGGATTAAGGAAGGAGAAAATGATTTCTTCAGGTATATCAGGGAAAAGAAGAAGTGCAAGTATCAAATAGTTAGGATCAGGAATGTCAGTGGGTGGGTAGACAAGGGGGCAGAGAAGGCAGAAGTACTTAATGAGTACTTCTGTTCAGTGTTCACAAGGGAGAGGGATGGGCCCATTCCTGCAGGGAAAGGGGGCACAGGCATGGGAGGGTGAGACAACCACAGATGGGGTCATCACAGTGGAAAGGGTGCTGGAGGGCCTTAGGTCCCTGAGGGTAGACAAGGCACCTGGGCCAGATGGGGTACATTCCAGGGTGCTGAGGGAGCTGACAGAGGTCCTGGCAGAGCCACTGGTGGATCTATTCAACACCTCGCTAAATATGGGAAGTGTGCCCAGAAATTGCAGGGAAGCATACGTGGTACCTCTCCACAAAAGTGGGCCCAAGGATGAACCAGAGAACCACAGATCAGTGAGCCTCACTGCAATTGTGGGGAAACTGATGGAATCCATCCTCAAAGAAGGCTGGTGCAGTTTCTTGTGGATAATGATCTGCAAGATGACAGACAGCACAGGTTCATCGCTGGCAGGTCCTGTCAGACAAACTAGGTTGATTTTTTTGACTGGGTCATGATGGCATTGGATGAGGCCCATGCAGTAGATGTAGTCTACCTGGGTTTCAGCAAGGCCTTTGATTCAGTGCCACACAGAAGGTTGACCTGCAAGTTGAGGAGTCTTGGTATAGGAAGGAAGTTTGCCTGATGGGTAGAAAACTTGCTGAGGAACAGGCAGCAGAGGGTAGTTGTGGAGGAAGAAGCATTGGAGCCCAGGGCAGTGACAAGTGGTGTCCCACTGGGATCAGTACCGGGACCAGTCCTGTTTAACATTTTCATCACAGACATAGCGGTTGGAATCAAGAATAAGATCAGCCTCTTCACCAATGACACCAAGATCTGTGCTGAGGTGGATGGGGAGGAAGGTGGCAAATTTTGCAGGAGGACTTGGCAAGACTCAAGGAGTGGTCACACACCTGGCAGCTTGGGTTTAACGCCAAGAAGTGAAAGGTGATGCACTTCAGAGCCAAAAACCTAGGACACAGCTACTGGATGGATGGTATCAAACTGTCCATATCCAATGAGGAGAAGGATCGGGGGGTGCTGATGACGGGAGAATTAAACCACTCGGCCCAGTGTAGGAAGGCAGCAGCTAAGGCTAACAGGATGCTAGGGTGCATAGAAAGGGGAAATTACATCCAGATGTAGCAAAGTCATATCGCCCCTGTTCAAGTCCCAGGTGAGGCCGCACTTGGAGTATTGCATGCAGTTCTGGCACCTGTACTTGAAAAGGGATATCAAACTACTGGAGGCAGTGCAGTGAAAAGTAGCAAAGATGATCTAGGGGTTGGGGGATAGAACTTATGAGGAAAGACTAAAAGAGCTCAACATGTATACCCTGGAGGATAGAAGAGAGAGAGGGGACATGATTGAGACCTTCAAGTACCTGAAGGGGATGAACAGAGTAGGCCTTTAGGGTGGGTTCACTCTCCAGAATGGAAGATATACCAGAGGGCACTCCCTGAAGTTAAAGGGGGGCAGATTCACGAGGGAAAGGAGGAGGCACTACTTCACTGAAACAGTGGTAACGGTGGAATGCACTTCCTGAGCATCTCGTATCAGTGCAGACTGTGGAGTGCTTCAAGAGGGGGTAGGACAAATTTAAGGGGAAAGTACATACCGAGGGGGCAGTTGGGGGAGGGAGGAGTTAATAGGAGGTGGGGGCAGCTGCAGTCTAAAGGGCTGAAGCGCTGCACACTCGAGCAGACTAGATAGACCACATGGCCTATATCTGCTGGCAATTTTGTATGTTCATATAATAACTGGACAAAACTGCTGTGATGCCGCCATCATCCATTGTTTTTAAATTCGATATCCTAGTGTTGGTTCTCCCCTGGGCTCCATCTATACTTAAATATCTCAGAATTACTCATTCAAGGAATGTAGCACAACTAAAGTAGCTCAATCTAGACAAACTGTTAATTGTCAAACACCAAGACTTGAAGAGATGGTCATCCCTACCATTGACCCTATGTGGCAGAATAAATATTATTAAAGTGAATTTGCTCCCTCAGTGTTTATTCCCCTATAATATGCTTAATGTTTTGCTCCCCTTATCTTGGTTCAAACAGGTCCATAAGATAATCTTGACTTTATTTGGCTGGGAAAGCCTCCGAGAAGAGCATACAATCAGCTGTTGACTCCTAAGACATTGGGTGGACTCAGACTTCCAAATTTTTTAGTTTACTATCTGGCCAGGCACACCAGTAAATATCTAAGGTGGCCAGCCCCGATTTCGGGGGTAGATGTACCTCCTTACATTCCTATCTGGTTGGAGCTAGAAAGAGATCAAAACATGGTAACTATGTTTTATATTTCTCCCAAATCCCTCTCTGCACATCTTTGAGACTTTGTTATTGGTACCTCCTTGAGAGTTTACGCTCAGCTATATAGGCTGTGAAAGATGTATCTCAGTCTATGTTTCGTAAACCAAATTTTAAAGTAGGGAGTAATATTCTGATGGATGATTGGCTGCCCCAATTGGCTGAACTAAAGATATGTGACTTGCTCCAGAATGATCTTCTTAAATCTACTCAGGATATCCTTGTTTTACATCATTTAAATAATACACATGAATTTAAAGTCTTTCAGCTTCATCATGTGTTGCTCCATTGGTTTGGTGCCATGCCATGGGCTATTAACTGTAGTGAGTTCTTACAATCAGCCACTGATTTGGCATTACAGCTGCATGCAGTATCGCACCTCTCTGCCTTCCTTTTCCACAAAATATTTCATGGTGTCACTAGTAATTCCCCATATTGGACCCCAACCTTCCCATAATATATCTTTAACTGGAATAAAGTTTGGGAACATCTTTTCAGGTATACCTCTAAAGATAAGTTCCATTTTATCCAGTTCCATCTTCTACATGATATCTATTTTACCCCACCCCCCCAAAATTAGTTAAGATGGGGAGGTTGAACTCTCCCCTTTGTACAATATATGGACAAGCTGATGGGACTTTGCTCCACATTTTCTGGGAATGCCTTAAGGTAGCACCCTTATGGGGTCAAATTAAATCTAGGATAGATCCCCTTCTAGGCCTAGATGGGAATTTTACTCCTGAAGTGTGTATTGAAGGGGTTACAATGGGAATACTGTGTGGGAAAGGAGATATAATATGGCTCTGATTTATGTGTCATTAAAGAGGGCAGTGCCTTGCCACTGGCTTGACCAAGTTTTAATAACATATCAGAAATGGTTGCAAGAACTCCCATTGAATCTATATTTAGAAAATATGATAGTCAGTAAACATAATAGGATTGCTTCATATAACAAAAAATGGAGCAAGTTGCACACCCTGTATACTCTTTAGTTTTCCATGGAGCAGCACTGGTCTGCCTTGGGTAAGATTCTAACTATGTGCCTATGTCTGTTACTTAAGCAATAATACATGACAGGGTGTGTTGTGCTGGGTTAATGTCACCCCAGAAGTGATGTTATCCCAGCACAACACACTCCCTGGAGTGCATTATTGCTATTATATAATGGCTCTGTTTCATAAAAAAGGAAAAAATATAAAAAAAATGCAGGTTTAAAATGTATTTTTGTTGTTTTCTTTTGTATGTGTAGGTATACAATTTAAAAAATAAGTCCTGTTGTTCCTCTTTTGGTCAGTAGATGGTGCAGCATTCTTATCTGTTCATGTTTTTCTCCCCAGAAATGTCTGTGTTCTATGTCTCCCGCTCCCTCGTTCTTTTTTTACTTTTTGTTTGTTTTCTCTGATTGTGTCCGTGGCTTTAATTCAGTCAGTCTTGCTTCCTTTACTGAGACCGGGTGAATGTTTTTAATTGGAGAGTTATTGAGGAGCATGAAACACAATGGCAAGACCAAGATCGGTGAACTGACTTGCTTTTCTGGAACCGAGAGATCTGTGCTTCAGATGTGATCAGTAAGTTTCTCGGTCCCACTGCTGATGTGTGTGTGTCTTTTTTATACAAAAATAGTTTTAACCTGGCATCTGCTGACAGAAAGCCTAGCTTTGTGTGGCTTTTCACAGAAATGGATGGCAAAGCGCATGCCTGACAAGGTAAGTGAGACATTGAGAAGCCGTACACAGTGGTGGAGTTTGCTGTTTAGCATGCGAAGCAGGGAGAAATTAATTAGGTGCTCTGTGGAAAACTGCTCTTTTAGTTGTCCAAGGCAGCAGACTGTGACTTACTGGGATGGAGTTCATGGTCTGTGATGTTGTTTGGGGAGAGCTGCCATTTTGTGTGGAACTGAGTGGCATCAGTGAGCTGCACGACCAGCTGTTACCGTCTCTGTGGGTGAAAAAAAACAGACTCGCTGGCCGGGATAAGTGAAGCAGGTTGCGGTGCAGTGATTCTGGTACCAGTTCATTTGGTCATTTGTGTACTGGGACTAGAGCCGTGATGCTGTGCTGGGATAACATCACGGCTCCATCCCCAGATGGACCAATTAGAGTCCAAGATTATTTTATGCCATTGTATAATTTTTCTTTGCAGTGAGTCCTTGTTTATTTAGGTCTCAGAATGTATCTTGGTGATGTACTGATATTATGAATATTGATTCTGCCTTGAGTGGGTTGGGTGGGATTAATGTTGCTGGTTTGCTGTTCATTTGTTGGTTGTTTGTTAAATTGTTTGATGGAAAAATAAAGTACATTGAATTTCAAAAAAGAAAATGTAAAAACAGCAATTTCATATAATTCTACAGAAACAAAAAAAAATCTTAATGTTTAATATGACAAAATGGTCTTTTTATTTGGAAAAAACATAATATATTGTTTTATATATAGTACCTGAATTTTTTATGTGAGTAAAATATGCATATTTATGTGCATCAATTTTTTTAATATGTATGAAACATTTTATTTAACAAACTTTATGTTTCACATTTGTAATTTTGTATATATGTTTACAATCACATAAAGAAATATTTATTTTGTGGAATTAAAGACTGTCTCCAGCTTGTGTAATTTTACCTGTATTCATTGAAAATAGCTATGGTGGGGTGATGGGGGCTGAGCACTAACCACTGACAGCAAGTGGTGCAGAGATGGGTGACAGGAGACAATACCACCACCACACCAAATGGATCTGTATGACGTCCTCTTCCTAGCACTGTGTTGCAAGGACACCAGCATGCTGAGAACCACAGAAGCAAGGAGGGTAGGGCGGTGGGCCTCTTAAAAACACCACACCAAAGATGGGCTCTTAAGATCCACTTTGAGATGACCCAGATCATAATAGACTTCAATAATAGCCACATTGCAGGGAAGGGGGGCAGAATAGTCAGTGGAACTAAGAGTAAACTGTGTTGTGGGAGAAATGCAAAATGAATTCCCATTATTAAAATGGTATAAAAAATGTTGCAATCTGACAGGTTGACAGCATTATGGGATCCTGCCATTAATCTTCTTATTAATATAGTTCTAGTGCTTAATTACTGGAGAACTGATTTAAAAAATGAATGTCCAACCTTTTATACAGGTTACAATCTCATAACTCAGAGCCACAATTTAACAGTAACTCTGTAGGTCATGGAAGTGAAATGGCCTCTCTGGTGCCACTGGCACTCCCGTGCTCTCCAACCCATGTCCCAGTAAATGTTTCTCTGTCCATGGTGTCATGTGGCACCCCCCTCCGACAGCTCACACTGTGTCAAACTCCCTGGTGACTGGTGGCTCCCTATCCATCCTCCAATAACTGTTGTGACACTGAATTAATTCTTCCCAGGTTTCTAGTGGCCCTACAACTTTCTGATCACTCACTGTATTGTGTACAAGTAATCCATAGTGTCCAGGGGAATTCACCACACCCAAGTACCAGATCAGCAAGAAAGCCATCATTCCCTGGCATCTAGCGCTCCTCACAAGAATTGGACATACCACCCTACTCACCCTTGCTTTAGTCATTGGTGCTATGGTGAGATGATACAGTGACCAGCACAGCCCTCCTTTCACCACCTCATCTGGCTGCTGTATGCAAAGACAGGGAGCATAATTACTAGATAGTATGCATGTTCCCTGTCCTTGCACACAGCAGCCAGCTGAGGTGGTGAGATGATGGCTGTGGGTTCACCCATATCAGTACAACAGTCATTTTGTCAACACAGATATGGGCACAGGCAATATGCCTCCTGGCATTTCTGTGTCAGGCATTGCTGCTCCCTGGACAGAGAGCGCCAAAGCCCCGTCCTGGGGAATAGTCATGTTTTGTATAGGTCTTTGCCCCTCACACCCCCCACAATTGAATATAACTTCCTCCGGTTTGGGCATGCACTGAAGGGGGTAGAAATTGTGTGAGTGCAAAGAGAAGCATGACTGAGGGGTGATCTAAAACCAAAATCACCCCAGTCATTGTCACCATTATTGCTGCACTCTACTGCAGCAACAAAATTTAGTCACAATTCTAATGGTATACTACAGCTGTGTGTCACTGTATCATCTCAGCATGGTACTGGTGACTAAAGTAAGGGGGCAGTGGTAGGATGGTATGCCTGGTGCTGGATGGGGGGACACTAGATGCCAGGGAATGGCAGCTCTCTTGTGGACCAGTGCTCAGGGGCAGGATGTTCAACTGGACACCATGGATTTGTCTTAGACAATACAGTGACCAATCAAAGGTTCGAAGGTGGGTGGATCACTAGACTCCATGCAGTTTAACATAGGGCGAATGAACAGAGGATGCGGGTACCACTAGCCACCAGTGAATGATTACTACGGAGACAACGATCAAAGGATGGGAGGCCACTAGACACCAGGGAGTTTGACACAACATGAGTGATCAGAGGGTGTGGGAATCCCACTAAACACCAGGGAATGATTATTTCCCAACAATTGTGTTCAGCAGTTAACCACATGCTATGCAGCATGGGCTATTGGTGGTTGGGGGGGATTGCAGGCACCACACCACAAAGTGTTCATGACAAATTGACAAATGGGGCTACCAATATGCCTGTATAAGGCACTGTACCATAAAAGTTCCTCAGGCTGTACGTCTGAGACCTAGTGCCACACCAACAACTTTCAACAGCACATATCACAGACATCTATCAACACCCTATCGGCTGTGTGTTGGGCATGTCTAGTGCTGGCAAGAGTGTTACTAAAGAAGGCTGTCATAAGATTGATGAGTGCCAGGAGGTGTAGCAGCAGGACCACAATGGTATCATAAAAAACACAGTGCTATCATGGAGAGAGTACTGAATAGGTAGTTGTGCTGTGCGACACCTTGCTTACAGGACAGTTAGCACCACAAATGCAATTTTTCTATACACAACCCACTGCCATGGCATTATATTACACAGGTACAGAGAGTACCACTGCCATGCCACGGATCATTTATATAATATGCAGCATGGTGGGGGGGGTACGGGCCTCGTGCCACTAAAACACAAAATGTTCCCTATAGATCATCAAGCAGCCTGAATGAGCTGCAATAGCATAGCACAACAGACAGCACCACAGATGTGATAAACTGGCAGACCACTTTGCTGCACCAGCACCCATGTCAACTATCATGTGCAGGTGCATCAGAAAGCTGTGTATGACAAGAGTGGTAGCACCAATAGCCCACTAGTATTCTAACAGACACAGTGCCATGGCAGTCAACAGGCAGATGGCACTCAAACTAAAAATATTATCCTCAAAGATTTACTATTGAGTATATATTTATTATTTGTAAAACAGTTCCTAGATATTTTTGAGAAAAAATAATGCGATTCATTGTAGTACTCATCAAGACAGTCCTTTTTATGTACAGACTGTCACTTTAGAGTCTGCTCAAAAGGAAAAAAAAAAGACAAAAAAAATCCCAGAAAGTCCTACAGCTCTTGGCATATACAGAATCCTTTTTGTTTGCATGAGTCACAAAAAAAGGATTTGGCAGAATGTTGAAGGATCCTTTATCACTTTGCTAAACACCAGTGAGTCATGAAGAAGGATTCACAAATGGCACAAACATCAAATTCCTGCTTTGTAATATCAGCTATTAAGTATGAAATAAACATAACAGAATCCTGCTGAGCAAGATGCATGTCTGTCTATCACCATGGCATGTCAGGTTTGCTCATAGTAAGACTGTTTTTTTTTTAAATATACTGAAAAGAAGATGGCACTCCTCATGAGAAACTATTCATGGCACAAACAATAATTATTTTTTCCTTTCAATAAATGTTAGTGAGTCACGAAAAAGGATTCACAAACGGCACAAAAAAACACACACATTCCTGCTTCATAATATACTGTAAACTATTAAGTATTAAATAAATGTACCGGAATCCCACTGAACAAGATACATCTCTGCTTGTCACCATGGCATATCAGGTTTGAGTATTGTGAGACTGTTTTTTAAGAAATAAACCAAAAACAAGATGGTACTGCTCATGGAAAAGGTGCGCCTCACAAAAATGGATTTGTGACATGAGAAAGGATCCTTGTTCGTTTCGGTAAAGCATTATCGAGTAGCAAAAAAGGATTCAATAATGGTGAAAAAAAAAACCAGTTTTCTCCTTTATAATGTCAACAGTAAAATATGAAATAAATTAAATAGAATCCCGATGAGAAACATAAATGACTGCCTTTCACTGTAGCATGTCAGGTTTTTGCTTTATGAAATTGTTTCTTTTTTCACAAATAAACTAAAGACAAGATGATGGCAAACAAATATGGGTTTTTAAATCACCATTAATGATTGGCCCAAACAAAAAAGGATCCTTTTTCATTTGGACCAAATTATTTTTTGTTCCAGACCTCTATCCAAAAGACAGTACTGAGCATGCTTAGTTCCCAAAATTTTAAATTTAAATAACTTTGGAACAGATTCATATTTTTTCCTTAAACCAGTGAACAACAGCATTCTATGGCAAGACTTTTCTACTCTGAAATTTGCAGACAAAAATTCTAATCCATCCGGGCACAAGCAAAGATGAAAAAAGCAGAAAAAAACTGTGATTGTTTATGTTTTTCACTATCCGGATCTCAGAAACCACACATCCAACCTGAACACAACTTGACAAATCCATGGATGTACCACATGAGACTGCACATGCAAAATTGAGTTCCTTCATCGGAACGCATCCATCTGAGTGTGCCTGTCATTAGGGTGCCAGGGATTTCAAATCGGCTACTGCTGTTAATGTGGGGGGCTGTGCCCTCCACACCCCCCACACCCCCTAACTATTTATTCTAACTCCAGGGGGGAGTGGATCGTGGGGAAGCGGTGGCGAATTGTGAAATTTGCTGCCCTACTGATGGGCTCACTGAGACCAGTGCACAGATGCCCAGAAAGGGCAAAATTGTGCACACAACCATTGAACGATTGTAAAGATATGAAAGTACAACTTTTGAGGTTTACAAAGAAACCCTTGCTCAACTCCAACTATAGGGGTACTACCACACCTCTATAATTTATATATATATATATATATATATATATATATATATATATATATATATTCTATGCAAAAACTTCATTAATGCATCAGTTAGGGTTCATCAACAGTGAAAAAAGTGAGGACATTCAGTAGTAGGGTAGAAAGCCCCTTGGACCAAGCCACCCCAAACGGCATTGGGGTGTGCATTGAGTCACCGGCCCTCACTCTCACCCCATCACATGTGTAAAGAAGCAGAGGTATAGGAGAATGGGGTGACAGTTAGGATCAACAACCCCAATGCGCACCCTGATGCCGGTTGGGGGTGGGCTGGGTGGTCCAAGGGGGGCTTCTTTCAACCCTAATACCGAATTTCCTCACTTTTTTCAGTGTAGAAGAATCCTAACTGATGCATTAATGAAGTTTTTTTGCATACAATTTCCTTACTTTTTAAGAAAGACTAGAAAAGTAGAAAGTTGCGCAAGTTGGTGGGAGCACAGGGCCCAAAGAGCTCCCACCAACTTGTAAGAATCAGGCCATATTTCACACCCAGTGACTAAAAAGTACATTCACAACAGCAAGGCCAGCCACCAAACAAATGTTAATCTAGTAGAACAATAGAAAATGCTGTCCACAAAATGTAAAGTGTGTCACACAATATGTCCACAAAAAATATATTGTCCAACACGTAAACACGTCTATTAACATCCACTGGACATGCCATCAACACTCTCCAAATTTCAAGTAAAAAGACCAAACCGTGTCCAAGATCTGACATGTCAAAATTTGAAATTTTCATTCATCAGAGTAGCACAGTTCCACACCTGTTGATATTTAACACACACAACAACTGAAAACTACATCCATGACACTAAGCCTAGGTATCCTATTAATTTCAAGCCACCACAAGTAAAACGCTGTCCGCAGAACATAAACTGCACCACGCCATATCTGCACCCAAAAAATATTTTCTGACACAGAAACACTGTAATTTTCATCCACATGACATGCTGTCAACACCCTCCAAATTTCAAGTGAAAAGACCAAACCGTGTCCGAAATATAACATTTTAATGTATGAGATTTTCATTCATCAGACTGGCACAGTTCCACACCTGTTGACATTTAACACACACAATAACTGAAAAATACATCCATGACACTAAGGCTAGGTATCCTATCAATTTCAAGCCACCACCACAAGCAAAACACTGTCTGCAACATGTAAAGTGCGTCACACAATATCTCCGCAAAATAAACTTTCTCTGACATGTAAGCTCATAATTCACATCTAGAGGACATGCTGTAACCCCCCCTTCAAATTTCAAGTAAAAAGGCCAAACCGTTCCCGAGATATTCAATATGAAAGATTACTTAAATTTCCCTATCTATTCCATTATAAAAAATCTGGCCATCTTGTCCCTTCCTCGCGATCAAAGATGGCGATCACGGAATCTCACGATCAAAGAATTTGCAGGCTCACAAGCAAAGAATTTGCAGGCTCATGAACAAAGATTTAAAAACCTTATAAATAAACAAACTGAAGAAATTTTGGTAAACCACCTCCGTGGTTCGACAGAACGAAGACCCCTGTGTAAAACCCACCCTCATTTGACTTCCTATCACACCCCTGGGCTGTTAAAATTGATTTTTAATTGGGCCATCTTGTTTCTCACTCACAATGCATGATCGCGATCAAAGAATCTCACGATAAAAGAATTTACAGGCTCTGATCAAAGAATTTGCAGGCTCACAAGCAAAGAATTAAAAATATAAATCAAAACATTGAAGGAATTGTGATAAACCACCACCATGGTTAGACAGAATGAAGCCCCCTGAGTAAAACCCACCTTCACTTGACTTCCTAGGACACCCCTGGGCTGAGAAAATTTATTTCTAAATTGGGCCATCTCATCCCTCTCTCATGATGCACAATCGCGATCAAAGAATCTCACGATCAAAGAATTTGCAGGCTCATGATCAAAGAACTTTCAGGCTCATGAACAAAGAATTAAAAATGGTGAAATGTGAATGTTTTACCGATTTGAACCGAACCAGCGGCATGCCTCGATAGAACGGATCCTCCTGAGCAAAACCCACCCTCATTTATGTCCCTAGCACACCCCTGAGCTGAGATATTAGTGTTTTTAGGTCATGATGCAAAATCATGATCAAAGAATCTCACGATCAAAGAATTTGCAGGCTCGCGATCAAAGTAAGTAAGTAAGTAAGTAAAGTAAGTAAGTAACTAAAATTAATTTTTTAAGTGCTTTTCAAAAAACCAAAGTGCTGAACAAATAAAACAACATTTAAAACAACATATATTAAAGTAGTATAAATAAAATTATTCTCCATAAACTTTAAAAAACAAATATGTCTTAAGCTCCGATTTAAAGCTCTCAATGGTCAGGCAGCCTCTCATCCAACGAGGTAGAGAATTCCACAGGGCAGGGGCAGCGTAGGAGAATGCACGTGCCCCAGATGTCTTCAAATGAACCCTGGGAACCTCTAGCAATCCCTTGCTGGCAGATCGGAGTGAACTAGAGGGGCAGTAGGGAGTAAGGAGATCTTGCAGATACTGCAGTCCCTGTTCGTGAAGGGTTTTGTAGGTCAGTAAACCGACCTTAAAGGTGATCTGCCACTGAATCAGCAGCCAGTTCAGCCCGCACAGCACAGGAGTAATATGACTATTTCTAGAAGTCCCAGTCAAAAGCCTGGCCACTGCGTTCTGCACTATCTGCAGGTGGTGGATAGCAACCCCTGGTAGCCCTAGGTACAGGGCATTGCAGTAATCAAGGTGGGTGGTCATGAAGGCATGGACAAGAATAGGAAGGTCAGCCAGAGGAACTAGGTGTTTCACCCGGGCGATGTTCCTAAGATGGTAGAAAGAGGACTTAATGACAGCCAACATCTGAGATTTCAGAGTCAGACCATCATCAATAATTTTATTTTATTTATTTATTTGTTTTTTGGATGGCACCTTTGAGCGGAGGGCTCTTTTACAAAGGTTTCACGTCAAGGCAATAAGAACAATAAGGTACAAAACATAACATGATCATTACAATGGAACTTACAAAAAAAACAACAAATAAGGTTACAATAATAGCAGCCAAAGGCATTGTCATGGAATTTTGTTGCAAGTTAATTATACAGTACAAGTCATAGGCGGCTCAGTGAAGCTTTGTCAGGAGTGGGTTAATGGGAAAAGAGAAAGAACAGTGGTGGTGAGGGGGTGGAATGGGAGACAGAGAGAGGGAGGGAGGAGTGGAGAAATGGGGAGGGCATTGCTTTGGGTATGTGGTAGATGGGAAACAGCAAGGGAGGAGGAAAGGGGGGGATGAAAAAGGAAAGGAGACAAATTCATCCTATACCCAGTAATGCGGGGTAGGAGAGGAGGAGGAGGAGCTGAGGCAGTGAGGAGGGATGCTTGAGGGTAGTATGCCTGGAGGGGATTATAAGAAGCAATCACAGAAGGCACTAGCCACGAGGTGTTGACACAGTTTATACTCAAAAGCACCAATTGTGGCAATGCTGGAGATTTCTGTAGGTAGCAAGTTGAACCAGGTGGAGGCTCTAACAAGGTAAGAATGCTGATCTTGAGAGGTCTGACAGCGAGGTATTGTAAAGGTTAGACTGTCCAATAATAACACCCAGATTATGTACCTGTTCTGAGGTCAAGAGCTGGACACCATCAAGCCAAAGGCCCAATGGCACCCCAGCCCTACGACCCGCTTCAAGGCGACCCGGGTCCACAACCAATACCTCTGTCTTATCTGGGTTTAACCTCAGCCACCTAGCACTCATCCAGTCCCTGATCTAGGATAGACAGCTGTTAAGCAAACGGACTGCATCATCATGTCCAGGAATAAAGGATAGATACAGCTGGGTATCATCTGCATAGCAGTAAAAACCCAAACTGTATCGCCTAATAATGTCTCCTAATGGCAGCATATATACTGCGAACAACATGGGCACCAAGATGAAGCCCTGCGGCACCTCACAGGACAGAGAGATGGTGTCAGAGGAATAAATTCCAGTGACAACCCTCTGTGTCCAGCCTGTGAGGAAGTATCGAAATGAATGTAGAACTGTTCCAGACAGTCCACAAAAAAAACACAAATGCTCCAACAGCACACCATGGTCCACAGTATCAAATGCTGCAGAGAGATCAAAAAGGACTAAGATAGTATGAGCCTTTTGATCTCTCGCAATTAGGAGATCATTTAAAACCTGGATGAGAGCAGTCTCAGTGCTATGTCTTTTCCTAAACCACGACTACAGAGTATCATAGATATTGTGATTTGTGAGATGATCATTAGCGAGCCTCGAATTAAGATTTTAAAAGCTTATAACTCTACTTTTAACTGATTTGGATGGAACCAAAGCCATGGCTCGATAGATTGGGGCCTCTGAGTAAAACCCATAGAAGTTTTACTTCAGAAGTGACCCCTGAGCCGAGATATTTGTGTTTGTGCAATCGGAAAACTGAAAACAAGATGGCGGACCTCACGGTCCAAGAATTTTTTAAATTCCTCGGGAACAAAGATTCTTGAACCGTGAGACTGAAAATTCTTTGACCGCCAGGTGGGATGAGATGGCCAGAACCCCCATTCTTTGATCTCAAGTTATACATATAAATGTTCCCATTTACTGATAATGGGAACTTAAAACTGCCATAACTTTTGAATGCCTTAATATTTTTTCACCAAACAAAAAGCTTCATGTTCAGCCACCAAAGCTCTTTCAAATGAGCTATGTTGCAGAGCAGCACACCACAGATGGCTGTGCAGAGCCACATTTAGAATGCCAAAAGGTGCCTCCAAAAATGGATAATATTGCATTTGTCAGCGCTTTCGTACACGGAGACCGGCAGTCCGACCGAAACACAATTTGGCAGATCAAGAGACCTAGTGCACCCTAATGTGTGTACCAAATTTCAGGAGAATCCATTGAACGGGTCCAAGGTTATTAACGTCCAAACCTTTGACTTTAGTATGTAACTGGCCGCTCAACCGTAACTATAGTGGCGTGACCTCGCCACTATAATATATATATTTTTTTCAGTTCATATCACTGGCTAATAAGCAATATTTCAAGATTATTTAACTTTTTTGAAACATGCTGGGATTTACCAACCTTGGATCTGTGCTTTATAAACATTTTGGGCATGCATTTTCTATTGCTTATTATTTACATGTTAAGATCTTCATTCATATGACTCAGTAAACCAATCATTATGGTCTTCAATTACAGTAGCAAAATTCTTTGAAATTAATTCTGATAGAATAGTCTTAAACAAGAACAGCATACATATTTTGAACCATTTGTATTTAGTTTTGAAAAACATAAACAACCAGGTGATGTACTTTACAAGAACATGACATAATACTGTATTTGTTATGATCTCAAGATGTTGACCTACAATGTTTCTAAATTATTGTATTCCACCATTTGGAGCACAGTCTTCCAAATGATGATAAGTTGATGAAACTGCATTATCATGTTTTTTCTAAATGTTGCTACCATGTCTTAGTTCTCAAACCAGCCATTTAGCTGATGTTTATTTATTAATTCTACACTATTATGCTCTTTATTTATTAATAATAATAAGATTATTTATATAGCACAATTCTCCAAACCAAAGCACTGTACATATTAAAATGTTGATATTAAAACAATAAGTTAATAAAAGTCCATAAAAGCTAGCAAAACAGAATACAGATGAGTCAGATAATATACTCACTAAATGCTTTTTGAAATAGGTGAGTTTTTAATGCTGCCTTAAAGCTCTCCATGGTCCTGCACTCTTGAATCTGACGAGGTAGAGAGCTCCACAGGGTAGGGGCACCACACATAAAAGTGTGGGCCCCAGATGTTTTCAGCTGAACCCTAGGAACCTCTAACAACCCCTTGTCAGTTGAGCAGAGGGGACAGCCAGGACTGTAGGGAAACAGGAGATTTCTTAGCACTCTGAACTTTTTCATATGTTCCTTACCAGTCAATGTTTTTTTTTTCTGCCTTTCCTTTTTTTTTTTCAATTTGAACCATACTTGTAACTGCATGCTACAGTATAATTCACATTAAACTCATTGTACTAGCAATATACAGCATGTTAGCATATGAGCTGCTCAGGTTCTGCAAAGAAAATCTCATCATTTTTTATATACTGTATGGTTGTTTGCTGGTTTCTGCTCAACTCCGAATGAGCTGACTAAATACATATTTAGTTGAATGCCCCATTCTACCACTGAGGGGACAACAGAAACTTATCATTTGACAACCAATTGCAATCACATAATCAGTTGCCAACAATCTGCACAATAAGTTTAATGTGAACTACTGTACTTTCCATGTTTTTACCTTATTTTTGCACTTTCAAATAATATACATACATGTAACATAAATAGGTAGGTGTATATGTGTAAACAACATCATGTCTTATAATAGCCCATGAAATGTCATTATGCTCTATACCATACTTTCAGAAAAAATACCACATCCCAATGTGTGTGTGTATATATATATATATATATATATATTTAACTTATCACTTGCTATTGAGAAAACACATAACATTTTTTGTTTGCTTTATGTAGGGATGGGAGGATCAGCTATGTTTTAGATCAGTACCCACAGAATGGCCCACCTCAGCATGACTATGGAAACCAGAGTCATTTGCAACTAGGTTATGATTTGACTCATTTGACACATTTGACCAGGCTCAGATTTTTAAGTAACCCAGCTCTAATCTAGTACTGATAATGTAAGTGATTTTGAGAGGTTCATTCCTATTAAAAATAAGAAATCAGTTTAAGAAAACAACATAAAATACTATAATTATTTTAGGGCCTGACCCATTGGCGTAGAGGGCTGAGGTGCTGCAAGCACCTTACTATTGCCATGCTAATGACCCATGTTTGACAATAAGCATGGGTTGCTGGGTGTCAAACAAGGTCAGAGAACATTGAGGACCCAGTGGCTGCTCTCTTCTTTAAGCAGGGATGAGCAGCACACTCATCTGAATGACTGACACCTGGTGATGGCCAAGTGACTGTGCCGGTTGAGGAGGGCAGAAAGGGAGGGCTGCAGGACTCCATGGTGTGCAAATGCTCCCATGTGCACATGCTTACCAAATGGTCCCAACATGGGGAAGAGTCCTCAATTATGGAAAAAAAAGAGTGATGACAGGACAGGAGAGGTGTAAATGGTGCCTACCCACCAATCCCAGCTTTCCACACTACTGGACCACTGGAGACCAACAACTGGATGTGTAACTTCAGGGGACAGCATGTCCCTCCCTCCTGATCCCAACATGGAGAGGGCAATCTGTGAGGTTTTCAGACTTCCAGGTGAGTACCAGGGAGGTGTAGGATGGTGTGGTTTGATAGGGCAGAGCTGAGGGGAGCCCATCCTGTCTTGACCAGGGAGAATAAAATGTAGATGGAAAGAAAATAATTATTTTGACTATTAAATGATGTAAAGAAAAGATTTATAAAGAGTGAGAAGGGGTACCTTTATTTTGTTTGTAACCACCCAGTCCCTGGGGTTACTAGAATCCCATCAGTATTAGACCAGGAAGGTCTCTGGGCAGCAATAGAGGGTTTTACACTCTCTACCAAAGATTACATCATTGTTTGCCTGGTTTGGCTGGACAAGGGATGAGGTGATGTTATTTGAAACTCTCACAGCAGCATAAGCCCTTTTTTGGCTCAGCTGTGTGGGAGAGGTGTTAGAACCTGAGAGTTCTGAGTTGAGGTCTGAAGGAGAAGGAGCTCTCCATGACTGCAGAGGGCAAGATGGGCCTGCCAGCCTCCCTTGGCTGGGTAAAGGACCTATGTTCATCATTTTCTCACCCTTACCTGGCGAACATCAAATGCTGGCCTAGAAGTGGTGGAGACCTGTATCAGTGGAGCCCCAGTAGGTTCATGTTTTCACACAAAAGAGGAAAGGGACTGAGAAATCAGTGGTTCTTAGGGGCAGTCCCCTAATGGACTGAAAGATTGTCACAGCTGCTCAGAGAAAAGAGACAGTGGGAGTATCCTCTAAACTATTGACTTTGTGAGAGTAATGTTTCTTCAAGTGTGTTGTCAAATGCCTGTAACAAGGGAATACCAACCTGTGAGCACAAGGTGCATTTGGAAAGAGACTTTGGGTTGGCTGGTGCTGTATATGCCCTAAAGTGACTAGATTACATTCACTCAGGACCCTTTTCACCACAAAGATGTGCTCTTTAATGTGCTGTATGTACGGATGTGTCTAGTAGCCCAGTGGGATTGGGGAATCCAGATGTAGCCAGCAGGTTGCACACTCACCTCTGAGGCTGGAAGATCAGAAGGCTGTGGGTTCTATCTCCACATCAAGCAATTGGGTAAAATCTCAATACTGACACTGTGATGTGGCATGGCGGGAGGGGTGCTGCACTCCTGAGGTGCTGTCTTTTGGATGAGACATTAAACCAAGGTCCCATCTTCCAGTTCTGGTGGTAGCTCAGGTGGATGTTAAAGATCCCATGGCACTTCGTGAAAAGAGCAGTAGAATTTCCTCAGTGGTCTGGCCAAATTCCCCCCATTCACTAAAAATACCACCAACAGCTTTATCTGGTTCAATGTCAGTTGGCATCCATCTGTATCCCTCTTCCCCTGGACGAGGCTGAAAATAAGGAGAATTGTCTAGTCCTCCTTTCCAGGTCAACAAAAACTAAATAGAATAAAAAACACATTAAATGTAAGGATGTCTTTAGCAGCCCAGTGGTGGCTGAACAATCCAGTTTTGGTTTCCTAAAGTAATGGCAGAGTTTGACTTTTGGCCAGGATGGGCAGAAGCTCACTCATGGTCGAAGCGTAGATCTAACTGATTACCAATAGGAACCATGTTTCCTGAAGATGTTAACATTGGTCCATCTCATCGGGATTGCCCCAATTTAAGTGTGTGGCAGTTCCCAGTATTATACACTTGTTAGAAATCCAGAGATCCCTCAGCACAGGAGTGGATAATTTGTTTGGAAAAGAGTTCATGTTTGAAGGTACAGTACTGACTGTGTATGTATAAAATGTTTCTACCTACTGCAAGTTGTCCATCTTTTTGAACTGTTACAACCTTGGGGGACCACCCTCTTCTGCTTTACCATCTTGTCAGAAATAAAGCCCTACAATACAATACCAATTTTATGGTTGTGTACAATCCATCTGTGAATCACTGAGTGAAATGTTTTTGGGGCCTCTCAGATAGGAGACACAGCATAGCCCTGGCACTCTGTTCACAGACTCAGGTTAAATATAAATGTTATTTTGTGCTCTAATCCCCTGATCTCTTAGATGCTCAAATCAAGTATTTATTCTAATGTCAGGGGTGATACTGATTTTCTGCCAACTTCTGGTTTGTTGTCTTGTCTGTGTAACAAGTGGGGGGAGATCCTGGTTGCAAAATGCTGCTCTTGGCTGGGGTAAGGGCTACATGTTATTTGGTCTGGTCTGGATCCATCTCTAACCCAGTGCTAGACATGTCAGAAATGTACCTGTTTAGGCAAACCACAGTAAATTAGAGTAAATGAGAACTTTTGAAAAAAGATCAGAGTCAGAATCAGAACTGGGTCACAGCTGACCCTCCCATTATTACTTTTTTTTTATTAAAATATCCATTGTGTGCACATTACATAGATACTGTCAGCAGATAAGGGCCTATGGCCCACCCAGTCTGCCCATTTCAGCTTGTAAGTTCCTTTTACATTTTTCTAGAAGTTTGTTGCCCCTTAGCCCCCTGACAGCCAAGATTCTCTTATGTTTATCCCATGTATTCTTAAATACCATGATTGTTTCAGCCCCCACCACTTCCTCTGGTGGGGTGTCTCACTTATCAACCACCCTTTCTGTGAAGAAATTGTTCCTCATGTTTCCTCGAATCACCCTCCCTCCAACTTCATCCCATGCCCTCTAGTCCTGGAACATTTTTTTTGCTGGAAAATAGTGTATTCCTGCACCCTGTTCCTCACTGTAAGTTACTTGAATGCCTTAATCATATCCCCTCTCTTCCTCCTCTCCTCCAGGGAGTACATGTTCAAGTTCTACAGTCTGTCCTCATAGGACTTGTGATGTAATTCCTATACCATCTTTGTTACCCTCCTCTGAAACTTCTCCTCTCTTTCGGTGTTCTTACATAGGTAAGGATTCCAGAACTGTACACTGTACTCCAGGTGGGGCCTCATTAGTGTCATGTATAGTGGAATTATGACCTCCCTTTTCCTGCTGGTGATGCCTCTGCCTATGCATCTTAGCATCTTTTTTGCTTTACCTGTTGCCTTGTCACACTGTTTCCCTGCCTTGAGGTCATCAGAGATGATAACTGCAAGGTCCCTTTCCTGATTGGTGCATGCTATATCCTCGCCCCCCCCCAACTGATGTGTTGTTCCAGGGTTTATGTGTCCCTCATGCATTATTTTGCACTTCTTTGTGTTGCATTTCAGCTGCCAAACCCGCCACCATTCTTCAAGTTTCTGCAGGTACCTCCTCATTCTGTCCACACCCTCTGGTGAGTCCACTCTGTTACAGAGCTTCGTGTCTTCAGCGAACATGGAAATTCTGCCTTCTAGGTCCTGCGCAAGGTCACTGATGAAGATGTTGAATAGGACTGGTCCCAGCACTGATCCTGTTGGTACCACACTGGTCACTCTTCTCTCTGTGGAGTGATAGCCATTTACTACCACACTCTTTGTCCTGCCACCTAGCCAATTACCCACCCACTGTACTACTGTCCTGCCTACTTCCATATTCCCCAGTTTGTTTATTAACCTTATGTGTGGCACAGTGTCAAAAACCTTGCTGAAGTCCAGATAGGCCATGTCCACTGCCCTCCCCTAATCCACCTTTCTTGTCACCCAGTCGAAAAATTCAATTACAGTAGGTTGGTCTGGCATGACCTCTCCCTGGGGAAACCATGCTGCCTTGGGTCCTGTAGTCCACTGGCAACCAGATGTTTCACCAATCTCTCTTTCAGTAGTGCTTCCATGATCTTCCTCACTGCTGAGGTCAGGCTGACTGGTCTGTAGTTACCCACTTCTTCTTTGTTCCCACTTTTGTACAAGGGGGCTACATCTGCTGTCCTCCAGTCTTTGGGTACCTCCCCTGTTTCCAGTGATCAGCTAAACAGGATTGCTAGAGGTTCAGCCACCACCTCTCTTAGTTCCTTTAGGACCCTGGTGTGCGCCCCATCTGGCTCCATTGCTTTATCGACTCATTTCTTCCAGTTCCTTTAGTACCCTTTCCTATATAAAGGGACTTGTGTCCATTTCTGCGCCGTTCCCACCGCTTGCATTCCCTTCATGCCCATTACCCTTCCCTTTCTCAGAAAGACTGAGCAGAAATATCTGTTCAGTATGTCAGCTTTACTGTTTCCATCCTCCACGCTGCCCCCATCCTCCCCCTTCAGTCCCTCCCTTTGCCCTTTGTAACAAGAGATAACGAAGTTTGTCCCTATGTTTCAGCCTAACCTCATTTGGTCTAAAATATTATGTGTCTGTGTAACAAATGTTGGCCTATATAATTGGATCATATAAAGCTTGTGAAGCCACAAGATAAACTAAGCCACAGTTGCAATATTAAAGTGCCTTTTGACATTTGTGCTGACCATGTAAGTAATAGCAAACATTTGGCCTATGTGACTGCAAGACAGGAACACAGGATAGTGTCCAAATTACTCTTTTGACTGTCTCTAGTGTTTGTCCTTATCAGAATAGGCCAAAATGCTTGTATGCACATTCCTAAGTCCAAACCTATTTCTTCCTCCTGAACCTTGGTTACTGGCGGTGACAGCTGTTACTAGCCATATATGATAATAGAACGTACACTATCTATACTTGTGCTGACCAAGGATGAGCTCATACATATACTAAAGAAAGAGTGTTACCTTATAAGTTGATGCTTGTGCTTGTTTTAAACCAATCATAGAAAACCATAGGAAATGATGATGCTGTCTTCCACTATATAAGCAAGCCAGCACACACTGTTATTTTGAAGAATGTACCACTTGTAATCTCTCGCTGTGATTATTGTTATAATCATTAAATTCTTCCGCCATCAATCTCGTCTCCATTCGTCTCCTTTCTAAGTATCTGGAATTGATCATTTACTAACTGTAATTTTTCCACAACGCTACAACTGGTGCCTTAAAGACTCAGATCGCTGGTGCTGCATGTGAGGAGGCCGCCTAACTACTGGTCGGTTAGCTTGTGAGCCCCATAGCAGGGTGGCGATGCTCGGAGACGTGGTGCTGCTGGCTTGAAGCGAGAGAAGAAAGTACACACAGACGGTCACAGCCACTTGACAATCAGGTGATGTATGCTTTCTATGCTTCTCAAATTGTTTAAAATAAAAAGTAATGCTTAACTCTGTAGGAACTCATGGGGCAGAGTAGGTAAGTGAAGGTTCTGGGACTTGCAAGTTGAACCTCACAAGGGAGCCGTAAGACGTAGCCAAATGGACCAGGGCACCAGTGCACGGGTGAGCCCGGCTATGGAGGCTAAGCAGGCAAGAAGATAAAAAAAAATGAGTATGGAAACAATAATAGGCCGTTTTCTAGGAAAACACCTAAAGGGGGAAGCATACCAACCAGTGCCTGATGATCAACAGGCACAATTGTATTTTACTCAGCAAGTGTTCCTTCGTAATGAGGGAGTAAAAAATGAAAAGGAAATCTTTGCAAATGCATTGCAAGGGCTGTGGCAGTATAATCAGACTATTGTGTGTCACCAAAATAAAGAAGTAGCGCAGTTGAGGGATGAAAGGGATCAAAATGCTAAGTTGCAACAACAACTAGAAGAATTAACATCAAAGTATAAAGATAGCGTCCCAATAGATCAACACCAAGAGTTAGAGTAGCAGTGTATTAATTTTAGGGAACAGCTAATAAAAGCACAAGGGGATCTGTGTCTGTTAAACAGGGATCATGCCCTCCTACAGATTAAGTTAGACCAACAGTCACAAGAGCATGCTAGTGAGACTAGGCGCCTGTACACTGAGCTCCAGGATGCTGCAAGTAAGATCCAGGAGTTACAGGAAAAGCAAGATGAGTTAGATGAGCTCCTTACTGGAAAAAGGGGTGGGACAGTAACCATTCAAATGGCACCTGTAAGCACACGGGGAATGACCAAGCTGGGGGAGCTATGTCAGCTACAACCCGACATCAACAAGAGTAGTATCTACTAATGTTAGACTCCAAATGGCTAAAACATAGATTAAAAAGGGAATATGCCGAAAAAACTGGGCATACGGAAGAAGCTGAGAGGTATAGGAAACAAGAATTCTGGGTACATGTTGACTGGTGTAAAAAAGTGTCAAACAAAGCTGGTTGAAAATTAAAATACTACACTTGATGTTTACAGCCATGAAGACACAGGGCATCATTATCATCGGCTTGGTGGCAGCCATAAGACTTTCTGCACATTAATGTGGAACAGACTAATGTCAAGTGTGAGTATGAACAGTCCATTACTTTGTTAGTCAGTTGGAACTGGGACCCTGTTGATACAAACGCCTACACGACACGAGCATGGAAAGCCACCTGGACTGAAAACAACCATACTTTCATATCTACAAATTGGTGTGTGGACATACTTAATAGCTGGTCCAGCTGTGCGTCAGAGCTCAAGACTGGATCACAGCAAAGCTACATGGACTGCAAACAGAAAAATGGGTCTCTTGTCATAGACAGGGCCACACCAAAGGACAATGGTGTTTATGTGTTAACTCTGTCCCACTGTCTTTGGGGTAATAATAGTGTTTGTAACTATGCTGGTGTAAACAACTCATTACATTTTGCAGTCTCAGATGCCATATACTTAACTGTAACACCAACCGAATGCCCAAATGTGACAACAGGGCCAGAGAGTAGACTTACATCAACACCTATTGATCAAATGCTTGTAAATAATGTAAAGTACAGTAGAGTGCATATAAATCTAGATTTATCTGGCTGGAATATAAATGTTAACAGTAGTTGTGCAGACACTGGTATGTCAAAGTTTTATGCCACCATGTTAATTGACATGTTAAGTGCCTTCCATGCCAAAACGGAGTATTATGGCCCTTCTTATTAGTAAAAAAAGGGTTAGTAATACTAGAAAGAAATGAGATTTGTGGGGAGATCTGGCTGGACTTTTTGGATCAGGAATGATCATATGGAATAGGGCAGACTTTGAGGCCATTAAGGGGTACCAAGACCAGTTTAATACTAACACAGGCGTATGATATTAACAAGTGTGCGCCATCATTTGGAGCTGTGATACCTCCCCTGTCTCTTAACGTGGAGTCACTTTTAAATCAAAAAGATACTCATTTGATACAAATCCAAAATACTGCCCATAAGGCACAAGCAATTGTAAATGAATTGCTCAGTGAGAGTGATAGTGAGCACTTGATTTATAGCTGTGCAGGGGGGCCCTTAGGAGTCCTGTCCTTTAAAGCATTGCTTGTGTTGCAAGTGGTCTTAGTGTTCTTGGTAATTATAAGCCTGTGTCGCTTAAGACTTACTATTCGTAAAGTACACAGTGAGATGTACATGCTCCGAGGAGCTGCATTGTTGCACAAATAATAATTAGGCAATATAGGGCCAAGGGGGGCTTGTAACAAGGGATAAAGAAGTTTGTCCCTATATTTCAGCCTAACCTCATTTGGTCTAAAATATTATGTGTCTGTGTAACAAATGTTGGCCTATATAATTGGATCATATAAAGCTTGTGCAGCCACAAGATAAACTAAGCCACAGTTGCAATATTAAAGTGCCTTTTGACATTTGTGCTGACCATGTAAGTAATAGCAAACATTTGGCCTATGTGACTGCAAGACAGGAACACTGGATAGTGTCCAAATTATCCTTTTGACTATCTCTAGTGTTTGTCCTTATCAGGACAGGCCAAAATGCTTGTATGCACATTCCTAAGTCCAAACCTATTTCTTCCTCCTGAACCTTGGTTACTGGTGGTGACAGCTGTTACTAGCCATATATGATAATAGAATGTACACTATCTATACTTGTGCTGATCAAGGATGAGCTCATACACATACCAAAGAAAGAGTATTACCTTATAAGTTGATGCTTGTGCTTATTTTAAACCAATCATAGAAAACCATAGGAAATGATGATGCTGTCTTCCACTATATAAGCAAGCCAGCACACACTGTTATTTTGAAGAATGTACCACTTGTAATCTCTCGCTGTGATTATTGTTATAATCATTAAATTCTTCCGCCATCAGTCTCGTCTCTGTTCGTCTCCTTCCTAAGTATCTGGAATTGATAATTTACTAACTGTAAATTTTCCACAATGCTACACCCTTCTTTTTTCACTTATGTACCTATACAAGGTTTTGTCCCCGCTACTCACTGATTTTGTGATGTGCTCTTCTGTCTGAGCTTCATCTTCCCTTAATGACCTCATTTTGATTCTCCTGGTACTTCTCCCTATCCCCTTCTGCCTGTGTCTTTTTGTATTGCATGAATGTGATCTTTTTGGCTTTCCCTTTCTCTGCTACCTCTTTTGAAAAACATAATGGCCTCCTCTTCCTTTTCCCCTTGCTAACCTGCTTAACACATTATTCTGTTGCTCTTGTAATCCCTGTTTTAAATATTGCCCACTGTTCATCCACTCCTGATTTCTTCCCCATTCCCATTAGTGCCTCCTTCAAGCATGTCCCCATTTTCATAAAGTCTGCCCTCCTAAAATCCAGAATACATGTTTTTGTGCTGTTTGATTCTGCTCCTTCTGTGATTTCAAACCATAGTGACTGGTGGTTACTGTTCCTCAGGTGCTCCCCCACTGTTACCCCTATCATACTGTCCCCGTTAGTGAGCATGAGTTACAGCATTGCCTTCTGTTGAGTTGGTTACATGACCAGTTGCTTAAGGGAGGTACCTTAGAGGGAGCCCAGGATAATTTTGCTCCTGGTTGATGCTGCTGCAGGGAGGCTCCATTCCACATCTGGAATTTTAAAGTTCCCAACCAGCACCATCTCCCCCTTGTCTGCAATCCTTTGCATGGCTAGCATTAACTCCCTAGCTGTCTCTTCCTCCTGGGCTGGTGGTCTGTAGACCACCCCTGTGTGGATGGCTGACCCCATTTTCCTTTCCAGCTTCACCCACTGTACCCCTCCGCCCCATTTTATTCCTCCTGGATCTCTGTGGCTTTTATGCCATCTTTCATATAAAGTGCCACTCCTCCTCCTCCCTTCCTGCCTACCCTGTCTCTTCTGAATATGTTGTAGCTAGGTATGGCCATCTCCCAGTCGTGGTTATCATTACACCAGGTCTCTGTGATGGCCACAATGTCCAGATCCGACTGAGCCATGGCAACCTCCAGATCCTCTATCTTCTTGCTACGGCTCCTGGCATTGACACACATGGCTTTCCATGATGTGAACTCCCTGGACTGTTTAACTATTCTACTCCAGCCCCCTCCATGGTTGTCCTTAATCCCTGGTTCTCCCTGCTGTCTGCCTTCTGTTGTATTTTGGCCCCTTTCTGCCTACCCACCCCTTGGGTGCCTAACTCCACCTTTTGCACACTGCTTTGTAGAGATTGCTCCTCCACCTGTTCACTGGCTCCACAGCTAGCTATGGGTAATGGACAATTAGTTACCCTCCTTCCTGGCCTGCCCCCCCACTTGGCTAGTTTAAATGCTTGTCCATGTAGCATTTAAATGTATCATTGGGTGCTAGGATTCCCCTCCAGGACAGATGCAGGACATCAGACTTGAACAAGCCCCCATCCCTCCAGGTGTGTCCCCAGACACCAATGAATCCAAACCTTTCCTCGCAGCACCAGTTCTTCAAACATGTGTTAAAGTTCCTTGTGCATGTGCCCCTTCACTCTCCCATGCCTCTCACAGGTAGTACTTCTGAGAAGGTGACAGATGTAGCTACTTGCATGAGACCCTTCCCCAGTTTTCTAAACTCTTCCTGAACTTCCTTAGGCTCCCTGTTTGCCATGTCATTAGTACCTAGGTGGATAATGACATCCAGCTCACTCTCCCATCTTGCCTTCCCCGGCAATCCCCAGGATCCCATCCTTCCACATCATGACACCTGGTAGGCACCTCACCTCCTTGTCCTCCCCTCATGTGCTCCAAGCTGGATCACTCTTACAATAGAGTCCACCACCAGGATTTGCTTCCTTCTTCTCTGGGGTCCACTGCTCTTCCCACTGACGTCACCTCCTCAGTTTACCTCCACATCCTTCCCTTCTTCTTCTTCTCTGGATGCCTCTGTTTGGTTGTTCCCATTTTCCAGTGTGGCATATGAGTTCTGGAGTGGGATAGGATTTGGGATGTGCCTCTGCCTGATCATCCTAAGCCTTCCCAATCCCACTGTCTTTGAAGTGCTCCTCATTCTTGGTATCCTTTGAGGCAGCGGCATTGGACTGGGATGGTCTCTGTATAGGGATAAATGTACTCCTGACCCAGTTTATATCCACTCTGAGTCTGGCAATCTCATCCTGCAGTCCAGAGAGATGCCTGCAGATAGAGCAACACCTCAGCATCCTGAAGGTCTGCCTGAATATGGCTGCCCCACATCCACTGAATTGCACTACTTTAAAAATCTAAAATTTGCTGTTATGATGAGACACATTTTTCCACATGTAACATATTGCAATTAAATACCACCAACTATTTTATTTTTAGTAATTTATGATATTAAATTATTTTACTGCTCTTCGTTTGTTAGAAGTTTTGCATTTTATCCACTACAGTATACTACATGGTAAGGGCTTACTCTGCACTGAAATCAAGCAGCTCAAAAATCTTGTTGTGCACCTTCTTAAGTTGTTGTACACACTCTATATTCACAGCGCTTGTGCCTTGCTCATATTTCATGCCACCTGCCCACTTTTATTTTCTTGTCCAAAGTTCACTCACTATCGTTACAGTGATTTGCCAGGTTTTCCCTCTTACCTCATGTATTCTTGAGTGTGTGGTCCTACTAGGTAAATTGCAATGTTATTTAGTAAAAATAATGTCCCAAAGTTTTAAACTTTATTCCTTCCCAATCCTGGAACTAGTGCCTTGCACTTGCATCCAGCTCCACTCAGCTGTTAGCGCAGTAACCATGACAGCACACAGGCAGCGATCCTTCTTACAAGCAATTAATCTCTCTCTTTCTCTCACTCGTACTCATTGAAAGTGTCTGGTAAAATTCTGACATATAGCAAAGCACAGGTGAATAAAATTAGGTAAAAAAGGCATATTTATGCCCAACTGATAGTTACTAAAAAGAATATGACCTGCTTTACCAATGTGCAACAAAGGTGCAAAGGAAGTACAACAGTACTACTACTACTGTACTACTTGTACTAAAACCCTATACTATAAAAAATAAAATAAGGGCAACTATACACAACTCACATTGTGTTCCCATTTTGGGGTTGAGTTAACAGTACAAACCTGTCAAGCTTCACATTCAAGGTCCATACGCTGTTATTTATACCCTGAGATGGATACACAGGCTCTTCTGTATAGTCACCCATACATTACTCCTTATTACATTCATATTGTTACTTACTAGCCATGATTTAACATAAAAACATAGAGGTTGACTGCAGATAAGGACCGCAAGGCCCATCCAGTCTGCCCATTTTTTCTACCTTATGAATGTGCCACACACCTTTACACTGTCAATTACCTATCTATCCATATTCTTCTGTATTGCTCCCTTATGCCTACACCATGCCTGTTTGAAGCCCTGCACTGTATTCATAGCCACCACTTCCTGAGGTAGGCTGTTCCATGCATCCACCACTCTTTCTGTGAAAAAGAATTTCCACATTCCCCCTTAATCAGCCTCCTCTATTCTCATGCTGTGTCCTCTTGTCCTGCTATTTTTCTTATATTTAAACATGTTAGACTCTTTCACATTGTTAATGCCCTAAGATGTTTGAATGTTTTCGATCATAGCACTGCCTCCTCCTTTGCTCAAGGGTAAACATTGAGCTCCGTTAATCTGTCCTCATATGTCTTCTGATGCAGTCCCTGCACCATTTAGTTGCCCTTCTCTGGACTGCCTCAATTTGTGTCATTGTCGTGTGAAGGTGTGGCCTCCAGTACTGCACGCAGTACTCCAGATGGGGCTCTAACTAGTGTCTTGTAAAGAGGGATTATTACCTCCCTCTACAACCGCAGATAATCCTACTAATACACCCTAACATCCCCCTAGCCTTACCTACTGCTTTACAGGTCCGCTTGGATGATTTCAGGTCATCGGTGATAATGATGTCCAAGTCTCTTTCTTCCCTTGTGACTGCCAGCAACTCCCCTCCCAGCCTATAGGCGGCATCATGGTTTCTCTTCCCTATGTGCATGATCTTGCACGTCTTTGCGTTAAACCCCAGTTGCCACTCTTCCGACCATTTTGCTAGTTTATCCAGATCTCTCCTCATTCTGCCCTCACCATCTGGATCATCTACTCTGTTGCAGATCTTGGTGTCATCTGCAAAAAGACAAACCTTACCCTCCAGTTCATCTGCAATGTCACTGATGAAGATATTGAAGAGGACAGGCCCCAGGACTGATCCCTGAGGTACCCCACTTGTGACTTGCATCTCTTCTGACTGTATACCATTTACCACCACTATCTGTTTTCTGCCCGTCAACCAGTTTGCCACCCAGATGAACAACGTCTGACCCATCCCAAGCCTACCCAGCTTATTAATCAATCTTCTATGTGGAACAGTATCGAATGCTTTGCTGAAGTCAAGGTAGGCTACATCAACTGCTCCACCTTGGTCCACCACTCTGGTTACTCAGTCAAAGAAATCTATGAGATTAGTTTGACAGGACCTTCCTTTTGTAAATCCATGCTGTCTTGGATCCTGCGCTACTATGGATTCCAGGTGTTGCACTATCCTTTCCTTAAGGAGTGTCTCTATAATCTTGCCCACTACTGAGGTAAGACTGATTGGTCTGTAGTTCCCTGCCTCCTAACTGCTACCACTCTTGTGGAGCGGGATCACATGAGCCCTTCTCCAGTCTTCTGGGACCTCTCCTGTGCTCCAAAACTCACGAAACAGTTCTGATAATGGCTCTGCTAGTTCCACCCCTAGTTGCTTAAGTACCCTGGGATGTATGCCATCAGGTCCCATTGCCTTGTCCACCCTGAGCTTATCGAGCTCTTGTAGGACCCTTTCTTTTGTGAAGGGACTAGTGCACACCTCTCTCCCTCCCCCTGTGTCCATGGTGCAGAGCTGTGGGCTCTGCCCTACCTTCTCTTCAGTAAATACAGAGCAGAGGTATCTATTTAGGATAGATGCTTTTACATAGTCCTCCTCCTCACACACACCCTTATCCCCTTTGATCTTAGCAATACCCCATCTGGATTTTCTCCTTTCACTAATGTATCTATAAAAAGTCTTGTCACCTTCTTTTACTATTCGTGCTAGTGTTTCTTCAGTTTGGGCTTTTGCCAGCCTTACTGCCTTCCCTGCTTCCCTTATGGAAGTTTGGTATGCCTCCTTATCTTCATCCTGCTGCATTCCCTTATATTTCCTGAAGGCCAGCCTTTTGGCACTGACCTTTTCTGCTATTGTGTTTGAGAACCAAAGTGGTTTCCTTCTCCTTTTGCACTTCCTTTTCTCACTAACTCAATGGGATGTTGCTTCAAGTATTGCATCTTTAATGCTTGCCCACTTTGCTTGTACCCCCTCACCTGTATTTCTTTTTGCCAGGGCTTTTCTAACTCTGTTGGCCATCTTGTCAAAGTCAGTGCCTCTGAAGTCCCATATTTTTGCCTTGGAATGGGATGCTTTAGTTCTAGTGGCCAAATTGAACCATACCATGTGATGGTCACTAGCCCCCAGGTGACCTTCTACCTGAAGATCTGTGATCCTTTCCCTGTTAGTCAGTACTAGATCTAGGATAGTCCTGTCTCTAGTGGGTTGTTTTACCAGTTGTTTGAGGCTCTCCCCCTGCAGGGAATCCACCATGCATCTAGTTTTGGCAGATGTCTCTGCTGGTATTGACCAATCTGTATCTGGCATGCTGAACTCTCCCATTATCAGAACCTCCCCTTTAGCTGTCATGTTTGTATATCTTCTAACAGTAACATGTCTATGTCCTCCCCCTGGTCTGGAGGCCTGTACACAACCCCAGTTCGTGTTGCTGTCCCATTTCCTGTTTCAAGGGTGACCCACAGCTCTTCTGACTCCTTATGTGTATTCTGAATATCTGTAGCTTTGATATTTTCATTGACATAAAGGACCACTCCACCCCCCCCCCTTTTTGCACCTCGGTCTCTTCTGAACAGTACATAGCCAGGTACTGAAATCTCCCAAGTGTGGTTACTGGTAAACCATGTCTCGCTAATAGAAGCATAGAATCATAGAAACATAGAATTTGATGGCAGATAAGGACCGCTTGGCCCACCCAGTCTGCCCATTTCCCTACCAAATGGATAAGCTGCAGATCCTAGTTAACCAGCAGCCTACTTCTTTCTACCCCCAACCCCTAGAATTGCCTTATGACTGTCCCATGCATGCTTGAATTCAACCACATTCTTGACTCCACAACCTCCTCTGGAAGGCCGTTCCATGCATCCACAACCCTCTCTGTGAAAAAATACTACGCCCCCCCTCTATCTTCAAATTGTGTCCTCTTGTTCTTGTACACTTCTTTTTTTGAAAGATGCTACCCTCTTGGACTTTGTTGATTCCCTTGAGGTACTTGAAAATTTCTATCATGTCCCCACTCTCCCTCCTTTCCTTGAGGCTACACATTAAGCTCCTTTTGTCTCTCTTCATATGTCTTCCGGTGCAGACCCTGCACCATTTTAGTTGCCCTCCTCTGGACAGCTTCCATTCTGTCTATGTCCTTGCAGAGACTGGGTCTCCAGAACTGCATGCAGTACTCCAGATGGGGTCTCACCAGCTGTATGTACAGAGGGATAACAACTTCCTGTTTTCTACTGGTGATGCCTCTCCCTATGCATCCCAGTATTCCGCTAGCCCTCCTTACTGCCCTCTCACATTTCTTGCCCACCTTTAAGTCATCTGATATGACTACACCCAGGTCCCTTTCCATTTTTGTTGTTGTTAGTATCTCACCCCACATTGTGTACTCTTCCCCTGGGTTTTTGTTTCCCAGGTGCATTACCTTGCACTTCTTAGCATTGAATCTAAGCTGTCATACATTTGACAATTCCTCTAACCTTGCCAAGTCCCTTCTCATCCTTTTCACCCCACCTTGTGCATCAACTCTGTTGCAGATCTTTGTGTCATCTGCAAACAGACATACTTTTCCTTCCAATCCCTCTGCAATGTTGCTTATAAAGACATTGAAGAGAACCAGTCCTAATACTGAACCCTTTGGTACCTCACTAGTAACCCCCTTTCTTCAGAGTGGACTCCATTTACTATTACCCTCTGTGTCCTATTCCCCAGCCAATTCTTTACCCAGGCTATCATCTTGGGACCCACTCCCAGGCTGGCTAACTTGTATATTAATCTTTTGTGTGGGACTGTGTCAAATGCCATGCTAAAGTCTAGGTAGGCCATGTCTACAGCCCTTCCCTGATCTACTACTTTGTTCACCCAGTCAAAGAAATCTATTAGATCTGCCTGTCATGTCCTTCCTGCCAGAATCCATGCTGCCTTGGGTCCTGGTGCCCCTGACCTCTAGGTACTTGACAATTCTTTCCTTCAGAAGTGATTCCATCATTTTCCCTATCACTGAGGTTAAACTAACAGGTCTGTAGTTTCCTGCTTCTGCCCTGCTCCCACTTTTGTGAAGGGGAATCACATCTGTCCTCCTCTAGTCCTCAGGTACCACCCCATCCTTGTTTCCCACACTGCAAGCATTTGTGTACATGATTTTCCTTTGGTCAGATTTCAAAGTGTTAGTTGTTACCTTCATCTAAATCCCTTTACAAATTCAATAAGAAAATAATCAACACCACAAACCTCAACACAAACAATACATGTTCCTCTGAAAGCAAATAAAATGAAGGATTGGTCATTGTCTATTTAGTCCAAGAATTTAAGACCATAATGTTACTTTCTCATACCTATTAGTCTACATATATTTGTATCAATATGTTCAAAATGATTTTATTCTGTTGACCGAAAAGAATCATAACCACAAATTGTTTTTATTGCTAATGTGCATCAACTGTCCATATGTATTTATGCTATTTCCATACTGTTAGTTCCTTACTTATGGTAGGTCCCATGTTGTTTTCTTTTCCTTTTTTCCTTGCAAAACTCCAGGCAAAACACTTACTTTTCAGTGGTGCAGAATACTGCAGAATTTGGCAGAAAAGAGTTTACACCCAGAAACTGTGAAAAGTGACATGGAAGCCAGATACCACACAGAAAAATCACAGAAGTGCAATGTAGTATGAGACTGGAAAGCACTTGTGGTACTTCAAATAAAGATTATGTTGTATCATCCATGTCGCTGTTATATAAATAAATAATCTAAAATCAAAATGGATGGTATAAAACAGTTTAAACTAGAATTACAAGTATTAACAATAATATTGTAGAATGTTAGTATATAATGCACATAATTAAAAAATACATGGCATACAAAGCTGGAATATCTAATCATTAATTGCTTTTAATTCTTAATTTTAGTTCATAATACATACTTGTCAGATGTGTAATATTAGCTAACTGCCCCAAAATATATATTTATTCTCATTAAATATTGTTAATAATAATAGTAGTAGTAATAACAAAATTATATGCATCACATGGATGAAACTATATAGAGAACTTTGATTATTGTAAACTTTGCAACTACCTTGATCTAGTTTTCCTTTCTTCTTTTCTGCTGTAATATTTATGTACCTCTGCGCAGTGCAAGTATAATGCAGAAAATCTAAATTAGCAACTAATTTTTATTAGCAATGCCATGTATATCATTAATATGATGTATGTTTAAATAAATTATTGATCAATTATCAATAATAGCTATGGATGATGCACCATTAATTCCTTTGTATGTTTTTGAAACCAGGTATGGAAAACTAATTATCAATGAAAGTTTAACCTCTTCTAAAATATTACAGCAACATTTTCTCCATTCATTCTTTCCTTTAAATATTGTAAAAATAAGTTATCATTTACTTATCACTAATTTCTCAGATATTTTACATGTTTGTGCCATTTTCTTCTGAAATATTCAATATAGTCTTATTTGTATGCTATTGGCAAGTGCATTTTGTCAACAGTATTATAGAAGTCATATGTGGTTCTAATAACATAGGAAACCATAAATCTGGATGTTAACAACTTCCCCACAGTAAGTCTTCCAAGTTGTATGTACTACCACTACTACTGATTTTTAAAAGTTATCCTGCTTACTAAGTTACAATACAAATTAGGGTTGCTAGATGTTAATAGGAACTATTGAGCTTGAACATTTTCCACTAGCCCCCACGCCAATACCAGCCACATTTGAGCATCTGGCATCCAAGAGATCCACCCTACTTAGCCCAGTTCTCATTTGCACATTTTAACATCTGTGCCCTTGTCAATCTGCATAACCTACCAGCTCCTAGCATCATCTATACACTATGGTGACACACCCCAGAACTGCTTTCCACAGTTCTACATAAAGCAGTATAAATACAATTATGCATGTGTCTTGTGAGGGTTTCTGAGCTCTGTAATGCCCTTCTAGCCATTTACATGGGGGATGGGACTACCAGGGAAGAGCAGAGGAACAGTGGGGAAAATAAGGGGGGCAGTAGAGCCAAGAGGGTTAAAGCACCAAGCTGCAATCTTGGAGACACAACAGACCTGGATTTGAATCCCACAACCACCACATGCATACTGTGTGACCCTGAGTAAGTCACTTAACCCCTCTGTGGTCTTGGGACACATGTGGAAATGAGTTTCTGCACAGTGTGCCTTTCCTGGCCAAAACAAATATTGCATACTGCTTCTGTGACATTTAATACAAATACATTATTTTTTAAAAGTGGGTGAAGTTAAAGGTGGGCTCAGTGAAGGCAACAAACCTATACACCAAGCAAGTGAGCAAAAGCAAGAGGAAAAAGATACTGCTATGGTTCTAGTAAGAAGTTGCTGAAAAGGCAATGGCTGAAAGGGTAAGATACAAATCTATAAGGAGATTCAGATGGATAAGGATCATGAGAAGAGCTGTGTGGAATGAGAATATTCTGAATTCATGGAGTATTGATTTAATTACTTGAAATTCCTCAAAATTTCAAGGACTTTTGGGGGAATTTTGTGGACTGTTTGAAATGTATTAATTTGGTCACAACTCAGCTGACAACTGAGCCAGAAATCTGATTTTGCATGATTACTTGCTGATATGTGCACTAGCAGTGTCCTGAATAATGTGACATTGCAATGCATTGTCTCAAAATATTAAGTGTTAAAAGTCTGACAGTTTATTTTTTGTGGGAAATGTCATGGAAATTTGTATCTGCATATAACTCAGCCACCTTTGGAGCTAGAAATATGAAACTAGATACATATATAAATTTATTAATAACCCTTGAATATGGGAGGAGCTTGAACTAATTGCTCTCAGTCTGCACTGCATGTGTGTGTGGATGCCAACTTGTAGCTGCATGAGCTGAAACTAATAACTTGTTTCTGGTTCCTTTTTGTTATTTTTCAACTTACAACTAGTTTATGCTCCAGTTTGACTGGTCTCCTGAGGCAAGAGCCAAAAATAAAGAGAAAAAACTTTTATCAGCATTTGGGATGATGACACTTACAAAAAAAGGAGCCAAGAAACCCATAGCCAAAAAAGCAGGTTTAAAAAATACCAAACCTTGTTCCATTACAGAGAAGGCAATAGATATTTTTTCTAAAAAAATACCTGCCAATTCAAGACTTGCGTCAAAAAGAATGAGAGCTGGTGATGGAACTGATATGGATCCACCAGGTGAGCCTGTTGTTAATTTCAATACCAAGGCCCAAAATGCTGATGCTACAAAATCAGCTGAACCTCTGGAAGAAGGTAAAAATTTTAAGTCAGCTAAGTATACTTACACAGAACTGGTCTCCTTAAAGGCTGAACAACCCTTGTCTTCTATAGCCAGTCTGCAATTAAATTGAATGGATTTGTGGTGCATGGATGAGGAGGCAGAGAAGGAGACAGATGGTTCCACTGAGGCCCTGACCCACAGCCTTAATGATAGGGAGGAGATTACTAATGGACTGAATAATTTAAAGTAAATGAATCAAGGCAAGAAAGAACTAATGGTTCTTCAGCAGAGTGTGGTATGCCCTCTCAGTGGTCTCCAGATGAAAACACATGTTTTTTATAGCCAAATGAGGCAAGTACCAGTATAACCAGAAGTTCAATTTCCATTGAGCAGCCTGCAATAAGAGGAGCTACCAGGAAACTAGAGGGAATAAGAGACAATATTCTTTCAAATCTGCCTCAGAAGCAACAATGAATGTCCCCTGATTCCAGAAGTTCAAGATATTGCTGGAATAAATGGTTCAAGTTCAGAAGGAGAACAGATGTTAATCCCCCCACCCCAGGTGATATCCAGGCACTTGGTCCCAACACAGAATATGGAAACACTTCTAAAACAAGAACAAATCCAAATTATTTCAGATTGCACAGGGTAAATATTTTTTTCTAAAACAGATAGACTAAAATATTTGGGACTTATTTTAACTAATACTTTAGAACAGAATATGGTTATTAACTTTGGTAATCTCAAAGAAAAGATAAAGAATAACTTATTGAACTGGAAAAGTCTTTCAATTTCCCTATGAGGGGAGACTGAAGTCCTAAAAATTATGGTACTTCCCTATATAATATTTGTATTACATACCTCAACAGGCTCTCCTAATTAAAAGTGGTTTTCAGAAGAAAAACACGTTTTAAGATGTTTTTGTGGAAGGGGATTGCAAGAATAGCTTGGAATTACTTAATAACTCCAAGGAACCATGGAGGGATTGTCTGGCCAGACCCGTTCCTATATAATTTTAGTAATATAGTGGCAAATACATGGGAATTTACTTTTTTCCTAAACAAGATCATGACATATTGCAACAACTTTTAATTAAAAATAATTCTTCTTTAGATATAAAAATTAGTATTTAGACAAAATATAAAGAGGCTAAGAAAAGTGCAGTTTTAATTTATTGGGTGAACTTTTAGTAGCTGTAAAAAGAAAATAGTTCTGGTTAACATTCCTGGTTATATAGGAACATTATATTACAAAAAGAACTTAATGTTGCAAATTCAGCAATAACATTTTGGAAACCAAAGCAATAAGTGAATGGCAAGATCTACTTTGTGAGGGTTACCTAATGCAATATGAAAAATTTAGAGAAGTAACATGTAATAGTCCCAAGCTAACTACTTACTTTACAGAGCACTGCAGGAGACATTCTTCAAGGTTAACTCTTTTTGCGGATATATAGTCAATAATTATGAAAAAAAAAAAGAAAAACATGGAAAGAATTCATTAGTACTACCTCTAGAAAATTATTATAAAAAAATTACAATAAAAATGGTAGCAAACATTGATGATACATTAACCACAAATAATCATGTGTTAGGAAAAGTAATGGGTCATTATCAGATCAGGAATGGGGAACAATAAGAATGTATGCTAATAAGGGAGTTTGTGCTGCTAAGAATAAAACTATTCAGCAAAAGATTAATAATAGGGCTTATATAACGCTACCACTGCTCAATAAAATTAATCATAAGTATGATTGTAACTGCTGGCGTAACTGTGGAGAAAGGCCAAAAGTTCTTAAATTATGGTCTGTAACTGCTACACAGGTTTCAAATTTCATAGGACTCCAAATTCAGTGTGACCCTAAATTTGTTTTGTTTAACCACATCTCTACATTAGCTCTAAATAAAAATCAAAGAACAGTACTATTCTTAGCCTCTATTGCAACTAAAGGATTCATAATGAAACATTGGAAGAGCCCATCCATTCCTGACAACTTTATATTTGAGTGGTGGATTATGTTAACAGAAACAGTAGCCTTTGAAAAATTGTGGCACAATTGTGAAAATATTAATGATATTTTGGATACTACATGGAATGAACCGAAAACCATATTCCCCCCTTGTTACATTGTTGATATGATGGGGGGGGTGGTAGGGGTATGTTGTAGACTATATTTTTTATATTTTTTTCTTTAACATGATTCTCTTTATTTGTTATTGTTAATGCAATATGTTTATGTAATTAATTCTAAACAATAGCAATTATCTTTAAAAATGTACCTTTCTAGCATTTCGATGAATGCTTTCAAAATTATAATAAAATAGCTCAAATTACAATTTTGGCTAAATGTTTGGCTACCAGTAGCACAACCCCATTAAAGCTTGATACTTAAAACTTGGTGCACATATGCATGTTGCATGTTTCTCTAAATTCTGACACTGTGGAGAAAGTTAAATATTTTTTTTAAATTGATTGAAATAACTGAACATTAAATTTCAGTTAAATGTTTGGCCACCCTCAACTCACTTTCAGTCTAGGACCCTGGAATTTGGTACACTGATGAACACCATTAGTACCTGTATATCTGCCAAATGTGGTATTATTTGGATATGTAATTGGAAAACTAGACCAAAATAACTGAAATTTAAAATTTGATAAAATTCAGTGTAATTTTGAAATGTATTCACTTGGTCATAACACAGCCTTCTATTGAGCTAAAATCTGAAATTTGGCATGATTACTTGCTGACTGATGTTCTAAAGTTGTACCAAACATTACGGCACTGGGATGCATTTTCTCAAAATAATAGGTGCTCAAAATTTGTGATTTTATTTTTTATGGGAAATTTTATGAACATTTTTATCTGCCTATAACTTAAGCAACTTTGTAGCTACAAATCTGAAACTAGAAACATATACAAATGTAGTAATAACCCATATATTTATAAAATGTTATAACATTTTGATGAATACTTACACAATTATACTAAACTAATATCTACGTTTTGGCAAAATGTTTGCCTACTTATAGTGCAGCTCCCTTTAAAGCTTGAGACATATATCTTGGTGCACATGTGTACGATGCATGTTTCTCTTAATCCTGAAACTGTGGGGAAATTTGAATGAGACATTTTAAAATTAGGTGGAAAAAAACTGAAAATAATATTTTGATAAAATTGTTGGCCACCCAAAATTCAGCTTTGTTTCAGTCTAGGACTCTGAAATTTGGTACATTCATGCAAGCCATTAGTACCTGTATATCTTACAAACTTGGTATCATGTGGATGCATACTTTAAAAACTAGACCAAAATAACTGAAATTAAAAATCTGGCAACATTCTACAGAATCAGAAGGGTAATTTCATAGACATTTCTACAGCAGAAGTTTATATTCTGTTTAGCTGTAATGCAGAAGTATATCAGGTGAAACAGAGGGGAAGAGGGAAATCAGTAAGGGAGTGAAGGCATAAACTGAAGAGGCAATAACCCAGGTGATGACAAAAGGGACAAGACATGTTTTAGGTACGTAACTGAAAATAGGAAGTCAAGGGGATGGACTGTAATGTTAAGATGGGAAGGGGGGATTGTTACCTGTCACTTGAAAAGAAACATTTATAGTGTCAAGTATCAAGTAATTATATTACAATTAACTCAGTAGTAGAATGTTCCCTCTGTGGTCTGTCCTAAAAATATGTTTTGATGAATGAACTCTTATCACTCATTGAAAAATCGATCTAGGACACTGGGATGCCATAACTGAGAATAGACAAAGTTTGTCATGCAGGGAGCAAAAAAATCACTTACCTGCCTTTTTCTCTTGCTAACACAGAGTCAGGTAGCCACCACAAAGCCTCTTCATCCTGTTAACATCCTTGGAGGTATTTTTAATGACTGAGGTCTAGCATCTCCTGCTACTTCCCCATAAACGTTTACAACTCATTCCTCTAGGATGCCAGTTGCTCTTACTAGCTCATTAAACAGGATCACCTGTGGATGAAGAAGACAAACTCTCCTCTGAACGTGGACACCTATTTACTCAAACCTACCTTCCCAGGCAACAATAGCATAGGGGAAAATGGACATATCAGCACTGCCAGTTGTGTTTTGGGTCACCCTCAAGTCATGATATGGAGCAACTGTTCAGACAGGTGTGATCTTCAGTCCCTGGCACAGGGGAGGAGTTAGATAAAAAATGTTAGCAGTAACTGGAAAATGGCTGAAAAGGGAAGTGTTGCTGTGGGGAACTTTAATATACTGGATGTAAATTGAGCCTCCCAGCTGCAACTTCACCTAGAAGCAGGGACATCCTGAAGTAACTGCAGGTGGTGTTACTCAGGTACCTAGTCAGTGATCCCAATCAAGATGATACAATTCTGGACCTGGTGCTTACAAACAGAAACAATATTGCAGACATCAAGGTGGAAAGTCATCTGTTGACCCAGTGATCATCATACAATGTGGTTCAACAAAAGAGCAGCTGTGGAATCCAATCACACAATGGCAAGAGTCCTGGACTCCAGAATGAAAGATTTTATAAAGATGGTTGAATGCCTCAAAACATGATCCGGGAGGGGGAGATGACCTTGGGTTGGAGTAACAGTGGGCAAAACTAAAAGAGGGCATAGTGACTGTAACAAGCCTCTCTGTCAACCAAGAAAGCAGAAGCATAAGGAAGAGAAACTGCTATGGTTCTTGGAAGAGGTGGTAAAAGATAAAGCCTAAAAGAGTAGCATTTGAAGGTATGAGGAGACTTAGAGAGAGGAGAATAGGAAGGTATGAGAGAAAACAGAGGGAGGCAGGGAAAGCTACAAGGAGTGCAAAGGCACAAAATAAAGAAATAGCTCAGGAAGTATAAAACGGGGACAACACATTTTTTAGATATGTTAGCAAAAAAAGAAATACAAAGGGAGGTATTGTAGGGTTAAAGGGGTGGGATTGTACTGCGTGAGACTGAGGAAAGGCAAACATCTTGAATAGATACTTCTGTTCAGTGCTCACAGTAGAAGGGGAAGTGACCATAAAAGCATTGTGAGCATTGATGGGAGATAAGTGGACACTAGTTATTTTTCTGAGGAGAGAGTCAGGAAACAGCATGCTAAGCTGAAGGTGGACAAAGCTATGGGGCCAGACAGGGTGCATCAAAGGGTGCTGAGGGAGCTCAGGGAGGTACTAACAGCACCTTTGACAGACCTACTTAAAAGATCAATGGAGACTGGAGTGGTCCCAGAGGACTGGAGAAGGGCAGATGTAGTCCCACTTGACAAAAATGGTAGCAGGGAAGTAGTGGGCAATTATAGGCCTATCAGCCTGACATCAGTGGCCATTAAGTTAAAGGAAACACTGCTAAAGGAAAGTATTTTGGAATATCTTGAATCCTACAGGTTACAGGATCTGAGGCAACATGGATTTACAAGGGTTTGGGCATGTCAAACAAATCTGACGGATTTCTTTAGCTGGGTGACCAAGGAGTTAGATCAGGGTGGAATGGCAAATGTTGCCTACCTGGATTTCAGCAAGGCTTTCAACACTGTTCCACATACAGTAGGAGACTGGAAAGCAAGCTGGGTAGCTTAGGGGTGGGCAACAGGGTGGTAATCTGTGTAAGAAACTGGTTAAGGGTTAGGAGACAGGGGGTAGTCATGATCAAAGTTCACTCTAAGGAAGGGTGGGTGACCAGCAAGGAACCTCACAGTTCAGTGGTGGGACCAGTCCTCTTCAATGTCTTTATTAGTGGCATAACAAAGGAGCTGGAAGGGATGGGTTGCCTCTTTGCAGATGACACCAAGATCTGCTGCAGGGTGGACACTCCGGGGAGGGGGGGGATTGCAAGGGCTGGCAGAGATCTGAAAAAACTGGAGTAGTGGTCATGGATATGACAGCTGAGTATTTTTTTTTTTTGTATAATATTTTTATTTGTTTTTGCAATAAGCTACTACAGTCACATCATAACTTTTACATCCAGTTACCATCATTATATCCACGAGATATCAATCACTTCACTTCATTCCACCCAATCTTACAGTTGATTTCTACAGAATTGCATTACATTAGATTATACTGGTTTAAAATTATATCTAATAATATACTATAAAATAAAATAGGATTACATAAAATCCATTCAGATCAAATCAAAACAAATCAAAGCAAATCAATACAAAACAATACAGAGTGCAACCATTCTTCTCCTTCCTATTACCTTCACTCTTCAACTCCATCCACTCTTTACCACACTTCTTCTATCATTCACTTCTATCCACTCTCTTAGCCTTCCTTCCCCTCCTATTTACCCTCATCTTCCCACTTCCTCTTTGCTACTCTCACATACCTTTCTTCACTTTCTTTTCCTTTCTATCCTCCTGTACCCTCCCATAACATCCAACTTTCTTCCTCCGTCAGAGAGGCTAAGAACAGGGCCCAGTGCCTTTCAAATCCCTCTTCCCTGCCTCCCATCACATACGTCAGCCTCTCAAGTCCCAACGTCTGTAGCACCGTCCTCCACCACCCTTGCACTGTTGGTGCTATCTGCGAAACCCACTTATTCTGGATCCCATGTCGAGCCAGGATAAACAATACCCTAATCCACCTTGGAAGCGGTACCCATTCTTCCTCCTCCCCATTCTCCACTCCAAATAAACATCCTAGCGGGTCCATTGGCAACTCCCTTCTGGCTATTTCCCCCACTCTGTCCACTATTTCCCTCCAATATCTCTGCAATATTGGGCATTCCCAGAAGCAGTGTACATACATTCCTCTTTCCGAGCCACACCTTCCACATAAGGGCGACACTTCAGGATGCGCCTTATGTACTATTACTGGTGTTAGGTATACTCTATGTATAAATTTAAAGTAAGCCTCTTTATATTTATTGCATATCATTATTCCAGAGTGCATTTGTAGCAATAATATCCAGTTCTGGTCCGATATCTCCCTCCCAAGGTCTCTCTCCCATAATTTCCTGGTTCTTATTGTCCTGTGTGGTAATATAGCCTTCCCTCTCTTAGCAGCCCTACCTATAACCCCCTTTTCCTGCTTTTTAGCTGCATATATCATTCCCTCTACCGGGCCCACCTCATACACCCCTTTATTTTATTTTCTCAAGCTTCCCATCTAAGCCCTGGTCTGGAAGTACCGGAACCTATCCCTCTTATCTCTTCCTACCACTTCTTGCAATTCCTGCAATGAGCAGAACCATCCATTCACCAATAAATGCCCCAGGCTACCTATTCCCTTTCGCTCCCACTTCCCAAATCCAATATCCTCCATTCCTGGCAAAAAGTAGGGATTCCCCGCTACCGGCAACAAAAGTGTCTCTTTCCCATGTGTCCATCCTTTTCTCTTCAACACTTTCCAGGCCATCAGTACCTGTACCACCATAGGGTTCACTTCTTTTCCCATCGTATATGCTCTTAACCCTCTACTATGGAGATATGCTGTTAGTTTCCCCCGCGCCTCTCCCTGCTCCAATTCCACCCATCTGGCTACTTCAGGTTATGTACCCAGTCTGCCACATATCTTTGTTGTATGGCCAGAAAGTAATTCTCCAAATCTGGAAAGTTTAACCTCCCTTTTTCCTTATCTGCCTTTAGCTTCCCTAGACTCAACCTCGGACATTTCCCTTTCCAAATAAAAGCAGTAAAGGCCTTCTCCATCCTATTCACATCCTCCTCGGACAGACCCAAATTTATAATTTGCAAGGGATACAGGATCCTAGGCAGCAAATTAATTTTTATTATATTGATTCTACCCAACCACGACACAGGCAGGTGCTCCCATCTTCTCAGGACCGCTTCTATGATTTTTATCAATTTGGTATAGTTTAAGTTATACAGTGAGCCCAAAGATCTACCCACCTGCACCCCCAAATATGTCATGCTCTCTCCCACCGCTTTGAGACCCCAATGTTTAATCTCCTCACCCGATCCCTTAAGCCACATAACCTCTGACTTTCCCAAATTAACTTTATATCCTGAAAATTTCCCAAACTCCTCAATCAAAGCCAGGAGAGCAGGAACCGAACTCCTAGGATTCTTCATAAACAACAGCATGTTGTCCGCATATAGTGCAAATCTCTGCTGCAAGTCACCTTCTCCTTCCACCCCCTGTATGTCCTTACTTTCTCTAATTGCCACTGCCAGAGGCTCTATAGCAAGTGCAAACAATAGCAGGGAGAGCGGGCATCCCTGCCTTGTACTTCTCTCCAAATTGAAGCTTTCTGACCTGCTCCCATTTACAATTACCTGCACTCTGGATCTTTTATACATCGCCTTTATCCACCCTAGGAATGGTTCACCCAGACCAAACCTCCACAGTATTTCAAACAAATACTTCCATTCCACCCTATCAAATGCTTTTTCCGCATCCATCGAGAGGATCCCAATATCTTCTTTTCCCCTTCCTGCCCTCCAAAGCACTTTAAGTAGCCTCTCATATTATGGTATGACTGTCAGCTCTTGATAAACCCCGTTTGGTCTGGGTGAACCAGCCTGGTAAAATTTCCTCCAGCCTACTGGCCAACACCTTAGCCGGTATCTTCAGATCACAATTCCACAATGATATTGGCCGGTATGAGGCACACAGGGCAGAGTCCTTTCCTTCCTTTGGTATGAGGCATATACTAGCATCATAACATGTATCTGGCAAACTAACCTCTTCTAACCCTTCTCCCTGCTGAAACACTCTGCACAACACCTTTGCAACCCTGGTCCCCATCAACTTGTAATATTCAACAGGGTATCCATCTGGGCCACTTGCTTTCCCTTTCTGCAATTTTTGAATAGCTCTCAACGCCTCTCCTTCATTATTGGTTTCCCAGCCTTTCCCTCTGTGCCTGTGTGGCTGGCGAACTTTTATTCCTCTAAAATTCTATCATCCTTTCCTTTGTTCCCTCATCCTCTGCCTGGTACAGCTTCTGAAAGAAGACCCTAAAGGTATTCCCTATCTCCTTCTCTTGGCAGCTGAGTTTAATGCAAAACAGTGCATAGGCCCTAGAAACCCTGTAGGAGTACAAAAAGAATGGATTGATATTGTAGTAGTAGTAGTAGTAAAAGTTTTGTTCTGATACATTTCAGAAAAGAATAACCCAATTTAGCCAAAGCTCAATTAAATGGGATCCCATGGTACACAAAATCAGTTCCACAGCAAAATTTACAAAGTACAAAACATAATGATCATACAATACAATTAAATAGAATTAAGACAGAATAATAAATAACCATGCCTACTCAACTACTGTACAAGAAGATTTTGGTATCTTAGTAGTGTCTGCAAAATACGTTTTAAAGGGTACCTAAACAAGCAGTTTTTTAAAACTGCAAACTCCAGAATCTGGCTTTATAGTGAGTTAAAGTGATTGCTGCTGTTTGCATTTCTGCTAAAACTGTATTTATGTAAATAACATAATTGCAGTTTCATAGCGTTTGAGAAATGTAAACATGAGCCTTTCACTTTCCATAAAGAGCCTTCCTTGCTCACCCCAAAGCGTCTGCCAAGTGTGTTACGTGATGAATCATGATGACATCATTGGAGCCAGAGGCAGAGACCAACATGGCTCCCAATAGTGCTAACTAGTTCTTCTTTCCCGCTTTGATTTGAATTGTTTCACGAGAATGATCAGCACTATGTGTTAACACATGGATTTAATCAGTACACGTTAGGCTATGGTTTAGTTCATTTTGTTTACTTTAACTTGCTGAAAATGTTTTGTAATCCAGCTGACTCACTTTGGCAAATTGCAGTACAGTACAACACTTCAAATACCTGATGATCTAGTGGTTATGTGATGCTCTGAAATTTTTAGCGAAGTACTGGTCTGGTCTGGTTCAATTCCAAAGCTCATGCTTTCTTGGTAATCCACATATAAGCTTCTCTTGTAGTCTTTTTCCATGTGAACCCCCTGCACCTAGCCTGCCTTCTGCTGAACACCCCACCATCCATACTCTGTTCTCTGTACTGCCTGGGGCTGCATATGAGCTTGCGGTCTCATGACAAAAATTATCACACCTCAGATTGCAATCTTGTTCCTCAGAGAGCTGTGCACACCTATACCGATCAGCTTCATCAGTTGGCACTGTTAAAAAATGCCTCCCAATTCGCTTACCAGTCCACTTTCTCAATGTTTGAGACTGCTCCCACAATAAACATTGAGTGGAACACCACCCTTCTGCACAGTGAAGGCAGTATGTAAAGTCCACCTGTTGTGTTTTTCCCCCCTCATTAGCCAACAACTAGATCTTCCTGGAGAGCCAAGCAATAAGCATCAGGACACACCAGAAAAGCTGTTGCCCATGCCCTCATAAGGGTTGCATTTACTATGGAAAACAATATTATTAGCAGGAGAGGCATACTAATGCCTTGAGCAAATCCACCCAACTTCCAGTGTCGGTCTACTCCTAACCCCACAGGACAGTTCCTGGCAATTCTTTTCCAATACTTTTCTGTGGCCTACTCACAATAAGTGCTGGCTGGCTACCACCCTTCCAAATCTTGAAGGAGCTATACACAGATCCCTCGATACTGTCCTAGCAAATGTCATCCCCCACCTGAGGGTAATCTCCCAATCTCCCTACACTGAATTCAAGTAACAGTTTAGGTGCAGTTCTGCCACTCTGAGTATTTGTCGTCACTGGCTGCTCTCATCCACAGTCAGGTACTGATCCCGTTGCTGGCAGCCCCATCTCAGATCACACAATGATCTGCTCAACATCCCCCTCCTGTCTTCCCTAACCTGCATATGGCTGTACCCTGCTGGAATGGCCTCTTCAGTCCCTCTCTGGCATTCATTCTTCTCTTCCACTCCCACACCAAAACTGGTGGGCTCTGCCTTCTGCATCATGAATCGGTTGTAGTACAGTCTCCGTATTATTTTGAAATATTGATAATAAACGTGATCTTCTGGTAAGCCAGGCTGATAGCAGCAGGGTACAAGGGGAACAATAGACTTTCCTACCCATATAAGATCTAAGCCACCTATGATGAGGCACTATTAAATGATGCACATAATGATGCGCACACCCGTCATTTAATAGTGCCTAATCAAAGGTAGCCTAAATCATTTAAGGATAGGAAAGCCCATCTTTCCCCTTGTTCCCTGCTGCCATCAGCCTGACTTACTGGAAAGATCTGTTTATTTTTGATATGTCAAAAAATCCTGGGACTGTACTACCTGTATTCATGATGCAGAAGGGATGAGCTCACCAGTTTGCAGTGGGGAGAAGGAGTGAAGAATGAACACCAGAGGGGACAGGCCACTCCTACAAGGTACTGCTATATTCAGAGAATGAGGAAGACAGAAGGGGAAAAATATGAGTAGATCATTGTGAGATATAAGATGTGGGGCTCCAGCACCATGATCACTAACTGACCCCATTGTCCTGGCCAACATTGCCCTTCCCATAAAAGCAGTTCATGCAATTGTCCAAGGCTGTGTGTGGGTTTTAATGCATGAAATGGCTGCCACTACATGTTCAGTCACTTCACTACCATTCTAGCGTTGCTTGTAAACCACTTTGGGATATAATGTGTATGAAAAGCACTATATACATGCTGATTCTTCTTATTATTATTATTTCCCATGGAAAAAGAGGACAAGACAAACATATTTTTGATTTCTGAGAAAGTATGAACTCTGGCATTGGACTACACAAGAACTTTGCTACAAACAAGTGGTGGATCTAGGTGGTGGTGAAGGGTGCTGCTGCACCCTCCCCCCTCATTGTAACTTACTTGCTTGCTGCTGCTACATTTTACTTTGTTGAAGAAATCTGATTTATTGATTGTACAAATGTTTACATTCAAAACTATGGATTACATTTGTAGGTTCTGTTAAAAATGTACTTAAAAAGAATAATAGCAGACAATATAAAGGTTTAATAAAAATGTTAAAAAGTGCATATCAAGTATGCACACCACCCCAGCAGCCCCCATTGTAACATCCTGGATCCACCATATCCACTAGACCACCAGGTTATTTAAGATTTATTCTGCGCTGTGGTTTGCCAAAGAGAAAGTCGGTTGGATTAAAACACAATTTCACTGTGTTAAAGTCAACAAAATGAAATGAACTATATCTAACATGTGCATTGATCAAAATAAAGCACATGGTTTTGATCATTTTGGTGCAACAATTCTATACAAAGGAAAAAAAGAACTAGTTAGCACTACTGGGAGAAATATAGCTCTCTGACTGTGGCTCTAATGATGTCATCACTTAACACATTTGGCAGCCATTTTAGGAAGAAGGTAAAACAGTTTTTATGAAATTGGAAGGCTGATTTTACATTTTTCAAATGCTATGGAACTGCATTTAGGTCAACTATATACATGTAGCTTTAGCATTAATAAATACAGCAGCTTTTCCTTTAGTCACCTATGAAGTCAAATGTTGGAATAGTTTGTTGTCAAAATGTTGTGTAGGTATCTTTTAATATCCCCCCAGAATGTATTGCTGCTTTGCAATCAGATGTCCAGGTAGGCTATTCCATAACTTAGGGTCCATACACATGAAACTAGAGCTGCCCCTAACTGTTTTCATAACTGTCACCTCATACTCAACAGTCCCTGAATGAACAAACAGGAAAAAGACATGGGGGTAATCATATCGGATGGCATAAACTCATATTGAATGACCTAAAGGTGACCAGACAGTGTGACAGTCTGGGGGGCTAGCAGGATGCTGGGGTTCATAGGAAGGGAAAAGAGGGAGGTGGTGTTTCCTCTATATAGATGGCTGCTAATACCCCACCTTGAGTACTGTGTCCAGTTATGGAGATCACATCTTAGGAAGGACTTAGAGTGGAGGTGATCCAGAACAGGACTACCAAAATTGTGCAGGCTCTGCATCAAATCCCTATTAGGAGAGGCTAAAAGAGCTCAATATGTACACCCTGGAGGAGGGGGGATATGATAGAGAGATTTAAATACCTCATGGGTTAAAAAGGTACAGGAAGGGAGTATTTTTCAGAACAAAAGGTGCTCTAGAACAAAGGGACATGTTATGAATCTGGAGGGGGTAGATTCAGGAGAGATGTGAGGAAGAACTTCTTCTCAGAAAGAGTGGTTGGTTCCTGGAACAGTCTTCTGTCTGAGGTAGTGGGGGCAAAACAGTGGTGGTTCAAAAATTTCTGGAAAAGGCAAAAGGAATTGTAGGGGTAAGGGAGGAGACTACACCATAGATCAAGTGGGGTCTGCAGTAAAATGAAGGTAGAAAAGCAAACTGTCAGACTGGGTGGAACAAGTGGCTCATATCTGCTGTCAGATTCTGTTTCTACGTTTCTACAGACATAAGGGAATATTAGTGAATAAGTAGGAGAAGGAGGGTCTCCAGAGACCAGTTAGGGTTTTAGAGTAGACTAGGTGTGAATCCATGGGTGGGATTTGGACAAACTAGGTGGGCCAAGTGGTCATTTTCTGCCTACAAATTCTATGTTCTATGTTCTATGTACATGTTGACTCTCACTCCTTCCAAGTACTGCCACCTCTTTGTTTATGGCTCTAGGGGATGCAATCAATGGACCACCACAAAATCATAGCTAAAATGATTTGGGATTACAATAATCTTGGAATGGCCACATGTGACTAAATCAGGTCCATAACTTGTTATTTATGAAATGTTTCACTTGTGGGTGGAGAATCCCAGAAAACAAATACATGTTTGAACTACATACTCATGTTGCATTACCTGCCCATGAAGTGTGTGTGTAGGGGGGGCAAGCGGAACTCATAGACTTGAAGGATTTTACTAACTTTAAATTAAAATAACTTCAAACTTTAAATTATTATGTAACTATACTCCTATGTTATTTATTAGCTTGGTAAGCAGTGATACAAATACTTGACTCAGCCATTGGCTTGCAAAGTAGTTTGTTATCAATAAAAGTACCTCTTGTATTTTATTTATTAAAGTAGCTACTTGTGTAGGTTGTTTTTTGTTTTGTTTTTATGAACACGTTCTATATCGCCCACTTGTCCTCCTCCACTTATCCTTCAAAAGCTACGTTAAAGATTGGCAACTACTGGAAGTCAAATGCCACTGCCCAATTGTGTAAACTGGGATGACCCCCCACACACACACCTTTGTGTGGGTCTCCCACCTTGCAACACCCATTTCTACAGCTTCATTCCCACCCCAACTGGCCCTATCTCCTCTCTATAGTCTACTCCACTGTACTTTACTTATTGTGAATTGTTGCACAGAATTTTGAATATCCACCTGGTTGTTACTTGATTTTGTTATTGGCGTGCCTTTTTGAAATTGCACTTTATATGATTTACCTGGTAATTTGTCACCTTACTGTATTGTTCTCCATGCTCCTGTGATGATGTATATGGACTTGTCGCTAGCCTACAACTTCTCCTTATGCCTTATTGTATTCTCATTTATGTTGATATCCTCTGTACTGTAATTCCCTGCACCCCATTGTTAATGGCCTGCATTGTGGCCATGTTGCTCCTCCTGTATTCTGTTTTGTTAAATATGCCATTGTTTATGGCCTGCGTCCTGCTTAAAAATGGTCCCTTGTATCAGCTCACCTACCCACTCACCAAAGACATAAATAAATAAATAAAGTAAGTAAGTAAGCTATGCAAATAATCATTCAAGTATCATATACATATGCTACCTAGGGAGAGGAATGGAATGGGGTAGAGGGTAGGAAAGCAGATACGTGGAGAACAGCATAACATATACTACACAGTACCGTAGTATAAACCATAGCAATATATGGAACAGAAGAAATGTCAGTACAACGGTAAACAGTATAAATACAGGACTGGAAGTAAAAACATTTTAATTTGGAGAGGTGCAAGAAAGGGCAAAGTAATGCTTCAGTTTTAAATTGGACATGCTAATATTTGGGGCACAGTTTATTTCAGATGGCAAGCTAGTCCAGATTTTGGGTAGCTTAAATGATTGCTGCTTATTCAGATTGCTTTGGTATCTGAAAACTGTCCAAATGGGATCTTAGATAGTACAATGGGGTTGATGCATAGTTAAACAGATTGCAAAGGTAATGATGGAGTTTAAACAAGCAAAAACAGAACTGTGCACATAGACATCCACTCAAGGTGCAACCACATAGTACTAATAGTACCACACACAACTTGATAAAGCAAAAAATGGTGCACATACCAGCAGCGATGTGTATTCCATTTTAATCTGGGAGTTTACCAGCCCAAAATGTCACACCTAAACTTCTTGCTGTCACAGTGGGTTTTCTATAATCCCATTATATTATTCTGTTATCTGTTGTCCATACTGCACATAAGAGTAATATCTAAAAAAATCTATTCATTTGGGGGTCCAGATTGTGAGTGAATCTAAGGTTTAGCTAATTATGATTGAGCCAGAAGATGAAGTCTGCCATTTACTGTTCTGTCCCTGACAATACACATATCAAATCATCAATAAACCTATACAATTTCACTAATTTTTATGTCTGTCCCACAATTTTGCAAGCAATACTCAGAATCTTATTCAAAATAGTTATGTATAAACACAAATTTAAAACCCTCCAAAATTAAGTTAACAGGCATACTGGCCCCTATTCTCCAATGTGTGGAGAATCTACATGCTGTGTATATGGGATTTATAGACCCTTCATGGCGCCTGCACCCACTGTGCCTGATTCTCCAAGGGGATACAGGGCTGCTATGTGCCGGATCCCCCACCCAGCCAGAGAGATTTGAGGGGGTGGTCTGGGGATGGTGCAGTGGATGTGCCCGCACTCCATGCTCTGCTTGAAAGCTCAGCATGCTGGGTGAGGGGGGTGCAGTCACTGTATGTCCTCCCAGACAGCATGTGGCCAGCAGTGGCAAACCCTGCAGAGCCCCTACACCAGGCCACCCAAGTCCATTGGGACCACTACAAGGGTTGCTAGCCCACACCACCCGACACACACATGGGGCACTGGCCATTGAAAGCACACAGGCACCCCACCCCACTTAGTACAGCCCCACTGGACTAGCCCCCTCACCCCCAATCATGGCTATGCTGTCTGTCCATGGGTGATCAGTGGACCCCGCCGGTAGCACTGATGAACCCCCCTACTCCCATACCTGTCCATCACTGTCAGCACAGGATGGCCCACAGCACAGCCCTCCTCACATTTCTGCAGCTGCCAGCCATTCTAGTGATGCTGGGGCATGCTGCTACATATAGGCAGCCTGAACCAAGCATTACTGGATGGCCGATGGCTATGGAGGTGTGAGGAAGGCTGTCCCATGCCAGCACTGATGGGCAGGTATGGGGGTCAGGAGGTTATCAGTGCTGCAGGTGGGATCACAGCAGTGTGGAGAGTACCACTGCCATGAGGATGGGGCATGGTGTGTGTGGGGGGCTTCACCAAACCAAGGATGGGGTGTTGCTGTGGGGGGACTGCCTATGGGATGGGGGTCCACCTGCTAGGAACCATCCATGTGCTGCATGGGTGCTTGTCCATGGGCATGGCTAGGTGAGCACATTGGCCAGTTGGGCCAGTCCACACGGGTCCAGGTGCCTGCATTTGTCATTCACACACCTGGAATGTGCCCTGCAGTGCAAGTGATCCACTGTGGGACTCTGGTTGGACATCCCATTGATGTCCCCTCGTCCGCTATGCCATCCCTGCCACCTTGTATGGCTCTGTGTGCCAGGGGCAGGGCCACAGAATGGAGCCATGTGGTATCTGATAGCTGTGAATGTGGCCACGTGCATTGTTCCATGGGTGCAGGGCTGCTGTGGGTGAGTCTGGCTCTGCACGTGTGTCCCACCTTGGATAATCCCCACCAATGTCTTTTAGTGGATTTTATATAAAAATGTTTACACATTGCAAGGCCACTATGATGCCTGATTGAGGTACTGTATAAAGATACTCAAAGTCAGTTGTCAGCCACTTGTATTCAGAAGACCAAGCAAAGTCAGCAATTTTTTCTAACATATGCATTGTGTCCCTAACATATGAGTTCAGATGGCAGACACTCTCTTCGGAAAAAAAAAATCAATGAATTCCAAAGATTTTTAGTAAGTGACCCCACCCCAAAACATTGGGCCTACCCAGAGGATTCGTAAATCTTTATGTATTATTGGAAGGATATACATAGTACTGTAGAAGTATTTGAAATTGACGTAATAAAATTCAAATTCTACCTCTGAAATTTCCTTTCTTTTGGCCCTTTTTAAAAGTGGCATCAACTCTAATTTAAAGTGGGATAGCAGGTTAGATCTTAATTTAGAATATTTATCAGTATAGGCTAAAAATTCCATCACTTCTGTCTGTAAAACTCCTTATTCACCGTAAGTATGTTCCCCCTTTATCAGACAGTTTCAAGATAACATTAGTTAAAGCCTGTAACTTCTTTAATGGTTTAATTTGATCAGGGGACATGTTACTGTGTGGTCTCCTAGTATCCTCAGCTAGGAGTTTTTTCAACTTCATTATACAGTTTTCTTGTATGTACTAATAACAGGATTAGTAGAAGAAGGACACAAGCTTGATTTAGGGAGAATAACAATGTTCTCATTTTACAACCATCAGTCCTGTTTAGATCATACAAATTAATACTAAAATTACCTGAGAAGGATTGCTCTCATTCACAGTATAGGTATTCTAACAAATACAAATTATGCCAATCAGTTGAGCCCCAGCTATCCCCAAAGATCTGTGGTACCACCATTGTGGTGTTGGGCTTAGGATGCCCAACAGCTGGACTCAGAATACTGGCAACATGGCTGGTGGGGTAGCTTTTGACTTAGAGGGGTCACAAATGATGAACAAATGAATGGTGATTTGTTTTTTTTTTGTTTTATGGACTGGGACTGATGTGCTTAGGTGACTTTGGCTGCTACTACTCAAACTACCACTGCTACTCTGGCCACTACAAGGCAATCCCACTGACTATTCCCCCTCATGTCTGTAGTAGTTTTCTGTAGTCACTTCTGACTCCAACGGGACTGTATCCATGCCACTTCAGGTTGCCTTGCACAATGAGAATGATAAGGGAAAAGATCCCCCTACAACACCTTTCCTTTGGTGCTGAGTCCACTGTAAAAGGTGGTTGGAGTTGAAATGTTGCCCACTAGTGCCTAGGTGGTTCCCCCTTTTCCCTCATCTAACACAAGCTTGGCATAACTGCCAGATAACCACTGTTTTCTCAGCTGGGTGAATAATGTACAAATCCCAAACTAGGGATTTTTTAGCCCTTGTTTTCACATGGCTGTAGATGGGGTACTGGACACTGGAGGAGTGGAAATGAGTGTTTTGAGGGATGATTTATGCACAGCTGCTACAGTAGGTGACTCATGCTCTGTTATTATTAGCTCAACTGTGCTAACAGCAACAGCAGCTGGAGGACTGGCTGGGGCTCTGGTAATTCCATGAAATTATGGTGTACACAGCACCGGAGGGTCAGCAGGATGGTCCTTATTTTTTATTTCTGGTTCCCATAGAGGGTCCAGATCATCATCATTCCCATCCCCACCTAGACTGATATCATCTTCCTGAGATCTGTCCTCTTCCTCCTCATCTTCACTTTCTCCACCCTCTATTTCCTTCTCAGTATCCAAGTCCCTGCATGAAACAGTCACATCTCCTGCATCAGTCCGTTAGTCATGCTCAAGCTCATCAACACCAGCTTTGGGAAAATCAACTGCCTCATCTTCCTCAACCACATTTCCAGAGCAAGACATTTTTTAGGCTCTTGGACTGCTCCTATTGTCACTGCTTCCACCACCAGCAGTGCCAGCACCAGCATCCGCCAACACTGATGCCACAGACGTGGCTGAGAACAATTTGGCCATACTAATGCAGCCACTACTTGTACCAACTACTCCTTTTCAGGTACCAGTACTACCAGCCCCGATGAACCTGTGGCAGAAGTAGTTGTTTATATACAGTATGTGACAGGGAGATCCTGCCACTCTTGAGGATTGTCCTTTCTTAAATCTGTTGCAACAGTTCTTCTATTTCTTAGTCTAATCTATCCTTTATAATTTCTAGTCCATAAGGTTGGCCACCTATATGCACTCCCTCCCCATTCTTGACTATGCTATAATGTCCTCTAATTTTCCTTTTCCCTCTCAGGTTCTCATATAGGAAGGATATTGTTGTGACCTCCAAACTGATGTAAAACAACAGGCTGTGTTCCTCGTTGTTGAATTTAGTATGGAATGGCACTATGTCATAAAATACCTTGGTGTATATAACTTATGTGTATGAATCCTGAGAATGTTGAAAATACTATGGCACTAGGTGTTTTTGATAAAGGCAAAAAGTACTAGGTGACTGTATTATAGAAATTAAGTTACCAGGGTAGAGACATCAGAAACCCCCCTGTTGTGCTGTTAAATGCATGTAAATTGCAACTTGTTTGAGAGCCCTCTTGGCACCATGCATTCCTGTTGTAAATTGAGCCAGTCTGAAATTGTATGGTGGTTTGCATATATATTCCATGGTGCTTTGCATCATTGGGGTATGTGATGTGTTTCTTTGAAACTTGGCTTTATTGCCAATGCCCTTTGGGGTAAACCTTGTCTCAATGCTTCTGCACTGAGGTTCTTTGTCTTTAGCTTGTTTTGGTTTTTTCATTTGAGCCCTCACCAACCAAGCAAACAAGGCCCACATAGGGAAGCTGAATGTCAACTGAAAAGTTAGATCTATGTTTCAGTGGGTCAGTAGGTGCAGACTAAGTGCAGAAGAAGGACATTAATAGTCTGTTGCTGCAAACTGATGTATTGAACAAGGATATTGTCATTGCTGAAGGTTATCTCTTGTATTTTGAATAAACATCAAGCAGAGATTGTGTGTGGAACCTGAAGTTTGGTGTCTGTTCCATCTGTTATCCCACAACCCCTCCACACAGTACCCTTCTCTACCACAGAACTTTGGCTCTTCTGTTTTTTCTTTTTTTTGTACTTTCTATTTTTCCCTCCTCTCTCCCCTCAGTTCCAGTCTCCTCGGGAGTACCTAGGAGTCATCCCACTACGGCTCACTCCTACCTGGTCAATCATCTGTCACCCATGTAGCCTCAGTTTCCCCCCAGGCAGGGATGGGGTGGGCTCCAACACCCCGGAATTCTTTGGTGGCGGCGGTCGGGAGGATGCCAGGAGGGTGGCCATAAATCATGGGCAATCTCCGGTTCTCCGTCTCCACCGGAGCTGAAGGTTTTTTTCCCTTTTTCCCTGGGAGTGGCCAGCGCCATGACATCAAGGCCTCACCAACATCTGCCACTCCCCCGCGTTATGCTTCTCTGACGCTTGCTGTATCTCTGGCTTCCTCCAGAGGTCAGCTGAGTGCCGAACAGAGACCCCTGTCCCTCCCGAGAGAGGAGAGCTGTCCTCCGGATGCTCGATCCTCTCCCTCCTCTGCCGACCCCCAGTGACCCGGGATCATTCCCGAACCCAGGTCGCCGGCGTGGTGCGAGGTGTGGCATCCATCACCTCAACCTCCAGCACAATCGGGCCGGCAGAACTTTGGCTCTTCTTGACAACATCACCACTGTGAGCAACTCCAACGTTATTACATCATCTTTTCTGACATTTTTGAACATAGATTGTGGAACACAGCACAACACTTTCTGAGCTAGCTAACAGTAGCTGCAGATAATAAAGACAGTGCATTTTTTGTTACTTTTCTTTACACAAACAATACATGACAGGAATAAGGAGACACACAAAACTGAAGTAATTGTAAAGATATTACTGTCACTACTACTACAGTAAAACTGTAACTTCGGTAACTAAACAAAATAGCAGAAATCAATATAGTCAAACCACACTGACAAAAATAATTCAATAAAACACCAAACTGTTCTACAGAACTAAAATGAAAAATCACTGAAAACAGAAAAAAAAAATAAAGAAAAACCACTGAGGAAAACAGTATCAGTGCTTCTCACACTGGCAGGGCTGCCTTGTTCGCTGCTAGCTAGCTAACGCAGCACCCTTTTCCCCACAACACTGCTTCACTACACAAAATGAAACTACTATGTTTAAGTAAATAAATCAGAAACAAATACCAAAAATAATTGATAATCTAGAGGCACAAGGAACACTAGACACTTTAGGGAGTGATTTTGTAAGAGATTATCGGTCTGAATTTAAAAGGTGTCTTATAGCGACACATTGTATCACTCTAAGGCTGTGGCAAACTCCGGGTGCATCAGGGACCCTCTCCCAATTTTATAAAAAGGTGGTCACTGTGTCAAAACCCAGAAGTTGCCAAAGCCACAGGCTATTGCCAAACATTTGGTGCAGCTGCAAGAATTCTCACAGGATCCGACCTCTGCTCGGCACAACACTAGAGGAGCTGCAAAGTCTGGGGGGACTCTGCATGCCAGGAAGGGGCTGAGGACAGAAGGGGCATGGGAGATGTTGTTGGGGGTATTCGGTAGACATCAGACATGAGAGGGAGTGATGTGGCATCTGGCCTGGGTATCATTTGCATAGCTCTACAGTTGATCAGATGAGACCACTTCATGGGGGGCTTCAGTGCTGCACAGTGACATGGCCCCAGGTGAGCACAGCCCTGGCAGTTGCCCCACAAGTGCACACAGTCTGAACCCTGTAGGTGGGAGGCAGCCTGAAACATCATGGGAGGGTGGGTACTAGGGGATTTTTACAGTGCCCAGAGAATGGTCCTCCCACCACTGGTAGCCCTCAAACCGCAGCTCCAGCTTCCTGACTACGGGGTCCTCACTGTGTGCATCTATGGAGCAGCTGCCAGGGCTGTGCCCACCTGGGTCCATGTTACTGTTTGGCCCAGGCAACCCCCCATGAAGCAGTCCCAAAAAATAATCTGTAGAGCTCTGCCAAATGCACCCCTTTTGGGTGACACATTTATTTATTTTATTTATTTATTTACAGGTTTCACCAGCAAAGGCACACTGAACAAATGGCTCGTTTCCAGGTGCATCCTAGAGGAGGGAATTATATCAGAAATACGTTGCAAATTATATCAATAATGTAATACAGAGATAAACTGGAATTAGGATATGATACAAAGAATTAAGGAACAGGATACAAAGCAGACTTTCACTGAGAAAATATTTACATTATATACAAACATTTGAATACATAACAGACAATTCAGTGAAAGTACAGTATGTAGGAGCTGCCATTAAAGTGAGTAAGGGGAGAAAGTCAAGGCAGTCACAAGTAGGGAGAGAAAGTTGTGTGGGAGGATGGGAGGGCTGGGGAGCAGGCATGGCAGATTGCCAGTGGGAGGGAATTCCACAGTTAAGGGAAATGATGAGAATGCAGACTGGCTGGCAGGGTAATCTGAGAGAGACTGCCATGGTATGAGAATTGTAGCTCTGGAGGAGGGAAGGAGGGGTTGGAGTGGTAAGGAGAAAGAAACGAGGAAGGAAATGAACCAAACCAGAATTTAGAGATACAAGACATGCAGCAGGACGCTTGTCAAGGGAAAGAAAAAAGAGATTTGAAGAGATCACAGTGGTGAGTACAAGGGGCTGTTGAGGCAAAGCAACAGAAGGAGTGATAGAGGGTATCCAGTCTGGCAAGTGAAGTTTTGGAGGAGCACTGTAGACTACATCTCCCTAGTCAAAACTAGATGGATCATTTTCTGACTAATGCCCAGCAGGCAGGCAGCAGGATACAGTCACAGTTTCTGTACAAGACATATAACTTGGATGCAGTTTTGTGATGATGGCATTAGTGTGTCCAGAAAATGTATATGTCAGTTGAATCAGATACCAAGATACCTAAAGGAGGAGGCATCCTCTACAGTAGTTTCATCCCATCAAGGGTGGGAAAAGATGGGAGGAGGGAGCTGAGAGAGTTTGTGCCTTGTGCTGAAGGTCAAAGACATGGTCTTCTTGGCATTCAGAAATAGTTGGTATGCATAACCAGTGCTAAACATTATCAAAGTCATGCTATAGTCTGGTAGCTACATCTTAGGAGGAGAATCCAGAGGTATACAGAACTGTGTGATCTGCATACATGTGGATATTGGTGGAGGAGCAGGTGGCAAGAAATCACTGTCGCTTGTGTCCATCATCTCCCTGACATCCCCTAGAACCACCCCGTGCCCCTTCTTCCCCTCACCACCAACTTTCTTATTTATTTATTTATTCTTTGTTAACCGGATAAGGCCTGCTGGGCACAGCTGCCTGTTTTCAGGGGTGCCCCAGGAGCTTTAGGCAGGTTAAGTGACTTTCTCAGAGTCACACAGTATGCAAGTCGAGGTTGGGGGAATCAAAGCCAGGTCTGCTGAACCAAGCTCATTCATAGCTCATTATTCTAACCTCTAGGCTATGCAGCCTGGTTTCAGACCCCACCTCCCTTTACCACAGTGTGTGGCACTGGTGCAAGTCCCTTAGACCACATCCTGGCTGAACTATTTTGAGCCCCTTGCTGCATTCATGACGGGCTTCCAAAATTACAAAAAGTGGATGTTGTCACCACTGTGGTGGTAAGCTCCCTTGCAACCTGCGATGGGCGGTTCTGTTGCAAGGCTTGCACAGGGTGACTTGATGCAAGTGCATCCCAATTTCAATGCAGCCTGTGTTTGAAAATCGAGATAGTTGCAAAGTGTGATGGAAGGTGCCACTTGCATCATATACTTTGGTGCAGGTACCTTGCATAAAACAGAACCTTTTCAAAATCTGGCTGTATGTGTTTCAATCACTTTGAAAGGTTTTTGGGCACAAAGATTCAGAGTGTACTTAAAACCAACTGTATCTCTAAGACAGCACTGAATTCAGACTATGCACGGCAGTACAACTCTTTGCATCACATTGTGCCCTCCAGTTTCATGGAACATTGCAAACCTCACCTGTGGACTTCAGTTCACTGGTCAAGTTTTCAAATATGCCATTTACAAAGTTCTAACTGTGTGGTGAACTGGAACTTCGCATTGTGGATTAAATTCACAAACTGAGGTGAATTCTCAAATTTCTTAACAGAGCAAAGTTTTCCAACTTCACACGTATCTAGTAAAGAAACTTAGCTCCTGGCCAAGCTGAAGGCCCAGATATTTGAAATGAGATGCTTGTCCTAGCATTGTGACAGCACGTCACACATTTTGGTAAGTAATGGAGATGCTATGCTTAGCCAATTGTTAGAGACAAACAGCATTGCAGCATTTTATTTTGGTTTAACAATAGCTAATTTAAGATACATCAGGTTTGGATATTTCCTCTGGTATACATTGCTAATGTACAATTAGTAAATAAAATTGCCATGAAATGCTGATTATGTTTTGTTTTAACTGGCTTTTGGAATAATAAATGCATCAATATTACATTTAGTTTAGTGATAATGTTACCATAGTGATGATATTAACATCTCTACTGATATTTATTTCCAAACTTTTAAAACCAATGCAATTTTTCTTTAATTGTAAAGGTTTCAGCTTCTAAAACTTTTTTTAATTTAAAGACATAATTATTGTGTAGCAGTACTATCCTATTCTATATTATACATAACCTTCTGAAAAAAACCTTCTGAATTAACCTTCTGAAAAATCAAAACCTAATTTGTAATTACTTTTTACTTAGCTGTGCTGAACTATTGTAAGTTTACTAAATGTTAGGGTAATCTGTTGTATTTTTTTACAATATGCAATCACAACTAATGGCTCTTATTTTCATTAACCATGTATTACTCAGTGTGAACTACAACAAAAAGGCATGAATTTCATTTGCACAACTTGAAAATGTTCAACATTCTTACACCTACATTCTGCATCCAGCATTTGGAGCTTCAAATATATATGAGATATGAAATAGGCTGACTGAAATTATTGCATTTATTTTTATCTGCAGGTTTTGACCTCTATGACCTCACAAGTGGCAAAGCCTGGAGTGATGTCTGTAAAGGTCAAAACCTGTATATAAAACAAGCATTTGTCAATGCCGAATGTTGCTTGCTTCTATGTGCTGTTTAGGTATCTGGAAGTCATTGGAGTGCAAATATTGAAAATTTGCGAACTTACGAGCGTGTGTAGGAACTGCGCAATGCACGCTCGTAAAACAGTCATTTTTAGGAATTTTTTCACCAAATTTTCAACATAGCCATTTTAAGACCACTGCTCATGAACAGTGTCACTGTGATTTTGTTAATGTGTCCCATACATTGAGTTTGCACACCCGACCTAAGCCATTGTGCGCTACATGGCGGAAACACGTTTTGGGCAGGATGTGAAAATGACAGCTGTACTGCTCATAAGGAGGTGTGGTAAAATGGCAATATTGAAAATCTGGAGTGAAAATATTGAAAATTCGCAAACTTACGAGCGTGCGTAGGAACTGTGCAACGCACACTCGTAAAACAGTCATTTTTAGGAATTTTTACCAAATTTTCAACAAAGGCATTTTAAGACCTCTGCTCATGATCAGTGTCACTGTGATTTTCTTAATGTGTCCCATACATTGAGTTCGCACAACGACTGAGCCATTGTGCGCTACATGGGTAGAAACATGTTTTGGGCAGGATGTGAAAAATGACAGCTGTACCACTTATGAGGAGGTGTGATAAAATGCCAATGTTGAAAATCTGGAGTGAAAATATTGAAAATTCGCAAACTTATGAGTGTGCGTAGGAACTGCGCAACACACGCTCGTAAAACAGTCATTTTTAGGAATTTTTTCACCAAATTTTCAACATAGCCATTTTAAGACCTCTGCTCATGAACAGCATCACTGTGATTTTCTTAATTTGTCCTGTACATTGATTTCGCACACCGACTGTGCCATTCTGCGCTACATGGGCGGAAACACATTTTGGGTGAGATGTGAAAAATTACAGCTGTACTACTCATAAGAAGGTATGGTAAGATGGCAATGTTGAAAATCTGGAGTGAAAATATTGAAATTTCAAGAACTTACGAGCCTGCGTAGGAACTGCGCAACGCACGCTCATAAAACAGTCATTTCTTGAATTTTGGCACAAATTGTCAACATGGGGTTTTGGGATGCCTTCTCATGAATGATGTCACTGTCATGGTGGTATTCAGGCCCAAAGGGTGATTTCACAGTCACTGCGCAGTCACTGCGCGAAATCACCCTTCGGGCCTGAATAACGCCATGATAGTAACATCATTCATGAGATGGGGTCCCAAAAACCCCATGTTGAAAATTTGCAAAATTCTCAAAATGCCTGAGATATGCAACAAAGTTGAAACCCCCCCATCTAGCCCATTATACAGCTGACCGGCATTTCCTCAGTTCGCGGTTGGCTTTGAAGAGTGCAGATGTGTTCCGGGTCCACCGAAGATCATCACCGGAGTCCGGAGGTAAGTAAGGTGAGGTGTGGGAGGCTGGTGCGCAGGGTGGGTGCGGGTTGTGGGGGCTGGAGACGCGCCACGGGACCGCTGGGCTTTACAGGTTTAAAAAAAAAAAGACGCCGGATGTTTGCCACACTGGGTGGGCTCCCAGCATGGCACAAGGATGTTGGGGCGTTCAGCCGACGGGGATTGGGCACCCATCAGCCATAGTGATCTGCTTGCCACGCTGGGGTGGGCTCCCAGCTTGGCATCTACTACTGGGGGCGCAGCTCAGCTGACAGGGATTGGGCACCCGTCGGCTATACAGTGCGTCTTGGGGGTGCGCCACGCCTGCAGAGATGAGGGGGAGCTGCGTGAGTAGCCTCTTATCAGTGCTCACGCAGCGTAGCTCTTTCAATCAGAGCCACTGCATTTTGGACCGGTCATAGACAGCTCCAAAATGCATTGGCTTACAGGCCGTGCCTGTCAGCACACTGCCTGAATTGGAGGAGGAGGTGACACCTCCGAAATCTCCGATGATGGCACTATGTTTCTTGCACATGCGCAAGCAACATAAAAATTTGATATTTTTAGTCAAATCATGGTATAAATCATTTATGCAATGACAGAGCCTTTATGGCAAGACTGCTTATTTTACAGAAGATTTTACTCTTTCTGTTTGATTTCACTGCTCTGATGTTAATTACAGCAGACGTCACTGTGATATCATCAGGGACTATACAAGCTGTCCTCTCATTGGTTAAGAGCTCTTTATGACCAGCCTAAAGTGGAAATCAATGCTGATGACCCATCAAAGATTAAAATAAATGAATTTATTTTCACTTCAGGCCTGCCACATAGGACAAAAATGCATTTGTTTGTAAAACTGTATTCTCACAGTCATTTTTTTACATTTTAAAATATGATTATCAATAAAATAAAGCAATGCAATATTTATACTCATTGCTATGAAAATGTCACAAGTTATTTCATACAGTAGTTCTACATAGTGCCACTGATTCTGACTTGTTTAATGTTAAAGTTAATTCCTTCTTTAAGTGTCCATAATACCACAGAAATGCTTGTCTCACATTTCAAAGCTAAACAGTGCAGACAGTCTAACAATGCAGTTCTGATTTTGATTCATGAAATGAAAGTAAAAACAATGCCAAGAAACTTTGCAAACAATGCAACACATTTAAACAATCTTCAGGAAAATACCAGACATTTGAAAATAAAAATGTGTGTGCATATTTGTGTGACTGTGGAAGAGCAAATGGAAAGCTCTAAAAAACAATATTACATAGACCTTTTAAATATTCAGAAATGAGGATCATAAAAAAAATGCCTCATTCCTTTTCTTCAAACATATGCATGTATTGCTCAAAGCAAGTAATCTTGATAAATTCATTTTAATCCCAGTTTATCAGACTCCACATCTCAGAAGAGTTCTTCAGATTCATTTTCTTTTAAATAATTCTCTTTCAACATGGAACCAGAAGGTATGTGCAATAGTGTGTGAAGTGAAAAAAAAAATCACACTTTATGAATTTTGCTGTGAAATGTGGAATTTGTTTAACAATTTTCTTCATGAATTCCACTTTTCGTGGAACTGTGAATTGAAAAGTTCACCATTTATATAGTATAAAAATATACAAAGTACAAAAACACAACATTATGTGGCTTTCTTAGCTGTATAGTGGCAATTTACATTGTGAATTGTGTAGTAGTGTGAAATGAACAGTTTGTCTGCACTACGTGAAATGTGTAGTGAACTACTTTGTGATAACTTTGCCAGCTATGTTAAAAATTTACCCACATCAGTGTACTTTTCTAACATCATTATTCACAATGCATACAATGCACTGCTGTTGTGACATGTTTTCATTTGCATTTTCTTATCATTTAAAACTGGGGTAATTTCTCACTGTAAAATTATACTGCTTTTTCATGCTCTCCTTCTCTGCTTTGCTTCTCTTGACACTACCCTGCTCTGATACCTTTTAACAGTAATCCCTTGCATCTACCTTCTGATCTTGGTGATCCCTGAGCGTATGGTCTCACTGTATGTCCAATAAATGTGTACTTGTAACCAACATGGTACCCTAGATTTACAAGTATAGAATTCTGGTCTGCCATAAAAGTCAGTGGCAAGAAACAGTTTAGTCAAATAATATTCCAATAGATTTTGACAAAGTAGTACAACTAAAACACCAATATAAATTGACTTAAGCATTTGTATTGAATAAATAAATAACAGCTATAAAGGAAGAAATGGAAGTCCCAATCAGTATGATCCAAACTTGATCAGTATAATGCCTGAACATTAACAAGCCTTGCAAGTTAGGACAACATATCAGATACCAATTAATAATGTTGCTAAGTTTTATTCCTGGACTCTTGATGGACTGGACTTAGTGCTTACTTTTTTGTTCATTTGTTTATGCTTCCCAAGTACAGGCCCTGTTATCCTGGTCTGCCCCCAGCCCCCTTATCTGGCATCCCAGGGACTTAGGGCAACATCCATTCTTCTACCCTGGTTTATTGGGAGAGGGCCCAGTCACCAGTGAGAGGCCTGCAATGGGTCAGACCTCTCATCATTGCTCTGTCTGGGATTTCCCATCCTTGTACTCTTCCCAGGGGCACCAGCTTCAGGGTGATATACAAGGATGAAGCACATCATCACCAGTGTCCCCCACTCAGTAAGACTCTCAAAGTATACTGCCACCTGTGGTCACCTTGGTGGCATTATTGTGATGGAGTACAAGGCCTCCCTCCTCCTCAGAAATGGAGAGCATCCTCTGAGATTGTCAATCCTGCTCTGCCCCAGCCAGCCCCCCATGACTGAGGCTCAGTCTTGAATCTAAGTCATCAGTGTGGCAGCAGAACTGGCCTCCAGCAGCTCAACCATCCATGCCACTGGGCCAGCTCAACTTAGTGCTAACTAATAGGGATTGTATTATGGCGGCAACAGTAATGGAGTCAATGGAAATTGATGACCATAAGAGAGTTTAGTTTAAAATCAGACATGGTAAAGTGAGGGATCAGACCTAGACTAATAGTCTGGATTTTAGGAGGGCTGATTTTGAAAGAATGGGGGAGCTTTTTTAAGGAAAACTGGGGAAGGTGGAACAGTGGAGTGGTAGAATAAAAATAGGAAGTAATAATAAATGTGTAAGAGCAGTACAGAACAAGAAGGGGGGTTAAAGGCCATTATGTTTTTCAAGAGATGTAAGAGGGATGGTAAAACAAAGATAAAGTCATGAAAAAGGGTACAATTCTAGCAAGACAGAAGGGACAGAGTAGAGTTTCACAGCAGGATGAAAGTGGTCACCACTGTTGTGAGAAAGACTAAAGTTGACATAGAGCTGAAAAAGCAGAGGGTATGACAAAGGAAGACAGGAACGTCATTTGATACATACAGGAGAAGAGAAAGACTAGGGAAGGAATAGTTCGACTGAAACAGGGAAAGACTGAGAAGAGAAGCATAAAGGAAAGGTGGAGCAAATCTGGATAAGAATCTAGCTGGAAAAGGAAAAGAAGATCTTATTAAGATTAATTCATAGAACAGTGAATCGAATGGAAAGATGTTGGACATCAAGGGTAGGATTGTATTTATGGCGGATTTTAATATGCCAAGTATTAACTGGAGAACCAAAGTAGACCAGAGCAGGAGTTTGTACAAATAGTAAATGGTTTCAGTATGTAACAGTATGGAACAGTTAGTGGAATCAGGATCAAGAGAACAACATAGTCTGGATTGGTGACAGTTGTGAGATTATGGAACCACTGAGTGGAACTGATGACAAAATAGTTGTGCTCAACATCCTGGGAATGAATTATAAAATGAGTAAAATGAAGATTAAATGCTTTAACAATGCAGATTTTGATAAAATGAGAACAGCATTGAGAGAATGGGGTTGGAAAAAGAAGTTTGAGGATAATTTTCTCATTGAAATGGACTCCAGTGCTGTTTGCCAGCACCCTCGGGGGGGGGGGAGGAGACAATGTAGCTACTTCCACAACAACAGAAACCCCCACTCCATTGCCATGCGGTGTGAGCCCCAATTGGGGGAGAAGGCGCTATACCACCATCAAGTCCTAGCATAAAATGATTATATAAAAAAAAAAAGAAAAGAAAAGTGGGAAAAACTGATACAGAAACTAAATTAATTAATAGTTAAGTACATCCCAGAAAGGGAAAAATATAATACAAAAGGGAAAATACCTAGATAAATGAATAGAGGGGTCAGGAGGATGATAAAGAGGAAGGAAAGAAACATATAGAAGGGCATGTAAAAGGAATGATGAAGTAATGTGAAAGGAGTACAAAAAAAAGTTAAAGAATGCATCTAAAGAATAAGAAAGGCTAAAAGAGAGCAGCAGATATATTTAAAAATCAGGGTTAAGGACAATTACAAATTCGTTTTTAATTATGTCAATTATAAAAGAGGTGGCTAGCAAAAAGTAGGACTACTAGAGGATGATAAAGGCAACATGGTGACAGACTAAAAACAAATTTCACAAGTTTTGAATAAGTATTTTAGTACAGCATTCAAACCAAGAAATTGCAGGATAATATAGAAGTGGGATAGTAATAAGTACAGGAGAATACTAAACAAGGAAGATAATATTAGAGAACTTTTAAGAAACATTAAACCTAATACGGCTCCGTAACCAGATGATTTACATTCACGTATACTTAGGGAATTGGCAGAAGAATTGGCTGCACCTGTGCCTAGAATATTTCAAGCCTCCTTGGACTCAGGAAAGATTATACTGAGTTGGAGAAGGGCAATCATTATCCTAATTCATAACAAGGGGGGCAAAGTACAGTGTAGTAATTACAGACTGGTGAGTCTGACCTCAGTTCTGTGCAAGGAATTAGAAAGAATAGCGAAAGAGAAATGAGAAAAAATCATAAGTACAAGCACACTACAGGACATAACTCAGCATGGCTTCACTAGGGGTAGGCCATGTCTGACCAATCTACTGAGCTTTTATGATAAGATCAATAGTGCCCCGGACAGAGGATTGCTACTGGGTGTGATCTTCTTGGATTATAGGAAAGCCTTTGATACAATAGCACACTTGGAATGGATACCTAAATTGGACTGTATGGGTGTGGATGGAAGGCTGCTGAAATGGACAGAGTCATGGCTAACAGAAAAAGTACAAAGGGTCTCTTTGAGGGGTGAACTATCTGATTGGCTAGAGGTGACGAGTGGGGTGCAGAAGGAATCAGTGCACAGCCCATGCCTATTTTAGATGTATGTGTATTTAATGACTTGCAAGGACACAGTATGGTTATCCAAATTTGCTGATGACACCAAAACTTAAGGAAGGAATTACACAGATTGAAGGAATGGGCAGAACAGCATGGGTTGAAACTCAACATGGAAAGGTGCAAGGGCATGCTCTTGGGAAGATCTAATGAAAAAGCAAAATATACTATAAAAGGAAAGGAGCTGGCAGAGACATGGAAAGAAAGAGATTTGGGCATTATCATTACAATTATTTATCTTTTAAAAAGGCAGAATGGTGATACATCAAAAAAAGGAAATAACATTCTGGGTTATATTCAAACACAGCAGTAGCAAGGTAGGCAGGGGAAGCTTGATGTCATTATCCATCTGGGGACAAATAATCTGGCAAGAGACAAGGCAGGGCTAGCAAGGGTACAGGAAGTGTTCAGGAAGTTGGGAAGGGGCCTCGCTCAGGGAGCAAGCTCCATGATCTTCTTGGGGCTGCTGCCTGTGCATGGCAAGGGGGAGGCTAGGATCCTCTTCACCAAGGAATTCAACACTTGGCCAGAGAGCTGGTGGAGAGAAAAAGGTTTTGGCTTCATTGGGAACTGGGGACTCACCTGGAGGAATGTGACCCTGTACAAGGGGGATGGCCTATACATGTCCGGTGAGGGGACCGCTGTCCTCAGTGAACAGTTTAAATGTTTAATTGACAAGCATTTAAACTAGCAATGGGGGGTGGCAGAAGGATGCAGGGCAAAGTAAACTGCCCACCAACACAGGATCAGGAAGTCAACATGGAGGACCATAATGTTTGGTATCACCAGAGGAAATGGAACCCATAGAAGGGGGCACAACAGAGCACAGGAGGAAGGGGGTTGAATACAGGAAGGACAAACAGAGGAGGCAAAAAGACAGCATGGGGTGATAAAAGGACAAATGGCAGGACATGGAAGGCTATCTATATCAATGCCCACAGCCTAGGGAATAAAATCCCAAACCTGGTGGCCTTGATAATGGAGGCTGACTTGGACATTGTAGCTATTACTGAAATATGGTGTACTAGAAACCATGACTGGGATGTAGCAGTTCCAGGTTATACTCTGTTTAGAAGAGATGGGGGGGTAAAAAGGGAGGGGGTGGCTCTTTACATCAAGGAAGGTACTAGAGTGATTGAGGTACAGGGAATGCAGGGGGAAGTAGAGATACTTTGGGTCATCCTTAAGACAGGCAACACCACTGCTATTTGCACAGCCATGATATACAGACCTCCAGCCCAGGGGGAGGAGGTGGACAGGGTTCTAGTGGATTCCATCCACATGATGGCAGCTAAAGGGAGGTGCTGCTGGTAGGTGATTTCAATCTGCCAGATGTGGATTGGAATATCCCAGTTGCTGCCTCAGCCAGGAGCAGGGAAATCCTGTACTCTATACAAGGGGCAGGCCTCTGGCTGCTAGTGCTAGAGCCCACCAGGGAAGGTGCAATTTTGGACCTGGTACTCACCAATAGGGAGAGAACTGAGGAAGTGTCAGAGTCAAGCCACACAAAGGTGAGGGTTCTGAATTTCAGGAAGGCAGACCTTACTAAGATGGGGATATGTCTCAAGCATGCCCTGGCAATGAGCGACAAAATGGGGGGGAGGGAAGGAGCATTGGGCCCATCTGAAAGGAGCCATAGTGGAGGTGATAAATCTCTGCATTATGCAAGTAAACAAGGGTAAGAGAAAGAGAAAGCCACTATGGTTCTCAGAGGTAGTGGCCGGGAAGGTAAGGGTGAAAAAGATGGCTTTCAGGAAATACAAGGAAACACAGCTTGAGGGGGGCACTATAGTGTATCTGGATAAACAGATGGAGGCAGGGAAAGCAGTCAGGAGTGTGAAGGCACAAATGGAAGAAAATAATAGCACAGGGGGTAAAGAAAGATGACAATACTTTTTATAAGTACATTAGTGAAAGGAGAAAAATCAGTGGTAGGATAGTAAGGCTTAAAGGGGAAGAAGGAGAGTGTGTGGAAGGGACCTTGAAAAGGCATCAATACTGAACAAATATTTTTGTTCTGGCTCCAAGGACAAAACTATCCTATCAAACAAAAACAGGTCCTCTCATATCTCAAGAAAATGTGTACAAATATAGCGTTCTTACAAGAGACCAGACTGATTCCCTTGAAAGCTGCTAAACTACATAGAGACTGAGTGGGCACTGAAGCACATAGCTGTGCTCCTATGACCAAAAGGATGTCTCCATAATAGTCCATGAATCCCTAAATTGGACTATAGAGAAGCAGCAGCAAGACATCGAGGGTCAATGGATACTTCTACAACTTGTCACCCCACAGAGCCCACTAATCCTAGGCTCCATTTATGGACCCAACACTGACTCTCCCAATTTTTCAGTGCATTCTGTCAAGCACTCCAGGACTTTGTCCTTCCCTATGCACCTTGCCTGGTAGGAGGAGACTTTAAGATGACCACCTCCTCTGACCTGGACAGGTCCATGCAAAATACCAAACCACATCCTAGAGCAGCTAAAACCATGCAAAATATTATGAGGAAATTATCTCTCACTGTCATATAGTGCTCCCTCAACCCTACAACCAAAGATTGTACCTATATTTCCCCTGTCCATGGGTCTGCCAGCAGATTGGACCTACTAATGGGTTCTCTCCCCCTCATTCAATAGGTATTAACCTGTGATATAGAACCCTTGGTCACATCAGACCATGCACCAGTCTCTTCACTGGTGATCTGGGATCCAGAAACCCCTAGATCATCACAATGGAGGCTAGATCCCCGACCCCTACTATTGAAGAATAAATACTTTTGTGCATGGATCCTTTTGTACAGAAGAAGCTATTAGATACTTTCAAGAAAGCAATACAGGGGATGTCTCCATGAACACCCTTTGGAATGCTTTTAAATTGGCCATACAGGCAGCATCATGGGTTATGCGGCAAAAGGCAGGTGTGAAAGGGAATCTGCGCTAAAGGCTGTAGAGGCCATCCTGACCCCAAAAGACTGAGCATACAAGAATGCATTGCAGGACAACCAAAAGCCCTCCTGGCAAAAGTGATGGATATCTGCCTTCAACTGAACTCCCAGCTTGCTCAACAAGCAGAACTAGCCCTTCTTCGAACCAGTCACAGATATTGGGAATGGGGGGGTGGCAGGCCATCTATTATCTTACTGACTGAGAAAGAAACACGCTGCTCACCATATAACCATGCTCCAAGTCTCTATGGGAAATCCCTACCATAAGCCAGCATCCATCAATGACGTCATGACCCAATTCTACAAAACTCTGTATAGTTCCTCAGTGATGGGACAGAATCTTGAGATTAACACCTTTTTATTCAAACTCCCCCTCCCTCAGCTTTCCCTCAACACAAAGATCTCCTAGAATCTCCACTTATGCTATCAGAGATTCAGAAGACCATCTGCTTCATGAATAAAAATACATTTCCAGGGGGAGATAGTATCCCTGCTGACCTCTACACACATCTTGACCCTATAATAAGCCCAATTCTACAAAGGATGCTCACTGACTCACATATGTCTATGTCTCTCCCTCCAACTCTTGGAGAAGCCATAATAATGGTCTTACACAAGGAGTGCAAGTACCCACACTTCTCAGACAGCTACTGCACTATCTCTTTGATTAACACAGACCCAAAGATTCTGGTGAAGCACTGGCACTACATATCAACCAGATGCTTCCCACACTTATACATCCGGCCCAAGCAAAATTTAAAAAGTGTAGACTAGCTTCCGAGCATATCCGCTCTCTTTTCTCCATTATCTCAGCTGCTAATCTAAAGCCTACCCCCACAGTTGCCATTGCAATTGATTTTGAAAAGGCATTTCATTCCATGGATTGGGGATACATTCTCAAGGTTCTTCAGTATATGGGAATTGGGCCCTACTTTTCCACCTGGGTGCCAACCTTATATCAAGCCTCCTGTGGCATGGGTCCTCACCAATTCCACTCTATCAGACCCCTTTCATTATAAAACGGCACTCAGCAGGGTTGCTCCTTATCCCTAATGCTATTTGTTCTAGCCATCAAACTCCTGGCCATTGCTATTTGGGAACACACCCATGATTGGGACTTCATAATCCCAGGGTACAAACTGTACAGGGCAGAATGTGTTAAATCCCACCCAAAATGCCTTTTCACAGAGTGACTGTGAAATTACCTTTTGACCAGCACAGTACTTAAAATCCCCACTGCCTTTGTTCATGAGGTAGGGTCATATAAACAGTACATTCAAAATTTAGGACTAAAATAAGGTAAAACAACCAAGATATGAGTAAAACTATATGAGACATAAAAATGGAATTCTTGTATTGCACATGTAAGTTTGACACAGGAATATTCTGGTGTGTACCAATAAATCATTTTTTGGTGGACACAGGAAATGTCAGTATTGCACATTTTAATGCTGCACTATAGTGTTGCACTTAAATTTGCAAAAGAAAAATTTTAACCATACTGTACATCATGAACATGGTCAATGTGCTAAATTCTGCCCAAAAGGTGGTATTGCAGCGCAATTATGAAATCACCTTTTGACCTGTACAGTACTTACAATTCCCACCATCCTTACTCATGAAGTAGGGTCATGTAAACAGTCTATTCAAAATTTGGCACTAAAATATTGTAAAACAGCCAGGCTATGAGTAAAAGTATGTGAGACAAAAATGGATTTCCTGTATTGCACATATGTGCCAGGAATTTTACTGCTGCACATACAAGTGCAATACTAAAGTACGCAATTAACATTTGTGACACTGACATTTTAGTGTCAAAAATGTTAGTGCCGTGCTTTACTGCCATACTTAAATATGCAATAGTAAAATTTCTGGGACGTGACATGAAATATGGCCATTCTGTTAAAATGACAGTCGAAGTCCAAAAAAGGAATTTCTGGATCATTTCAGAAAAAAAAAAAACATAACCATGCTTATCAGGTCCCATTTAGCAAGATGTATGTGTTTGTTTTTCAAATACTTCATCTTTACGTATTTTCAAATAATAGTTTTTAGTCAGTAAAAAAACAAGATGGCGGCCATTGTGACATGATATTTTTTTCTCACAACATGAACAACACTAATTTTGTGAAAGTAAAATGGCTCATGAAAGCAACATTTTGGTGTTGTATCAAAGGATTATACTAAAACCTTACTGAACATGCTCATAAGCCAAATATCAAAACCTTATAACTCAAGAAACAATTAAAACTTTTCATGAATCCTTCAAAAGGCACACCCATGGAAAAAGCCCCTTCATCTGTAAAGATTTTGGACAAAATTCCATACTGTCTAGGCTGTAGGTGAGAGCAACAGAATGGCAAAAAAGGGCAAAAATTGATGCTTTTACCATATTTGTGTCACATCTATTGTAGATCTCAGAATCTGGATAAGCACCCATCACAAGGCTTCCCATGTCTTGAGAATTTGCCATCCAGACAGCACATAACAAATTATGGCCATGTTCATAGAACACTGTCAAAATGTTTAAGGTGCAAAGACTGAGGTTAAACAAGGAGACTTCCCCTCAATCCTAACTATACACTGGGACCAGATGGGATCCACCCCAGAGTCTTGAAGGAGTTGGCAGAACCATTGACTGCACTTTTGATGGAGTTATTCAGTACATTCCTCAAATTGGGATGTGAACCACTGGACTGGAGGATGGCACATGTGGTGCCCTCCATAAGAGCGGACCTAGAGATGAGCTGGGAAATTACAGACCGGTCAGCCTTACCTCCATAGTGGGGAAACTACTGGAGACCATCTTGAAGGAAAGACTGGTGGATTTCCTGGAAGTAAATGGCCTTCAGGACAGCTGGCAACACAGATTCATCCTGGGGTGAGCCTGTCAAACTAATCTGGTCAAATTTTTTGACTGGGTGACAAGATCTCTAAATGGTTGTCAGCCGGTTGATGTCCTGTATCTGGACTTCAGCAAGGCATTTGACTCTGTGCCTCATGGGAGACTACTAGTCAAGCTGAGGAACTTGGGGGTGGGAGTTTAAGATGGTCAAGTAGATTGGGAACCGGCTGAGTGGCAGACAGCAGAAGGTGGTGGTGGGGGGAGCTCTCGACACCTAGGAGGGTCACTAGTGGGGTCCTGCAGGGATCTGTTCTAGGCTCACTGCTATTTAATGCTTTCATAGCAGACATTGCGGAGGAAGTTACGAGTAAAATGAGCCTGTTCACAGATGACTCAAAACTAGGAGCAGAGGTGGACAGTGAGGAAGGGAGGAGAATTCTCCTGGAAGATCCGCAAAGTCTGGAATAGTGGTCAAAGACATGGCACTTGGGGTTCAAAGCTAGGAAGTGTATAGTACTGCCTTTAGGGGCTAGGAATTCAGGGTACAGCTATCATTTGGGAGGGAGCAGTTATCCACCTCTGAGGAGGAAAAGGATCTGTGAGTGGTGATCACAGGTAAAATGAATCACTCAGAACAATTCAGGAAAGCGGCAGCCAAAGCAAACACAATGCTGGGGTGCACTGCTAGGGGGATCACTTCAAGGTGTAATGAGGTTATCCTGCCAATGTATAAATCCTTGGTGAGGCCTCACCTGGAGTACTGTGTGCAGCTCTTGCACCCATACCAAAAGAGGGATGTCATGCTCCTGGAGAGAGTCCAGAGGAAGGTGTCAAAGACGATTTGTGGAATGGGGGAGAAGCCTTATAAGGAGAAGCTGAGGGGCTCAACATGCAATCCCTGGAGGACAGGAGGGACCGAGGGGATATGATCAAAACCTTTAAGCACTTGAAGGGCAATCAACAGAGTTAGCACTGAGGGTTTGTTTAGACTGAAGAGGGAAGGGATCACGAGGGGACATAGGTTGAAACTGATGGGAGGTAGGTATGAGGGAGAACTGAGGAGGCATTACTTCATGGATGCCCCCTGATGAAGAGTGAGAGACACAATGCACTGGGGAATTGTGGCTAGCAGCTTGGTCTGCCATTTTACTTCTGTAACTTTGCAATAAAGCAAACTGCATTGACAACACACACAGAGTTTCCTCACTGAGTGTGGCAACTTTCTTTTCTGATCCCTCAGGAATTACAGAATACTGGTGCTGTAACTTCCCTTATGGTTATCATTTTCACATACACTGTAGCTGCCCTTCTATTTAAATTTATTGGAAAGAGATACCAGCTGCCTGCAGATTAGTAATAGTGAACTCTGTCCCACTAACCCCTCAATTGCTATTGTTGGTTACATCTCCCTCCTAGATCTGCTATAAAGACCGTTTGGTATATTGGAGCATTCAGGTTGGGTAGAGACAAAACACTTAATTCTCAGGAGATGGCGAACCACAGAAATGCCTGAGATACAGGAATGACTCCACTCAATTCAACAAGTAGTGATACTTTCCAGAATGTTGCATATAGCAAAAGGCACTCTGCATCATTTTTATGACATGCGGGCTCCTTATATATCTTCCCCACTTTGTAAAGTGGACCCCAAATGGGCCCTTATCTGACATCTTCCCTTCTGTTATATCACAAAAGAGCTATGTTCTCTGCCTCAGAATATTTTTCTTGATTCTGTATTCATACTTGATAACCTATGTAATGTAAATGTATGTATGCAATGGTACTGTAATGTCTATTGTTAAAAAAATTTACAATAAAAACTATTGACTGCAAAATGCTCTCAGCCTGACCCAAGATGGGACAGATGGTCACAGCACACACTACAGCACTGAACGTCTCTGGCTAATTGTGACAGTGTGCATCTGACAGCTGCCTCTGCCATGCTCATACTCGAGTACTGCCACTGACTCACAAATGAGCAAGCACTACATGCTTGTGTTAAAGATGTGCATGCACTTTAAATATTGCAGAGAGATGTCCAGAGACTCCCAGTGAACAGTGGCATCAAACATCGAGTTCAGGAGAGAAAAAAATGATGTGCACATTTTAAAGCAGATTTTTCATATTTAAAAAAAATAACAAAACTGTTATACACCATAAAGCAACTGTTCGAACCAGAAAGATAAACTTGACTTGACTAATTTATTTGTCTATCTTGCACTACTGCTTTAACTATTGTGTGTCAGGGCAAGAGGCAAGCTGGTGGGAATGGATGGGTGGGGGTGGAGGCACACATTTACACTGTAGATGCAGGGATAGAAATATTAGCAGTTTCCTCTCCCCACTCACACAGATTCCCCACTGCCTAATTTTTTTAATATTTTTACTCCAGACTTTCAACATCACCTTTTTGGGACCCACCTTGTGAACAAGACAGTCACAATGTTTCAAATTTGTCCTGAAAGTTGATTTCACTGTTGCTGCATAAAGTCATTTTTAGGCGGTATTTGAAACTTTACACTCACTAGGTTCATGAGGTGGGAATATAAGAAGACTGTGTTGGAAATTTGGTGTAAAATATGATAAAGTGTCCAAGTTATGCGTAAACATTGAAATATGTCAATGTTCACTCTTAACTTCACTACTTTTCAACATTTTGACTCCAAACTTTCAACATAGCCATTTTTCTACAACACCTAATAAATTTGATAGATTTCATTTTTCAAATCCTAGACAAGTTATGTTTTTGCAATTGTAGTGTGCAGTGGATGTTTTTACCAGTGTTCTATTAAAGCCACCTGTTATGTTTATAAGGGAATTCATAAAATGACTATCTTGAAAATATGGGGTCAGAAATAAAAGGAAATTAAGAAATGTTGTGTGGTGGTAGCCTTTACCCTAGTGGGTAGTGCTTTGTGATCCTGTGCTGGTCAGCTGAGTTTAGGAGTGAGCTCAGTTTTCCATCTGAATGGGTTGTGGCAGGGGTGATAGTGTTGTTATGAAACCCCAACCCACAGCCTGTGAAGGGCAGCTGCAGGATTGCCTGCAGGGGATCAAGTACAGTATATGGGCTGGCAGTATAGCCTAGAGGTTAGAATAATGAGCTGTGAACGAGCTTGGCACATCCAGCAGACCAGACCTGGGTTTGATTTTTACAACCTCCACTTACATACTGTGTGACTCTGAGCAAGTCATTTAACCATCCAGTGCTCCCAGGTCACCCCTGAAAAGAGGTACTTGTGCCTAGTGGGCTTTACCTGGTTACCAAAGACTAAAATAAAAATTAAAAAAGTACTATATACTGAAGAGAACTCTTCTCTTAGCATAAGGCCCTGCACTTCTGCACCCATGGGTGCCAGTGGGCCTTGCGCTTTGGCTGAGAGATGACTCTTTGTCCTGTACATCTGTATCTGTGACAATATGGAGCCATAGGGCCCAGATGGCCGTGCACTTCCACAGTCCACAAGACAGCCCCATGGATTCTTGACATTTATTGCTGCACAGAAACTCAGGGCCCATAGGGACATGGACTTCCATAGGTGACTGGAGTATTCCATTGGCAGAGGGCCCAGTGGGCCCTTCAGGACCTGTGTGAATGGGGATACGGTTCTACTATCTCAAAAAGAAAGAAAATTATTTGCAAAAAAATTACATTAGTGCACCAGTTAGGGTTTAGCTTAATGCTGTAAAAGTCGGGATATGTGGCATTAGGGCTTCTAGCACTAATCTCCACCCCCCCCCCAAGCAGCAAAAGGACAAGACCACACAAGCAACCATAGATAGTCATAATCAGGTAAGACAAATAATATACAACTGTTTCCAGATGACACAAATGCAGTAGCACTAATGTGCTATCTTTGCAGATTTGTATTTGTGGCTGCATAAGCATAGGCCCTACAGGGACTTTAGATCATTCTTGAAACTTCTTCTGTCCTGCCTTCTCTCTGTCCCTGCAATTCTTTAAATATGGCTACCAATACTGTATACAGTATTCCAGGTGTGGGTAAAGCTGTGATCTATACAGTTATACCAATACCTTCCTTATCCTGCTGCTGACCTTCTCCTATGCACCCCAACATTATATTCACCCTTCCCACTGACCTATTACAGTGTGCTGTTGTTTTCAGATGTTCTAAAAATTATTACATCCAAGTCCCTTTCCTCATTAGAAGTGCTTTCCACTGCAACATCTCCATTGTTTAGCATACTTAGTTTTTTGGATTTCTTAACGCTATATGTAGCACATTGCACTGTTTGGAGTTAAATTTTAACTGCTATATTTTAGACCATTTTCTAATCTGCCTAGGTGCTATCTCATAATTCTGAAACTCCAATCACTATTCATCAAGCTACAGATCCTGGCATCATCTCTGAAGAGGCATACAGTATCTTGTCATGCTTCCCTACCCCTATGTCACAGATAAATATTTTGAAGAGGAACATTTTAAAACTAACCCATGTGGCACACAACTAGTGAGCCCCTGAGAACTCCCACACCCCACTGTATGTCATGAAGTCACAGTAAGACATCGACCACTTCTCTACTGTAAATGCAGAGCAGAAATACTACAGCCCAGATATTCAAAGCAGTTCCACATGGCACAACTCAGTTGTGCCAGCTCAACTGTGAACTTGTGCCAAGGAGCCATAACAGTGCAAAAGCCATTGCACCAATGCACAACTATAATGAATGCAGGCACAAGTGCAGGGGGCATTCCCATGAATATCCAGTGCAGTGGCATATTCAACCTTGAAATCATGGCACAAGTGTGGAGCAAATTGAAGTTGCTCCAAGCAGACTTGTTCCTATAAATACAGGGCCAAACACATAGACAGAACTTGCGCCAGGGGTAAGAGTGAGATGGAGTGGGGGAGAGAGAGAGAGAGAGAGAGAGAGAGAGACAGACAGACAGACAGAGAGAGAGACAGACAGACCAAGACAGACACAAAGGGAAAGGGACAGAGGTGGCATTGGAGAGGGAAGGGGGCATAGAGAGTGAGAGAGAGAGAGAGAGAAAGAGAGACACACACACACACACACACATTGACAGGCAGTGCATTAGGGTGGCACACAGCCAGCAGCAGCCAACCACCCAGGGGGACATTGGACAGCAAGGGCCATGGACAGTGAAAACTTCATGATTGAGGCAATAATGAGGGGTGTGAGAGGGCAGGAGGAACAGTAACATAGCTGAGGAAGGGCCTGTTCGTGGTATGCCCGACACAGGTGGTACTGTGCCTGCCTCACCTTTGAGAATTACAGTGACATGGAGATTGTGGGCTGGTACCACCTGAACAGGGCCATTCTGAGGCACCTCTGTGAGCTGTGCAGTGAGGAGGTGCAGGCACCCACCAGACAGAGCCACGCCATGTCTATGGAGATGAAGGTGACAACCGTCATGTGCCTGCTCGCCACAGGCACCTTCCAGAGACCAACAGGGGACACCACAGGCATAACCCAGCCAGCCACATCCCACTTCCTCACACAGTTCCTCAATGCTCTACTGCCACACACTTCAGAATTCATCTGTTTCCCCAGCACACAGGTGGAGTGTACAGCAATCATGCAGGACTTCCACAGGGTTGCACATATGCCTGGTGTGATTGGGGCCATTGACTACACCCACATGGCCATCTGCATGCCACCTGGCCTCAAGGGTATTGCATACATTAACCAGAAGGGAAGCACCAGCATAAACTGCCAGGTGGTGTGCGATGCCAAGAGGGCGCATCACCAATGTCTGTGCCACACACCCTGGGAGGGCACATGATGTGTTCATCTGGCACAACTCTGTGCTGTGCCACAGGTTTCAATGTGGGGACATCCCCATGGGCCACCTAGTGGGTGAGTATGGCACAGGCAAAGGGGCGATGGGCAGAGCAGACACTGGGATGGGGAGGGCAGAGTGTGCATGTTGGCATGGGTGCCAAGGACAGGCAAAGGGTGCAGCAGAGCATAGCAGAGGGCTAACTATGTCATTAACCACAGAGGAGACAGCTTGTATCCACTGAGGCCCTGGCTGCTCACCCCCTAATGGTGTCCGTTGTCCCGAGCAGAGGAACGCTACAATGAGGCACATGCCAGCATGAGCAACATCATGACGCATGTCTTTGGCATGCTGAAAGCACATTTCCATTGCCTAGACAGGTCAGGAGGTGCCCTACAGTACAGCCCCTTGTAAGCCTGTGGCCTATTCCTGGCCTGCTGCATACTGCACAACATGGCTATTGACTGTGGGATAGCTGTTGAGGCAGATGAGGGCGACAGTAGTGGGGATGATGGAGACAATGCGACTGAGGGTAGTGGATAACCACCCACCGGGCGGAGGGATCCCTGGCTGCTACAGCAGGTGTGACACCACCAGGACACCATTGCACAGGAGCACTATGGTGCACACAGGTAGGTGATCTGATACACATGCACGGGCCACACAAACAGGTACAGCACACATGCAGGGGTGTGCACGGCAATGGGCATGCACACACAGAGCCATGTTGTGGGGGTAGAGGGGTCAGTGGCACACAACTACATACGGCAACACACACACACACACACACACACACAGACACACACACAAACACACACTCAGATGTTGGTATGTGGCATGGATCAGATGCATTGCACCGGTGCACAGGTGCAACTGGTGATAAACTGCCCTCATCACACCCACGCCACACAGCCCAGCAGCGGCCAGGTAGGCACACACACAGGCAGCGTGTGGCATGCCACACTGGTGCCGCACCAGTGGTAGGCACACACACACCACCCATGTGTGCACAGGGCAGCAGCTGCAGACTGTGGTCAGGGCGGCCCACACATCAGGTCCGCTGCATGGAACTATGGCCACCATGGCCATAGGGCCAGCAGTGCTGGGGCCGATCAGCAGCCACAGGCTGTGCATCAGCCATGGGGGGGTTTGCAACAGCCCCCCAGGGGTTGAACTGTGGGGCCGCAACCCACCCCCTAGTCCCTGATATGGTTGTGGGGGGTATCTCCAGGAGGAAATTCACCCAAGACCTGGAGGTTTCAGTGGGAAGCGTGGTGCAGTGGGGTCCCCCTAGAAGTAAGAAGCCTGAAATATTTATAATTTCAACACTTTATTTTTTTAAGTGCAATACAGCTGAAATCATTGGCTGGATTTCATTCTGACACAACTACAAATCAAAGTCCATAGTCTTTGCATTACATTCCTTGGCAAGTTTTTGGTTTGACTGGACGGAGGAAGGAACCCAGGAGGGAGGTGTAAATCTGCAGCATGCGTCTAACATCAGCTGTCTTGATCTGGCCTTGTGAAAGGTGGCTTGTGAATGCAGATTTGATTGCCAGTTGCTGTTGTTCAGTAAACGATTGCTGGCAATGTGGGGACCTTATAGGTGGAGTGTGTGTCCCCATCATTTCTTGGCTTCTGCGGATGTCCTGTGAGCTAAGTCCCCATCTTGTTCTTGTTGCAATGCAGGTACCTGGTGAATGAGATGGCCCTTTTCCTGGTTCATCCATGGTGATTGAACTGCTCTCCAGAGTCTGTGATGGAGCACCTGCATGTGGGCTGATGGTGGTACATGGGGCCTTTGTGGTTAACTGGCATATTTGTTGGCTCACTCTTATGCTCTCCTCTTTGCTGCCTATCAGGCAATAGTACGCATCTGCTGTTGTGGCTCGGTGGCTCATGTGTGACGCAAGCTCATGTCTACCCTCAGAATGCTGTGAAACTGTGGAAAGAAAGAAAGAAAATAAGACACATACTTTGGGCTCATAGGTAACAACTAAGCCAATGGAAGTCTCCAACTTGGCGGGGGGGGGATCAGGGAGGACAGTGCCAATACCCCTGGGAGTTTGGGACTCCTAGTCCATAGAGAAATGGCAAAAGCAGGCCCTGGAAGTTTTAGGGGGAGATGCCAGCAGGTGTCCCCAGGCCTGGAAGCACCTTCCCTTGGTAAGACATATGCTTTGGGTCCCTGGGTAACAACAAAGCCTGTGAAAGTCCCTGCCCTGGAAGGGCATCAGGGAGGAAAGGGCCATTATCACTGTGTGTCTGGGAGTGCTAGACCCAAGGGAAGTGTTATCAGCAGGACCTGGAAGTTTTAGGGGGTAGGGGTTCCATGCCTGCCCAGCCAGAGATCACTTTCCTTGGGTAAGAGATGTGCTGTGGGACCCTGGGAAACAACCAAGCCTGTGAAAGTCCCTGCCCTGGCTGGGCATCAGGGAGGTGAGGGCCATTACCCCTGGGTGCCTGGGAGTGCTAGACCCAAGGGAAGTGTTAACAGCAGGCCCTGGAAGTTTCAGAGTACATGCCAGCAGGTGTCCCCAGGCTGAGAGCACTGAGTCCTGGGAATCCTATTGGGAGCTGAAGTCCCTGGGAGAAAGTGTGACCAGTTGTCCCTGAGTCCTGGTGGGATGAGATGTCCCTGAAAGATGTTATAACTAGATGGCCCTGATGGCTAGTGGGACCAAATAGCCCTGGGAGCAAGTGGGACTAGATGGTCCTGAGAGTTAGTGGGACCAGATAGCTCTGGGAACAAGTGGGACCAGAGGGCCCTGCCTGCTGCCAGCTAGAATTTCTCTAAATAACTGTGGTTGGGCTTAATAGTCACTGTAGGGGAGTTTGTTGAAGGTCTAGCCAGGCTGTGATGCCAGTTGCTGGGCATGGCTTGATGCTGAGCCTGGCAGACTGATTCTGGAAGTCACCAGGGTACATGCCATCAGTTCTCCCCAGCCAGAGAGCACCTTCCCTGGGTAAGAGATATGCTTTGGTACCCTGGGTAACAACCAAGCCTGTGGAAGTCCCTACCCTGGTAGGTCATCAGGGAGGTGAGGGCCATTACCCCTGTGTGCCTGGGAGTGCTAGACCCAAGGGAAGTATAAAGAGCAGGACCTGGAAGTTTTAGGGGGTGGGGGTATCATTCCTGCCCAGCCTGAGAGCACTTTCCTTGGGTAAGAGATATGCTTTGGTTTCCTGGGTAACAACCAAGCCTGTGGAAGTCCCTGCCCTGGCAGGCCATCAGGGAGGTGAGGGGCATCACCGCAGGGTGTCTGGGAGTGCTAGACCCAAGGGAAGTGTAAAGAGTAGGACCTGGAAGTTTTAGGTGGTCAGGGTACCATGCCTGTCCTGCCAGAAAGCACTTTCACGGGGTAAGAGATATGCTTTGTGACCCTGGGTAACAACCAAGCCTGTGGAAGTCTCTGCCCTGACAGGCCATCAGAGAGGTGAGGGCCATTAACCCTGGGTGTCTGCGAGTGCTAGACTTAAGGGAAATGTAAGGAGCAGGACCTGGAAGTTTAAAGGGGTGGGGATATCGTGCCTGCCCCGCCAGAGAGCACTTTCACTGGGTAACAGTTTTGCTTTGGGACCCTGGGTAACAACCAAGAATGTGGATGTCCCTGTCCTGGCAGGCCATCAGGAGGTGAGGGCTATTAACCCTGGGACTGTGGGACTGTTAGACCCAAGGATAGTGTAAGGAGCAGGACCTGGAAGTTTTAGGGGGTGGGGGCACCATGCCTGCCTAGCCAGAGAGCACCTTCACTGTGTAAGAGATATGGTTTGGGACCCTGGGTAACAACCAAGCCTGTGGAAGTCCCTGCCTTGGCTGGGCATCAGTGAGGTGAGGGCTATTACCCCTGGGTGTCTGGGATTGCTAGACCCAGGGGAAGTGTTAACAGCAGTCCCTGGAAGTTTCTGTGTGCATGCCAGCAGGTATCCCCAGGCTAAGAGCACTGAGTCCTGGGGAATCTTATTGGGAGCTGAAGTCCCTGGGAGAAAGTGTGACCAGTTGTTCCTGAATCCTGGTGGGATGAGATGTCCCTGAGAGATGGTATGACTAGATGGCCCTGATGGCTAGTGGGACCAGATAGCCATGGGTGCTAGTTGGACCAGATAGCTCTGGGAACACATGGGACCAGATGGCCCCACCTGCTGCTGGCTGGGATTTCTCTAAATAACTGTGATTGGGCTTAATAATCACTCTAGGGGAGTTTCTAGAAGGCCTAGCCTGGCTGTGATGCAGGTTGCTGGGCATGCCTTGATGCTGAGCCTGGCAGGCTGATTCTGGAAGTCACCAGGGTAGATGCCAGCAATTCTCCCCAGCCAGATAGCACCTTCCCTAGGTAAGAGATATGCATTGGTACCCTGGGCAACAACCAAGCCTGTGGAAGTCCCTGTCATGGCAGGCCATTAGGGAGGTGAGGGCCATTAACCCTGGAACTGTGGGACTGTTAGACTCAAGGGAAGAGTGAGGAGCAGCACCTGGAAGTTTTAGATGGTGGGGATACCATGCCTGCCCAGCCAGAGAGCACTTTCCCTGAGTAAGAGATATGCTTTGGTACCCTGGGTAACAACCAAGACTGTGGAAGTCCTTACCCTGGCAGGCCATCAGGGATGAGAGGGCCATTACCACAGGGTGTCTGGGAGTGCTAGACCCAAGGGAAGTGTAAAGAGTAGTACCTGGAAGTTTTAGGATGTGGGGTACCATGCCTGCCCAGCCAGAGAGAACTTTCCCTGGGTAAGAGATATGCTTTGAGGCCCAGGGTAACAACCAAGCCTGTGGAAGTCCCTGCCCTGACAGGCCATCAGGGAGGTGAGGGCCATTAACCCTGGCAATGTGGGACTGCTAGACCCAAGGAAATTGTAAGGAGCAGGATCTGGAAGTTTTAGGGGGTGGCGGTACCATGTCTGCCTAGCCAGAGAGCACTTTCACTGGGTAAGAGATATGCTTTGAGACCCTGGGTAATAATCAAGCCTGTGGAAGTCCCTACCCTGTCAGTTCATCAAGATGGTGAAGGCTATTACCCCTGGGTGTCTGGGAGTGCTAGACCCAAGGGAAGTGTAAGGAGCAGGACCTGAAAGTTTTAGGGGTGGGGGTACCATGTCTGCACAGCCAGAGAGCACTTTCCCTGGGTAAGAGATATGCTTTGATACCATGGGTAACAACCAAGCCAGTGGAAGTCCCTGCCCTGGCAGGGCATCAGGGAGGTCAGAGTCATTACCCCTTGGTGTCTGGGAGTGCTAGACCCAAGGGAAGTGTTAATAGCAGGCCCTGGAAGTTTCAGAGTACATGCCAACAGGTGTCTCCAGGCTGAGAGCACTGAGTCCTGGGGAATCCTATTGGGAGCTCAAGTCCCTGGGAGAAAGTGTGACCAGTTGTCCCTGAGTCCTGATGGGATGAGATGTCCCTGAAAGATGTTATAACTAGATGGCCCTGATGGCTAGAGGGACAAAATAGCTCTGGGAGTAAGTGGGACTAGATGGTCCTGAGAGTTAGTGGGATCAGATAGCTCTGGAACTGCTGGCTAGGAGTTCTCTAAATAACTGTGGTCGGGCTTAATAGTCACTGTAGGGGAGTTTGTTGAAGGCCTAGCCAGGCTGTGATGCCAGTTGCTGGGCATGGCTTGATGCTGAGCCTGGCAGGCTGATTCTGGAAGTCACCAGGGTACATGCCATCAGTTCTCCCCAGCCAGAGAGCACCTTCCCTGGGTAAGAGATATGCTTTGGTACCCTGGGTAACAACCAAGCCTGTGGAAGTCCCTACCCTGGCAGGTCATCAGGGAGGTGAGGGCCATTACCCCTGGGTGCCTGGGAGTGCTAGACCCAAGGGAAGTATAAAGATCAGCACCTGGAGGTTTTAGGGGGTTGGGGTATCATTCCTGCCCAGCCTGAGAGCACTTTCCCTGGGTAAGAGATATGCTTTGGTTTCCTGGGTAACAACCAAGCCTGTGGAAGTCCCTGCCCTGGCAGGCCATCAGGGAGGTGAGGGCCATTACCACAGGGTGTCTGGGAGTGCTAGACCCAAGGGAAGTGTAAAAAGTAGGACCTGGAAATTGTAGGTGGTCAGGGTACCATGCCTGCCCAGCCAGAAAGCACTTTCACTGGGAAAGAGATATGCATTGGGACCCTTGGTAACAATCAAGCCTGTGGAAGTCCCTGCCCTGACAGGCCATGAGAGAGGTGAGGGCCATTAACCCTGGGTGTCTGGGAGTGCTAGACCTATGGGAAGTGTAAGGAGCATGACCTGGAAGTTTAAAGGGGTGGGGTACCATGCCTGCCCAGCCAGAGAGCACTTTCACTGTGTAACAGTTTTGCTTTGGGACCCTGAGTAACAGCCAAGAATGTGGATGTCCCTGCCCTGGCAGGCCATCAGGGAGGTGAGGGCTATTAACGCTGGGACTGTGGGACTGTTAGACCCAAGGATAGTGTAAGAAGCAAGATCTAGAAGTTTTAGGGGGTTGGGCTGCCATGCCTGCCCAGCCAGAAAGCCAGAGACTTTGTGCTAACATCAACATTGCATAGGGGTGGGAGGGCTGAACCATAGAAAAAGTATGAAGTAACACATCAGTGAGGCAATATATAAACTGATACCTGTTATGCAGGGGGTTGTGGGGAGGGGAGAGGGTTAGTAACCCTCGTCAGAAAGGGATGGCTCCCTTCCAGGGGGGAGGTATGGTGGGTAGAAAGGAAGACTGCATGACAATTGCAGGGGGCAGGGAAAAAGAGGGGAGAGAGAGACATCACCCTCCAAACTGTAGAGAGCATGGCAGGCATCCTTGTTTGGGGGGGATGGAATGTCCCTGTCGGAACAATGGGCTCCAGCCCTGTAAGTGATGTGTATGTTGCCCATCATTACATAAGAGTAGAGTGGGGAAGGGGGAGAAATGGTGTGGGAAACTTTTTGACTGAAACAAATAGAACAGCAACCCCCCCATCCAGTTATCATTTATGAAAAACACCATATAAAAAAATATTTATTTGTCGTTTTTTTTAATTTATTTATTACATGTCAGTATTACAAAGTACCTTTGAGTTAACAGCTCATTTACAAAGATTCCAAGTTGAGGATAAGTTGAACATGTATTCAAGAATAATTGTACAAAAACATACAAGAAACATACAATAACTAAGATTCTAGTGTCAACATATCACAGTAAATTGGTACATGGTGTAGAAAATGGGTGCTAGCAGGCATATAATAAATTAAAACAAATTTCAAACTAGCTGTAGAGTGTGAGCATTAAACAAGTGTTGAGCATTTAGATTAAACAGAGCAAAAATGCCAGACAAAGTGCTGAAAAAGAAGGCGGCCGGGGTAGGCTTTGTCAAAAGGTGTGTCAATGGGGGTGGGGGGGTGAGGCAAGAGGGCCTCATCCCTACTGTTTCCAGACAGACAGAGGAAATTGAGGGTAGTTGTTATAACAAAAAATCTAACAGAAGCAGTTGCATTTACATTGTTCTGTGAGATTCTGCCTAAGCCTCTGTTTGAAGAGACCAAGCTTTGTTTCTGCCTGGAGGTTGATGCCAACAGAGTTGAGCCAGTGGCGGGCACGGTACTCAAAAGATCTTTGACCTTGAGATGTGCAGTAGAATGGGACCTTAAAGGGCTGACAAATTGCACCTCTGGTATTGCGGCGGTTCTTAGTGAGGCTCAGAAGGTTCTGAATATTCGGGGGGACAAACCTAGAGCTATCTTTTTAGCAGTTAAGCAGGTCTGGTACTTTAGTCTACAATTCAGATTTAGCTAACCAGTTTGGACATACAGGTTGCATGTGAGCATTAACCTGTGTGCCCCAGTGAGTAGTTGACAGACTTTGTTAAAGGTTATGGAGACTCTTTTTAGAGTGGTGTCAGAGGCAGCTACATACACTACCAGGCCATAATAGATAGTGGATAGGACCAAGCTCTTTACTGCAAGCCTGAGAGCCTCTGACATCATACAGTGTTTATTATGCCTATGCAGTAGTCTGATTTTTGCATTGACCAACTAGGACACATGATCAATGTGGGTTGCAAAAGATAAGGTACTATAAAAGTAAGCGTGACCCCTAGGTATTTGAAGGCACTTAGAACCACCAAGAGGGTGTTTTTAGGTTATTGCAGATAGTGAGCTGGTGAGATTTGTTTTTATTTTGTGGGGCTGCAAAAGTCATGATCTTTGTTTTTTTTTTGTAGTTTAGAAGTAGCTTATGGTGCTGAAACTAGAATTCAGCTGTCATAAAGGTTACTTTAATTTTTGATCTAGTACAGGGTCAGGGTTACTGATGAAAAGAACAGCATCATCTGCATACAGTAGGACATTTTCTTTGCAGACAAGGGGAAGGCAGTTTAGAAACAGGCTGAAAAGCAGGGGTCCTAAGATGGAGCCTTGTGGGACCCCAGTCCTTACTTTCAGGCTATCTGAAAGTACCCCATCTATTATCACTTGTTGGGATTAGTCTGTGAGGTAGCTGCTGACCCATTTCTCAGCCTCTGGTGAGAGTCCTGTGACTGACAGCTGTTTGAGAAGTAGGCTATGATTTACCATGTTGAAAGCTTTGATGAGGTCAATGAATACTGCCCCCATCAATTGACCATGGTCCATAGCCTTGTGTATTTATCCTGTGAATTCAACCAGGGCAGTGGTGATGCTATGCGATTTTCGGAAGCCGTGTTGTTGGGGACACTGTATTTGATATTTGTTGAAATATTCCACTAGTTGGTCTGATATAATCCTTTCCAGAGTTTTGGAGAGTTGGGGGAGAATGGATATGGGGTGGTAGTTAGTGTATGGCTCTGTCACCACTTTTAAAGATTGATGTGACTACGGCAGCTTTCCATATCTGAAGGAATGTTGACGTTCTTAAGAATAGGTTGAGTACTTTTATTAGGGGGATGAATAGGACATCTAAGGTTAGGGCAATTAATTTGAGGTCTAGAGTATCACTGCTGAGTCTCGAATTACCTATAGCATGTGTTATATACTTTTTTGCCTCCTTTCTAGTAATACTTCAGTGGTAGAATGGGGGGCCCTGGTGGTAGACTCTCCTTATTGCTGCTGTTAGTGCTAACTGTATCCTTATGATGGTCAGGGGGAGTATGCTGCTAAGGTCAGTGAAGAAACTTAAAGGAGTCTGCAATGGTTTTTGGGTCCTTGATGGTTACTCCATTTAGTTGTAACATGGTCGGTAAAGTTTTATTTTCTTTTCCGGTCAGGGCCTTCAGATTATCCCAAAACCTCTTACCATCTCCCCAGGAGATGGTGAGTTCTTTCTGGAAATGGTGACTTTTTGCTATATGGATTTCCTTTGTGCAGGCATTCCTGGCCTGTTTGTATCTTTGTGTGTCCATTGCATTGCCTGTCACATAGGCCCGGTGCCAGAACTTGTCCCTTTCCCTCATTTGGTCAATTAAGGTGGGTGAGATCTAAGGGTTATTTATACCCTTGAGTTTTCTTTTTTTAAGGGGAGGCAAAAATTTCACATGCGCATTAAATTTACTAATGAAGTGATCAAGGGCAAAGTCAACATCATCTGTGGTGTCGATGGCAGACCAGTCTTGCTGCCTCAGGTGTTGTTTCAGGTGTTCTTGTTATTGTTATTGTAAAGATATATTTTCTTATTAGGCTAGTTTCCATTTGAACAGTTTTTTTGCACTGGCAAGGGAATGCAAAATACCCTAGCTCAGTGACCTGAACCAGGTACAGTAGGTGGATGAATGAAGTAAAACAAAGAACATTTGTGAAATTGGGTCTGAATGTTAGTTTTCTAAAGCGAAAGTTAGTGTGTGAAATAAATTGTTTTACTGTCTCAAACTGAAGAAATAGTTCCAGATTAACCCTTTGTTTATCCATAATATACTGTTTATTCTCATAACCATTCAAGAGACTACGCCTACCTATTTTATGACCCCCTCTGACAAAATGCATTTTCATATGGTTCATATTAAATCAACCTTCTACAACTGACTGGAAATTCTGTATTTTTTAAAGCGATCATAAGAAATGACCAGCAGAAGGAGACCACTTGGTCTTTCGGGTCTGCTCAAATTAATATGGATTGCATCCAACCTTTAGGTTACATCTTTGACCCCAACCCCCTCCCCCGAATATTCCGATCTTTCCTTTACAAAGCTATCTTACATTCTTTTATGCTTGTCCCAGGCTCTTTTGAAGACTCCCACTGACTCCGACTCCACCACCTCCTCTGGCAGCTCATTTCATGTCATCACCACTCTTTCTGTAAAAAAGTGCTTCCTTCTGTCCCTCTTGAATCTACCCCCAACCAGTTTTAGGTTGTGCCCTCTGGTAGTGGTGTGTTGGCCCTTTTATTGAATAGACTCCCACAGTCCACTCTGTTTATTCCCCTCAAGTACTTGAACGTCTCAGTCATATCCCCTCTCTGCCTCCTCTTCTCTAGAGTGTACATCCCCTGGTTCTCCAACCTCTCTGCATATGATCTGTCCTGCTGTCCCTCAATCATTTTAGTTGCTTTTCTCTGGACCTTTTCCATCATGTTGATGTCTTTTTTCAGGTGTGGGTGTCAATATCTTACTCCGTATTCCAAGTGAGGTCTCACCAATGACCTGTACAGCGGCAGAATAACATCACTTTTCCTACTGATAAATCCCCTTACAATATACCCCAGCATCGTATTTGCCTTTGCTACTGCCTTTTCACATTATGTCAAGTTTTTCAGGTCACTAGAAATTATCACCCCCAGATCCCTTTCTTCCTCCGATGGCGTAATCTGAAGTTTGCCAATGTATTATTCTGTTCTTGGGTTCTTTGCCCCTAGGTGCATCACCTTTCACTTTTTGGCATTGAACCCGAGTTGCCATATCTCTGACCATCTCTCTAGTTTAGCTAGGTCCTCTCTCATCTCCTTTATCCCCTCCTGGGTGTCCACCCTCCCACAGAGCCTGGTGTCACTTGCGAACATACACATTTTTCCCTGAATGCCCTCCTCTATGCCACTAATAAAGATGTTAAACAACACCAGTCCCAACACCGATCCCTGCAATCATATAGCTAAATCCAATGTTCCCAGAGGTACAGGTATTGTTATACACAGGGCTGCCATGCCCATACAATCTGTCCCCCACCATTCCCATCTAAGTAGTGCTTTTGAGCTTTGGGATGCTATAAAATGGTAATTTAGTGTTCTCCCTGAATTCATTTTTATCTGAGTGTGCATCTCCCCTTAAAAAACATTTCTTGGCATAACTTCTTTGTCTAGCCTTAACAGTATCCCATTAGTACTGCACTGGGGTGGCAGTGTTTATGTTATAAATCCATTTCCAGTGTGGGATTAGAACCACAAGATCATGGCATTTTTCTAGTGGCTCTCTTGCTACTGCTTATATCACTACCACTTGTAGGGAATTCCTTTTTATACTTACTGATGCCTTACAACATGGAATGCTCACTCCTTCTTTCTGTGTCTGGGGTAAATAAAATACCTCTCTACACTCCCCCTCTTTGGACCTGGGATACCTGCCACAAGTAAGCAACAGCTCTACATTATCTTCTAGCAATAAAGTGCAGCTAGTCCCAGCTCAGCTAAACAGTTCTCACTCAGCTCTTGATGTGCAGGGCAAAAAAGACAGCTTTTGAATAATTCTTCTTAGATGTGGCTACTGTGGCTTGTCTCAATTTCCCCTGAGAACTGCTTGATCCCCCTTTTTGAGTGTACAGGCATCATGGGTGATCACATGACGTTGTCTGGCAACCTGCACAGATGCTGGTGCAGTGAGCCTGCACCACACCACAGAAGTGGATGAACCTATACGTGGTAGAAAGGAGGATGAGCTGGCAACAGGACACCAGCATCTATTACAAGGACCAACACTACCACCACCCACATTGGGACCTGGATGAGGCTAGGCCTGTGGCAAATGTGAAGCTGTAAGAAGGATGGTAGTGGTTTGACTGAAGGATTATAGGTTATGGTGTCAAACAGTGTTCTCAGAGTTGAAGTAGAGCCAAGGTATGCCAGACAGTTCAGGGAGGAAAGTGAGGATGTAAAACAAATTAAAAGAGATCAGAACAACACCTGTTTTCAAGATGTATAATCACTGCAGCAGCTGGAGTGGGGGTAGAGCTTACCAGAGACATTAGAGAGAAAAGTGCCTTATGATGGACTGAGCTCAAGCATCTATTTATCAAATTCAACCTGAGAGGGGTGGATAAGATGGGGGAAGGATATGCTCCAGTCCAGTGGCAAGAGCCTTAACCAAAACTTTGGCATTGGAATTTAGGAGTGAAATAGGCCTGCAATTGACTAGGGATGTGTGGTAATTTCTTTCCTTAAGGAGGACTGCGATTACAGCTTAACACATTGATGGGGGAAGTCTGAGAATGGAGTGGTACTCTTGAAAGACTGCTTGTGAGGCCTGGGATGCCATCGTAGGAATTAGTTGGTATAGATCTATTGGGATGCAATCCCCCTTGGAACCTTATAGGCTGAAAGGGCATAAATGGCAGATAGTATTTCATGAATGGTTAGCGGGGCTTCCCGGGCACCTTTTTGGTCAGTTGATAGTTTGGGAATGGGTAGGCCCTCTACGAAGTCATTCAGCTTGCCCTGGTCTACTGAAGCCTGACAGGAATATAGCTGCTCAGAAAAGGAGTGCCTGATGCAGCCAACCTCCTAAGACTGGGTTTGTACCACATCATTTGAGTCTTTTAGGCCATGACTGTAGCTGTTGAACTGCTGTTTGGGAAGTCTATAGGACAACAGTCTCCCTGCTTTTTCCCCTCCAACCCAATATCTATGCAGTAAGCATAAAATTGCTAGTTCCTCCTTCCTGGTGCCCAAAGAATAGAGCTGCATGCATATAGTGTGCAATTCTCTTAGCAGGAGGGGGTTCAGCTCTGAGGGTGGTTGATTCTTAAGTGCTTTTTATGTGTGCTTGCACGCATGTGCAAGAAACGTAGTGCCATCATCTGAGTTTTCCAGAGGTGTGTCAGCCTCTTCCAATTCAGTCAGTGTGTTTGCAGACACGGTTGCAGTGCACCAATCACTGCTCCAGCTGTCTATGACAGCTGAAAATGCAGTGGCATACAGTTGAAAGGGAGAGCTCTGCTTCAGTGAGCAGAGCTCCCCCCCCAACATGCATGCACGCATATTGCGTGCTGACGCGCTCCCTCCCATGCACTTACAGTATAGCCGATGAGGTGCCCAATGCCCAGTTGGCTCCACGCCACCCGCCAAAAAGCTCTGATGCCACGCTGAGAGCCCACCCCAGCGCGGGCACACATATTCTATGTATCAGACGGGTGCCCAATCCCGCCGGCTCCAGCCCCTGCAAACAGCATTACAGCTGCCATGCTGGGAGCCCACCCCAGCGTGGCACACATCCATATGGTCGACGGGTGCCTAACTCTGCTGGCTCCAGCCCCCCAAACAGCCCAGGCAGCCACGCTGAGCCACCCCAGTGGCAAATGTCCCTCGTTGTCTTAATAATTTAAAAAAACAAAAACCTGTAAATTAAAAACAGACCTCACAGTCTCCCTGTCCCCACCCGCTCCCACCCACTGCGCACACCTGCCTCCCACACCCCCTCACCCCATACTTACCTCTGGAGTCCAGCGACGATCTTCGGTGGACCGGGAACACGCCTGCACTCTTCAAAGCCGACCGCGAACTGAGGAAATGCTGGTAAGCTGTATAGTGTAATAGATAGGGTTTTTTCAACTTTGCTGCATATTTCGGGCATTTTTTGGAATTTTTGCACCAAATTTTCAACATGGGGTTTTTGGGACCCCTTCTCATGAATGCTGTCACTGCTATGGCGTTATTCAGCCCGAAGGGTGATTTCGCAGTCACTACGCAAAATCACCTTTTGGGACCGATTAATGAAATCGACACTGTCATGTTCATAAGGTGGGCTCTCACAGTTTATTTGAAAAATTTGATGGAAAAAATCTAAAATGACTGTTTTAATAGTGCATTATGCAGTTCTTACGCACGCCGTAAGTTCACGAATTTTCAATATTTCACCCATATTTTCAACATTGCCATTTTACCACACCTTCTTATGAGTAGTACAGCTGTCATTTTTCACATCTCACCCAAAATGTGTTCCGCCATGTAGCGTACAATGGCATGATCGGTGTGCAAAATCAATGTATGGACAAATTAAGAAAATCACAGTGACACTGTTCATGAGCAGAGGTCTTAAAATGGCTATGTTGAAAATTTGGTGAAAAAATTCCAAAATGACTGTTTTATGAGCATGTGCTGCAGAGTTCCTACGCGCGTAAAGTTCGCAAATTTTCAATATTTTCACCCAGATTTTCAACATTGTATTTTACCACACCTCCTTATGAGCAGTACAGCTGTCATTTTTCACATCTCGCCTACAATGTGTTTCCTCACTTACGTAGTACAATGGCGAGTCGGTGAGAGAAATTAATGTATGGTTAATAAGAAAATCAAGCAGCGGACACTGGTCATGAGCAGAGGTGTTAAAATGGCTATGTTGAAAATTTGGTGAAAAAATTCCCAAAAATGACTGTTTTAGGACCACACGTTACGCACTTCCTACGCACGCTGGCAAGTTTGCAAATTTGTAATATTTGCACACCAGGTTTTCAACAGTGCCATTTTACCACACTTCCTTATGAGTAGTACAGTTACCATTTTTCACATCTCGCCCAAAATTTGTTTCCGCACATGTAGGGCACAATGGTACAGTCGGTGTGTGAAAACAATGTTTGATACAGATTAAGAAAATCACAGTGACACTGGTCATGAGCAGCGGTCTTAAAATGGCTATGTTGAAAATCTGGTGACAAAACTCCCTAAAATGACTGTGTTATGAGTGAGCAGTACGCAGATTACATGCACCCTCGTAAGTTCATGAATTTGTAATATTTTCAGTCCAGATTTTCACCAGTGTCATTTTTCCACACCTCCTTATGCACAGTATGGCTGTCATTTTCCACAACATGACCGAAATGTGTTTTCACACTTTCTGCACAGAAATGCGTGGTCGCTGTGGGAAATCATTGTTCGGGACAGATAAAGAAAATCACACTGACACTGTTCATGATCGGGGGTCCCAAAATGCCTGTGTTAACAACTCTGCAAAAAATCCCCAAACTAGTTACATTACGGGTGTGTGTGCACAGTTTCTATAACGTCAGTGACTTCACCACTTTTTAAGATTTTCACACCAGATTTTCAATATTGCCATTTTTTACACCTCCCCATGAACAGTACCGCTGTCATTTTTCACATCCTGTTTGGAATGTGTTTTTGCACCTGTGGTGCCAAATGCCGTAGTCACTGTGCAAAAGCAGTTTTCGGCTAACAAACTGATATTGCCACTGTTCATGAGGTGGGGATCACAAAAAAAAATCTTGAAAATTTGGAGTGAAAATACCAACGAATGCCTGATGCGTTAGGGTTTCCGACCATAACGCCCCACCCTGTAGAGAATGACAGGCATCAGGGGTGTGACTTGGGATTCTTGCCTGTAATGCTCATACTATTCCACCCCCACCCACACCCTGCAGCCAGTGAGAGGCATCAAGGTGTGCCTCGGACTCTTCGGGCCCAAACGTTACCCCATTCTCCTATACCGCACCCATCTCACCGTATTTCCTGATGGAATGAGGAGCGCATAAGGGTCAAAGACCCCAAGGCACACCGTGACACTTGTCAGTGTCTGTAGGGTAGGGGTGTGGTGAAATGACGTGGTCATTATGCCTGATGACCCAAAGGCACACCCCAATGCCTGTCACTCTCTGCAGGGTGGTGGTGGGGTTGGCTTCAGTTCAATACTTTGCTGCCATTCCTATTATGCAGCTCTGTAACTTCTATACTACCAATGCCAATGCCAGCAAGCAAACATTCGGCATTGACAAATGCTTGTTCTTTTGCAGTAAGATGAGTTTCCCTTTCTAGTGGTGGATCACTGCATAGCCCATAATCTACCTTATGAGTTAGGCTTTAATTGCCTCTCACAGGGTGGATTTTACATTATCTTCATTGTCATTCAGATGCCACTTCCTTCTTGAGTCAGGAAAGGAAAGGTTGTATCCTGAAGCAGAAGAGGATCGAGGCACCAGGTGGGGATTTGTGGGCAGTAGGCCACCAGTCCATGATCAGTTTCACCAGGGCATGAACGGACAGGTATAAGGTGCAGATGTGTGAGGTCTGTATCATGGAAATGGCACTGCAGGAGACAAGCAAGATGTCAAGTCTGTTAGAGGTAGAGTGCATGGCTGAGAAGTAGGAGTGATCTGAACTCTGAGGGTGGTGCAGGCAGGCACCAGATATTGGTCAAAGAGAATACCACCATCATGTCCTGGACAGCAGCCAGGGCTTTGGTGTGGAGTTCAGCACTGCTCGAGTTCCTAGCCATGTAAGTCTCTAGGACCAGATTAAACTTCCAACCCAGGAAGGGGGGCATTAGGGGGTACCAGATTCATCAGAGAATGATATAGGGCATTAAATATTCTCATCATGGTTCTGCCCATAAACATCGACAAGGACCAGTGGGCATTCAGCGATGTTAAAATGGGCTGCTATCTGCCTACCAGTCATGTCCTGTGCAGAGGCTGCCACATATCACGGAAGTTATTTGTGCATTAAAATTGAGAACCCAGTCTTAGAGATTGGGGCACAGCTGTGTAACTTCAGACTTACCCAATCCCTGTCAAGTTTGGCAGCCTTAGAGGGACACAGTTTAGACTCCTGCAGAAGTGTCACTTCAGCCTTTATATCTTTTAATCTAGTTAGTACTCTCTTCCTTTAGATTGGGGAGATCAGACCCCAGAAATTCCAGGATATGTTAGTCAAGGGGGCCATAGCATAAGGTGTGATGACAGCTTATTTGGGAGGAGCGGAAAAATGGGGGGGGGGGGTCTCGCTTTCAGGGACACTTTGGGGCCTGTTACTAACCTTTGATTTGAGCCTGTGAGACCAGTAAAATACAGAGACATATACCTGAGGTACCTTTTCTGATAAGAGCATAGAAGGTTCACACCTAAAGGAATAAAAATAATAACAAGAAAACTATCAACAACTGAATACCAGACAGGGTAAGAACTGATGTTGGATCAATATTGTTGGCAACGTCTGGCTCTGTTAGAGCCTTTGGGGCAGGTAAATCAAGTATATTCAAGGCCCAGGCTCCAACAATGGGGATATCTATAGCACGCAATCCAGTACACATAACTACTAAAAGTGCTGCAGCCATTGAGGGAGTGAGGACATCACTTGCTGCGTGTGGGATTTGTATAGAAGGGATAACCACATGTTACAGATAGTGCCCAATATTTTAAGTGCTCTCACAATAGGGATGCCTCAAGGGGGTAAAGGTGGAGGGGTGGCCATAAGACAACACATCTGAAGTTCAATGGAGCAGGTTAGAGGACAGTTTGCTCTGAGGTAAGATTTGAGGGATCCTGCAGGGGAGCGGGTGATGTGCATAATGAGGCCTTCATGCAGGTTAGTCCTTATGGCTATGCCCTAAGCATATTTCAGTGGTTTATGCAATGGCCATACAGTGCAATCCTCACAATGTGAGATTGTAGATCCAATATCAAAGAGGGAAGCAGGAGATCAGCAGTCCTCCATAGAAATCCACAGCAAGTAACATTGTTCCCCACTGCTCCTTGACTGACCCTTCCATGAGGACTCCAGTAAGCAGGGAGGTGGAAAGGAATATGCTGTGAATGCAAAAGATCTCCATTTGGTAGGTCATTAAAAAGTTAGTACTGCCCCTCGTCACCTACCAGCCGGCCAGCACCCCTGAAAGAAAGAAAGGGCACTACTTGAAAGTGTAGTGGCAGAAGCGTCATGTCAATATGAGGGTTCATAGCTGCTGGCAGTCTCAAGACAATGGTGAACACATAACTAGAGGAAGTATGTGATAGTAAAGTGAGCATCTGATATTGTAAGAGCTCTGTGTCACCCAAAGATATATGGGACCTGTCTCTTCCACCCCACTGTGTGAGCCAACATGAGTAGAGTTGCTAGTAATTAGGGATAGAAAGGAGGAGGGCAGGGAATGCCCTTCTTACAGTAGAAGAAAAACTGGGGTTGCAGCACCAATGCAGGAGGAGCAAAGCTGACTCACTGCCCCACTACACATAGTAAGCCCTGGAGGCAGTGGATGCTGGGAATGAGAACCAGGTTGGTGGGGAGGGAGGGAAGAGGCACATCCCTTTCACTATCAATTACCACAGTAACAGGAAAGAGAGAGAGCAGAGGCATTTTAACAACAGTCCCAGGCACAAAACCGGAACTTCAATCAAGCATGACTCAGTCAGAGGACCAAAATAGAGGAGTAGGTACTAGTGCAACATGTAGAAAAAACTGCAAATATAACAGATAGTGTAGTAAAGGATATAAACATTAAACTTCAAAGAGAACAATTATCTGCTTCCAACAGATCAGGGACACACCAGTCCAGAGTGGAGAGATGAACCAAGTTTGTTATTTCCAGCTGGTGAATTAGCACTAGTTGGCAGACATGTTGTTCATGAAAAGCCCACTGCCAGGAGCTTGGGAGAGCAAGTGTAGCCGCTTATGGGACCAAGGCCGTAACCTGCTGATTACTATTGCTGTTCTACGATGGCATCTTAGCATCTGGTGTTTTGTGGATGAACAGTCAGAGCATAGTCTATTACGGTAGCACAGGTTATATGAGAGGTTAGGGATGGCACAGCATCAGCAGAGGTAGTACAGCCATTATGGGTTGAAGGGGCATTGCACCACCATGATGCTAGTGCAGGTAAGGTGATTCAGTGGTGATAAGTGCGTTGTGAAAATTAAATTCCACAGGTGGAATTCTGCTGGCACTACCTATTATGCATCCATGAATTTTTGAGCAGATTTTGCCAATTAGAAATTTTCCAAGTATCCACAATAAATGTTAACCTACTAAATGGCTAGGAAGTCAATGTGCCAGGCTATACATTGTTCAGGAGGGACAGGGAGGATAAAAAGGGTGGGGGAGTGGCCCTGTACATCAGAGATGGCATAAAGGCTATAGAAGTTCAGGGAAGACAGGGGGAGGCCGAGATAATGTGGGTCACCCTGGAGCCAGAGAATAGAACAGTGGTACGCACTGTGCTGATCTACAGACCTCCAGCACAGAGGGAGGAAGCAGACAGGGAACTAGTGGAGAACACACATGACATGGCAACTGGGGGCGAAATCCTGCTTCCGGGGGATTTCAAAATGCCAGACATGGATTGGGCCACCCAGATGACTGTTTCAGCCAGAAGCACAACCATCCTAGAATCCCTGTAGGTGTTTGGATTCAGGCAGCTGGTGCATGAGCCAACCAGGGACAAGTCAGTTCTGGATCTGGTATGGAACAATGGGTACAGAGGTTAAAGAAATACAGGTGGAAGGGCAGATGGGGTCCAGTGACCACCGCATGCTGTAGTTCAACATGGAGACATGGACTCAATCAAGCCATGCAAGGGAAAGAGTATTAGATTTCAGGAGGGCAGATTTCACTGAAATGGGTAGTTGTATACAAGCAGTCCTGGGGAAGGGAGAGATAGAGGGGGTGGAAAAACAATGGAAGAAACTGAAAGGATTCATAGTGGATATAACAAACCAGTGCATTAGGATAGTGACCAAAGGGAAAAGAAGAATGAAACCACTATGGTTCTCCAAAGAGGTGAGGGACAAAGTCAGGGCTAAAAAGTTTAGTTTCAGGAAATATAAGGTGAGCCAAAGGGAGGAAGACAGGGACGTGTACTTTGAATGTCTAAGGGAAGCAGGGAAGGCTGTTAGGAGGGCGAAGGTGGAGACAGAAGAAAGCTTAGCACAGTCTGTAAACAAAGGGGATAAGGCATTTTATAGATACATTAGTGAAAGAAGAAAACCAAGAGGGGGGATTGTGAGACTCAAGGGGAAGGAGGGAGAGTGTAAGGAGGGGGATGTGGACAAGGCAGAAATACTGAACAAATGCTTCTACTCAGTATTCACTAAGGAGGGGGCAGATCAAGGATCACAGTTGGGGTGCAGAAGCAATGGGGGGGGAGAAGTGAACACCAGTACATTTACAGTGGAGACAGTTCTGGAAGGTCAAAGGAGCTGCGAATGGAACTAGCAGCGCCTCTGGCTGCCCTGTTCACAGAGTCACTCAACACGGGTGTTGTTCCAGAAGACTGGAGGAGGGCACATGTAGTCCCACTGCACAAAAGTGGCAGTAGGGAGGAGGCGGGGAACTACAGGTCAGTTAACCTCACCTCAGTGGTGGGAAAGATAATGGAGACACTGCTGAAAGAAAAGATAGTGACACATTTGTAATCCAGTGGTGTGCAGGATCTGAGGCAACATGGATTCACAGCAGGAAGGTCATGTCAAATGAACCTAATAGTTTTTTTTGATTGGGTGACAAGGGAACTTAGGGAGGGGCAGTTGACGTTGCCTACCTGGATTTCAGCAAAGCCTTCAACACTGTCCCACACAGAAGACTGATTAACAAGATGAGTAGTCTGGGCATGGGAGACAAGGTGGTGAACTGGGTTAGGAACTGGTTAACAGACAGGAGACAGAGGGTGGTGGTAAATGGGGTACAATCTGGGGAGATGGGGGTGACCAGTGGGGTACCTCAGGGATCAGTACTAGGACCAGTTCTGTTCAATGTCTTCATTAGTAACATTGCAGAGGGGCTGGAAGGAAAGGTCTGCCTGTTTGCAGATGACACCAAGATCTGCAACAGGGTGGATACTCCTGAAGGGGTGCAGAAAATGAAGAGGGACCTGGAGAAGCTTGAAAGATGGTCAGAGATGTGGCAACTGAGGTTTAATGTAAAGAAGTGCAAAATAATGCACCTGGGTAGAGGGAACCCTGGGGAGAGCTACAGGTTGGGGGGAGTGGAGCTGACTGTCACCAAGGAGGAAAGGGACCTAGGGGTTATCATCTCTGATGACCTTAAGGTATCAAAGCAGTGTACAAAGGCAGCAGGGAGGGCCAGTGGTATGCTGGGGTGCATAGGCAGAGGTATCACTAGCAGGAGGTGGGAGGTGGCAATGCCATTGTATAAAACATTGGTAAGGCCTCACCCGGAGTACTACATGCAGTTCTGGAGACCACACCTGCGCAATGACATATATAAGGTAGAGACTATCCAGAAAAGGGCAACAAAGATGGTGCAAGGCTTACACCACAAAGCATATGAGGAGAGACTAAGGGACCTCAGTATGTACTCACTGGAGGCAAGGAGACAGCGAGGGGACGTGACTGAAACTTTCAAGTACCTTAAGGGCATAAATAAGGCGCAGGCAGGGGAGCTTTTTCAATGTAGAAAAAGTACTAGAACAAGGGGGCACAATATGAAACTGGAGGGGGGTAGATTAAGAGGTAATGTGATGAAGTCTTTCTACACAGAAAGGGTAGTCAACACATGGAAAATCTGCCACAGGAGGTAGTGGGGGCAAGCACAGTGGAGGAGTTTAAGCATGCTTGGGACTGGCACAAGGGAAGCCTGAGTGGAGAGGGAGTGATGACAAGCCATTGATCACATAGGATCAGTGGCCTCATACAATACATAGGGCCTACGGGCAGACTGGATGGTCCTAGCGGTCCTTCTCTGCTGACAATTTCTATGTTTCTATGTTTAAATCACATTTATTGAGCTTAATTAGATTCCAGGACTTATTTACTTTTGTATGCATACCAAATCTTGAGTGTATACCTGCAATAGCAGTGGAGCTACAAACATCTAAATATTTTGAGAATGTACACACAGTTTTGCAAGTAATTACTTTTGGAAATGTTCAGTTCTTGTAACATACATGTTATCGAACCATCTATTCCTCTGTTTATCAGTTTCTAAGACTCTTCCAAGAAAATATGCATATAAAATTTCAGTTATCTAGCTACCAAGGTGGCAATACTGTAAGCATAGAAATATTTTCAGAAATTTTCACATGAATGGGGGCATAACTTGGATACCAGCGAAGATGGCAACCTGACTCTCAGGCTTTCTGTTACCCAAGAGTAATCTGCCACAACCCACCCTTCTAGTTGCCCATATTAAGTGATCTTTCGATATCTGTGTATACCTTATCATCAGTTTGGTTGACCAAACATGGCATTTTGTCTGTAACTCCTACTCCAATGGTGAAATTTATTTTTTATCTGTGGCGTCAGCTCCCACCTCATCAAGCACCAACTTGGCCCAGTAGAAAGTATGTTTTCCCATCTCTTAGCTGATATGACAGAGATCCATACTGGCTGTAGTCATACCACAAGGAATATTGCAGCCCTTAATGATCAAGTCTTCTTAGCTGAGACTAAAAGGAAACAGACAGATGACAGGATGGACCCAGTCGATAGCTGCCTCAGGGAGCAGGACCATTTGATCTGATATCTTCCGATATCTTTTGGACCATGTTGAGGACCTTGAAAACAGGGTCTGACAGAACAATTTGCATTTCATCGGCTTCCCTGAAGTCTGTGAGGGACAGGACTGCAATGTTTTTTTGTTTTTTTTTAAAACAAGTGCTGTTTATCTTGCTACATTCACAGGGCCCCAAACTGTGTGAAGTAAACTGATCCCACCGCTGTCTAGCACCATGGCCTGAACCGGAAGATCGCCACATGTCCTATTTTGGTGTGCTTCTATGGTTTCTAGTCAAGGAGGCAATCCTTCACATGGCCAGGGAGAAAGGTCCCCTAACCTGACTGGTGCACAAGATTCAAATTTTCCAAGAGTTCTCACAAGAATCGTTGAAGAATCTGCATTCCTACACAGCAGTTAGGAAATGCCTTTTCTAGCTATGGGCTGATTACAGTCTTCATTTCCCAACTACATTATGGATTATGGATGATGGGGTTCCCAAGGACTTCCAATTCCCAGCAGCTGCATAATCTTTTGTTGCTCACCACTGGCCTGCTAGTCTTGCTCAGACACCAGCTCTGCACAGACTTGCACCTATCCCCATGGAGACTGTGGAACCACCCCCGGATCCAGAACACCTAGAGGGATGGCAGCCAATGGGGATGAAGGCTGGAAACACGTCAGTCACAGCCACAATCATAAGCCCAAGCCCATGGACCAGTGAATGGCTTATTCCAGGAAGCAAGAGGAACAGACTTACAAGGCCACCCATTTGTGCAGCCAAAGACACAGCAAGGACTCACAGCAATCATGTAAGGAATCTCCCTTCATTACCAAAGCCAACAAATATGCTGCTCTTAGAAGCTTGTCCTCATCCCACTTGGCAGATTTCCCTCTGTTCTCTCCTGTTACAGCCTTCCCTCTGCACCAGGAGCTCCCAGTAACATCCTGGGCAGAGATTGCCACCTCTACTGTGCTTCCCACAGGCTGCTGTTCAGGCCCAGAAGAAACACTGCAGCTGCCTGCCAAACCAGTCACCATCATTGCTGAAGGAGTCCCCAGTGGCTGACACCCTCACCAGACTATGCAGGCTCTATACTATGTGCTTTGGTTTGTGATTGTAACAGGTACTGCCCTTTTTCTCTATGATGATCCCTACAGTCTCCTCCATGATTTGCTTCCCAAATGACCCTGCCCTCCTGTTAACTGCAGGGTCCCTAATGTTTTTGGTTCCTGTCCATCAGGTCAACTTGTGTGGTTTTTATCTGCTATTGATAGTTTGTCAGGACTGTTTCTCCCATATATTGGGTTGCCTGCCTTTATCGGGGGGCAGTCTATGAAGCTAACGGGTCAGAGTGTGTCTCCCAGGCATAGATATCCTCTGTTCTGCCTTTATTCATGTTTTTGCCTGCCCTGTAGTAGTGTGTTGTGTGGCATTGTTATGATGGGACACACTGTCTGTCACCACTCTGGTTTCACACCTGTCATTGCTCTTTCCTGCTTGCACATTTGAGATGAAGCCCCCTCGAACATGCAATTTATCTAGCTTTACCAAAGTGAGCATGCTCCTGTATCACAGAAACTGGAGCTCATATGGTCTTCAACCCTTAAAACCAAGGCATCTGACTGCACCCTCTAATGTATTGCCACCCCTCCTTATTTCCAGACAAGATATAGTGACCATGTTACTGGATACCTTTGGAATTAAGCTATCAGTCAGCTGGAGGGGTTGTAGCATGATGGGAAAAACTGAGTTTTGATGGAGTTATAGTAGGATAGGGGAAAATGAGTTTTTTTTTCTTTTCTGTTTTTTGGCCTATTGCAGCTCCAATGGTACTATTATCATGCAGTGCTTCCAGCCACTGCTCTTACCTGACTAATATGTAAAAAGGGTCTGCCCACCTGGCACATTCCAACTATTCAGGGTCCAGAGATCCTTCTCTGAAATTCCTCAGCACACCGGTTGGAGGGTCACACTAGTATACCTGCATGAATAGGTATTTTCCTTCCACTAGTAACAGTCCACTACATTCCACACTAATGGGGGGGCACAGTCTATGTATACCTCTGCCACCCCCTAATCCACCGTTCAACCCAGTGGCACTCTCAGATGAGGCAGGTGAAGTCTCCCTATCCATGTTATGCCACTGGCCAGCCTACCCTATAGGTCCCATTATACTACAAGATGAATGGCTGGTAGTTGCTGTGGTGCCTTTTGGCATAGCAGAAAGAGGGTCAACTGGGTCAACACCCTGCTTTTTTATTTTTTTTGGTGCTTTTTCTTCAGAAGTCCTCTGCTGGGTTGTCTCTGATGTTCCCCTGCACCGAGCACTAGGTATCAGACCCCTTCCCCTTTAACCCCCACAACTTACCCTTCGTGGCAGGGGGTGGGGAGACCTCTCGACTCACCAGACCGGATCCAGTTTTTCCGGGAGGTGTCTTCCAGGGGTGGCACTGCTGGGGACAATTATAATTCTTCTGAAGCAGAGGACTCCCTAGTTTTTCACATTTTTCCCTTCCCTCTGGGAATGGAGCATGCAATGACGTCAACGGTGGCAGCACGCATGTTCCCGTGCATGCTCCTCCAGGCATCTGCTGTATCTCCTGCCCACATCTTCAGTGTCGGCGAGCTGCCCACCCCAACCTCCGCTAGGGGGCAAGCCATTCACTGACTGCTGGCATCCCCTTCCCTGAGAAGGAGAGCACTCCTTGGGATGCTAGATTCTTCTTCGCTCTTGCAGACCCCCAGCGGCCCACGCTAGTTCCCGAACACAGGTCCTCAGTGTGGCGTGATGTGTGGTGTCCAGCGTCTCAACCCTCAGCACCACAGGGCCAGCCCAACACCCTGCTTTGGCACAACCCTTCTTTTGAGTACACCCTTCCTGAACAGGAGACTGTGACAGTACTAATACCCTGAATTACCGCATTCAGGCATAGGTTATTGGGGCTTAACTGATCTCCCAATTGATGTTCTCTCCTGTTCTATACCAGGTGCTGCTTTTGCTAATGCCTTTTATTTTCCCTTCCTCCCTCTTACTTCCTTGCCCCAACTACAACCACCCTCTTCACTTCTGAGCTGACAAACTCCTGGGGAGGGCATCTTGTCTCCATTGTTGCTGCTCCAGTCCTTCCCTCAAATAGTCACCTATAGAGCAGAGGAGAACCACTCTGTTGTGTTTGAAGAGGGGTAAGGCTGTTTTCCTTTACTTTCTCTGTTTATTTCTCCACTTTATTCTCCACAACTATATGCTTGCCTTTGTCATACACCTGTCTCTGGGTGGTTTCTAAGGGGATTTTACTACAGAACTCTCAGGGAACTGGACCATGGGTATCTGTCTGCGCTCTAACGTTGATGCCCTCCTATTTCTCAAGGTTACCCCAGTCCCTGTTTTGCCTGAACTAGACTCCAGAGGTCAGCAATTGGGAGACTTTACCAAAAGCATTATTCTATTGGGTATGCAGAGGGATATATCTCAGTTCACCTAGCATCAGGTTTTCTCTTTTCTCCACTTTAAGTACTGTCAAATCCTCCATGGGTTTGGAGAACAACACCTAAGGTATTGGGTGGGGGTGAGGGTGGGGACTTTCACATATTACCAAGTCTCAGAGTTAATGTTTATAGGATTTTACAGGGATATGGCTCCTGGATGCACATCATTTATTTCTCATTCTTGTTGTTAGCTAGCCTTGTTTGCTATTCTTCAGACTGATTGTTTAAGTATATTGGTCTGTACTTTACTTCAGATGTGCAAAGTTGCTGCAGGAGTTGTAAAGGGGGGGCCATTCTGCATCTTCCCTGACTAGCCACAACCAACCCCTTATCATCCCACTCACCTTATTGCTCAGTCATTACCCACTTAGCACATACATTCTTCACTTGTAATGTGATGAGCTTACTTCACCCCATCAAGAGAATGGTGGTCTTAGTACATCATAAGAAATTGGGACCAGCTGTAGTTATTCTTCAAGAAACCCATCTCATCCAGGATGAAGCACTCATATTAAAAAAGGACTGGGTCAGTATGGAGCTCCATACCACTTTTACCAGGTGCAAGAGATGAGTATTCCTCCTTTTTCATAAACATCTGTCCTGCCAGATAATATATCACAAGCGGGACCAAAAAAGTTGATGGGTTCTGGCCATAGTTGAGGCTCTGGGCTTGAAGTTTATAGTGGGAGGGGTCTATGGGCCTAATGAAAGAGATTCTAGTTTTTTCACAACCCTGGCCCAGACCATTTGGGAATTCAACCATGGCAACTTGCCATTCTTACTAGGAGGTGACTTTAATATCCTTTTGGATGGGGTGGTGGACAGAAGTTCCTCATCTATTCAGCACCCAAGCCTTGCCCATTGTGCATTGCCTTCTATCATGGAGGAACATTTCTTTGTGGATGGATGGCAGCTGTTTCATCCTACCTCCAGGGACTACACTATCTTCTCACCAGCACACAGGTGTATAGCAGAAGTGACTATTGGCTGTTTTCACCCTTTATTCAATTGCTGATGCAGGCTGATATTGGAATAATAGTTCTTTCCAATCACATCCCAGTCTCAGTTTCTGCCCAGCTAACTCCACCACAGCTGAGGCCCCCTAACTGGTGGCTTGATCTCTTGCTGCTGCAATACCCTAAGTTCAGAGACTTGATTTATAAAGAGACCAGGTCTTACTTCCAGCTTAATGCTTCTCCAGATATTGCTCCAGCCATGCTCTGAGAGGCTTATAAGGCCTACCTGAGAGGGATAATAAATGGCTTTGCTGCCCATTGGAGGAAAGACCAAGAGAAGGAAGAAAAGTAGCTCAAAGAAGACGTGTGGGCCAGGGAAACTACTTTCAAGAGTGGGAAAGACACCTCTGAGCAAAACCTATCTTCCCTTACCTTTCTCAAATACTACATGAATACCCTCATATCCTGCAAGGCAAAATTGGCCCTTGTCAGAATGAAGCATAGATACTAGAAAGGTGGGAGAAAGAGCAGAGAAACTGCTCATACACTTCTTAGGGGTACAAAAAGTGATTAGGCACATTGGCTGTCTAAAGAATGACCAGGGCCAGGTTCAGAACATAGAAAGAAATGTACAAGCACATCTTTGGTTATTTAAAGCTAAATTAGCTTATTTTTATTGCCAGAATATCCATGGCCAGTGACCCTGCACTTAGGCTAAAATGTCTTCAAGGTGGTTTGGCTCTTTGTGAGAACATAAACTCATTTATACATTGTGTGACGTCATAAAAAAGTGACGTGAATACTTAAATGCACATACCACCAAATATAAATATTAATACATATTAATATAAAAAAACACATATTTTCACCTTTCATTTCACCACATTCCCTGCAATATATTTATCTAATTTCGCATATTCTTGTTTTAAAGCACTGTTTATGCTTTTTTTCATTCGGTAACAGAGTATATAAAAAGGAGTGGTACTAATGACATAAAATAAAGAAAAGTGGGAAAAGGGAAAGGGGAATGGGGAAAGGGGGAAGGTTTTGGGGAGAAGGGGGAAGGGGAAGCAAAGAGGGAAAAGAAAGGGGGAAGAAAGGGAAAAAGAAGGGGGTTTGGGGAAAAAGGAAAAGAAATAGCGGTATACTTGGGAGAAGGAGAAATATAATCACAGCATTATCACAGAACAATATCTATGAATAGGGAGAGAAGAAATGAGATGGACCGGGCAGACGTCAAGATGTGATCACCCTTAGTCTACTTCCATCCACTGTGTGGTTGAAAGAACCATTCATTAGGCTGGGGGATCTACAGACATTCATTTGCCATGTTATCCATAATAAAAGAAAGTATATAAATAGATTAAATCAATATTCATTACTCTGAATGAGATCATAAGACATATTTACTCTATTATTTCTTTTCTTTAAGAAAGGGCTTTAGGTCCCATTGTTCATTGAGCCAATCTGGTTTTACTGTTCTCAGATTAAAAATCCACTTACTTTCTTTTTTCAAAAGTTCATTAGTTCTGTCACCACCATATTTAAGGGGTTGTTTCCAATCTATCCCCATACATCTAAGGCTTCTTGGATCTGAATTATGTCTTTGTGAAAAGTGTAGGCCTACTGGAGTATCTGTTTTCCCATTTATTATGCTTCTAATATGCTCCTGTATTCTCTGCTTGAGAGCTCCAGTAGTGCGTCCAATATACAATTGATTACAACCACACCATAAAGCATATACAAAAATGGTGTATCACAATTAATAAATTCCTTAATTGTATGCTTTTCTCCATTAGCTGGATGTATAAACTCTGATCCTATATTATAGTGGCAGCAAACATTGCATCTTTGGCACCTAAAATTGCCCTGTGGTTTGGTTCCCAACCAAGTTTTTTTATCTGGTTTTGTTAATCTGCTTCTGACAGTTTTGTCTTTTAAATTCTGACCTCTTGAAAAGGTAATTCTTGGTTTGTCTCCCACTACCCTTTTTAAGTCTCTGTTTGAATGAAGTATATGCCAGTTTCTATATATGATGTTCCCTATCTGTCCTGACCAGTTGTTATATTCAGTGACAAATGTTACTGGGATATTGATATTTATAATTTCTTTCTTTTTCTCTACCAGCAACTCTTCCCTCCTTACATTGAATGCTTTTTGTGGTGCCTGGATGAGTAAATCATTTTTATAACCCTTTTCCTGAAATCTTTTTCATAATTCTTCAGCTTGGATCCAGAAGCTATGATCTTCTGTGCAGTTCCTGTGTAAACACAGGAATTGCCCATAAGTGCTTTTAGGGTGTGCACTGTCAGCCCTCAGCAAAGTGTTGGTAGCCATAGATTTGCTATGGTTTTGTATGGTGATAGGACCCCGATATAGTGGGGGGGAGTCCACTAGACCACCAGTGATGTGTGTGCTTGGGGACGGTGTTCTGGGTGGGTGGGTGGCCACCCACAGCGGGCAGCTGCTGTGTTGCACCTTGCAATACAGCAGCCTGCCTGTGGGTAGCCACTAGGATTTGTTCCTACTTTTCAAGGGCTCAACTTTGAGCCCCCCCATGCGGTGCAATGCAGGGTTGTGCCAGCATACGCGCCGCACATCCCAGGCTGAATATCGGGATGTACCAAGATATGCATGGCACACCCCATGCAGCTGCACCACATATGATTACATTGCACAATGAGTTGGTGCAACCTCAGTTGCACCAGGTGTAACTCCTTTGAATATCCCGGTCTAAGTATAAATCAAATTCAATTAAAATGATAAATGCACATTAATAACCATTGAATATTATAATGGAAAGCAGAGTATTAACAAAAATTTTAATAAGCTAAATAAGTTGAAGGTTTGTAACCATAAGTAGGAAAAAAGAACAGGATTGCTAGTGGGAGGATGGCCAGCCATGAGCCAGATGAATGCACATATAAATGTTTAAAGTGATAACAGCAACTTTTTTACACATAGATAATTTTGGAACAAGAGAAGCAAAGAGATGTGTTGTAAAAAATGAATGTATAAGATGAGGAATATGTAGACTTAAGGTGAGGCATACACTCGAGGATGGATAGTGAGCTTCAACATTACAATATTCTTAAAAAGAAATATAATTGAAAATATTATATACTGTACATTTATATATCTATAGATATTAAAGAACCCTTGAAAAACAAAATTAAGATACATGAAAAAACATTGAAGTATGTAACAATTATTCGATGTCTAGCATCACTACAATCTGAACAGAATGCTGAGGTCAACATGAAATGAGGGACAGAGGAGATATGATTGAAATCTTCAAATATATGAAGGGCATAAACAGGGTTAGTACTGAGAGGATTTTTAGATTAAGGGGGGAGAGACACTTGGGGGCACAGCCTGAAATTGGAGGGGGAAAGTTTCAAAAGAGAGAGATGAGAAGACATTATTTCACAGAAAGGGTAGTAGTTGGGTGGAATGCACTGCCAGAGGAGGTGGTATCATTGAAGTCAGTGGGCAGTTTTAAGAGGCGTTGGGACAGGGTCACGTGGGGGGTTGCTACCTCCATGCCCAAATGGGTCTGGATAGTGTTGCTAATATTGACTTTCCTTACTTTGTGCTTACTGTCTCAGTAGTGGGATGAGTGCCAGAGCTACTAGGAAAAAAAGGGGAACTGTACCACAGTACCCTCACAACTTATTGTGATACAGTCAGATGAGTCCCCATCTGATGGCTACACCTGTCAGTTGGACAACCAGTTTCTATTACTCTCCAAGGAGGTATCCCCTGAAGAAGCCATGCACATCAGGGAGATTGCTGCAGTGAGTCAAACTGATGCATCTGACTCCACTGAGGAGAAAGTGGAAATTTGGAAAGAGGAACCCTATCATGAATTCCAGACCCAGGTAGAGTTCTAGACCAACCAGACCAGTGCAGATCATCCAGAGGATATGTCAGACGTTCTTCTTATTTTGCAAGAATTTCAGTATTTTTTTTCTGAAGACAGCCTTGATTATGGTAGGATAGATGGACATAGAGTGAGGATTAATACACTCCCTAACAGCAAGCCAGTCTATGTCAGGCAATGCAGAATACCATTAGCTGCCCATGAATCAATAAAATAAATTCTAGATTCCCTCCTGGAAAGAAGAATAACATGATAATGCAACTACTGTATGTTTACAACTCCCCCATCTGACCTGTTTTAAAACATACTGGTAAGTGGAAGCTAACCATTGACTACAGACAGTAAAACAAACAGGTTCCTGTATCCAGCTGGCCCATGGCCTGTGTCAAGCAAAGCCTTGTCATGCTATCAGGAGCCAAGCATTTTATGGCCATTGATGTTTCTAATGGTTTTTGGACAATAGGGGTTGTTTCACCAGACCAAAACAAGCTGATCATTTCCTTTGGAAATTACCAGCTTAACTGGAACTGGTGCCCTTTTTGGGTTTGTAAATTCACTAACAGCATTCAATGTGTTTTTGCATAAGGCCCTGCCTGATGCAGATGCTAGGATGATTAACAAGTTATGTGGATGATATTTATTTATTTATTCTTTTGGTAACTGGGTAAGGCCCATTAGGTGCAGGTACCTGTATTCAGTGGCTATCTGGGAGCACTGGGGTGGTTAAATGACTTGCTTAGAGTCTAACAGTATGCAAGTGGAGGTGGCAGGAATCAAACCCATCTCTGCTGGATGTCCCAAGCTCATTCACAGCATGTTTCTCTAAACTCTTGACTATACTGCCAGATATTGTGATTGCAAATAATAAATGGACAGAACATAAAACTGAGCTAACGTATGTGCTATCATATTTGCAGGTAGCAGGTGTGAAGCTCTCCTTAATGAAAGGACAAGGGTATAGAGAAAAAATAAACTATCTGGTGCAATGATGCCCAGGATTGGGAGGCAGCCATACCAGGGTATACGCTATTCAGGAGGGACAAGGCAGGAAAAAAGGAAGGAGGAGTCACTCTATATGTGAGGGAGAACATAAAAGCCACACAAATACTGGGGGACAGGGTAAAGTGGAGGCACTATGGGTCAGCCTAAAGACAGCGAAGGGGGCCGCTATCAGGATGGGGGTGATCTACACACCTCCAGCACAGGGAGAGGAGAGAGAGATAAGGATAGGATAGAAGAAATCCATGGGACGGTTAACAAAGGCAAGGTACTGCTAGTGGGGGGACTTCAATGTGCCAGATGTCGATTGGAGCCTTCCTGCTACAACATCAGTTAGAAGTAGGGAAATCCTTGACTCCCAGCACGGGGCATTCCTCAGACAGCTAGTTAAGGAGCCCACTCATGTGGGGGAATTTCTGGACCAGGTACTGTCAAACAGGGACAGTATTGCTGACGTCACAGTGGGAAGCCACCTGGGGACCAGTGATCATTGTACATTGTGGTTCAACATAAAGACCAGTCCAGAACAAAACCACACTAAAATGAGGGTCTTGGACTTCAGGAGGGCTGATTTCAAGAAATTGGGAGAGTGTCTCAAGAAAGACCTATCAGGAATAGAGGATAAGGGCTGGGTAGAGGAAACCTGGGTTAAAATAAGGAAGCCAAGGAAGAGAACGTGGGTGGGTGCCCTTTCTATAAAGTAGACCAAATGTTCCTATTGGGGACTGGTTGAATGGTTGACTTCAATGTAGTGAAAAAAAGTTTCTGGAGACCAGCCACTCAGTTCATCATAAGAAATGTAGTTTTATTTTGATATTTTCTTAGAACACCATGATCCCCTAGGTACATCCAACGTTTCACCCAACACTGGGCTTCCTCAGGGGCTTAGGATCTTGTGTTCCTAAATAAATTCTTTCATTATTGGCTTTAGAATAACTAGGATTCAGTTTCCTGTTTGTTTCTAGCTTCAGATTATAACTTTTTATCTGAAACAAGTTACAACCACTTGGAGTCTGTGCTTAGTTTCATTTCAGACCACCCAGGGGTACCATTCCAAATTTCCCTTCACTCAGATTTCTAGCATTACAATGCTCATTTCTTGCCTAAGCTAAATAGCATGTGGTGCAGTTTCAGTTCAAGTGTGTCTTATGATGAACTGAGTGGCTGGTCTCCAGAAACCTTTTTTCACTACATTAAAATAAGGAAGGCCATTGAGAAGGCAACACACCTCTGTGTCAGGCAGGTTAAAAAGAGCAAGAAAAGAAAGAGACTGCTATAGTTCTCCAGGGAAAGGGCAGAGAAGGTAAGGGAAAAGGAGCAGGCATTCAAAAGGTACAAGATAACACAGAAGGAAGAGGATAGGGAGAGTTACTTGGAGAAACAAAAGGAGGCAGGGAAGGCAGTTAGGAGAGCTAAAGCACAAAGAGAGGAAAACATTGCCAAATCATTAAAAAAGGGGGATAAAACATTCTTTAGATACATAAGTGAAAAGAAGAAAAACAAGGCAAGGATAATTAGACTGAAAGGAGAAGTGGGGCAAGTGTGGAGGAGGACAAGAAGAAAGCTGACATACTGAATAACTACTTTTGTTTGGTATTCACAAAGGAAGTGGTAGGTGATGGGCCACAAATGGTGGAAAAGGGCATTTGGGGAAGGGAGATGGACACTAGCCCCTATATGGAGGAGAGAGTCCTCAGGGAACTAGCAAAACTAAAAGTAAACAAGGCAATCGGGCCAGATGGGGTTCACCCGAGCATAATGAAGAAACTAAAGGAGGAACTGGTTGTGCCTCTGACAGCCCTGTTCAATCTTTCACTAGAAACAGGGGAAGTTCTGGGGAACAGGAGGAGTGCTGATGTGGTCCTACTACACAAAATTGAAAATAGGGAGGAGGCAGAAAACCACCAACCTGTAAGCCTGACTTCGGTGGTGGATAGTATTATGGAAACACTACTTAAAGAAACGATTGGGGAATACCTAAAAAACAGTGGACTGCAAGATCCAAGATAGCATGGGATCACAAGGGGGAGATCTTGACAACTGACCTGATAGAGTTTTTTGACTGGGTTACCAGAGAGATGGATCAGGGAAGAGTGGTGAATGTGGCCTACTTAGATTTCAGCAAGGCCTTCGACACCATTCTGTACTGAAGACTGGTAATCAAGCTAGGCAGCCTGGGAGTGGGTTCAAAAATTGTAAAATGTGCACAAAGGTGGCTAAGTAACAGAACTCAGAGAGTGGTGGTAAATGGAGTTAACTCAGAGGAGGGTAAGATAACCAACGGGGTGATTGAGGGGTCAGTACTAGGACAGGTCCTCTTCAATGTCATTATTGGCGACATTGCAGAAGGGCTGGAAGGAAAGATAAGTGTTTTTGCGGATGATACAAAAATCTGCAACAGAGTGGACACACTGGGGAATGAAAAATATGAAGGAAGATCTAAAAAAACTGGAAGACTGGTCAGGGGTTTGAGAACTGGGCTTCAACACCACAAAATGTAAAATTATGCACATTGGACAGATAAACCAAAGGGTAACATATCAGTTAGGGGGTGGGTGAGGTGTTAACAACCACAAAACAGGAAAGAGATCTGGGAGTCATCATATCCGATGACATGAAGGTAGCAAAGCAGTGTGATAAGGCAGAGGGAAAGGCTTGTAGGATGCTGGGGTGCATAGGGATGGGTATCACCAGAAGAAAAAGAGAAGTAGTGTTACCCCTGTAAAGATCAATGGTGAGGCCACACCTGGAGTACTGTGTCGAGTTCTGGAGGGCCCATCTCAGGAAGGACATAGATCATGTACAGAGAAGGAAAACAAAAATGGTGCTGGGTCTGCATTAGAAACCTGTGAGGAAAGACTTAAGGAGTTAAATACTGCATGTACTCACTAGAGGAAAGGAGAGAGAAAGGGGAAACATGACAGAGACATTCAAATACCTCAGGGGTATTTAAAAAGTACAGGAGGGTGGTATATTGCACAGAAAGAGATGCTCAAGAACAAGGGGACATAATATGAAGCTGGAAGAGGGGGACTTAGAGTGGATGTGAGGAAATATTTATCTTAGAAAAGGTGGTGGACACCTGAAACAGCCTCCTGGAAGAAGTGGTGAGTACTGAAATGGTAAAAGGATTCAAACAAGTATGGGATAAACACAGCGGGACCTTAGTAACAGGGCTGGGGGCGAGGGTAAGGCTGGAGATCAATTAGGGTCTAAGTGGAACAGTAGATAGGGACTTTCAGGCAGACTAGGTGAGCCAGGAGGTACTTTTCTGCTGACAGCATCTATGTTTCTATGTTACCTACGTTTAGATACAGGGTCACAAGGCCTCAGGTCTGAAGCAGAACAATTTCATGCTCTTTTGAATCTGAAAACCACAACTAACCTACCAGAATTGTGCAGGGAAGGGTGGGAAAATCACAGATCAGCTACAGTCTGCAGCATAAGTAGGTATTCTGCCGGAGGACCATCTGATTCCTTCTCAATGCTGATGTCTAAAAAAGGTACAATTTTTATGTAGCATAAATAAGACAATTCATTCTCTTGAAAAGAGAGCTAGATTATGAACTACAGTAATGATGAAATACATACTGTACCAGTAAAAAATGTAAATATATTTGCACTTTTGTTGTTCTGCCTTGCACACTGTTTTTAAAAAACACAAGAGCGCTTTATAAGTGAATGCACAGAATGGTTAGGCAGTTTAAATTAAATATAACGTGATGGATTGTTGGCTATAAAAGGTTTAGGCAAGCAGAGGGTGGGATCTTTGATAAAGCCTAAATGTAGGTGAAACATCAGTCTTTTATTCACCTCCAAGAAGCATTTAATTTGTAAACAATAAACTGCATAGTCAGAAGCATTGCTGAATGGACATCAGTTTATTTCATTGGTCAAGTGCTTACAAAGGAAGCTCCACGTAGCCTATCACCCCAATCATTTGGTCAGATAGAATACATGAATCAGTCCATAGTGACTATTCTAAACGAGATTTGTCCAGAACCAATAGGGCTGCATGTAAGGAATTGGGGGTAAAAATATTAAAACTTACCAAAGTTGTGAGCCTGCGTTAGCAAACTGTAATGCAGGCTCATAAATTTGATGTTTTGTAATATTTTTACACCAACTATTCAGCATAGCCTTGTTATGGCCCTGCTTCATGAAGAAGGGCAGAGAAAATGTTCAAATCCTGGCCTAAAGGTGATTTTGTGCAGGGACCACAAAATCACCTTTCTCGATGTGAAAAAACATTTTGGCCAGAATTTGAAAAATGACTGCTGTCACATTTATGAGGTGCTGTAAAGATATGGCTATATTGTGAATTTGGGGGAAAAATCTTGAAAATTACCAAAGCTACAAGCCTGTGTTCACAAAAGTCAATGTAGGCTCATAATGTGATTGTTTTTTAATATTTTTATACCAAATTTTCAACATAGCCTTCTTATTACCCCTCCTCACGAACAAGGGAAGAGAAAATTTGCAACTCCTGCCTGAAAAGTGATTTCATGCAAGGACAGCAAAATCACCTTTTGGGACAGAGTTGCTTAAAGACAGTGCAATTATTCATTAGGAGGGGTCCCACAGAAGGCATGTTGAAAATCTGGGGAAAATATGCAAAAATGTGCAAGTTATGCTACTATGTTCAACCCCCCCCCATTAAAATACATTAAACCGCATAACTGAGTTCCTTAGTTCACAGTCCAGCTTTGAAGAGTGAAGACATGTCTGCAGTCCAGAGAGGATTATTTTTTTGGACCCCTGATCAGTAAGTAATGGCTTGGAGGGGGTGAGGGTGAAGGGTGCTGAGTGGGATGGTCGGGTGCAGGGAGCCTAATGGCCACAAAAGACATTGCTGGACGTTTTTCTTTTTACAGGTATAAAAACAAAACCAAAAAAAGAGGATTCCTGCACTACGGGATTGGGCACCCCCCAGTGTCAGTATTATGTCTCTTGGGGAGTGAGGTGATGGGTGCTGAGATGGAGTGTCATGTGAGCAATTAAAAAAACACTCATGCATGGTAGTCGGGGGTACAAAAAAAAAGGGTGATCATGACACTGCGGGATTGAGCACCCCCAGTGTCACTGTTATGTAGTTTCCGGGGGGGGAGTTGCTGAGAGGGAGGGTAATGTTGGGGGGAAATGTATAAATTAACCAAAAAACTGGCAGCATCCTGATCACAACACTGGGGGACTGGGCACCCCCAGTGTCACTCTTATGTTTCTGGGGGTGTGGTGGTGGGTGCTGAAAGGGAGGGCCAGCTTGGGGGCATATGTATAATTTAAAAGAGAAAACAAAATTGGCTGGTCATGGCGGAACATGGCACACTTCACCATGTCTAAGATGGCTGCTGCATTCTACTGCACATGTGCAAGTACTAGTGCATGCACAGTAGAGTATGGCAGCTATCTTGGACATGGCAGAGTGTGCCATGTTCTGCCATGATCCAGCAATTTTTTTTCTCTTTTAAATTATATATACCCCCCCACCGAACCCTCCCTCTCCGCATCCACCACCTCACCACACCCCCAGAAACATAGGAGTGACAGTGGTGGTGCCCAGTCCCCCAGTGTCATGATCAGCTGAAAAATAGTGCAGTGTAACTGGGGACAACAAGAGGAGTGCTCCACGGATGTGGAATCAACCGTGGTGCAACTCCAGCATGTTGTTCAGTCAGAAGGAATGGGCCAAATCCTTTTCTCAAAGCAAGAGGTCTGCAGGGCACCACCCACTGCAGCCCTAAAAAGTACCGAAAACTGAATGCAGAGACTGTAATACCAAACTTCCAGTGATACTACTGGCCATTTTTTTAACTCCCATTCGATCCACATGTTTCATGCCATTTGAACTTATGACTGGCAATCAAATGGTGCTAACCATGCTCCTACTGTACCAGGCTCCTAAGAAAAAGATGTCATCTGCCACAGACATAAACCAGTACATAACAGACCTAAAGCAGCACCTGCAGCAGGGCATGCTTTTATTTGCTCAGCAGATTTAGGGAAAGAGTGCAGTAGAACATTAGGCCTATTCTGACATGAAGTCAACACCAAAAGAATACTAAGAAGGTGATAGAGTGTTCGGCTTTAATTACAACCAAAAGGACATGGGTTCAAGATGTTTCTACCTAGTTGGATAGGCCCCTTTAAGAGTATTGAGAAAGTCTCACCTTTGATCTGTGAAACTGAAGTACCAAGAGGGTGACAAGACACCCCCCCAACACAAGTAGAACATGCCAATCAATTGCGACACTTCCACCCATTTGAACTGGATAGCTGACTGTGAAATAGCAGGGAATAAGCTTTGTTTGGGCACTAACCATATCTAGAGATAGATCTGGATATCATGTAGAAATGTAGCAGCATAGACTTTGATGGCAGGTATGGTCCGCTTGGCCCACCTAGTCTGCCCATTTCCCTATCTATTGGATAAGCTAGTGGTATAAGACTTAGTGGTATGCTGAAAACACACGTTCAGGGCCACGGTTCTAGATACAGAACAGATAACATGGTTCTTATGATTCCTTCTATGAGATTCAGTTGTGGACAGAGGACTTTTGCTTACCTTGCTCCATGTATTTGGAATGATATTCCATTGGATATTAGACAGTTGCAATCTTTTATAACATTTACTTACGAATTGAAGATGTATTTTTATCACATTCTAAATGTAACTGTTTTATATAGATATGTGTTCTATTGTTTTTTTGACATGTACTTACTGTATTAGTCTGAATTATGGATTGTATGTCTATTGTATTCAACATGTATGTTTGTATTGTTGTGTTGTCATTTTGATGTGGATTGCACCTGAAAAAGGAACCTTGTTTTCCAGTGTGCTTACCCGTTAAGTGAATAAACAAACAAAGCTGCAGATCCTAGTTAACCCTCAGCCATTTTCTCCTACACCCCACTATAATTGCCTTATGTCTGTCCCATGCATTCTTGAATTCCTCCACTGTTTTTGACACCACAATCTCCTCAAGAAGGTCATTCCATGTGTCCACTCTCTCCATGAAAAAATACTTCTTCATGTTGCCCCTGAGCCATCCCCCCTCTATCTTCAAACTGTGTCCCCTTGTTCTTACATATCTCTTTTTCTGAAAGATGCTGCCCTCTTGGACTCTGTAGATTCCCTTGAGGTACTTGAAAGTTTCTATCATGTCCCCCCCTTCCCCTTTTCCTTAAGGATATACATATTAAGCTCTTTTAGTCTCTCGTCATATGATTTCTGGTGCAAACCCTGCACCATTTTAGTTGTCATCCTCTTGATTGCATCCATCCTGTCTATGACCTTACAGAGATGGGGTATCCAGAACTGCATGCAGTACTCCAGATGGGGTCTCACCAACTGTCTGCACAGAGGGATGACAACTCCCTCTTTTCTACTGGTGATGCCGCTCCCTATGCATTCCAGTATCCCCCCCAGCCCTCTTTACTGCCTTTTCGCACTGCTTGCCTACCTTTAGTTCATCTTATATGACTACCCCCAGGTCCCCTTCCATTTTTATTGTTGTTAGTATCTCCCCCCCATTGTGTACTCTTCCCCTGGGTTGTTTGTTTCCAAGGTGCATTACTTTGCACTCCTTTGCATTGAATCTAAGTTGCCATACTTTTGACCATTTACCCACCTTGCCAAGTCCCCTTCTCATCCTTTCCAACCCCTTGTATATCAACCCTGTTGCAGAGCTTTGTGTCATCTGCAAAATGGCATACTTTTCCTTCCAGTCCCTCTGCAATGTCATTTATAAAGAGACTGAAGTGGACCGGGCCCAGTCCTAAACCTTGCGGTACCCCACAAGTAAACCCCCCTTTTCTTCGGAGTGGACTCCATTTACTATTACCCTCTGTGTCCTGTTGTCCAGCCAATTATTTACCCTTGCCACCACCCTGGGACCCACTCCCAGGCTGGCTAGCTGATTTATTAATATTTTGTGTGGAACTGTGTCAAATGCTGTGCTAAAGTCTAGGAAGGCCACATTCACAGCCCCTCCCTGGTCTACTACTTCGGTCACCAAGTCAAAGAAAGCTATTAGATTTGCCTGACATGACGCTCTCACTGTGAATCCATGCTGCCTGAGGTCCTGTGCCCCGTTGGCCTCTAGGTACTCAACAATTCTTTCTTTTAGAAGTGATTCCATCATTTTCCCCACCACTGAGGTCAAGCTATCAGGCCCATAGTTACCTGCCTCTGCCTTGCTTCCACTTTTGTGAAGGGGAATCACATCTGCCCTCCTCTAGTCCTCAGGCACTACACCATCCTCCCATGATTTGTTAAAAAGGGTAGTCAGTGGTGCCACTAGTTCTCCCCTTAGTTCTTTTAGGATTCTAGGGTGATTCCCATCAGGCCCTATTGCCTTGTCTACCTTGAGTTTTAGGAGTTCTTTCAGGACCCTTTATTCTGTGAATGGACTTGTATCGACTTCTCTATTCAGAGTGCTTCTTTTGTTTGGTTTAGGTACCTCCCCCCCCCTCTTCTTTTATGAATATTGAACAACAGTATTCATTCAGTATCTCTGCCTTTTCACTGTCACTCTCTACCCAACCACCACCCTCTTTATTAAGCCACATAATCCCTCCCTTGGTCTTTCTTTGCTCACTAATGTACCTATAAAAGGTTTTATCCCCTTCTTAACTGAGCTGGCTACCCTTTCCTCAGTTTGGGCCTTTACTATTCTGACTGCCTTTCCTGCTTCCTTCTGCTTTAACTGATGCAGTTCTCTGTCCTGCTCCTTTGGTGATTTCTTATACTTCCTGAATGCTATAGTTTCCTCCCTAACCTTCCCCACCACCTCTTTCGAGAACCATAATGTTTTTTTCCCTTCATTTTGTTTTGTTTATTTGCTTCACACCGTAGCTTGTTGCTTCTTGGATGGCATTTTTGATTCTTACCCATTGTTCCTCCACCCCTCCTTCCTGCCTGTTTGCTAGTGCATTCCTCAGGTGTTCTCCCATTTTGCCAAAATCAACACTCCTAAAGTCCAGTACCCTCACTTTTGTACGGCTTGACTTCCCAGCTGTATTTATCATGAACCACACTATTCAGTGGTTGCTTGTTCCTAGATGGCTACCCACTTTTAAATCCGAGATCCTCTCACTGTCACCGTTTGAGAGTACCAGGTCTAAGACTGCACCCTCTTGAATGGGTTCCAACAGTAGCTGTCAAGGAATTCCCCCTGTAGGGCATCAAGAATGACCTTACTCTTGGTTGTAGCTGCAGAAAATGTGCTCCAGTTAACATTTGTCATATTTAGGTCCCCCATCTGCAATAATTCCCCTTTTTCTGCCATTCTAAGTATGCCTCCTATCATTTCCCTGTCCATTTCCTCCCTCTGAGATGGGGGTCTGTATACAACCTCCGTGAGGATGTCCTTTCCTGTCTCCAGGGTGACCCACAGTGCCTCCACTCCTCCCTGTTTACCCTTTATTTATTTTGCCTTTTTCCCTTCCCTTATGTAGAGAGCTACATCTCATCCTCTTTTACCCTCCCTGTCCCTTCTGTAGACTGTGTACCCTGGTATATTGACATCCCAGTCATGGTTCTCTGTGTACCATGTTTCTGTGCCTGCCACAATATGCCTCTCCCTATTACGACACAGTTACGAAACATTTACTTACGAATTGAGGATGTATTTTTTATCACATTCTAAATGTAACTGTTTTATATAGATATGTGTTCTATTGTTTTTTTTGACATGGACTTATTAGTCTCAATTATGGATTGTATGTCTATTGTATTCAACATGTGTGTTTGTATTGTTGTGTTGTCATTTTGATGTGGGTCACACCTGAAAAAGGAACCTTGTTTTCCAGTGTGCTTACCCGTTAAGCGAATAAATAAACAAACAAACAAAGCTGCAGATCCTAGTTAATCCTCAGCCATTTTCTCCTCCTCCATTAAGGCCACTCCTCCATCAAGACCACTAGTTCAGGAAGCTTGTTACCAAGACTAAGGGCATTGGTACTCATCGCCCTCCATTTGTTGGTGGTCTTGCCCCTTTTAGCCCCATCCCTGTACTTAATGCGTTTGCTTCTTTCTCCATTTTCCCCTGCCCTGCTCCCTATTGATCTCTCTACCTTGTTGCTTCACTCACTAGTTACACTGTTATGTGAGGGGTGCTGGGAATACCCTGCTCCTTTTCAGTACCTCTCCCCAGCTAGTTTAAAAGCTTGTTAATGAAGCACTTAAACCTATCACCTAGGATCCTGGTCCCCCTGCTGTACAGATCCAGACCATCTCACCAGTATAGGCCTGTATCCCTCCAGGTGGACCCTTAGTCCCCAATGAAGCTGAAATCCTGTTGTTGGCACCAGAATTTCAACCATTCATTGAATTTCAAGGTGCAGAGTACCCTAGCCTCATCCATGTCATAGACAGGCAGCACCTCTGAGAAGGTTACCATGCATGCTACTTGTCTATGGTCTCTCCCCAACTCCAAAAACTCCTCCTGCGCTGATATGATCCCATTCCCATCTAGGTCATTTGTACCTAGGTGAACAATGATGTCTAGCTCCCTCTCCCTCGCAGCTGCTCCCATGATTCTGAGGATTCACTTCCTGTCCTAGCAAGCCATGGTACCAGGCAGGCACCTTAGCTCCCTCTTCCCTCTCTCTCCCCCACATCTACCCCTAACAATGGAGTTGCCCACCAGGAGTTGTTGTCTTCTCTTGTTGGGTCCTGTGCCACCCTCCTATGGGTCTCTCTTGTGGAGGTTCCCAGCATCCCCACTTGTCTCCACTCCTGGTGCCTTCTTAAAGGAATCACACTCTGCCAGAATGGCATATGAATTGTGGAGAGGTACGACTGGAGGGCTGCACCTCTGTTCCATGACCCTCACCCTTCCAGTAGTCAACCGCTAATTTTTCTTGGCAACCTGTGAGGCAGAGGCAGGGGCCCTGGTAGTCCCTGGGTGGGGGGGTTCCCAACTCCCCACCTGATCCTTGGTGTGGGAAGAGAATTCTGTACTCCTTGCCAGGTCTGCCTGGAGATGGGCAACCTCCTTCATCAGATCAGAGAGGTGCCTGCAAATAGGGCAGCATCACAGCCTCCCGAATGTCTCTCAGAAGACTGCCGCCTCACAGCCAGTGCATTGCACCACTCTCCACATTTCTTTTCTTTCCTTTTGAAATTTTTTTTTGATAGTTTGTGTGAGAGAGGTGTGTGTGTGTGTGTGTGTGTGTGTGTGTGTACCCCCTATGCAGTGTGCTGGGCTGTTAAGAATATGATAGGTGTATGTCCTGTCCCTTTTGGGGAAGTGAAGTCAGAACCACTGGTATAAAGGAAATGACAACCTTGGGGGGGTGGGCCCAATCCTGTGCCCTCCAGAAACAATCAGCTACAGCTGTGCTTCACCACTACAGTGAGTGCTTTCCTTCCTATCAGCAAGACAGTCTGAACAAGCAATTTATTAGAAAAGCAGTTACCTCACACAAGAAAATGCTGAAAGACTTGGTATGCTTATTTCAAATTAAGCAAACCCTGGTCTGTTTGGGACCAGAAATCCAGTCAAATGAAGCAAATTCAACAAGCACAAACAATTTAACTCCCCACACCTGTAATGTGATGCTAGTTGAAGGCAGACAGACACTCACACAAGAAAATGCTGGAAAACTTGGTATGCTGGTTTCAAAGTAAGCAAGCCCTGGTCTGTTTGGGACTAGAAATCCAGTCAAATTAAGTAAATTCACCAAGCATAAACAATTTAACTCCCCACAACTGTAATTTGATGCTAGTTGAAGGCAGACAGACACTCACACAAGAAAATGCTGGAAGACTTGGTATGCTTATTTCAAATTAAGCAATCCCGGGTCTGTTTGGGACCAGAAATCCAGTCAAATGAAGCAAATTCAACAAGCACAAACAATTTAACTCCCCACACCTGTAATGTGATGCTAGTTGAAGGCAGACAGACACTCACACAAGAAAATGCTGGAAAACTTGGTATGCTGGTTTCAAAGTAAGCAAGCCATGGTCTGTTTGGGACCAGAAATCCAGTCAAATGAAGTAAATTCAGCAAGCACAAACAATTTAACTCCCCACATCTGTAATTTGATGCTAGTTGAAGGCAGACAGGCACTCACACAAGAAAATGCTGGAAAACTTGGTATGCTGGGTTCAAAGTAGTAGTACTTCAATAACTGCAAATAGAACAATCTAGTTTGCTGCTAATTAAGAATACCGTTGTGCATGTCTCCTTTAAATGTACCTCTGGTTGCAATGTGGACCCTAATTGTCACCAGCTAGAAGGAATTGAAGTCTTCCCCCAAAAAGGGCACACACTATAAAGGTGACTGACAGTTACTGAGGCTTAAGAATTACATACCACAGCTTTAATGCCCAAGACCATCAGGTAGAAAATGTGCCATACATTGCCGTAGGATTGTCCCTGAAAACCATTATGGGACTGCAAATTTCCCTGATATATACAGCAAAGAGAGTCTCCATGTTTGAAGTACAGCCACAGGAATTTTCCCCTTTATGAGCGTTGGTTTATTGTAGATTAATTAGTAAATGTGGAGGAGAAATTAAGCATCACAGCTTATGATTGTGGATATTGCTTATATATGTAATGCCAGTTTGAGTTAAGCATGTACCAAGTATGTCAACAAAGTACTTTGACTTTGTATTTTTCCTTTTGTATAATTAATGCTATGCAATGTAGTAGCCAATTGATATGTTTGAAAGGAGATGTAGCTAGTAATTCTACCCTTTGGCCACAGAGTCGTCAATGTTTTGTTTTATATGATACTCTGTGATAAGAACATGGCTTTGGTTGCTGTTTGGATGGCGAACCTGACGTTGGCAAATCCATGTTCCAAAAAGGGAGAATTATGTGTGGTCTAGCCCTCAATATCACAAATAAATCTAAAGAGGCCTGCCTGTTGAGAAGCCTTTGTTTTTCTTATGCCAAGAACAAGACATGTAAAAGAATGCTCAAGCAAAGGCAAGTAGAGACATTGGGACCTTAATAGTGTCAACTGTAAAATTAGAATAATAGATAAACATTCTGCAATTGTAAAGTAATTAATTGAGGCTGAAGTGTGCATCCAAAGATGGTGATAGGCATGCACAGGACCAATCATCGAGGGTCTGAATAATAATCTAATAGCTAATTGTTAATTATATAGGATGAACTCAGTATAAAATGAACAGACATTTTCTGTGGTATGCTCTGTCAAACGTACATGCAACTTACTTGCTGTGTGAAAAGAGGAAGTAGTCTAACTAGCTAAAATTTCTTTGAAGAAAAAGCAACCTGTCTTTTTTTTTTGTTCTTTGGCATTATTATTTGTTACGAGAAAGAACTGTATATGAACATTTTCCAACCTAACTACCTGCACATCGTGGAAGGAGCATCAAGGAATTTACAAGCCATTTTAAGTTTAATCCAGAAATTGTAAGGTAACTACTCCTTTGGGGGTGACCCAGGTAAAGACAGATTTTATCTGAGTGAAACAAACCCACAGTCAAACAAGTTATCTAAATTGCTGGAAAGGGGCAAGAGTAAGATTAGTTAAGCCACTTGCAATTGGGAGCACCTAATCATACTCCAACAAGAATTGTGCTATGAACTGACTTTGTGCAAAGAACTGCCCACTCATCACATAGCTGCAGGTGAGTATGATACCCCAGAAACAAATTCAGAATGGCCACATCAGGAATTTCATAGACTGTTGCAAGTGTAATGCTTACCTGTTTTTATCTCTCCATCTATGACATACATTGCTTTTTCTTTCAATAAACGTCTTTGCATGATTTAAAGGAACAGCTGAATTACTGAGTTTCCATGCTTATAAGGTTTAAGGTACCAATCAATGGACCATGGAAGTTATAAATTTGCTAAATGGACAAATGCCCTGGGAAGGTCTCATGATGCACTCTACCGGTAATTTAGCTCTGTGGTGCAGTGGTAATTTACTAGGCATGATAAAGTGTTATACATTTGACAGTAATAGTGTCCATCATACCTACAGCTGTTTGCCAGTATGGTGTAACAACAGGTGTTTAAAGCTGAAAAAAAAAGAAACTTTATTCCAGCTTTACAATAGAAAAACTGATCCACTGGTGCAGTGCATTTTAATCATTTCACCAATATCCTGCTAGGTGTGTCTCACTTCAACTATAAATAATGACATTCCCATTACAGAATAGATGTTTTTTTAGAAATAGCCATTAAAATCAATAACAATTGCATAATGAAGGGATATTTTATCATTTTAATTATTGTGCCTACATTAATTGAAATGCTTCTTGTTGAAAATGGAACATACTGTAAATGTGGAAAGCATGAAAGTATAAACCAACACTCCGCACAGACTGGCAGATCAAAATATCTACAGCAGCTAACTTAATGCCAGACTTACCCATTAGGAGCTCACAAATACTGGCAGCCAATGTCAGTGCCAACACCACACTCCTCATGCAGACATGTCAAATTTCAGACCTCACTCAAAAGGCCTCTTTGACAATTCATTTGCCCTGCGAGCAGTTAGTATTTGTAGAAAGTGAAAGTGCCACTGGTTTTAAAAAATGCATGATTGTTCACATTGTGCAGAAACTGCTGATGTATCTTACAGTGTGACTGTGATTCTTTTTTTCCTTTCAAAATCTGAGAAACAGACTGCTCACCATACTGGTGTTACCACACAAATATATGTTCATTAACATTCCTTAGCATGCATTTTTGTTCTGCTAAGCAAGGAGGCAGTTCAAACAACCAGTAACATAAATGAATTTAAAGGGAAGGTAAGCAATCATAAAATGTGGTGATTTAGCTAGAAATAATAAGATGCAAAAAATGCTGAAAAAGTGTTTCTCTCTGCTGAGCTCATTACCATGCTCCTAGTGCCCCCTCCGCCCACCCCAACAGAAAAAGCAGCACTCACTGCTGGCAATCTACTTGTAAGTGCCACTGAAGTATACTGCTAATCATTCCTCAATGCAGGAGCCTTTGACACCACCAAATACAGAACTCAAGCTGCAAATAAAAGTCTCAGCCAAAAACAATGAACCAAGTTTGTTAGCACATAAAATTCAAATAACCAGGTGGCTTTACTTTTCAGTCAGGCAGCTAACAGCCTAATGATAGAACTGCAGACCCCCACTGTCTAAATTCATTTGACTTTGATGCTGAACAAGTGTGGGGGGGCAGGCCTGCATAAAACAACTTGTAACGTGGCAGAAAGAGACCAGTTGAAATGGAGCGTTCTCATTGGTGCAAAAATGAGAAACTGCCATACATTAATTCCCTAGTAATGCACAGTAGGAGTTGTACTGATGTGCATTGCCACTGCAACCTCCAAAGCACTGTCTTCTCTCCTGAACATGAATTTTGAGTTACTGTTGTACAGTTCCATAGCATCAAATCAGTAACTCAAACTTTGCCTCATTGTTTATGAACTTGAAATTAAAGTTATTGTTGAACATTTGTCAATGGTCATTATGAGACTGCAGTTGAAACGGAATAATCTTGCATTCATACCACATGTAGCAGTGCTTGTGGAAGCTATGTTCAGTGACTGCATTTTATAAATGTCAGTGCCATCTCGGCTTCAGTAATGTTGCCCTGTGGCTTAGAGTTTTCCACAACAGTAGTAGCAATGTACTGATTTTGATGCAGCAATGTTGCCACTTACTGATATTCTTGTCTCCAACAAATGTTTCAGTAACACAAAGCAGGCTACATTTATTGCAGTGCAAAGGTCTGGTGAAGTGGCAGTTAATTAACAGTTATGCACGTTTTTGCAGATTGTGCATGCAAATTAGGCTACAAGTCATTCCCCAGAATGCAACACTGCATGTACAGTAGGCAGAATTGTACACGGTGCTTATCGAGGAGCATAAGTAAATATTTGAAAGTGTTTTAAAACTGTCATTATATTATTTGACATTAGGAAGCGAGTGTTGTTCAAAGATAGTATAGAATATTTTTGAGAAGGGAGCAACCACCATGTGTCCTGCCTTTTTCCCCTGTCTGAGAAACATTATTTATTGAATGAAAAGTAGCACATGAGAACCTGTGCATGTGTGGTTTGTATATACTGTCACCACTGTTTCTACAGTATTTAATGTCTTTTTGCATATTTTGGTACATATTACAAATCTTGCACAGCACTTGCCATGTTACAAGTGCATTAAGCTACTCCAAAGGAGTGTTCTACTGTGGAATTAATACATGGTTGGGTGGTTGTAGGCACTCAGCATGTGGCCTTGTGCCACAACCCCCACAACCATGCATTGATTCCACAGTAGAACATTCCTTTGGAGTGACATACTTCTTACTTATAAAACAATAAGAAAACAATCTAGCAATTTCATTGGCTGAAAGACATCACCTGACCCTGCATTAAATCCTATAAACGCACATTTTATGTGCTCGGGTGCCGAATCTCATTTTTCTCTCTGAAAAATCCTACTCAGGGCCATTTTATAATTTTAATAAGCTCCCTTCAGGGTGTGCATCATAGGATTTTAACACACTTCCTAGGGTCATAAGGCATGAGGGCACTTGGCCATCAGCATCATGTCTTAATACACCCCTGGGGCATGCATTAAAATTCTATAATGCACACCCTGTCGTGGCTTATTTACATGTGTGAGCTACAGTAAGCTGCTGTGCGGCAGACAGAATCCTCCCTTAAATGTGTGGTATTCATCATAGCCTGCCTGCCTGCAACATCTCCTCTGCCTATGTCTGTTAAGGTACCAATAGCCAGCTCTAACAGTTGAGTCAAGGCTCCATACTCTATATGGCATCCAGGGAAATTAGTTTTATTTTTTAGATTTAATTGGTGTCTGTCGGTAGTTAAAGATATAACCTCCAGTGTAGGTTTTCTAAGATTTGGATGTCAATCTCTAATCTTTCAATGCAAAATACAGTACTTTTGTTCTGAATTTTTTTTTAACACACTTAACAACTAAATTTATTCATGGGTACCAAAACTATACTTTATCTCAATAATGGTGACATGACTAGACCTTGTGTCTAAGACAGCTCTAAACCATGTTTAATGAGCAATAATGCACATTAGAATTCTGTTTAAAGAGTGCTAATTTTTATGGCATAACAAAGTAATTTTGCCTCTTACAATGTCTAGAGGAGTTTAAGCCATAACTAATAAAGTTTTTTTTTTAATGGTGCAATGCTTCAACATTATTATGTCCATGGATTAACAAACATGGCTGAATTTTAAAAGTTCTTTCAAATATGATTTTGCCATAATCTTTAGAATGCTTTCAGCATAAAATTAACCCATCTTAGAGAGCTAAAAACTTAATGAAAGGTAGTTTGCCTCAGAAAAAGGTTAGAAGAGTTTTTTGTACTCATGATTAAAACAACTACCCCATTTACTGAGTTGGAATATTTCTTAAGGCTACTTGGCATAAGCCAGGAGACATAGGCTAGCAGACTTCCTGCATACACTCAAACGTACAGTAGGTCTATCAGAACAAAGACAGAAATTTACCCAGTAAATGATGAACTACTTAAAGTGTGCTTCCCCCTCTGCTTGCCTGCCCAGGGATAGGTAAGCAATAATACCCAACAGGGTGGGCAGTATTGGGGAATACTGGACCACCCAGGGGTGTAATGAGGCCCGACGCCACAGACGGAGGGCCTTATAGCCCCTGGAAGGTCCGGTATTCCCCAATACCACCCACCCTGGAGGGTATTATTGCATTTAGAAAATGGCTCACAAGTAACATTTTCAATAAAAAAAAATAACAAAAACATGTATAATAAATGAAAAAAATAAAAGAGAAACAATTTTCCTTGCAAAGTAGTCCTTGTAGTGTGTTCTTCTTGTCAGTAGGGAGCGCTGCTGTTTAGTAGACCCTGTGTGATTGAGCTGCATGGCCCGTGGTTTCTAAGGAGTTGTAGTCCATCTGCAGTGCACCCCCCCCCGCTCCCTTACTAGCCTGATTTGATTTGTCCCTGGTGCTGTTGTCGTCGGGTTCATTTTTTTTTTGTTATTATTTAATTGAGTTTTGGCCAGTGTATCCTTCGTGACAGAGGTAATTTCATTTATTCTGTGGAACAGTGGCAGTGACAGTAGGAGTGCAATCGGTCAGGACTTGCATTGGGATCGAGATTGTGGATACAGGCTGCAGGAGAGGTACAGTTATAATGTCAAGGTGTTGCTTTGTTTAAACAAAACAGCACTAGAAGAGTTGTAGAATTTTTTTATGAAATGGGCGAGAAGTTGGGATGTGCGAGGAAGCCAGTTTGTGGAAGTGCTGTGCCAAATGTATGAGGAGCGCTGAGGATGCGGCATGCTAGCACTAGTAATTCAAAAAGGAAAACTGTTCATTTCATGTGAAAGAAAGAAGCTTGATTAGAGATATTTTGCATGTGGTGTGTGTATATGGAGTATGTGGGGAGGGGGGATTAAGTAGTGGTTGGGTTGATGGCTGCCAAGTTGCCCGCTAAGCAGGATAGAAAAATGGCATTTAGGATAGTGAAATTCGGGGTGCCACAGGATAGCCTAAGTAATGGGGCACCTGATTTGGCTATTGTTTTTTAGCGGGCTCTATCAAGAAATACCCGCCCGCTAGTCATGCTGTCATTGCCAATCAGGAGTCTAGGATTTCCTTGACCATTTTCTAACAATATAGAGAGCACATGTAAGAAAGACTTATAGGCGATAACTATTAGTGCACTGTTGCAATGAGAACTAATTAAAACTGCACTGGCCGGTTGGTGCCAAGTTAGGAACATTGCCCTATGCATTGCAGGGTGAATTTTTTCTGACTTCACCCATGTTCGCTATTCAAAGTTCTGTTTTCTTTAAGTAAAATTTTTTTTCACTTAAATTCTCTATAGAAATTTTGACTTAACCTTCAATTTCTTGTTCTCCTCCTACTTCTCATGTCCCTGCAAGTGAGTGAAACAGTGAAGGAGTGCAATTGGTGTAAGATTTGCATTGGCAGGCATCCACAGTAGGAAGCAAGGGACTTTGCCAGTTGCTTATGGTAAGATACCTTGCCACTCCCATTGTAATGTTTACTGCAGGGAAGAGTGGCATGTAAACAGTACACCATAACTGTTAGATAGGGGAACCCTCAAACACACCTTTTAGGAATGTTTGGTGGAATTAGATATTTTTCACAAGATATTCAGAACAGTTTAGATCCACTGTTGGGTCTACAGAATGCCTTTACTCCTATATTGAGTCTGACTGGATTGGGGCTGGAGCGTCTTGTGGGGTAACAGCGATATCACATGTCCCTAATTACTGCTGTAGCTAAGTGGGTTATAGCAAGGCACTGACTTGATGGCTCTCTTCCTACATATGAGGAATGACTAGTAGCTATGTTCGATACTCTACACACGGAACACATGATTTCTATTTTGCAAAACTCAGGTAAAACTTATTGTGCCCACAGGCAAATCTTGCATACTTTATTACTGCTACATTAAGTTCCTGCTTGCTTGAGGGTTCACCCCACTCCATTGCTCCTTTATATTCCTTACTCTATGCCTTTATTTGTGACTGGCGTATTTCTCAGCCTGTTTTATTGCTTTATCCCTATTGAACTTATATCTTCCTCTTTCCTTCTACTCTTCTCACTTCCCAGTGCTCTTTTTATCTAGTTCCGTCTGGCTCATATTAGTTTGCTTTTTATCTTTCTACCTTTCCTGTTGTTCTTGTGTTTGTCAGGTTCATAGGGTTCTAATATGCATGTCCTTAGGCTAATTGTTTGTTAGCTATATACCAGATAATATGGTTCATTTTATTGAGGCAGTTTTGCAATTCCATGTAATTATATTATTTGGGGGGGGGGGGGCGGTATTCTTTATTCTACCTACCAAAATCAGTTCACATGGATATTGATGATGCACATCCTTGCTTATAGTGTCTGTGGTGATCTTCTCTTTCTTTTTTTTTTTTTGCTGACTAATGGTAATTTTGAATTTCTTAATAAAGCTCACTTGGTAAAAAAAAAGGAGGGGGGCAGCTTCCTCCACACAGTGGCCACCAAGTCTACTACCATTGTCTCAGAGGGTGCCAAGTAAGAGGGACAGCTGGACTGTGATGGGTGCCAGGAGGGTGAGGATGAGAGGAAGGAAACACTTTCCTCAGCTGGTGCCACTGAACAACTCTTTCACTGCTCTGGTTAGATGGGACTGCCAAGATGAGGTACCCATGGTAGTGGCAAGGGAGGACATTGGGGTTCTTCAGAAAAGAGGCCCCATTATGGAAGGCATAGGACCCCCACAGAAGAAGAAGCTACTTCTGGTGTTGGGCACAATTGTTAGGGAGTAGTTTTGGGAACACTATGGCAGGGAAGTAAGAAGGTGAGGTGTCTATCTGGTGCCTTGGCATGGAGGAATGGGGACCACATAATTAGGATTGCTGGGGGAGGTGCAGGACAGGGAGCTAGATGTCATTGTATATTTGCCTAAAAATTACCTGGCAGGGGACGTAGTTGGGGGGGGTGCAGGAGAGGTTGAGGGAGATAGGGAGGAGTCTGAAGCAGGAAGCATGCATGGTGGCCTTCACTGAGGTGCCACCTGTGCATGGCCTGTGGAGGAGAGAGAACACCAGACCATGGTCTTCTATGACTGGTTGAAGGTACGGTGCAGGGAGGAGGGGTTTGGCTGCATCAAGGACTGGGGTCTTCCCTGGAGGATAAGGTCCTGTACAAAGGAGATGGCCTCCATTCATCTAGGAGGGGAAAATCAGTCATCTGTGGAAAGTTTAAATGCTACAGCAATGGGAATTTAAATTTGCCATGGGGAAGGCAGAAGACATGAAGAAGACAGTGAATGCCCACCCCTCACAAAATGGTGCAGCAGGGAGGAAAAGCCCAAGAGAAATAACTTTCCTTGAGGTAAAGGAGAGTAAGGGCAAGGGGGAGAGAGAAGGGAGGGTCTAAAGGTGGATCTAAGGCTGGGGAAAAAAACTAGGGAGGGTGGGCAGAGGGATGATAAAAAAGGGAGAGGACGATGCTAGGGAAAATGGAAGAGTGAAGGATGGACTTGGGAAGGGAGGACTAAATAGGGGTAGGGAGGGTTAAAAGGAGCAGAGAGCAATATGCTCTTATGCAAGGAGCCTAGGAAACAAAATTCCTGACCTTAAAGCTACAGTTCCAGAGGCAGACCTGGATTTGGTGGCCAAAACAGAATCATGGTGCACCACCATCCAGAGCTGGGAAGTGGTCACACTGGGTTACAACATGTTTCAAAAGGATAGGACAGGGAAGAAAAGTTGAGATTGTTTTACATGTAAGGGAATGTATAAAGCCATGGAGCTACAAGGACACAGTGGGGAAAAGAAGGGGTTGGAGGTGCTATAGGTTGCCTAAGGACAGAGCCCAGGGTCTTTATCAATTCTGGGGTAGAGTATGGACTACCAAAACAGGGAGAGGATTTGGGCAGTGTTTTGGGGGAGGCCATTGGCAGATTGGTAAGCAGAGGGAAAGTAGTAATTACGTGGGAGTTTAATCCACCAGATGTGGACAGGAACATCTTGGCCACAGCTACAACTAGGAGCAGAGCCAACCTAGACTCCCTGCAAGGGGCATTTCTCAGGCAGCTAATAACAGATACCATTAGAGATGGAGCAGTGCTGGATCTGGTGCTTACAAACAGGAACTGCATTGTAGCTGTCACAGTTGGTAGCCCATGGGTAGAAGCGATCATCATACAGTTTGGCATACTGATGGGACAGGAGAACAAACACACTAGCACAAAGCTTCTTGCCATCAGATCAGATGTTAAAGAAATGGGAGACTATCTTAGGAAACTGGGGAAAGTGGTGACACATTGGAAAAGAATAAAGAAGGGAACAGCAAGCTGTTTGAATGTAATAGGCAAGGGTAAGAGAAGAAAGAGGCCACTTTGGTTCTCAATAGTGGCATCCAAGGTGGCAAGTGAGAAAAAAAACAGCTCTCAGAAGTACAAGGATACCCAAATGAAGGTGGTCAATTAGGTATTTCTAGATAAACAAAGTGAGGGAGGAATGAGGGTAATGACAGCAAAGGCTCAAACTTCAGGTACTTAAGCTAAAAGAGGAAGGCAAGGGAATGTATAGAAAGGATCAGGAGAGAAGCATGATGCTGGAACCCTGAAACAGCCTGCCAGAAAAGGTGGTGGGGCGAAGAGAGTGTGCAGCTTCAAATGTGCGTGGGATAGGCATATGGGTACAATAAGTAAAAATACAGGTGCTGGGAGAGACACCAGTGACTAGATTGGGTCCAGGGTGTAGTATTAGGCAGTTAAAATTGGGCAGGCTAGATGGGCCCACCGGCACATTCTTTGTTTCTTTGTTTAAGTATTATGTCTGAACCCACTCATCACAGTCTCAAGTCTCAACAATACTGCTTCTTGGACTGGTTCTTCTCTTCCTCTCTGCCATCTTTGTCAACTTGTGCAAAGCCTTTGACACTGTTTCCTACCCATTCTCCTGGGCAAGTCTAAGGCAGTAGGACTCTCAACCTCTTCAGCTGGGTGGTTCTACTCTTGCATTGAGGATGGGTCTCAAGCTATCTGAATCGGTGAGTCCCTATTCTATTGTCTGCACCTCTGTGTCCATTCACATGAAAGCAGATGACATGGAACTCTTCAACTTGGGCTCCTTTGCCCCCGACCTCATGATCCAGCTCCATCAGAACTTTAATAATATCATTCTCTGGGTCTGTGAAAACCAGATGTCCCTCAACATCACAAAAATGGTCTCTATGACTTTTGGCACTAGGCAGAGGCTTTCCAGACTTGCCCTCTCCTCTGCTTTCATACCATTGCTGGTTTAGCAGTTGAAGATCACTCTCCTCCTTCAAGTACCAAAGGTTCTGACAGGATCATCACCTTGATTTCTCTGTTCATGTAGACACAATCCAGCAGGAGCTCCAGCCCAGACTTTACAGGAATAAGAAGAGCATCCCTCTTCCTGCCTGCAGAGAGATCCTTTTGAAGATGATCTTCCCATTTTTTGATTACGGTGATATAATTTGTAGTGATGCTCCTAAGTTCATCTTGAACAGACTTTGGCCCCCTTCTTTACTTCTTTTGTCAATTTTCCCTTGACAGTCCCTCATCCACTCACCACTGTTCTTTGCACAGCTCCCTCCCCCCCCTTGATGCCAGTTGCCTTACCCGCTGGATCTCCTTTGCCTCCAAATTCTGTCTTGCCTCACTGTTCTCTTCCCCTGTTACCTCTTAGTCCATTTGTGACTTTTGCCCTCTCTCTCGTTCTACCCCAATGAAATCCTCTACTAGGTAAGCTTCATTCTTTTCCTGCTTCCCTTAACTGAGGGTCTGTCTTCCTCATTCCATTCATTCTACTCCTTCCCTTCACACTTTAAAACCTCTCCTCTGTGGTTTCATTACTCACTCCTGCAGTTACCCTGGATATTGGGCCCTGAATTTTGTCCACTGTCTTCCACCCTGCACAGTTATTGGTAGAGCACTCCCTACCTCAGTTTTATTCCACAGCACCACCCCTCCATTGTATTGAATTCTTGCACGGTACATAGTGTTCATATTATACTTCTATTGTGCTTTTATTGTATTCCATATTTCCTGCCCAGAAGCATTGCCCATGAATTGCTAATTTTTGTTGTTCTTATTTGCGTATTTTTCCATTTTCTAAACATTGCATTTTGTAATTACACTGCACTTTCCCCTTCTGCCTGCCCAGGATGCATCTGGAACTGAGTTGCTACTAGCTCAGTATGTCTTCCTTGGAAAATCTTTTGAAATAAATAAATTAATTAAATATACAACCACAACCATATATGTATGTGACTCTGCTCCTTCCTCCAGCTAAGTTTAATAAAGATAATCAAACTCCCAGACTCATAGCTCCTGTACCTCCCTCCACTCATTTGTGCTGTAGTAGTTAATATTCTATTTGTAATATTAATTCATTATGATTTATTCAACAGGTGTAGAGAAAAATGACACAGAATACAGCTGATATCTTGAATCTACTTTGCAAGATATCATGGTGTCTTGCATTTTAGGGTGTGTCACAGTTGACATCTAGCATAGCTGGGTACATCCCGATGGAATACTGATTCAGTCAGAGAGCAGCTCTCACAATGATGATGACATCACAAAAGCCATGTGAAGCATTAAATCCAGCAGTTAAAAATCAAAGAGAAACAGTTAAAGCTTCATACAAACAATAGATTTTAAAGCTATGCCAAGTAAACTGATGTATAAACTGAATATGAAATTAGCTGACTTGAAATATGTAGTTTTTCTTCACTTTTCAGTTGGTAGAACTTCCATACCTCACTCTTGTTTCTGCCACTCTTTACATATGATCATACCCCCTCAAAGCAATTGCATATTTTGAGCCAGGACATTGCATTTTCCCATTTGTACCTCTGTCAAATGAATTGTATATTTTGAGCCAGGACATTGCATATTTCTAATTTGTATATGTATAGTACCCTAGCCTGGTCACCAACTGAAGCCAGTAGTCATTGCATAGCCCCTTATCACCACCATCCATCACCCCACCACCCTTCTCCCTCCCTCACTCACCCTGATGCCCTAAAAGTCAAGGATACAAATGGCCAGTGTGCATCCCATGCTACCTGTAAAGAAAGAAAACTGTTCCTCACCAGCACCACACACATCAGACAGGATGACCCTTTTGGCTAACCGTCCTGCCTCAAATGAAGAAAAAGTGATGTGATTCTGCAGAAACAGGTGATAGCCAATCAGTGTTACTACAGGATCTTGTCATTTTTTAATTCAAAGCAACATGGTTGGGTAGAAGGGTTGTGTTATCTGAAAGTGCAGTGCCAGTGAGTGGCATTTTTTTTGTCTTTATAAGTAGTGGGGAGTTGACATTGGACATTTGTATGCTTTGCCTTTGGGGTGTTAGGATGAAGGGGGATGGTATAGGGGTGCCGGAGGGTAATGAGGATGTGGTATTCTTATACTACTGAGTTAGGATGGGAGCTGGGCCAGGGTAATATACATTTAACATACATGATAAGAAATTAATATCAAGCTGGACCAGTGGCACTGAGAGTTGAGGCACTGGACATCACACTTCACTCCATGTTAGCGACCTGTGTTTGGGAATGAGCTCAGGTTGCTGGGGGTTGGCAGGGGAGGGAGTGTATCAAGTGACAAGGAAGACTACTCTCCTCTCCCAAGGAGGGAGGACTGGTACTCTGAGGTTCATAACTGAGGTTCGTAACTGAGGATGACTTGGAGCCAGTAGGCATCTGCCCATATATGCTCCTATTGTATACATCTAATAATAGTAATATTTGGGTATATTCCCTTTTAACAAATACTGATTAAGTCTTGAGTTAAAATTAACCTTATTTTTACTAATAATTATATTTTCAGGCAATGCATTCCAAGGGTTAATAACTCTTGTAGTATACAAATATTTCCTTTTATTTGTTTGATACCTTTGACCTTTTAACTGTAGAGGATGTCCTCTAGTGTTACATTCATTCTGCTTACAGGCTATCCCCAAGTCAGTTAGTAACTTGTAATCCTGCATGGTGTTAAACATGAAAAGAAGATCTGGTCTTACCCTTCTAATCTCTATAGACATTAAATTTAGCTTACATTATCTCTCTTGATAATCAGAACCTTCCATACCTTCGATACTTTTAGTAAATTTCCTTTGTACCTGTTCTAATTTTTGTCTTTCTAATTTTCACGTGGGAAACCATATCTGAAATGCATATTCCAACTGTGGGTGCACATATGCTCAAAACAGAGGCATCATAATGTTACTATCCCTGCTGATTATGTTTCTTTTAATTGACTATATAATATTATTACATTTTTTAATAGCCTCTTGAGTTTGATCATTTTATCTAATTTGTCAGCTTCATAATATCCTAAATCCTTCTCAGATGAACAAAAATTTAAGGACTGTCCACACAGTGTGTATATTACTCTACTGTTATGTTTGCCTAGATACATTACCCTACACTTATCCATGTTAAAGGTCATACCCCATTGTTTTACCCAACTAGTAACACTGTATAAATCCTGCTGAATATACATTGCCTCTTCCTGAGTACTAGAAGGCCCTCCAATTTTTGTGTCATCCACATATTTTGTGGCCCAGCCATTTAAATTATCTGTCAAATCAGAAATAAATATCTGAAACAATGTAGGCCCTAACACAGAACCCTGTGGGATCCCGCTCATCACTACACCAGTATCTGACAGTTGTCCATTTATATGGACCCTCTATTTTCTATCCGACAGCCACTCCTCTATCCAACATATTATATATGGGTTTGCACTCAGCAATTTAAGTTTGTCAATAATAGTACCATGTGCAGACATATCAAAGGCTGTACTAAAGTCTAAAAAAATCACATCACAAGGTACCCCATTATCCAGAGATTTACTCACATTTTCATAGAAACATAATAAGTTTGTAATACAACTCTGCTGAATGATTGGCACTAGGTAGAGGCCTGGTAGTAGTGCAGGATGGGAGCAACAGAAGGGAGGTGCTGCAATACTCCACATTGCGTGCGTGCCTCTATATGGACATGTTGATGAGCATGCCCCAGCATGGGAATGGGAGGAAAAATTGGAGAAAAACTGTGGTAAGACAGGTGTCTATGAAGCCAGCCTGCCAATCCCTCACCTGCAATATCGACAGGACCCGGAGGTTAAAAACTGGATTTGTGATTTGGGGGTGGTGACCCTTCCCCTCTTTACCCTGCCATGGAGAGGGGGGAATCTGTGGGGGTATTCTGACCCTCAGAAAAGCCCTGGGGAGAGGCAGAATAGTGGGGATTGGTGGTCAGAGCTGAGGGAAGCCAAGCCTGTGCTGGTCACAAGCGGATAAACAGAATATGGAAAAAAAAAATTAATATCACCAAAAGAATGTCAGGACTGGGAGGAAGGAGGGAGCTATGGGTGCTTTGAAGGTAAGGGTGGGGGGTTAGCTTTATTGAATTGAGCTGGTATGAGGTGGTGGAGTCACATAATGATGTGTGTGGGGTGGTTTATTTATGTGCAAATATTTTTTGTTATTTTTTGCACAACTAGGCCTAGCAGCATTTTACCTTGTGAAAAACTGTGCACAGTGGCACTTCACTGTATGCAATGTCTAAAAATGTTGTAAGAACTTTTTGAAATGAGGGTTTCTGACACACATCTCTTACCCAAACTACTGGGAGGATGAGTGTCACAAACGTTTTCTTCGCATGCGAATGTTTGGCAAAGTGACAAACTTTACACTATGCATACTGTAGCTATAGTGAAGCTTTTACTTCACCAGCAACATACAGGAGAAAGTTCATTTTTATTTTTTGAGTTCTTTTATTACAAAAAAAAAAAGATTCCCTTCCCCCACCCTCTGGAAGCACCTCATATTACACTCCTTCCTCACACACCCATCATTTTCCAGTGTGTTAATTATAGGCCCCTTCTCCCTACTCACAGTTGCAGCAGGCACCCATACCACAACCCTCCTCCCCATCAGTCCCAGAAAGAATGAACCCTTCCCTTATGCCCATCTGATTGCAGCACCCAATCCCATTCTCCTCCCCCCAGCCACCTAGGGTTGCCACCTATCCGGTTTTTGACCGGATAATCCAGTTTTTAGGTTCCTTATCTGGTCATCCGGTTTTGATTAAATGCAGTCCAGTTTTGGGGCCATTTTGAGTGCTCATATAGTCTTAAAATTGATCTATCAAATCATTCACTGTTTTGGCTACATTGCATGTCCAGGTTACAAATAAGTTCTGATGTCACAGTCATTCAGACCTGCCTTTGTCTTTAAAACCAGTCTGTCTGGGAGGTGTAAAGTAAGGCCATTAAGATATTAGCAGTAAATTAACCTACTCTTTTCCACTCTGGATTTTAAGTATGGTCTTTTACTGTTAAGACAGGAAACAGCTTTTACACCTTTATGTGCTCTCATGTGTTTCTTTTTGTTTGTCTTATATTCTGGTATGTTTAGACCCATTTTTGTTAAATTAATAATCTAACTTGTATTGCCTTTATCACTACATTTGCTCTCATTTTTTGTATTACCTGGACATTCCATGATATTAGCTGCACTTTTACAGGACATTCAGATAAACAGCATGGAATGGTGTATCCGAAATTGTGGAATGTCTTACAAATATGAAACGAAACAGCAGTAGCAGCTGAGGTAAAGGAGAACACAGTGCAGTATCAAGAGTACCACTACCACAAGCATCGATAATTAAGTTATCAAAAATTGGACAAAGCATCAGAATACATGAATGACATGGAAAGAAAAATGGGAGAGCATTTAACAGATGGCTGAGCAATAAACTGTGGATGAGCTTGGCACATCCAGCAGACCTGAGTTTGATTCCCACATGCTCCACTTACATATTGTGTGGCCCTGAGCAAGTCACTTAACCTTCCTGTGCTCCTGGGTCACTCCTGTAAAATGGGCTATGAGGCCTATGGTAGTCAATCTGGTTGCCAATGAACAAAAATAAATAACTGAATAAATAAATCAAATAAATAACAGTATAAAAATGATTTCCTATCACTAGTAATGCCTATTCCAATATTATAAATGGCTTAGGAGGAGGAGCGATATACTCACCAGTCATAAAAAGGGGGTGGAGCCAGAGGCAGAGTTTGGGGTGTGGTTTGGCATCTGGTTTTTACCTCATCCAATGGTGGTGACCCTAGCCACCATGGCAACATCACAGACACCCCCCCACACAGCTACCCACCCACTGTAGCACCCATCTATCCATCTTTCATCTCCCATTTCAGCCCAAAGGAAAAGTATATCAGTTGAGAGAAAGAGACAGCAACCAGTACAGACTCTCCTCTCAACATTTGGCTGGCCACTATCTGAATGAATGGTTTTTGGCACACATAGTAATAAATTTATTAAGCAATAAGGCACACTATAGCACCGTAAAGATCTTTTTAGCCCTAAACCCTTCCAAGGGCAAGAGACCAGACTGGCTTGACTCCAACGTTCTTCATCTCTCCACTACCACCATCACCTCCCCACTTGCTTCTCTCCTTAATTTCACTTTCTCTCTAGCCTCAGTTCCTGGTGCCTGGAAGCATGCCACAGTTGTACGTCTTCCCAAAGGTGGCGACCCATCCAATTTAGGCAACTACCCCCCCACCTCTTTATTCCCCATCCTTGCAAAACTGCTGAAGCACACAGTACTTTCCCAGCCATCCCCTTTTCTCTACTCCTCCTCCTTTCTCACCCCTTTCCAGTCTAGGTTTTGGTAATTCCAATAAACCTCTACCTCCCTCCTTCAGCTTGCTGATTCCATCCTCTCTAGCAGGGACCAGGGATCTATCACCACTGAGATCTTTGTTGACCTTGATAAGACCTTCAACACAGTATCCCACCCCCTCCTCTTAGACAAAATTGCATTGGCAGTGCTCTCGCTCCCCTCCACCAGCTGGTTCCACACCTATCTTGAGGGTAGGACCCAATCAGTTAGGATAGGTGACTCCCTATCCCCCTCCATCCCCATCACTACTGGAGTCCCATAAAGTTTTGTCCTAAGCCCAGTTCTCTTCTCTGTCTTCCTAAATGACCTTTCTGCATCTGAATTTCTATATCCATACACATGTACGCATACAACACTATCCTGTACACTTTTGGCCCCTCTTTTTCTGATGTGGTGACCTGTCTCCAGCTGGACTTTGACAGAGTTCAGCTCTGGTTCTGCTCCAACCAGCTGTTCCTAAATACAAAGAAGACTGTCTCTATGACATTTGGCACTAGGAAGATACTCTCTAGGCATTCCTCCCTCCTTTCCTTCCACTCCCTGGACAGGGACTATGATTGAGGATGTTACCTCCTTTAGGTATCTCACGGTCTGGCTTTACCAACACCTTGACTTTTCTGGGCATGTGGATGCCATTCACAAGAAATTGTACTCCTAGCTTAGTGCACTACATAGGAACCATGGGTGTATTCCCCTGCCAGTCCACCCTGAGCTTGTCAAGAAAATGATTCTCCCTATCTTTGACTATGGAGACATAGTCTACAGTGCCACTCCCGTGTTCTCCCTAACCAGACTGGATACCTTCTTTCACTTGTTCTGTTGCTTTGCTCTAGACTGTCCATTGCAGAATCATCACTGTGATCTCTATAAATTTCTCTCCTTCCCCTCTCTTGATGACAGGAGTCTTTCCCACTATGCTAGCTTTGTAGCTAAATAATGGGTCGGGTCCATCCTCTCTTACCTTACCTCACCCCTACTCTCTCCCTTCCCTTACCAACCCCCGACTCCCTTCATAATTCTGATCATCGGACCTTGGCTCCCCTCCTGTTCTGTAATTGCTGGCAAGACTGCCTTCTCTTGTCACTCCCCTTAATTCTGGAATGCCTTTCCCCTGTCCACCTGCAATTTCCCCACTCCATGTTTCCTGTTCTCCCTCCTCTGTAAATTCATCTGCCTTCCTGCAACTGCTGTTAACCTATTTATCCCCTGTCCCCTATCCATATTGTTTTGCAATTGCTCTGCTTCTTGTACACTTAAGGTTTTTTCCTCTACTCATTGCAGTTTACCCTAGTAATCACTTAATGTACTTATGATCCTATCTGTATTGTTATTCTTGTAAATGGTGACTCCATACTATTGTAATTTGCTTGATGTATTCTTGCCCATACCTGTATTGTTTAACTTGTATTCTGCTATTTTCCTGTTTAAGCATCTGAACTTGATATCTGTATTATTTATATCTACTCCTCCCATTCCCCCAAGGAAGCATCTGGAAACAAGTAGTTGCCTTTCCTGGCAAAACCTTTAAATAAATAAGTAAATAAACAAACAAACAAACAAATAAATAAATACTTAAAGCAAATAAGGTGTGTATTAATCAGTACTAAAACATGGCCAGGGTTGTACTTAGGCACAAGGCCTCTGGACTTGTGCTTTCAGAAATGGAAAGTAAATGTCCACAGATAATGGAAAAAAAATTCAATAAGTTTTGTTCCCCTTGAGGTACTTCAAATTCTACATCACAATATTATGTAGGAGAACTTAAAATAATATTCTTGCACTAGTTTCTTCCAATATGACTCTTTTATTGATTGCCCTAATGTTTCACAAAGAGGATGACATGGGACCCCACATGGGAAGGAAACAACTCCTGGTGGGGGACTCAATCATTAGGGGGGTAGAAATGGGGGAGGAAGGGGAGAGGGAGGTAAGGTGCCTTCCTGGCACCTCAGCTTAGAGTGATAGGAAGTGAATCCTCAGGATCGTGGGAGGAGCTGCACGAGGGAGGGAGCTGGATGTCATTGTCCACCTAGGGACAAATAACCTGGCTAGGAATGGGATCAGAGCAGTGCAAGAGGAGTTTGTAGAGTTGAGGAGGGGCCTTAGACAAGTAGCGCATACGGTAACCTTCTTGGAGGTGCTGCCTGTCTATGGCAAGGGTGATGCTAGGGCACTCCTCACCAGGAATTCAATGAGTGGTTGAAAACTGGTGAAGCTCAGGTTTTGGCTTCATTGGGATTGGGAGCACACTGGAGGATGCAGACCTATACTGGTGTGATGGTCTGCATCTGTCCAGGGGAACCAGGATCCTTGAGAGAGGTTTAAATGCTTCATTGGCAAGCATTTAAACTAGCCAAGGGGGGAGGCACTGAAAAGAAGCAGGGAAATCCCAGTCTCCCCCCACAAAACATGGTAATTAGTGAGGTAAACACCAAGGTAGAGAAGTTATTAGGGAGCAGGATAGAGGTAAATGTAAAAAAAGACAAAGGCACTAAGGACAGAAATGGGGCTAAAAGGGGTAAGGTTATCAAAAAGTGGAGGGTGATGAGTACCAATGCCCAAAGTCTGGTAAAAAGCTCCCTGAACTAGTGGCCTTGATGGAAGAGGGTTGCCTGGATAGTGTGGCAGTCACAGAAACATGGTACACAGAGAACCATGACTGGGATGTCAACATACCAGGATACACAATCGACAGGAGGGACAGGGAGGGTAAAAGAGGAGGAGGAGTAGCTCTCTATGTAAAGGAAGGGATCAAAGCAACAGAACTAAAGATTAAACAGGGAGCAGATGAGGCACTCTGGGTCACCCTGGAGACAGGAAATGGCACCACAATCCGGTATCCTGTGAAGTAATACTTGATGCCTTCACTTTCTTTTTTTTTTCTCTGTGTGGGTGGCAAGATGGGGCACGGAGGGACGTGCAGGGCGTCCTGGTGTCATGGGCCATAATGCGGAATGCTTAGGGAAAGGGGAGGGTAGGGAGGGTAATGAGAGTAGTTGGGAAAGGTCATCTAATGGGAAAGTAATAATAATGGATAATGGAGAGGTGAATGGAGAGGGAGGGTTGGGGTAAGAAACCGCAAGGCAATCCTACAGCTGTTTGTTTGCTTAACCGGGAGGAGCAATTTATATACTGCTTTTCAATGGGACTGACCTGCTCATAAAATTATGTACTTGGAATGTTAAGGGCACGACACAAACTGAAACAATATAAAATATTGAAATATATTGAGGCAATGAAGATAAAGGTGGCCTTCTTGCAAGAAACGACATTGCTGCAAAGTGAAGTAATTGTATGAGAAGAAGGCAGTTTGGGGAAGTGTTTTCTTCTGAAGGTAGCACGAAAAGCAGAGGGGTCATGATCCTCATTCACAGATCAGTGCCTTTTAGCCCTATTAAAGTTATTCAAGACAAAGAGGGTAGATTTGTGCTAGTCAAGGGGAGGCTTTACAATATGGAAATTTTGCTAGCGGTAGTCTATGGGCCTAACTCTGATAGCCAGGACTTTCTGGCGGTATTACTAAAGGCCTTGTTACCATTCTCTCACATTCCAATGATAATTGGGGGATTTTAATCTGGTTCTTGATCCTATGTTGGACAGATCCACTAAAAATCAGGTTCCAGTCACACCGCCAGTTTGGCTTTTAATGATTTGCTGAACCATCTGGGCTTGTCAGATGTTTGGAGGGTGCTACATCCACAGATTAAAGAATATACTTTTTCTCCCAAGTTCATGGGTCAGGATCTCGTATTGATTACATACTTATTTCCGGGTATTACTAAAAGGGATTTTGGAGTCCAGGATAGTGGCAGCACCTGTCAGATCATTCTATGGTGGAGATAATAATTTCTCCCATCTGTTGCTCGTATGGGCAATAGGTGGAAGATAAATAATCAGCTATTGAGGATCCCTAAGATAGTTAATGACTTATCTTCGAAGATAGTGGAGTTCATTGAGATCAATACAAAGGGAGATGTAAGGCCAGATATTCTTTGGGCAACTTTGAAGGCATTTATTAGAGGATTACTGATTTGTCAAGCATCCAGAAGGAAAAAGGAAGTTAATGCTACCATGGCAGACTTGCTGGTCCAAATTAAGACCTTACAAGAGGCCTTGGTTGCTAATCCCCAGGAGGAGACTGAAAATAGGTTAATTAAAGTAAAAAATAATTACCTTAAGCTGTTGGGTGACCAAGCTGAACTGGCTATTATCAAAACAAAGGCCAACTACATTGACCAGGGAGACAAACCTGGCAGGTTTTTAGCTAGATGGCTAGCTCAGCTGGAAGCATCTCGACTAGTTTTGGGGATATGGTCAGACCAGGACAGATGTGTCAAGACAAAACCAGAGGATATAACTCAGGTTTTCAGGAGTTATTACGAGACTCTATATGGACCTATGCATACTCCTCCGAGCCAGGAAAAGATTATTTCTTATTTAGATGGGATTTCTCTCCCGAGTTTAGACAAAAAGGATCAGGATGCTCTGATAGTGGATATTACCCAGGGAGAGATTGAAAAGGCAATTAAGAGTTTACCGAACGATAAAACACCTGGCCCAGATGGTTTTTCACCTAATTTTTATAAGGCTTTTTCATCTTCCTTAATTCCTGTATTGTCCAAATTATTCCATCATATCCTTTCGGGCGCAGATACAGATAGATATATTTTTGAGGCCCTTATTGTAGTATTGTTGAAACCTAACAGGCCCCCAGAGAAGCCTGACAGTTATCGGCCTATCTCTCTGTTAAATTATGATATAAAAATCCTGGCCAAAATTCTGGCTGAGAGAATTGGAAGAGTGGCGTAAAAATTAATTGGGGCTGAACAGGTTGGTTTTATGAAAGGAAGATCTTCATGGACCATTTTAGAACGCTGATGTCTTCTCGGGCGTCCGAGGAGGCAAACATTCCTGGGCGTTGGTTTCCTTGGACGCCGAGAAGGCATTTGACAAGGTTCACTGGTCATTCCTTTTTCAGGTGATGGGTAAATTTGGCTTTCCAGAGCAGTTTATCAGTTGGATTAAGGCCCTTTACTCAAATCCATCAGCCAGAGTTGTATGTAATGGGGCTATATCCTCATCTTTTAGGTTACAAGTAGGGACAAGGCAGGGATGTCCTTTATCGCCTCTTCTCTTTAATCTCTACTTAGAACCACTAATAAGGTGTATAGTCATGTTTGATAGGATCAAGAGGATTAAAATCAGGGAACAGGTAATAAAGGTCACTGCGTTTGCGGATGATCTATTAATTTATGTTGCTAATCTGAGCACTTCAATCCCCGCTCTTTTGGAGGTTATAACTGAATTTAGTGCACTAGCTAATTATAAGTTAAACCAAGAGAAAGCTGTCGTGTATCCCCTAAACAACAGGGTATTTAAAAGAGATGTTATTAATCTTGGTCTGGGGTGGAGCCCCAAATCCTTGAAATATTTGGGCCTTAATTTGACCACTAATCCTGAGAGGCTCCGTAATCTCAATTTAGATAACCTAGTTCGTACTATAGAATTGGATATGAAGAGATGGGCCCAATTGCCTTTGTCATTGTGGGGGAGGATAAATGTGGTAAAAATGAACATATTCCCTAGGCTTTTCTACCCTTTGAGTAATTTAAATATCTGGCTCCCAATGTCATGGTTCAGAAAACTTCATAGGATGATAGCTGATTTTATTTGGAACTACAAAAGATCAAGGATGGCTTATGTCAAATGTGCGCCCAAAGAACAGGCTGGTCTGAGATTACACATCTAGCTCTTTACTTTTGGGCGCTCACATGAACAAATATGGCAGATGGGTTTCTCCATCAACATCTAATTCCGATGGAGAATATCTCCCACTATGGCTTAATTTGGAGACTACCCTTATTAAGAGCTCAGGATTTAATCCTGAGCTTTACTTTATAATACCCCAAGATGTTTCCATGTTTAAGAATACAACCATTGAAGTGTCCCTTAAGGTTCATAATCAAATATGTAACTTCCTGAGGTACAACTGTACCTTGGATGGCTACCAACCAATAGTAGGAAATCCACAATGCATGTATTGCTGACCGGATGATTACACGTAAGTGGATGCCGGAGCTGGAAGGGTGTAGGTGGATGGACTTTCTGAATGAGGAGGGGGATCCTTACCCTGTGCTGCAGATTATGCAAAATCTTAATTTGTCAGGTAAGGAGGTATTTAGAGTCTATCAACTAAGACACCTCATTATCCAAAAGTTAGGGGTAAATAGGCCTATTATACCCCACTTAGCCTTATGGTCGGAGCTGAAACCCTTAATAGGATCTCCACATGCTGTTTCGAAAATTTACCAAATTTTGTTCCAGTGGCCTTTAGGACAACTTAACTCCTGCACCATATTGGGCCAGAGTATTTCCTAATGTTAGCCTGGACTGGAACCGATTTGGGGAACTGCCATAAATATATGAGGCAAGATTATCTTAGATTAACTCAATTTAAGATTTTGCATAACATGTACTATACGCCTAAAACTAGTGGATTTGAAGGTATTACAGGAGCCTAGATGTTTCAGATGTGGCTCAGGGATGGCTGATTTAATACATATATTTTGGTACTGTCCAAAAGTGGATCAGTTGTGGAAACAGATTAGAACCAAAGTGGACTCAATGTTAGGTATAGGTGAAATGTTTACTCTAGAGGCTTGCATATTAGGGATTTGTCTGATTTTTCGGTTAAGGTGAGAAAATATCATATAACACTGATATCTATCATGTGAAAAGGCTGGTCCTCAAACACTGGAAAGACTCAACTGTAATTACTTATGCGGAGTGGTTAAGAGAATTGTTAACAAGCCTCAGGATAGAAAGAATGATAGCGATCCTGCATAACCAATTGCCTTTTTGATAAAATTTGGTCCCAGCTAGAAACTGCTTTTTCCTAACCATGCTGGTGCTGAGTTCCATGTCACTTAATCTCGTTTAAAATGCCTTGTGGGGGAGTAGGAGGTTAAGGGTATTAAAGGATAGAGGGATAATAGGGCTTATGGTATGGTCAAGTTTATTTTCTATAATTTACATTCATTGTTGTTTGGATCTGTTATACAGTGATAGGTACTATAAATATCTGTGTCATAAGCCCGCTTAAAACTCATAACATGTAATACTCACTGTGAAGGGTGGGTAAGGGGGGAGGGGTTGGGGGTCAGAGGCCTTGGATATTTGTATGGTCATTTTTCACAATGTTCACTTGTTTTGTTTTAACTGCATTGTAAGGCGACTGGAGCAACAAGTCTCTGTACCCCAATTTTGTTTAAAATTCAATAAAAAAGTAAATGGCAAAAAAAAGAATGGCAGAAAAAGGGGAGATATTGTTGATGGGGGACCTGAATATGCCAGATGTTAACTGGAGCACCTTTGCTGCAGGCACATCCAAGAGCAGGGTCATTCTTGATGCCCTACAGGGGGCATGCTTCAGACAGCTAGTACTGGAACCCACTCGGGAGGGAGCAATCTTAGACCAGGTACTCTCAAATGAGGAGGAGAAAGAATCTCAGATTTAGAGGTGTGTAGCCATCTGGGAACAAGTGACCACCAAACAGTGTGGTTCACGATATACACAGCCATACAATCAAGCCATACAAAAGAAAGAGTACTGGACTTTAGGAGGGCTGACTTTGGGAAAATGTGAGAGTGCCTTAGAAAAGCACTAGCAAACAGGCAAGAAGGAGGGGTGAAGGAACAATGGGGAGTAACCAAAACAGCCATCACAGAGGCAACAAGCCTTTGTGTAAAGCAAATCAATAAAACACAACGAAGGAAAAAAACACTATGGTTCTCAAAAGAGGTGGCAGGGAAGGTTAAGGAGAAAAGGACAGCATTCAGGAAATATAAGGAAACACAGAAGGAGCAGGACAGAAAACTTTATCAGTTAAAGCAGAAAGAGGCTGGGAAGGCAGTCAGACTAGCAAAGGCCCAAACTGAAGAAAGGATAGCCAATTCTGTTGAGAAGGGGATAAGACCTTTTATAGGTACATTAGGGAGCGAACAAAGACCAAAGGAGGGATACTGACGCTTAATAAAGGGGAGGGAATGTGGGTAGAGGGGGACAGTGAAAAAGCAGGGATGCTGAATGAATATTTCTGCTCAGTATTTACAAAGGAAGAGGAGGGGGAGGTGCCTAAACCAAACAAGAGAAACACTCTGAAGATGGGGGTCGATACCAGTCCATTTACAGAAGAAAGGGTTCTGAAAGAACTAATAAAATTGAAGGTGGACAAAGCAATGGGGCCTGATGGGATTCACCCAAGAATTCTAAAAGAGCTAAGGGTAGAACTAGTGACACCGCTGACTACTCTCTTTAACAAATCATGGGAGGATGGGTTGGTACCTGAGGACTGGAGAAGGGCAGATGTGATTCCTCTTCACAAAAGTGGGAGCAGGACAGAGGCAGGAAACTACAGACCAGTTAGTTTGACCTTAGTGGTAGGGAAAATTATGGAATCACTTCTGAAGGAAAGAATTATTAAGTACCTAGAGGCCAGTGGGGCACAGGACCCAAGGCAGCATGGATTCACGATGGGAAGGTCGTGTCAGATGAATCTAATAGATTTCTTTGACTGGGTGATCAAAGCAATAGACCAGCGAGGGGCTGTGGACATGGCCTACCTAGATTTTAGCAAGGCATTTGATACAGTCCCACGCAAAAGATTAATACACAAGTTAGCCAGCCTTGGAGTGGGCCCCAAGGTGGTAGCCTGGATAAAAAACTGACTAGACAACAGGACGCAAAGGGTAGTAGTAAATGGAGTGCACAGTGAAGAAAGGAGGGTTACTAGCGGGGTACCACAGGGTTCAGTACTGGGACCGGTCCTTTTTTAATGTCTTTATAAGTGACATTGCAGAGGAACTGGAAGGAAAAGTATGTCTCTTTGCAGACAACACAAAGATCTGCAACAGGGTTGATACACAAGATGGAGTGGAAAGGATGAGAAGGGACTTGGCAAGGTTGGAGGAATGGTCAAATGTATGGCAGCTCAGATTCAATGCAAAGAAATGCAAGGTAATGCACATGGGAAACAAAAACCCAGGAGAAGAGTAAACAATGGGTGGTGAGATACTGACAACAGTAAAAATAGAAAGGGACCTGGGGGTAATTATATCAGATGACCTAAAGGTAGGCAAGCAATGTGAGAAGGCAGTAAGGAAGGCTGGAGGGATACTGGGATGCATAGGAAGAGGCATCAATAGTAGAAAACAGGAAGTTGTTATCCCTCTGTACAGACAGTTGGTGAGACCCCATTTGGAGTACTGCATGCTTTTCTGGAGACCCCATCTCCGCAAAGACATAGACAGAGTGGAGGCTGTCCAGAGGAGGGCAACCAAAATGGTGCAGGGTCTGCACCAGAAGACATACGAAGAAAGACTAAAGGAGCTTAATATGTATACCCTTGAGGAAAGAAGGGAGAGAGGGGACATGATAGAAACTTTCAAGTACCTCAAGAGAATCAACAAAGTCCAAGAGGGTAGCATCTTTCAGAAAAAGAGATGTGCAAGAACAAGGGGGCACAATTTGAAGATAGAGGGGGACGGCTCAGCGGTAATGTGAGGAAGCATTTTTTCTCAGAGAGGGTTGTGGATGCATGGAACAGCCTCCCTGAGGAGGTCGTGGAGTCAAGAACAGTGGGGGAATTCAAGAATGCATGGGACAGACATAAGGCAGTCCTAGTGGGCGGTAGGAGGAAGTAAGCTGTTGGTTAACTAGGATCTGCAGCTTATCTGTTAGGTAGGAAAATGGGCAGACTAGGTGGGCCAAGCGGTCCTTATCTGCTGTCAAATTCTATGTTTCTATGTTTCGCACTTTAAAGTGCTTTTCCAAAGGGCTTTTTAATCTGTAATTGTATCAGAAATATTTTGTTTATATAATAATAATAATAAACTTTATTTCACATAAGCGCCTTTCAGAATACCAAGGTGCTTTACAAAAGATTAAAACATCCTTGATAAAATCAATAAATACAATATAAAACAATAACAATAGTCTGATGGGGTTCACTCATTCAGTGCCATTTAAGGCCTGGCACCATAAAAAAGGTTTTAACGCCTGTTTAAAACCTCCCACAGTTGTGCACTCCCGCAGCCGACAGGGTAGAGAATTCCAGGGTGTAGGGCCATGTACATAAATGCATGAGCCTCAAAAGATTTCAAGGACACCCTCGGGATCTCCAGCAACCCCTCGTTATACAGTAGGGGTGGGTGAAAGTTGCAAATTCCATGTTTGTGTAACTTCCACAAAATCTCAGAAATTTCGCAACTTTCGCCATTGGCGAAAATAGGATTTTCACCAAATTCTGCAGACTTTTTTGTGAACCACGGAAAAATGCATATAAACTGGGGAATTTATTCTATCCACAGTTTGATGAACTGACAGTGAATGAGTGAGTGCTTCTACAACCACACGGTTATTCACTAACAATTCAGTGGGCCATTGGTAGTGGGGGAGAAAGGAGGGCTGTGCCAGTGGCCTGCTCAGGGCCAGGGTGGGGGAAGCAGGGTGTTGATGGATGAACTGTTGGGGTGGGGTGGTCCACTAGACACCAGGGAATTGGGATTACTTTTTCTATAAGAGATTGGGGATGGGAGGTGTACTAGACACCAATGAATACTGGGACTAGAGGGGGGGGGATGAGTCAGTGGACTGCTGTTTTTTTGTGGATTAAGGGAATCCAGGATAGGGAGGGAGGTCTGCTAGACACCAGGGAAATAAAATATTTTTGGGGGCCTCGATCGGTGGGTGGGAGGGCCACTAGACACCAGGGAGGGATTGGAGTTTTTGTTTCTTCTTTACCAGGACCCACAGGCCGTGATCCTCTAGCAGGGGGGAGTGGGAACCACTAGACACCAGGGATCAGGGATATTTTACTTAGGACCCATGACTGGTGGGTGGGGAGCCACTGGACACCAGGAGGGTCCAAGAGAGGGATTGGACGTTTTTATTTATTTATTTACTGGGGCCGCTGATCAGCGGGGGAGTGGAGTAATGAATTAAACTGCGGTTAAAAAAAAGCCTCAGAACTGACCACTGGCAGTGATAAGTTCTGCAGATTTTTTCCCTTGCAGTTTAATAAATTAACCTGCAGTCTGTATATTTATTCTGCAGTTTTCAGGCAGAATTTCCATGAAAGTTGCAAAAATGATTTCCGAACTTTTGTGGAAACAAAATTTGCACTTTCACAGAAATTCTGCCGGCGGACATGTTTTTTTGCACACCCCTATTATACAGTAATATTACAGTTTTATATATATATATATATATATATATATATATATATAATAAAGCAGAAATTACCATCGCTTGTTGACACTTGAAGACCACCCACTTTAATTTAGTTTTAGTCTTCATTTTCTTTTCTGTAAAGACTTTTTTATATTTTATGCATTCTTGTATTATGATGCTACTTATCAACTAGATATTGATATCTGTGGCATGCATACACGATCTGCTACCTTCTATACACTTTAAGCTTATACCCGTGATGTAACACAATATGCACTTTACATCAATGTGTTATATTTATCATAATATAGTTATTATTTGTGTATCATTCCCATTTCTGTCAATTTGTAACTTGTGTGCTTCTGTATGTTTGTATGTTCTTATCATGCTTCATTGGTCTACTACCACTTTAAAATTCTTTCTGATCAGGCTGGCACATCAGCGCAGCGGTTGTATTTTCGCTTTCGATGCTGGCGACCCGGGTTCTAGAATGGACCCAGATCACCAGAGGGCCAGCTGGTGGAGAAGGATGGAGCATCCCATGGATGGTTCTCCATCTCTGGGGGAGAGGGTGGGGTAGTGTCTGGCGCAAGGAGGACCCCTGGCAGAGACTGGAAGTCACTCAAGCTTCCGGAACTTGAAACATAGGGGAGGTGGGGCAGACACTGGCGTCATTGCGCGTCCCCGCCTCTGAAACAGAAAACCAGAAAAAGAGGTAGGCGGGTGGGTCCACTGTCTAGGTGAAGCCCTCCCTGGGGCTTCGATTAGCCACCATCACCATCACTCCACTGACCAGTCACTAGTTCCGTGGCTTGGATGCGGGGGTCCGATGCCACAGCCCCACCCTCTGGGGGGTAAGCCGAGGATAACTGAGTGAGAACTGCCATAGATGGTGGTGGATGTCCCAGGGGCCATGACCAGGGCTGAGGGTCTACAGTACGGACCCACCAAATAAAGAATAAAAAATTATTTCTGATCATTTTACGTGTATTACTCATACTTTTGTCACATTTCATTGCATACGCAGTAAACATTCAATCCTCTGATTTATTGACCTGTACCTTTTCAATTTATTACAGCCTCTTCCTGTCTCTGTTTGTTTGTTTTTGTGTCACATACACCTGTAATCACATTGTATTGCTTTAGTTATTAATGCTTTTGTTCTATTAGTTTGCCAAAGTGTATCTGCTACATTATAAATCCTCACACCTACCTTATAGGCGTAAATGCTGCTTTTACTCTGTCAGAGCTTGTTTTAAAGCATCTTTACTTTGTGTGTTTCTGCATTCATCTGCGAAATCATTATGTTACATTCTTACTTATCTTTCTTTTGCTTTATCTCCACTATATGCTGAAGAGCTTGATAAAAGGTACTGTTTTTTACCTTTGTTCTTTGCTTCTAAGGTCTCCTTTCTGACTCGTGCTGCTCTGGTAGTGTGTCGTGTGTAGAACTGCATGCAAGAGCCATTTTATCCTCTTGGCCTGATCGTCAAACCCACATGCTGGACTTCTGTGGTTATCCATCAGACCCTGACATGCATTAGAACTATTTAATGCACATCCCCGGAGGCAGAGTATCATATTATACTTATAAAATGGAACTCTGTATTTTACATTTACGTTACACTTAAAATTAAGAGGTTTGAATACAAAAAAGAAACATTTTTGAAGTATCTTTACATATATCAGTTCCTCTGCCTGTAAGGATTTGATTTTGTTTTCTTAACTTGAGGATGTTTGTCCTAAGTAGGCTTTCATAGGTGTAACTTCGTAATTGGATCCTGCAGATCACAGCCTCCTAGCCACCACCCATCCCATTATCTGCCAATCAACTAATATACAGACACATACATGTGCTTTCTAACTAGTGCTTTTTTTAAATTGCTAATTTAAAATGAACTTTGTTTTTCTTTACTCCATAACTAAAACTGAAAGCAGTGGCCCTGTATTAACTGGTTAGATGGGGCATGTGTGGAGAGCATGTGCTGTTAGGAACATATGAAGGTTCAGAATGCTTATTCTTTTTTATTTTATTTGTTTAATTTTGTCTTATAAGGCTCAGACCAGTTGGGATTAACTTTACAGTTCAGTGACTGGATGGAGGGAGGGTCCTGAAAGTAAAAGTAATGTATTAGGGAGACGCGACCACACTGTTGACAACAGAAATTACTAGAAAAGTTTTTAAAATGATGAATGTATTCACATGATGGTCTTTGTATCATTAACAAGGAACAGAGCAAGAGGCAAAAAACTAAGGTTTCCGAATTATTTTTTTGAAAACAAGATGAAAACAAAACATGTCTGTGGAAACAATTCCAGTTAAAAAAAGCAACATTTTTTGGGAAGCGAGTGAGCTGGTGGCTGGTCGGGAAGGATGAAACTGCACTGCAGCTAGAAATGCTTTAACTTAGAACAAGGTACAGTAAAAGGAAAAGATGTTGGCATATAAACTTGTACACATTAAGACATGTGGCATTATGTAATGAAGAAGTATTTAAAGTGGCAGATAAAGTTATTTTTGCTTTCCATGGTATATAATGGGGAAACAATGGTGGTTATTTGACGTTTCAGAATTTTATGGCTCAAGGATTTCAAGCAGATACTGTGTCTTGGTAGGCCATACTAGTTCTCTGATGTGTGTTAAGCACTGCTAATGCACAGCTAACAACCAATCATATTGCTCAAAATCCTTTCACTATTTTATAATAAATATGAGCACACTCCCACTGAGATGGTGTCTGACTGTGGTGTTGAGAGAAGAGACTGTGCTGGTCACCAATCCTTACTTTTGACATAGCTGCCATTACTAAGACATGGGCTACCAGGCACAATGACTGGGACCTAACCATACCAGGGTACAAACTATTCTGGAGGGATAGAGATAAAGGGAAGGCTGAGGAGGGTTTGCCATTTATGTAAAGGAAGGGATCAGATGTAATAGGGAGGAAGGGGAGTAGGGCAGGTTGGAAGTAATCTGGCTGCAACTGCATAGCCAGAAAGGGACCAAGATCTGTCTGGGGGTCATTTGCAGATCTCCGGCCCAGAAGGAGGATGTTGACAGGGAACTGGTGGAACAGATAAGGAGGCATAGTGGCAAAGGGAGCACAGTGGTGATGGGGGATTTTAATCTACCGGGGGTGGATTGGAGCATTCCAGCAACCTCTTGTGCCAGAGAGCAGATCCTCCTGGAAGCATTCCAGGATGGTTTCCTTAACCATAGTGTAATGGAGCCAACGAGGGAGGGGAATATACTAGACCTGGTTCTGGAAGATGGTGAACAGGTCAGGGATGTAAGGGTGGAGGAACCTCTAGCAAGCAGTGACCACAGCACTGTGTGGTTCACAATCAGTCTGGGTAGGGAAGTAGCCACTACAAAACTAGGGTCCTGGACTTCAAAAGGGCAGACTTTGGCAGGATGGGACACATACTAGAAAATCTTGTGGCAAGCATTCACCCAGAAATGGACACGGAACAAAAATGGGCATTCATCAGGGCAGGACTGGCTGATGCCACTAAAACTTGTGTCAATGCCGGCCCGGTGGCGCTGAGGGTTGAGACGCCACCCGTGCTACGCCGGGCCGGCGGTCTGGAACGGACTCGCAGCCGAGTGGGGGGAGGGAGGATCGGGGAGGCCCAATGGATGCTCTCCTCCCTTCAGGGTGGGTGACCAAGAACGCTCTGCATTCTGCATCCTTCCATAGCGGTGGAAGCACACCGACAGTAGGAAGGGATGGAGCGGTTTCGCTTAGCCGGCGGAGCGGGGGAGGGGGACGCCGCGCAAGCATGAGGGCTGGTGGCCACACGTAGCCACTCGGGACATACGTCCCAAGCGCACGGGCGTCCCAGGGGCATGGGGCGTAGGGGGGAAAACCGGAAACATCTCCGGCTGCCCTAGATGAAGTCCGCCCTAAGTCTACCTGGACCACCTACCAGGGACAGACCCCAATGTGCCAGGGAGAGGAGGAAGGGCACTCTAGGGGCAGATCCCTAAGGTGGTGGGTGTTGGGGGACATGAGCGGATGGAAGGAGGGGGCACCGGGGGTAGGGAAGGAGGATAAAGATGAAAAATAAAAAAAAAAAAAAAAAAAGTCAAGAGCCACAGCAAGAAAGCCAGGACCAAGAAACCAAGTTGGACGAAAAGAGAGTTTGTGGAGAAGGTGAGGGAGAAGAGGAAGGCATTCAGGATCTACAAGAACTCCAACAGGGCAGAAGACAGAGAAGAATATGTGAAGAAATCCACAGAAGTTAGCAGAGTGGTAAGGGCAGCATAGGTGGCTAGGGAACAGAGGTTAGCACTGGGGATCAAAGAAAGAGAAAAGCATTTCTTCAGATATATCAGAGAGTAAAGGAAGAGCAGGGATCAAATTGTTAGGATCAGGAGGTGAAGTGGGTGGGTAGAAGAGGTGGCTGAGCAGGCAGAAATACTTACTGAATACTTCTGTTCAGTTTTCACCAAGGAGAGGGATGGGACCATACCTGAGAAGAAGGGTGAGGTGGGAGAGGGTGGGGGAGTAGCAGCCACAGATGGGAAAATCTTGGTGTAAAGAGTGAGGGAGGGCCTAAAGTCCCTGAAGCTGGACAAGGCACCTGGCTCAGGTGGAGTACACCCAGGGTGCTGAGAGAGTTGGCAGAGATACTGGCTGGGCCACTGGTGGACCTGTTCAATACATCTCTTTACTCAGGGTGCGTGCCCAAGGACTAGAGGGAGGTGTATGTGGTACCTCTCTGTAAGAGTGATCCCAAAGACGAACCGGGGAATTACAGACTGGTAAGCCTTACTGCAATTGTGGGAAAACTGATGGAGACAGTCCTCAAGGAAAGACTGGTGCAAATTCTTCAGGATAACAATCTCAAGGACAGCAGGCAGCACAGGTTTGTCTCAGGCAGATCCTGCCACATGAACTTGGTTGATTTTTATGTCTGGGTTACGAGGGCACTGGACAGGGGACATGCAGTGAATGTCCTCTACCTGGATTTAAGCAAGGCCTATGACTCAGTGCCACGCGGTAAGCTGACCTGCAAATTGAAGAGTCTGGGAGCAGGGAGGAAACTGGTCAGATAGGTCGAGAACTGGCTGCAGAGTAGACAGCAGAAGGTATTAGTGGGGGGGAGGCATGGTGAAATTATTACAGGTAGTGCTTTACAGGTTTTACAGTTTTATCTATCATTAGGATAAGCTTTCAGGGTTACTGAATTTGTTGCTGACTGATTGTTTCTGCTCTTACCTCCTTGTTTCTTTTATCCGTGGTTCTTCTTTTTCGGCAGGGGAAGGGCCCAGCCACCCACCCCCATCCCCAACCACCCCACACTACACTCCTTTTATAGGGTAGCACAGTCGTGACATTTCCTGTAGCAAACAGGAAGGGGCGGATCAGTGGGGTATTCACACAGTGACCTCATTTACAGGGGCACTAGTAATTTAATTTATTATAACAAGTTATACAAAAAAAAAAAAACACAAAATCAAACTTAGGGTTGCATTTCTTCCTTCTAATTACTCTGACTAGGTTATAAACCCAGTAAATTATCTGGAATGGATATCATTAACTGCAGGTACTGTGGAACACTTTTCAGAAGGGCAGTTATACAGGATTTAGGACACTGTCGTACATACTGGGTCATTGGAGATCTTAGGGCTCAGCTCCAGGCATCATGGGCAGAGATTGTGCACCTCAAATTTCATATTCAAGAGGAAACATATAATAAGAACCACCTGCCATTTCCCCAACATCCAACAGAAGCACCTAGACCGCAGAGGGTAGTTGGTCCAGGAGGTTGGCAGGTGGTTAGGAGGGGCAAATCGGGTGCCCCATCACTCGGTGCTCTCCACCATATTACCTCCACAAACCATATCAAAACTACAAACAGGTATCTGCCTCAATCTCTGAAATCAAACTAAGGGTCAGAGGACACTGCAGAGCAGGACACTGCAGCACAGGAGCTAGCACAACAAAACTCACCGAAACAGGAACCAAAACAAAAAAAGCAAAAAGGAAATAAAAAAAACTGCTGATGATAGCTGACTCCATGATTCGGGGAGTTGATACCTATCTCCAGCCAGGGGTAATGGTCAGATGTCTCCTCAGTACATCAGTGTGGAGAGACACTGACTGCATTGCTAAAATTGTTCGGGAAGCAGGGGAAAACATTGACGTCCTGGTACAAATAGGGACTAATGATCTCGCCAGCAAGTCAGTTGTGGAGACCAAGCAACACCTGACCAGGCTGGGTGAAAAACTATTATCCATTTCATCAGGCATCTCCTTCTCTGAGATCCTGCCAGTCTGGGAGAGGGGAGGAAGATGGATAGAAGGTCAGAGAAGGGGAGATAGGGGAGCTAAACATGTGGCTCAAGGGCTGGTGCCAGAAAAAAGGACACAAATTTGTAGGGAACTGGCAACAGTTTTGGGAGTGAAAGTTCTTTAAATTTGATGGACTGCATCTGACTAAAGATGGAGTCAGTGCATTGGGGCAGAAGTTTGATGTCTTTGCAGAATATTTAAACTAGAAAATGGGGAAGGGGTGCAGCACCCCATACGTCGAATGGGAAGAACACCCCTCCCCCCTCAGCTAGTGGTCAAACAGGAGTTCAAGCATGTTTGCAGTTCATTTGCAACCAGTAGAAAGGTGCCAGCCCCCATATGACGCATAGGGAACGCCGACCTCACCAACAACCAACACATCGAAATCTGGCCAATGGAAAATCATGTACACAAATGCTCGCAGTCTGGGAAACAAGATCCCAGACCTGCAGGCAATATGACAGAGGCTAAACTGGACATAGTAGCAATTAGCGAGACGTGATTTACCAGTAACCACACTTGGGAGACTTCGATACCTGGCTATGTACTGTTCAGAAGAGACCGAGTTGCAAAAAAGGAGGGGTGGAGTGGCCCTGTATCTCAATGAAAATATAGAAGCTACAGAAATTCAGAATACACATAAGGAGCCAGAAGTACTGTGGGTCACCCTGGAAACAGGAAATGGGACAGCCATAAGAACTGGGGTTGCCTACAGGCCCCCAGACCAGGCGGAGGACATAGACACATTACTGTTAGAAGATATACAAAACATGGCAGCTAAAGGGGAGATTCTGATAATGGGAGACTTCAACATGCCAGATACAGATTGGTCAATACCAGCAGGAACATCTGCCAGAACTAGACACATGGTGGATTCCCCTGCAGGGGTAGGGCCTTAAACAACTGGTACAACAACCCACAAGAGACAGAGCTATTTTAGATCTAGTACTGACTAACAGGGAAAGGATCACAGACCTCCAGTTAGAAGGTCACCTGAGGGTCAGTGACCATCACATGGTATGGTTCAGTTTGGCCACTACAACTGAATCATCCCATCCCATTCCAAGGCACAAATATGGGACTTCAGAGAAGTTGACTTTGATAAGATGGCTAACAGAGTTAAGCTAGCTCTGGCAAAAAGAAATACAGGTGAGGGGGTACAGGCAAAGTGGGGAAGCATTAAGGATGCAATACTTGAAACAACATCCCATTGTGTTAGAGAGAAAAGGAAGTGCAAAAGAAGAAGGAAACCACTTTGGTTCTCAAAAGCAGTGGCAGAAAAGGTTAGAGCCAAAAGGCTGGCCTTCAGGAAATATAAGGGAACACAGCAGGATGAAGATAGAAAGGCATACCAAACTTCCCTAAGGGAAGCAGGGAATGCAGTAAGGCAGGCAAAGGCCCAAACCAAGGAAACACTAGCACAGACAGTAAAAGAAGGTGACAAGACTTTCTATAGATACATTAGAGAAAGGAAAAGGTCCAGAGGGGGGTATTGCTAAGATAAAAGGAGATAAGGGGGCATGTGAGGAAGAGGACCATGTAAAAGCATCTATCCTAAATAGATACTTCTGCTCGGTATTTACTGAAGAGAAAGTAGGACAGGGCCCACAGCTCAGCACCATGGACACAGGGGGGAGGGAGGTAAGCACTAGTCCCTTCACAAAAGAAAGGGTCCTACAAGAGCTCGATGAAGCTCAGGGTGGACAAGGCAATGGGACCTGATGGAATACATCCCAGGGTACTAAAGGAGCTAAGGGTGGAACTAGCTGAGCCATTATCAGAAGTGTTTAGTAAGTCTCTGAGCACAAGAGAGGTCCCAGAAGACTGGAGAAAGGCTCATGTGATCCTGCTTCACAAGAGTGCTAGCAGGGAGGAGGCAGGGAACTACAGACCAGTCAGTCTTACCTCAGTAGTGGGCAAGATTATGGAGGCACTCCTTAAGGAAAGGATAGTGTAACACCTGGAATCCATAGGAGCACAGGATCCAAGACAGTATGGGTTTACAAAAGGAAGGTCCTGTCAAACTAATCTCATAGATTTCTTTGACTGGGTAACCAGAGTGGTGGACCAAGAGGGAGCAGTTGATGTCGCCTACCTTGACCTCAGCAAAGCTTTCGATACTGTTCCACATAGAAGATTGATTAATAAGCTGGGTAGGCTCAGGGTGGGTCAGAAGTTGGTTATCTGGGTGGCAAACTGGTTGACGGGCAGAAAACAGAGAGTGGTGGTAAATTGTATACAGTCAGAAGAGATGCTAGTCACAAGTGGGGTACCTCAGGGATCAGTCCTGGGGCCAGTCCTCTTCAATATCTTCATCAGTGACATTGCAGATGGACTGGAGGGTAAGGTTTGTCTGTTTGCAGAAGACACCAGGATCTGCAACAGAGTAGATGATCCAGATGGGGTGGACAGAATGAGAAAAGATCTGGATAAACTAGCAAAATGGTCGGAAGAGTGGCAACTGGAGTTTAATGCAAAGAAGTGCAAAATCATGCACGTGGGGAAGAGAAACCCTGAAGACACCTATAGGCTGGGAGGGGAGTTGCTGGCAGTCACAAGGGAAGAAAGATACCTGGGCATCATCATCACCGATGACCTGAAATCATCCAAGCAGTCCACTAAAGCAATAGGAAAGGCTAGGGGGATGTTAGGGTGTATTAGTAGGGGTATCACAAGTCAGAAGAGGGAGGTAATAATCCCTCTTTACAAGACACTGGTTATGCCCCATCTGGAGTACTGCGTGCCTTCACAAGGACATTAACCAAATTGAGGAAGTCCAGAGAAAGGCAACCAAAATGGTGCAGGGACTGCATCAGAAAACATATGAGGACAGATTAGTGGAGCTCAATATGTATACCCTAGAGAAAAGGAGGGAGAGAGATGATATGATCCAAACATTCAAACACCTTAAGGGCATTAAGAAGATGAAAGAGTCTAACATGTTTCAATATAAGAAAAATAGCAGAACAAGAGGATACAGCATGAAATTAGAGGGATGACGATTAAGGGGTAATGTGAGAAAGATCTTTTTCACAGAAAGGGTGCTGGATGCATGGAACGGCCTACCTCAGGAAGTGGTGGTTATGAATACAGTGCAGGGCTTCAAACAGGCATGGGATAGGCACAAAAGAGCAATTCAGATGAGTATGAATAGATAGGCCATTGACAGAGCAAAAGCCGATGGCACAATTTTAAGGTAGAAAAAGAAATCGGCAGACTGGATGGGCCTTGCGGTCCTTATCTGCTGTCAACTTCTATGCTTCTATGTTTCTATGAACCCAGGGCACTAACAAGTGGTACACCACAGGGCTCAGTGCTGGGACCGGTTCTGTTTAACATTTTCATAGCCAACATTGCAGTGGAGATTAAAGAGCAAGATCAGTCTCTTTGCAGATGACACAAAGATTTGTGCCGAGGTAGATGGGGAGGGGAGCAAAAGTACTTCAGGAGGATTTGGTAAAACTGGCAGCTTGGTTTCAATGCCAAGAAGTGCAAAGTGATGCATTTAGGAGGCAAGAACCCAGGACAGAATTACTGGCTGGAGGATGTCCCATTAACAAAATCCAAGGAGGAGAAGGATCTGGGAGTGCTGGTAACTGGGGAGATAAACCACTCTGCTCAGTGCAGGAAGGCAGCAGCGAAGGCAAACAGGATGCTTGGGTATATAGCAAGGGGGATTACTTCTAGGAGTGGGAAGGTCGTCTTGCCCCTGTGCAGGTGCCTGGTGAGACCGCATCTAGAGTACTGCATGCAGTTCTGGTGCCCCTACATGAAAACGGACATCAAACTACTAGAGGGGGTACAGCGCACGCAACAAAAATGATCCTGGGGTTGGGGGACAGACCATATGAGAAGAGACTGAGAGAGCTTAATATGTATACCCTGGATGAAAGAAGGGAGAGAGGTGATATGATTAAGACCTTCAAGTACCTGAAGGGTTTGAACAAAGTAGAGACCAGGTGTATGTTCAATCTGAACGGCGGAAGGGAAACCAGGGGACACTCAATGAAGCTGGAAGGGGGCAGGTTCAAGAAGGAACTAAGGAGGCACTATTTCACAGAAAGGGTGGTGGCAAGGTGGAATGCTCTGCCAGAGGAAGTTGAATTGTTGCAGAGTGTTGGGGGCTTCAAGAGGGGGTTGGACAGATTCAAGAGGAGGGTACAAATCAGGAGGGGTAGGAGATGGGAGGGCATATGAGGGAGGGGCAGCTGCCTTCTAATGAACTGAAGTGCTGCACACTTGAACAGACTAGATAGACTGAATGGCCTGTATCTGCTGGCAATTTTGTATGTTCGTATGATGTCCAAAAGGCATTTTGTTTGCGTGTGTGTGTGTGTGTGCAGGTGGGGGTTGGGGGATTGACAACATGCATGACTGCTGATACTGCTGAAGCCTACTACATATGATAACAGCTGCTTCTATTTTACCTTAATGTATAAGGTTGTATTTTATTACAGTAGACCTCAAATACAACCTTAACAATTAATACAATGTCAAGCCAAAGCAGCTGTTTTTGGCTACAGCCAACTCTTGTTTACAGTTTGCATCTCTTTCCAGTCCTCACTGCCCTTTCTGATTGGTTTACCTCATTTGGGGTCTTTAACTATACACTTCTGTTTAGTAGACTGGCTCTTTTTAGACACTTGTGCTTCATGTAGGCACATAACTTAAGCAGTTACATTTTCTGATTTTTTTTACATAGAAACATAGACTTTGACGGCAGATAAGGACCGCTAGGCCCATCTAGTCTGCTCATTTCCCTACCTACAGGATAGGTCGCAGATCCTAGTTAACCAACAGCCTATTTCTTCCTACCCCCCCCCCCACAAGAATTGCCTTATGTCTGTCCCATGCATTCTTGAAATCTCCCACAGTTTTAGACCCCACAACCTCCTCAGGAAGGCTGTTCCATGCATCCACTACCCTCTCTGTGAAATAATACTTCCTCACATTGCCCCTGAACCGCCTCCTTCTATCTTTAAATTGTGTCCCCTTGTTCTTGTAAGTCTCTTTTTCTGAAAGATGCTACCCTCTTGGACTTTCTTGATTCCACTGAGGTACTAAAAGTTTCTATCATGTCCCCTCTCCTTCTTTCCTCAAGGGTATACATATTAAGCTCCTTTAGTCTCTCCTCATACGGCTTCTCTTGCAGACCCTGCACCATTTTAGTTGCTCTCCTCTGTACTACTCTATCCTGTCTATGTCCTTGCGGAGATGAGGTCTCCAGAACTGGACACAGTACTCCAGATGGGGTCTCACCAACTGTCTGTACAGAGGGATAACAACTTCCTGTTTTCTGCTGCTGATGCCTCTCCCTATACATCCCAGTATACCCCCAGCCCTCCCTACTGCCTTCTCACATTGATTGCTAACCTTAAGGTCATCTGATATGATTACCCCCAGGTCCCTTTCCTTTTCTGTTGTTGTTACTACCTCCCCACCCATTGTGTATTCTTCCCCTGGGCTCTTGTTTCCCAGGTGCATTATTTTGCACTTCTTTGTATTGAATCCTAGCTGCCATACTTCTGACCATTCCTCCAACCTTGCCAAGTCCCTTTTCATCCTTTCCATGCCTCTTTGTGTAACAACCCTGTTGCAGATCTTTGTGTCATCTGCAAAAAGGCATACTTTTCCTTCCGGTCCCTCTGCAATGTCACTGATGAAGACATTAAAAAGGACTGGACCCAATACTGAACCCTGCAGTACCCCACTAGTAACCCCTCTTTCCTCAGAGTGGACTCCATTTACAATTACCTTCTGTGTCCTGTTGCGCAGCCAATGTTTTACCCAGGCTACCACACTGGGACCCACTCCCAGGCTGGTTAATTTGACTATTAATCTTTTGTGTGGGACTGTGTCAAATGCCTTGCTAAAGTCTAGGTAGGCCACGTCCACGGCCCCTCCCTGGTCTACTACTTTGGTCACCCAGTCAAAGAAATCTACTAGATTCATCTGACATGACCTTCCTGCTGTGAACCCATGCTGCCTTGGGTCCTGTGCTCCACTGGCCTCTAGGTACTCAACTATTCTTTCCTTCAGAAGTGACTCCATCACTTTCCCTACCACAGAGGTCAGACTGACAGGTCTGTAGTTTCCTGCCTCTGTCTTGGTCCCACTTTTGTGAAGGGGAATCACATCCGCCTTCCTCCAGTCCTCGGGTACCACACCATCCTCCCATGATTTATTAAAAAGAGTAGCCAGTGGTTTCACTAGTTCCTCCCTTAATTCTTTTAGAATTCTGGGGTGAATTCCATCAGGACCCATTGCTTTGTCCACCTTCAGTTTTAGGAGTTCTTGCAGAACCCTTTCTTCTGTGAAAGGACTGGGATCGATCCCCTATCAAGAGTGCTTCTGTTAATTGGATTAGGCACTTCCCCCTCCTCTTTTGTGAATACTGAGCAGAAATATTCATTCAGTATCCCTGCTTTTTCACTGTCCCCCTCTGCCCACCCACCGTTCATTCTATTCAGCCTCACTATCTCTCCCTTTGTCTTTCTATGCTCGCTGATGTACCCATAAAAGGTTTTAGTCCCCTTCTTAACTGAGTTGGCAATCTTTTCCTCAGTTTGGGCCTTTGTTATTCTGACTTCCCTCCCCACTTCCTTCTGCCTTAACTGGTACAGCTCTCTGTCCTGCTCCTTCTGTGTTTCCTTATACTTCCAGAATGCTATCTTTTTCTCCCTGACTTTCACAGCCACCTCTTTTGAGAACCATAGTGGCTTTTTCTTTCATTTTATTTGTTTATTTGCTTCACACAAAGGCTTGTTGCCTCTGTGATGGCAGTTTTGATGATTCCCCATTGTTGCTCCACACCTCCTTCTAGCCTGTTTGCTAGTGCTTTTCTGAGGCACTCTCCCATCTTGCCAAAGTCAGCCCTCCTAAAGTCCAGTACCCTCACTTTTGTATGGCTTGACTCTGTAGCTGAGTTTAATGTGAACCACACTGTTTGATGGTCACTTGTCCCCAGATGGCAACCCACTTCTAGATCAGAGATCCTCTCACTGCCCCCATTTGAGAGTACGAGGTCTAAGATTGCTCCCTCACAAGTGGGTTCTGAAACTAGCTGTCTAATGCCTGCCACCTGTAGGGCATCAAGAATGGCCCTGCTCTTGGATGTGGCTGCAGCAAATGTGCTCCAGTTAACATCTGGCATATTCAGGTCTCCCATCAACAGTATCTCCCCTTTCTCTGCCATTCTAAGAATGCCTTCTATCATATCCTTGTCCATTCCCTCCCCCTGACATGGGTGTCTGTACACAACCCCTGTGCGGATTGTGGTGCCCTTTCCAGTCTCCAAGGTGACCCACAGTGCCTCCTCTCCTCCCTGTTTACTCTTTTGTTCAGTTGCTTTTATCCCTTCCTTTACATAGAGAGCTACTCCTCCCCCTCTTCTCCCCTGCCTGTCTCTCCTGTAGGTTATGTACCCTGGTATGTTAACATCCCAGTCATGGTTCTCTGTGTACCATGTTTCTGTGACTGCTACGATATCCAGGCATCCCTCTTCCATCAAGGCCACCAGCTCAGGGAGCTTGTTGCCCAGACTATGGGCATTGGTACTCATTACCCTCCACTTCCTGATGGCCTTACTCCCTTTTGCCCCATCCCTGTCCTTCTTGCCTTTGTCACTTTCTCCATTTACCCCTGCCCTTCTCCCTATCGACACCTCTATGTTGGTGTTTGCCCACTTACTCCGCGTGATTATTTGGGGCTAGGATTTCCTGCTCCTTTCCAGTGCCTCCCCTTGGCTAGTTTAAAAGCTTGCCAATGAAGCATTTAAACCTATCACCTAGGATCCTGGTTCCCCTCCCGGACAGATGCAGCCCATCATGCCAATATAGGCTTGCATCACTCCAAGTGGACCCCCAGTCCCTAGTGAAGCCAAATCCCTGAGCTCCACACCAGTTTTTCAACCACTGATTGAATCCCATGGTGCGGAACACCCTAGCCTCTCCTATGCCATAGATGGGCAGCACCTCCGAGAAGGTTACCGTGAATGCTACTTGATTAAGGACCCTCCGCAATTCCATAAACTCTTCCTGCACTTCTCTAATCCCTCTCTTAGCCAGGTCATTTGTTCCTAGGTGGACAATGACATCCAGCTCCCTCCCCTGTGCAGCTGCTCCGGCAATCCTGAGGATTCGCTCCCTGTCCCTCCAAGCCATGGTGCCAGGCAGGCACCTCACCTCCCTCTCCCCTTCCTCCCCCAATTCTACCTTCCTAACAATGGAGTCCCCCACCAGGAGTTGTTTCCTTTCCCTGCAGGGTCCCCTGCCACCCTCCTGTGGGTCTCCTTTGTGGAGGTTCCCAGCATCCTCCTTGGTCTCCACTGCGGGTGCCTCCATAGAGGAACCACACTTTGCCAGAATGGCATAGGAATTGTGGAGAGGTACAACTGGAGGGATGCACCTCTGTTCCACCACCCTCACCCTCCCTGAGCCCACTGTGGTCCAACCGCTCCTCTTTCTTGGCAACCTCTGAGGCAACGGCAGAGGCACTGGTGGTCCCTGGATGGAAGAGGAGGTCCCACAAATCCTGGCCAACTCAGCCTGTAGATGAGCAACCTCCTCCCTCAGCCCAGAGAGGTGCCTGCAGATGGGACAACACCGCATCCTCCAGAACGTCTCCCGGAAGACTGCTGCTCCACAGCCACTGCACTGCACCACTCCAATCGTGTCTTATTTCTGGCCACTTAACTGTTTGCAATCCTTACTCTTTTCTCTGTTTTTTTCTCTCTCTCCTTACTTTCTGCCTGTGTGCCCTTTAAGCTCCTGATTGTCCTGTTCTGAGACAAGAATATCCTATATTTCTCAGTAGACCAGTTACTTGCTCAGAGGCAGACCTCCAGCAGCTAGAGGGGGCCGGAGAGCTACTCTTGCCCTTCTAGGATGGTGGGTCTTTGGTGGTTCTGTGATCACTCACTTCCTGCTCCCAAACAGGAAGTTCCTGTTGTCAGTCAAATCCTGTGCCTATAAAAATAGAACTAGCTTTGGGTGGAGGGGAGGGAAAGAGGGCAATATAGTCCCAGCAGAGAAGTTCAGTCACACAGCAGTCCTTTCTCCTGGTGTCTTCTGCCTAGCTATTAGCAGAATCTTTCTAAGGCAGTCTTTAAATGTAGCTTCCTTCTAGCTAAGCCACTCCCCCTACTTATTAGATCTTTCTACAAGTAATTTAAACCTCACAACAGTTAAGTCCTTTCAATCACCTGAGATTTACACCTAAATAACTGTTCAGATACCCATTCAGTTCAGTTAACCCAGACAAACACACACTTTTTTGTTTTGTATGTTAGTTTATTTTTACCCTAAATTAAAAGTCCAAGTACAAAAGTTCTTCTACTGTAGTCCCAGCAGAGAAGTTCAGTCACACAGCAGTCCTTTCTCCTGGTGTCTTCTGCCAAGCTAATAGCAGAATCTTTCTAAGGCAGTCTTTAAATGTAGCTTTCTTCTAGCTAAGCCACTCCCCCTACTTACTAGATCTTTCTACAAGTAATTTAAACCTCACAACAGTTAAGTCCTTTTAATCACCTGAGATTTACACCTAAATAACTGTTCAGATACCCATTCAGTTCAGTTAACCCAGACAAACACACACTTTTTTTTTGTTTTGTATGTTAGTTTTTTTTTTACCCTAAATTAAAGGTCCAAGTACAAAAGTTCTTCTACTGTAGTCCCAGCAGAGACGTTCAGTCACACAGCAGTCCTTACTCCTGGTGTCTTCTGCCAAGCTATTTACAATTGCTTACCTGCTACTGTGACTTTAATGATAAAGTATAATGACAGCAATGAGTCAGGCAGACTACACCAAACGATGAAGTGGTAGAGGATAACAAAAGTTGAGGATCCAGTCATCTCATCCTTTAAGTAGTAATTTTGCAATCTCTGCTTTGCCTATAAATACATTTTCCAGGCAGGCTCCACCACCAGCAGATGAAGTGGTAAAGGTAGAGGATACCTGAAGGGGAGGGAGGTCAACAGTGTCCCTGCCTGGGACTCACTCTATCCCCATACCACCAGTGTGATTCAGCGGCAGGTATCAGCTGTGGAAGAGGGATATCTTTGTGGCAGCAAATGGCAACAGTGGGGAGAGACAACAAAGGAGGCAGCAGCCAGTCAGGGTCGGGGATCAGAAAGACGCCAACAGTTTGAACTTTTTGCTAAGCTGCTCCATGGCTTAAAAGCCCCCCCAAGAGAGTGAGAGGAAGGTAATTAGAAGGGGAAGGAAGTCATCTGTGTCCCTGCCTGGGACTGGCTGTACCCCAGTACCACCAGTGAGATTCGGTGGCAGCTATCTGTGGTGGATGAGGGCTATTTCGGTGGCTGCAAACAGCCAAGGTGGGAAGAGACAACAAAGGAGGCAGTGGCCAGTCAGGGATGGGGAACAAAAAGGCGCCAACAGTTTGAAGTTTTTGTTAAGCCACCCCATGGCTTAAAAGGCCCCCAGAGACTGAGAGAAACAAAAATTCCCACCCACCTGTTCCCATGACTGTTTAAATCCCCTAGAAGCCTTCTGGGGTTGGGTAGCATTGGAAATGAGGTAGAGCATTGAGTAAGGTAGGCAGGGGCAGAGGCAAGAAACTTTTTTAAAGGGACAAAAATATTCTGCATTGCCTTTTGGGGGTCTGATTGAAGGGTTTGTTCCATATCGGCAGTATCATTGTCCGAAGGTTCCATATATGCATCATTAGCTGCATTATCAGTATCTGAAAATACCAAAAATAGTGTCAAAAACTTTTAAAGGAACATAAAATGTTTTGCATGAGTTTTGGGGGTCTGCTTGAAGGGATTTCCATATCTGCATTAATATGCCTGAAGGGTGTATATCTGCATATCATTAGCTGCACTCTCTCTCTATCTGTCGGCACCAAATATAGTGGCTAAACCCTGTTATTTTTCTAGCCAGATAGGAAAGGGTAAAATTGTATTCTAACTCAAGGAAGAAATAAGATGTTTAAGCTTCTGGCTATGTCAGGGGATATAACTGCCTAGCGAGCTTTTACAGGGGCATAGTCAAAATCATTGTAAACAGCCTTAGTAGGACTTGCTGGAGGGTGCTTTAAGAAATTTTAAGGAATATAAGAAGGCTTAGTAGGACTTGATGTAGGGTTCTTTAAGTAACAAAAAGAGAATAGTGACATATGCTAAATTTAGGCAGCAAAAAGAGAAGTGTGACTACAGGAGCTTTTATAAGCTCACATAGGGCTGTATAAGGGAACTGAATCACTATCACACAGTTATGAGGTGCAATGAGAAGAAAGGAAAACACTATTGAAAGTATTGGGTAAGCTAAGTGGAGGGGAGTTAAAGCAGGAAAGCATAAATTTCCCAGGTGGTGGGAGAAAGCAGGGGAGGAGGACTCCTGGGATGGGAAAGGGAGCTCCAGGTAAGACGAGGGGACCAGGGAGAACAGTGGGGTACAACGAAAGTGGGGCAGCAGTGTTCATGCAAATGCTGTGGAGGTTGGGGGGATGTCCAGTGTATATAAGACTGAGGCACATAGAGATGGTAAAACATAGTCTGAGGGGTGAGGTGGAAAAAATGAGGCAGGCTAAGTGGGAGGGGGACACTATGGATACATAGGAAGCAGGGAGAGATGGGGGTGGTATCAGAGAAAGACAGGGAACTGAAGAAAGGGAATGCAGAAGGGAAGGGAATAGATGTGGACAGAAAGGGTTGGCAGACAGTCCAGGTTACGAGGGAAACAATGGATAGCAGGAGGAGAGGAGAAAGGGGATGGAGGCTCATAGGGCAGGCACTTGGGGAAAGTCAGGGGTACATAGGGGCATAGGAGCATCTACTGAAGGAGGTATTATTGTGACACAAGTACTCACCTTTATCGGTGGAGATGGAGCAAGGGGACAAGGGAGAAGTGGTGAACAAAGCAAGTACGGGGACTCCTAGATTCAGAGGGAATAAGACTGTCAGAGAATTCTTGACAGATCAAGATAGAGGTGCATTCCCAAGACAGCTGGTGCTAAAATAGGAGAACAGGACAAACAAGGTGCTCACTCTCCAGAGGGAGAGGCACACTCTCCAGCTAGGGGGTTAGGAATGGAAGGTAGAAAGGGTCATAGCTGGGAATTGTAGCTCAAGAAATGGAAGGAGAATTAATAAAATAGAGGAAGGCACACACACTGATGAAGAATGAGGAAAAGAGCAATACGGGTGATGGAAGCTGGGTGAGTGGGAGGTCAAAGTACACACCCGTAGAACAGAGGTTGGGTTGGGAGAAAGGGTTACCGGGGGTGGGGGGAGCAGTATTGTTTCCAAGAAGAGAGAAATGATTGGACCAAGTAAGGAGGTAACTTCAGGTGGGAAAGATAAGGCAGGAGACAGCCCAAGTAACAGCATAGCAAGAGCTAGGCAGGGGGAGGCTGTGAAAAAAGACAATATAAGGGGGGGAGGATCTGAGAAGAGGATGGGGAGCTGGTAGGGGAGCAGAGCAAGCATTGAGAAGGGAATAAAAGGGTCCTAGTAGTAGGGTATTCAGTCATAAGAAGAATCAAATGGGGAGGCAAGGGAGGGTAGTAAGAGTAGTCAAATATGGGTGAACTGCATACAGGGAATGATGGCGCATGAGGCAAGGCATCTTATACCAGCATACATGAGGCAGTAGGTGGAAAAGCCTCATCTGGTGCTACACCTTGGCACCTATGACATAGGTGTGAATTGCCTGCTGGAAGTGCAGGCTAGATTTAAAGGACTAGCCATGGCCTGTGAGAATACTTTTCAATCCATAGCCTTCTCAGAGGTGCTCCCAGTTCCGAAGGCAAGCACCATTGGGAAACAGACAATTAAAGAGTTCATTGAATGGCTGGCTTTTTGGTGCAGGAAAATGGAGTTTGGACTGGTGAGAAACTGGGGAGAGTTATGGGAGGATAAGCGGTTGTACACCTTTTACAGACTGCACCTGAGTAAGGAGGGAAAAATGGCTCTCAAACAACAACTGGAAGATTCCATAATACAATATTATCATTTAAACTAAAATGGGAGGGGGGATAAGACAAATTAGTCAGACCAGGAAACAAGGAATGGGAGGCTTCCAGCCTCCCCCCCCCAAATGGTGAAAGGGACAATGAGAAGAATTCAGGGGTAGGCGAGACTATGGGGTTATTAGAGGGTGAGAAGAGCAGAGGGGTAGGTTGGCGAGTGAGATCTCTAAATGCTAGGAGCTTAGGAAACCAAATATCTGAACTCCAAGCAATGTTGACTGTAGGAAGAGTTGATGTAGTAGCCATAATGAAAATGTGGGCAAACCAGCACCAGGATTGGGAACTCACAATTCATGGGTACAACTTATATAGAAGGGATAGCAAAGTGGGCAGGGAAGGTGGGGTGACTTTCAACATAATGGAAGAAATAGTGAGCAAGACAAGAAGCTGGGAAAGGGAGTAGAAACCTTATGGGTTAACGTCCATAATGGGAGGGGGAGGAGGATAAGATTGGGAGTGGTGTACTGGCCTCCATCTCAGTCTAAGGAAGTTGATAGGGAATTAGTGAGCAGAATCACTGAGCATTGCCAGAGGGGTAACATGGTGATGGTAGGAGATTTCAGGCTAACTGCGGTAGATTGGAGCACTAGTGCTAGGGAGCAATCCATTCTGGATGGGTTCCAGGATGTATTATTCACACAGAGAGTACATAATCTAACCAGGGAGGGGAACATCCTAGATTTGATATTATCTGAGGGAGAGCAGGTGCAGGATGTTAGAGAGGTGGATCCCTTGGCAGGGAGTGACCACAGCACAGTATGATTCTCCCTGGACATGGGTAAGGGGGACACTTACAGTAAAACCAGGGTGACAGACTTCAGGAGGGCTGATTTTGGAAGGGTGACAACATTAGTGAGGGAGGTTCCATGTCATAATAGCGATCACAAAAGAACGATCTCTATTACAGCGAGTGTACAGTGGCGTGAAAAAGTATTTGCCCCCTTCCTGATTTTCTCTATTATTGCATATTTGTCACACTGGATGTTTTCAGGTCTTTAGAGAAAATGTAATATTAGATAAAGGGAACCTGAGTGAACAAATAACACTTGTTTTTTTTTTTTATTTCACTTATTTAATGAAAAAAAGTTAACCAACACCAACTGGCACTGTGTGAAAAAGTAATTGCCCCCTTACACTTAATAACTGGTTATGCCACATTTAGCTGCAATGACTGCAACCAAACACTTCCTATAATTCAATATCAGTCTTCACATCGCTGTGGAGGAATTTTAACCCACTCTTCCTCGCAGAACTGCTTTAATTCAGTAACATTTGGTAGGTTTTCGAGCATGAACTGCTCGTTTCAGGTCCTGCCACAGCATCTCTATTGGGTTTAAGTCTGGACTTTGACTAGGCCACTCCAAAACTTTAATTTTACTTCTTTTTAGCCATTCTGATGTGGACTTGCTTTTGTTTTGGATCATTGTCTTGCTGCATGACCCAACTACGCTTCAGCTTCAGCTGACGGAAGGATGACTGGACATTCTCCTTAAGAATTTTCTGGTACAGAGCAGAATTCATGGTTCCTTTAATTATGGCAAGTCATCCAGGTCCTTAGGCAGCAAAGCATCCCCACACCATCACACTACCACCACCTTGTTCGACTGTTGGTATGGTGTTCTTACTGTGGAATGCTGTGTTTGCTTTACGCAAGACATTATGGGATCCATGTTGTCCAAAAGTTCCACTTTGGACTCATCTGTCCATAGAACATTTTCTCAAAAGGCTTGTGGATCATCCAGGTGCTTCTTGGCAAATGAGAGACGAGCATTTATGTTCTTCTTGGTTAGCAGTGATTTCCTTGCTACTCTCACATGAAGCCCATTTTGCCTAGTCTCTTTCTGATTGTGGAGTCATGAACACTGACCTTAGCTGAGGCAAGAGAAGCCTGCAGTTCTTTGGATGTTGTTTTAGGATCCTTTGAGACTTCTTGGATGATTTTACACTGCGCCCTTGGAGTAATTTTGGCAGGCCGCCCGCTCCTGGGAAGGTTCACTACTGTTCCAAGCGTTCTCCATTTGGAGATTATGGCTCTCACTGTGGTTCGATGGAGTCCCAGAGCCTTAGAAATAGCTTTGTAACCCTTTCCAGACTGATAGAGGGCAACAAATTTTTTTCTGATCTTTTCAGGAACTTCCTTTGATCATGGCATAATGTGCTTGTTGAATCTTTGTGCTGGCAACGTGACTCTGATTGTAAGGGCCAAAATAAGTGAGGTTTATATTGAGCAGGGCTGGCTGTAATCAAGCCTGGCTGTGTTCAATCAGCTGACTCTAATTATCCCTTTAATTGGGCTGATTTAACTAGGGGGCAATTACTTTTTCACACAGTGCCAGTTGGTGTTGGTTAACTTTTTTCATTAAATGAATGAAATAAGTAAAAAAAAGTGTTATTTGTTCACTCAGGTTCCCTTTATCTAATATTATATTTTGTCTAAAGACCTGAAAACATCCAGTGTGACAAATATGCAATAATAGAGAAAATCAGGAAGGGGGCAAATACTTTTTCACGCCACTGTATATCACTGAAATGCAAAATGACGAAGTACACTCCCAGGTGAACCCAACAGTGACAAGGGGGAGAAAAAACACACATCTATGTGGGGGGAGGGCTGTGTCCCCCTGAACCCCCCCCATGTGGGGGTCATCACCACCTGCACCACCCTAAATTACTATTCTCAATTCCAGGGGAGTGTGTGTTGAGGAGGGGGAAAAACCAGAATGCAAAAAAAACCCCACAAAGTCCCACACACAGAAAACAAGTAAAAGAGTTACCCCTACCAAGCCCCAAACACTGGACCTCCCTTACACTACAGGCAGCTACTCTCTGCACCAAACCAGAATGTCCACTCTGCAGCACAACCCCAAACCACAGCCCACATACCTCTGCTTCCTGCATGGACCCCCCTGTCCTATCCTTCGCCTTTCTACTCCTTCAACACCCCCCCACCTAGTCGTTCTAACCATGCTCGCTACCCTTTCAAGGTAGCTCAAACCACAAGCACTCAAATTGAGTCACTCAAAATTGAACTTCTATAATAACATGATACTGAGAGGGAACAAGTAGCAACCATTAGATAGGAGATGGTACATATCAAAAGTGGGACATTATAAAAAAGGGGCTGACTGAGGCAACAAACCTTTGCACAAGAATATGAGGTCCAGGAAACCTAGTTGGTGGACAAAGAAGGTTCAAGAGAGTGTAAAGGAGAAAAGGGCCTTAAGGAAATTTAAGAGAACAAGCAAGGAGGCGGACAAGAAGGAGCATGCAAGGAGTTCAAGGGAGGTGACAAGAGTTGTGAGGCGAGCCTAGGCCTCGAAAGAGAGGAAACTTGCACAGGGGATTAAGAAAGGAGAAAAATACTTCTTTAGATATATTAGGGAAAAAAGGAAAACCAGGGAACAGATAGCCAAACTTAAAAAGGGTGATGGGTGAGCAGAGCATGGGGAGAACAAGCAGCAGTATTTAATGAGTATTTCTGCTCTGTCTTTATGAAAGAAGAAGATGGCCCATCCCAACAGGGAGGAGGGAGGGGTGGAAGGTGAGAGTGATTCCGTTAGGCTATGATATCCCGGTGGAGAAGGTTCTGTTTAACCTTAAATCCTTAAGTACAGATATGGCAACCAGACCAGATGGGATACATCTGCAAGTGCTAAAAGTTGACAGAGGTGCTAGCGACACCATTGGCTGGTGTGTTTAACTCCTCCCTGCACACTGGTTGTGTGCCACTGGACTGGAGGACAGAACATGTGATTCCCATCCATAAGAGTGGCCCAATGGATGACCCAGGGAATCACAGGCCAGTCACCCCTGCATCCATAGTGTCTAAACTAATGGAGTCCATCCTGAAGGAGAGGCTGGTGGCATTCATGCCAGAGAACAGTCTGCAAGATGATCATCAGCATGGGTTCATCCAGGGGATGTTGTGGCAGATCAGTCTGGTGGACTTCTTTGATTAGGTCACTAGAGCATTGGATGGGGGGAAAGCAGTTAATGTCCTATAATTGAACTTCAGCAAAGCTTTTGATTGGTGCCACATGGATGGTTAGGGGGCAAACTGAGGACCCTGGGTGTAGGTGAAAAATTGTCTACATGGATAGAAAGCTGGCTGAGCAATAGACAGCAGAGGGTGGTGGTAACGGTGGGGCTTTTAAAGCCCTGGGCAGTCATCTGCAGGGTCCCAAAATGATCTGTTCTGGGGCCTGTGCTCTTTAACATCTTCATTGCTGATATAACAAGGGAATTTGAGAGTAAAATGAGCCTATACACTGATGACTCCAAAACTGGTGCAATAGTGGACAAAGGGGATGGTCGGAGAGGGTCTTGCAAAGGGATTTGGATACACTAGTGGAATGGTCAAAGACTTAGAAACATAGAAGTTGATGGCAGATAAGGATCGCAAGGCCCATCCAGTCTGCCTATTTATTTTTTACCTTATAAATGTGCCATTGTAACAATTGGGATTCAATGCCAAGAAGTGCAAGGTTATGCACCTTGAGTTCAGGAACCCTAGGTACAGCTACCACACGAGGGGGGGAAGCTAAAGGTCATGGAAGAGGAAAATGATCTGGGTGTGATAATAACAGGGAGGTTATATCACTCAGAGCAGTGTAGAATGGTGGCAGCCAAGGCCAGCCAGATGCTGGGGTGTATAGCCAGAGGGATCACCTCCAGATGTACAGATTTCTTTTACTGTTAAATTGTTTATTAACATTTTCCTTTTTTTGCAATAATCAACATCAACACAAAAAATGAGAAGCTGGAAGGGAGTTGTTGGTTACATAGACAATTCAAGATCAGAGCAGGAGAAAGAAAACTTACCAATTAACGGGTACTTACCCCTATACATGAGGTAACTAACTTTAAGGTGTTGGAGGGACAAGGCTTCCATGCTCCATAAAATAACATTGCAAATCTCTTTGTGGGTTCGGGTGCTGTCTTGGCTTCTGAAACCCTAGGTGAGAGCAAACACAAAGAATCACTATTCTATATACTATTCAACATAACTATATTTACTTAGGGATAACAGTTCAACACATCATAGTTACATAATCTCAGAAAAGTGGGTGGGGATTAAACCATAACTATTATTCAGATACCAGGCAGTAGTCTTAATTATTAGATTCTTAATCCACCCCTGTCTTGGGGGTAGCATATCTGGTAAAGTGGGTCCAACACTTTTCATAGGTTTCCAGGTAGTTGTGGACCAGGTGGGAGAGTTTGTCCATAGTGGCTATTTGTGCCATAGATGTCAGAAGTTCTTGAACACTAGGAATCTCAGTAGCTCTCCATCTACAGATTAGGAGTCGCTTGGCCTGCTTAGCCCATAGACTAGCCAGCGATATTCTAGATCTTGGAGGTGGGGGGCTTCTGATCTCATACCCAGGAGAAGGAGGGGAGGGGAAGGGACCAGGGAATATATTTCTGTAGTACTTTAGCCCCTATTTCACAGACTTGATCCCTTGTCTGTTGTCTCAAGGGGCAAGACCATAGGATATGGAGCAAGTCTCCAGGTTGGGAGTTACATTTCCAGCATAAATTGGAGCTCAACACCCTATGCCTTGTGTAGTACCACTGGTGTGCGGTACCACGAATGGAGGATCATATTTTGTATTAATCTACTTCTTGTATCTGTAAAATATATTTGGGCCAGATGTACAGATGTTATGCCACCATCGTACAGATCACTGGTACAGTAAGGCCTCTCCTGGAGTACTGCATTCAGTTCTGGCACCCCTACTTAAAGAAAGACATCAAGCTCCTGGAAAGGGTCCAGAGAAGGGTGACTAAGATGATAAATAGAATTGGGGGGGTCCTATGTGAATAAGTTAGGGGAGCTCAACATGTACTCCCTGGAGGACAGAAGGGACAGGGGAGACATGATAGAGACCTTTACAAATTTAAAAGGTATCAATAGGGGGGAAACAGGAGACATGTTCAGGCTAAAAAGGGACGGAATCACAAGAGGACACAGCATGAAGCTGAAGGGGAGTAGATTCAATAGGGAACTAAGGAGAAACTATTTCACAGAGACGGTGGTGGAGGAGTGGAATAGGCTACCAGAGGAGCTGATCTCACAAAAGACAGTGGACACCTTCAAAAGAGGGTGGGATAGAGTCAGGGGTAAAATAAGTACTCGGTGATCGGGCTGCGAGTGGTCCACTGGACCACCAGGGAGATTGGACTTAATATTTTAATACAAATGCCCGCGATCAGGCTGCGAGCGGACCACTGGACCACCAGGGATACTGGAATTCCTATTTTATACTTATGCCTGTGATTGGCCTGCGAGCGGTCCACTGGACAACCAGGGATATAGGATGTGATTTACTTTTAACTTATGCCCGTGATTGGACTGACAGTGGTCCACTGGACCACCAGGGATATAGGACGTGATTTACTTTTAACATATGCCCACAATCGGGCTGACAGCAGTCCACTGGATCACCAGGGAGATAGGACATGATTTACTTTTAACATATGCCTGCGATCGGGCTAACAGGGGTTCACTGGACCACCAGGGAGATAGGACGTTCTTAATTTAAACAGATGCCCATGATAGGGTATGGGGGGGTGCCACAACAGAGGTACAGCTGGAGCTCGAGTGGCCACCCACAGGTGGCAGTTGCTGTGTTGCACCCTGCAATATGGCAGCTCACCTGTGGGTGGCCAGCCGTTGTTCCTTTTTTTTTTTGCTCACCTGTGTGCAACGTAAGTAGGGGTTGTGCATGCATGGACTCAGCACATCCCGGGCTGAATATCGGGATGTGTGGAGTATGCATGGTCACACCCCCCCCACCTGCACCGCATACATTACTGATGCGCTCCGCCAGGCACAATCCCCATTTGAATATCGCGCCGGGGCGCAACAGTGGGTTGTGCATGGCACAACACTGTTACGCCATGCACAACCATTTTGAATATCTGGGCCATAATGCCTTGTTTTGCAAATAAATATTTGAGAGATTTTTTTGTTGAAGCCACTACAGAAATATGAGACTGCACCTCACAGTAATGGAATTGGAAAACAACTTCTTATTGTACTCACAATGCCTTACTATGTACATCTACATATTAGGTGCAGTCACCACAACCAAAATAATGGGCTGCTCCTATGAGTAACTAACATTTACCTCAACATTATAATTTACCCAGAATTCACTAGTGTTGTACTATTTGTAAAACATTGACTGTTCCCTTGCATGACAACATTCATGGGGTGTGGCTGCTCACATAAAACTGAAGGCCACAGTGCTGCTAAAACATAAATAAAAATGACTTTGAAAAATTTTTTTGCAAAACAAATTGTAGCTTCAACATCTGAAGCATGGGTGGCAATGACATACTCTGTGAAAAAGGCATCTGTGAAAGCTCGCAGAATCATTTTAAAGCATAGGTGCATTTTTTCAAACAACAATTATGCTCATTTTATTCACTATACATATTATAAAATTTCCAGTGTTATGTTACAGTTTTTTACAAGTATGAGATCATATATATTGAATCACCTCATAAGATGCTACATGCCAAGCTATGGATTCTCAAGCTTCAACAGGGTGCTGGGGTGTGGTTAGAAGAGGAAGATACCATGGGCTGTATATTCAAAAGGGTTGCGCAATGTGCAATAGGGTTGCACCAGGGCAAGTCAGAAAATGCGCCATTCTGCGATATTCAGCAGGAGGCAGTTGTGCCACTGAAAACATGCTGAGCAACAGCACAATGATAATGAAGGCATGCGCAACTGAAGGGGGTGGAACCATGCATAAAGTGCACAGTGCGATGTTCAAAGACTTGTGCAATGCGCAACAGTGGAGCAGGCGGAAGTTGTGCCATAGTGGAAATGAGCCAAAATAAAAAGGAGCAAGGAAGAGGTGCAAGAACGCTACAGGGAAGCCACATGAGGCAGGGAGAGAGACAGAGAAAGTGGGAGAAAGAGGGCAGGCAAGGGAAACAAAACCACAGAATAGGGGCAAGGGAAGGTGTGTGCGGCCACAGACAGCAGAGGCCAGTAGGTGTACCCGGTGCAGTGGAGGTAGCAGTCAGGACAGCGGAGGGAACAAAGCAACAACAGCTGGGGGGGAACACAAGCCAGGGACATGGACAGTGCCACCTTCCACATGGAAGCTGTAATGAGGGGGGGTGAGAAGGCATGTTGCAGGGGCGTGGCGGCTGGAAGGTCTGGCCGGGTGGTATGCCCCAACAGGCAGTACCGGCCCGCACCAGCTTTGAGCTGTACACGGATGTCGAGATTGTGGGCTGGTACCACCTGAACAGGGCAATACTGAGGTGGCTCTGTGAGCTGTGCAGTGATGTGATGCAGGCACCCACACGATGGAGTCATGCTCTGTCAGTGGAGACAAAGGTAACAGCCTGCATGTGCTTGCTCGCCACGGGTACCTAGCAGAGACCAAAAGGGGACACCACAGGCATAACACAGTCGGCCACGTCACATATCCTCACCCAATTCCTCAGTGCACTGCTGCCACATGCTGCGGAGTACATCCATTTCCCCAGCACTGCAGCAGAGCACACAGCAAACATACAGGAGTTCCACAGGGTAGTACGTATGCATAGCATGCTAGAAGCGATAGACTGCACCCATGTGGCCATTCGCATGCCACCTGGCCCCGATGGGGCCACCTACATGAATCGGAAGGGATAAGCCAGTGTCAACTGCCAGGTGGTGTGTGATGCCAGTGGGCACATCATCAATGTCTGTGCCACGCACCCTGGGGGAGCACATAATTCCTTCATCTGGTACCAGTCGGCACTGTGCCATTGATTCGAGAGTGGGGACATCCCCACAGGTCATCTAGTGGGTGAGTATGCATGTAGAACTGACAAATCGTGGGCAAGGGGGGGTAAGCCAGAGGTGCCATGGGTGTGGCACACAGGGTTTGGGGCAGTCTGAGCCTGAACAAGACACTAACCTCCACTATCTCCACACAGGTGACAGTGGATACTCACTCCGTCCCTGGCTGCTCGCACCCTACCGGCGGCCCATGACCCCATCGCAGCAACGCTTCAATGGGGCACATGCCACCACATGCAACATCATTGAGCAGGTGTTTGGGATGCTGAAGGTGCGTTTCCGTTGCCTGGACACCTCTGGCGGTGCTCTACAGTATAGCCTCTCAAAGGCCTGTGGGATATTCCTGGCCTGTTGTATCCTGCACAACATGACCAAAGACTGTGGATAGCCCTACAGGTCGAAGAGGGGGACAGCGATGGGGATGACGGTGACGCCGGTGATGATGGGGATGGGCAGCCCCCCCCCTTGGATGATGGGATCCCCGACTGATCCGGCTGGCACAGCTGCACCAGGACACCATCACAGAGGAGCACTTCAGCCAACACAGGTAAGTCATGGGGCCATGTGCAACCACCAGTGGCTAGGGTACAACCCACATACACACATGGAAACACACCAGGGGTGCAAGCTGGCAAGGGATGTGGCAGGGCACAGAAGCACACACATACAACCAGGGAGGGGTGAACAGTAACATGCCACATGGACGGACACACACGCACACACAATAGGCACAAAGTGCACATGGGTCAGGTGCAAAACAGAGCTGGAACACAAACACTAGCAACACACATGTTCACAGGCCACCACATCCACTGACTGTCTATGTGCGTGTGTCAGATGCTGGGCACCATCGCACTTTGGTGTACAGCGCAATGCAGGCATCATCATGCACACGTACCTGTGGACAGCAGTTGGGAGGGTGTGCAGGTGGACCATGTGTCTGCGTGTAGGGCTGGGCACCCACCAGTGCACTGCCCACCAAAACACACAGTGCACACAGGGCAGCACCAGACAGTGCCCGCACTGGGAGACAGGTCAGTCTTGTGGCACAGTGCCATGTCTGCATCAGATGCGTGGGTGGCCCCGCTGAGATCCAGAAGCACTGGCAGGCTGACCACGGGCCTCATGGGGTGGCACCGATGGTCCACCTGGGGTTCCACTGCGCGAACGCAACCGTGCCCGCACAGGGGTCTGCAGCACACCGAACATACCTGCACCAGGAGTGCTCGGGATGCCCACAGCTGAACCCGGCGTCGACAGGGTGGGTGTTGCACGATGCCGGGAATGGGGAGTGAATAGCGAACTGCGCAGTGTGAGCGACACTTGGGCACCTGACTGTGTGCCCATTGTGGCCATGACAGTGACCAACGCCTGTGTTTGCCTGTCAATGGCAGTGGTCACATCCTCCCGCAAATGGTCAATCCATGACAGGATCCTATCGGTGTCCCTGCTGTGTCACTCCTTGACCCGCTCCAGAGCCATACACAGTGCCTCCACAGACGTTGCAAGCCGCATCTGCTGCTGTACTGATGCCTGCAGTAGGCGGGTGTGCTCATCAAAGAGGTCGTCTGCCACCTCGGCAATCTGTCCCTCAGGGTATAAAGGGCCTGATGTTCAGCACCCCTTGAGGGTGGGTGCTGCTCACCAGGACCAGGTATGGGCAAGTCCACAGGTGGTGCACAGACGCCACCGCTGAACCCTGAACCCCCAGTCCTGGTGGGTAACTGCTGCTGCTGCCCCTCTGCCTGCTGTGCCCAAGGGATTGGTTGTTCCGCTGCTGTGGCCACAACAGTGCCACTGACCTGACCAGCCACCGGTGCTGCCCCACCAGTGCGGACAGGCACAGCCTGGGACTGTGCTGACATGCTGGCACACATGTCGGAACCAGCCAGGTCCATGGGCATGAGCTGGCCTGCTGTGTGTCCATTCCGAGACACACACATGTCACTGCCCATAATGATTGTTGCATCATCAATGGTGCAAGTCTGTGCCACAGCCACAGCCACAGCGTGCTGGCATCCTTGGACGCCTGACCGCTGAGACACAGGAAGGGCCTCCCCCACACCTGTCTCAATGACATCAGTGTTGACAGCCAGGCGGACCCACTGTTGCAATGCACGCCAGCTACCTGAGGAGGTGGATGGTCCCTCCTCCAACTCCAGATGGCTGTCCGCAGTGGACAGGCCCTCCACTGCTGACCCCTGCAGACGTGCAGGATCTGTAACAGAAAGTAAGGACACGTTAGTGCATGTGATCTACCCTCCCCCTCGACAGACCATGACGTACCATGCAGTGGTGGGCTACCACCTGTCTGGAAGCCACCTCCTGGAACGCCCTCAATGGCACTGCGCTGCATGCTTGCAGCGAGCCTGTCCTCTGCTGGAGTCAGCTGCACCACCACTGGCTGGCCCCCACCTGTTGCAGCACGTGCTGCCCTGATGGTAGCCACCTTCTCCTTCACCCTCCTCCTGTCAGTACCATCTTTTTCTTACACTCCTGCACAGAGCGCTGGTGGCTGCCGTGCAGGTTGACGGCATGTGCCACCCCCTCCCATGCAGCAGCATGGGCCTGGGGGGTGCCCCGCTGTCCACTGAGCAGTAGCTCCTGATCGATGTAGGCCTGGAAGAGTGCCTCCCTCTCGGCCTTGGTAAAATTGGGCCTACTCCTCCGCCCACCATTGTCCTCCTCACCCAGTCCTGGCTTGGTAATTTTTCAGCCTGTATGGGTGATAGTGGTTACCTGTGACTGTGCAGTACAAAGCAAGTCCCTGAGACCATATTCCAGAACACCACACAGCATGCAACTCACCTATAAACTGCAGTAAGTGACTATAGCCACTGCAGAACAGTGTCGCATTTTTATAGCGCAATCCATGCAAATTAGGTGTGGAGCAACTTTAATGAGATGCAAATCATGCTGCTGTGCCATTGAATGGCTGAGCGGATGATTTGCATATAATGGCTGAATATCTCGCTTTTGCGCTTTGTGCAATTGTGTTGAATGTGCTGAGCCAATGGCGCAGTTCTGTGGCCTGCGTAGTACACCGCTCTGCGCATGCCCAGGTAGCTTACGCAGGCGTCTGCCATGCTGATGATGTGCTCTGCGCGGTAGGCAATTCAGGGCAAGGCCACCATTGTGCCAGTGGTGCTATGGCGAGGGTCACTACATGGCGCTATGGCACAACTGCGCAATAGTTCACTGTGGCGATGGCACACAGGCAACCAATTGCACTAGACGCATAGATGTCCAATGGTGCTGTGCATGGCCTTGCGACAGAGGCCCATGACCCTGTGCCCGACCTTTGCCCCCTTGGCGCTATACGTCTGGCATGGCTGCACCTCTATCGTGCTGTTCGGTGACAGCGCGATAGGGAATGGTGGCGATGTACTGCGCAGCACTTCCACGTGGGGTTGCCGCACTGCGGAGTGCCATATTGCCTACTATAGCATTAGAGATGGCATGCAGGAGAGCCCCTCAGTGGAGTGCCCTTTAGCTGGCCAACCTTGTGGTCATTGTGGAGCCACACTATGGCCCACTGTTTGGTGAGGTGCCACGGCACAGGGCCAGAACCCAGGTCTGACAAGTGGTGGCCACTGACCTGGAGGCAGCCACTGGCCACAGGAGAACGGATGAACAGTGCAGGCACTGGTATGGGGACCTCAGACGGAGGGAGCCAGAGCTACTTGCACGTCTGTGGTCGCGTGCCAGGAGGGGCATGGTGCCTCGTCCAGGTGGGTGATACGTCTACACACTTGTATGGTCCATATGGGTAACACTGTCTTATGTGTCCAGCACATAGGGGAGGGATGGTCTAGGGTTGGCTGTGGCGGTGTTTACAGGGTATGGGATGGGTGGGTCTGGCTGGGTGGGCATACACATTGGGGCAGGGGGAATATGCTTTGGGTTTGTACTGATGTGTTTCTCTCCTTTTGTCTCCCACAGGTGTAGCTGAGCAGAGGAGGAATTTGGAGCAGCAGCAGATGGTGGAGGACACTGCATGGGGGCATGTCGGGGACCAACCCCAATGCCATCAACATCCCGATGAGGGTGAGTGCCATGACACCATGATTGCTATTGCATGCTGTGTGACAGGGTGGGAAGCAGGGCATGGCCACCATCCATGGACACCACTGCCATGCACGCGACATGTGACAGTCAGCACTGTCCAGTGGCACTGCATGTCTGGGAGTGCATCAATGGTGGTCCATGCATGCACTGGGCACATGGCTGTGGCACTGCCTGCCCACCACATAGCCACTTTACTGTACGGCCTTGGTTGTGCTGTGCTGGACATCGGCGGTGGGTGTGTGCAGTGGTACACATGGCTGTTGCTGCCTGGTTGGGCATGTCTTGTGGACACGGTCACTGTGGGTGGGCACATGCCATCACAGGAGCATGGCACATGGCTGTATGCAATGCATAATGGGTGGGCTGCAGGGGGATGGACAGTCACACCCATTGACTCTGATCCCTTGTCCTAGTGTGCGGATACTCCTGTGAATTCAGCAGTCCATCCAGGATCTTGTGCGGGTAGCGTAAGAGTCCCTCGCCATCCTGATGGATCTTCATCAGCATGGGGTCAGGAGGAGGCGGCGACCTAGGCAACAGCCCCAGGCAGCAGAGGACCAGGCTGGCCACCAGTGAATGCAGACAACCTCCCCCCTTTGACCAATACTCACACCCCACCTTCCCACTCCCATATGTTCACCCTTGGCCCTTACTCACCCCCACCTTGTCCCTGTCCCTCCACCCCATGTTTGTACATAGTTGTAAATAGTTGTTGTTGTTGTTATATTTTTGAATACAGTTATTTTGATATGAATACTGGGTGGTCTCTGATTTGCAGCTGGCTATAGGTGCTCAGTTGCAGTGGTGTGCATGGCAACTGGGGTTGTTCAGTCATGGGTATGTGTGTGTGCATGGGGAAGTGTCTCTGGTGTGGGAGTGGCTATCAGTCGGTATCTGTGGTGTGTGTGTTGTTCTCTGTGCATTACATTACTGTGTGCAGTGGTCCATGGTGCCTGCTCTGTGTCCATTGTGCCCCTGTCAACCCGTCCTTGGCCTGTGCAGCTGACACCCTTGCATGTCTGTGGCCTGTGAGGTCTGCTGCCTTGTCAGTGGTGGCTGTCCCTGCAGGTCATCCACTGTGACCGTCACAGTGCTGGGTTGGCTCCTGTCAATGGTGTGGTACATGTTTGCCTCAGGTGACACTGTAGCCTCCGCAGTTGCTGTCCCACCTCCATGCTGTGGCTTGTGTGTGTTGCAGGGGCTGTGCACCACTGTCTGTGACTTGTGCTCCAGGCTATGCTGGTGGCGTACAGGGCCACAGTTCATGCACAGGGTCGGTGTCACCCCTGTGCCATGGAGGACTGCAGGCTGTGTGTGCACAGTTTTCATAGGCCCACACTGGGGGCTTGGTTGCCACACTACTGTATCCCTGTGTTAGTGTCCCCGTGGGTATGGGTGTGTGTTTGCCCCTGCACTGTGTTGCATCCAGTGTGCTACATGCTTCCACGGCCACTGTGGGTGTCTGTGCTGGATGCTGTGGCTCATGGTGGGTCTGGCTTGTATGGTTCTGTGGTAAACGAGGTTGCAGTGTAGCAGTGGGGGTGGTGGTATGCATGGGGATTCCCACAGTGGTGGTCACTGCTCATGGGGGTTGTCTTGGGGTCACGGTGCAGGGTGTGCTGTGCACAGGAGGGGGCTGCTGTGCCATGGGGTGGTCCACCCTCCTTGTGTGGCAGTCTCAGCTTGCCGGTGGGTGTGCTGGAGCACCATGGCCCAGCTGTGCTTTGTTTGCTTGTCCCCATGGGCCGGTGGATATTCCAGCCCTCCACCAGTTGTGCTGTGCTTGGGGTGTGGGGGTGCATTGTCAGTTCTGCAGTGTGTTCCTGTGCTCATCTGTGGCATGGGTGGCGGGCCCCTACCTACCTCCCTGGTTGTGCAGTTCCATTGCTCTGCTGCTGGGGGGCTCCCTGCTTGCACTATGGCACCTCTGGACTGCTCAGCTGGGCAGCCCTTGTAGCGCCATAGTGCATCGTATCTGCTCAGCTTCCCCTTTCTAGTTGCGCTATGGCGCAAATTATGCGATATTCAGACGTTGGCTGTTGGCCCAATTTGGTTTGCTCCTTTTTTGAATATCGCGTCTATTGCACATGGACGCAGTGGACTTGTGCTTGCTCCTGCTACTGCACACTTTTTGGGCGCAGTTTGAATATCCAGCCCCATATGTTTAAAATTATATTCTATGTGTGCTTTCCTGAACACTTTGAATGCAGATATCTGAAATAAAACAATGCTATACCTTTTTACAATTGTCCTTAATATTTAAACTTGGATATCAGAGTCTAAAAAACATGCTGTGCAATTTTCTTTATATTATCTAAGATAATTCTCTGTATAATGGGACACTATCATCTTGGTTTCATAACACTGCACCCATTGTTCCCATGAACAGTTCCGAATTTATGAACCATTATATCAAGTCAAAACCAGCTTTACCTGTTTATTTTTTTTGCATGTATTACTCTTAACATCTTAACTTAGGCACCTAAGTCCAAAACAAATACTACACATTTTTGTTTACATTTTTTTCTGGACGATTTCTTTGTATAGTAGAACACTAATGAGTTAGTTCATAGAATCCCACTTACTGTACCCATATGAGCTCCCAAATTTATGAACTACTGTACTATTCCTTTTCTATATGAATGCTTCAGAGACTTAATTAGTTCCATATGTAAACATGCCTGCCAGTAATTTACAGATGGGAGTGAAACCAAACATGAAAGTAAATTTAAGGTGCAGGGGAAATCTGGCACAATGGCTAATCAAAATACTGATTTATAAAAGTTTTAGAAAAAGCTTGTAAATGGTATGTACTAGCCCATGTGAATATATTGGTGTAATGCTGTAATGGCATCAGTGGATGGCATTGCATCTTAAGGTGGTGGTGGCACTGTGGCGTTTTTTCAGAAAGTTATGAAGTGCTTATGACGTTTTTTGTATTACTGGCAGGCATGGTTGCATATGGAACTAAATAAGCCACTGAAGCATTTATATAGGAAGGAAATAGAATTAGGTGACTTGACGACAAAAGGTATCAAATCAGCTAATACAAAAAGTACTTAAACATGTATTATTAGAGACTGTGGGCCAGATATTCAAAAGGCTTGCGCCATGTGCAACAGGGTTGCGCTTGCACAAGTCCGAGCTTGCTCCATTCTGCGATATTCAGCAGGAGGCAGTTGCACCACAGATAACATGCTGAGCAACAGCGCAATGCAAATGAATGCATGCTGAACTGGAGGGGGAGGAACCATGCATAAACTGCACAGCCCGCTATTCAGCCGGGCTGTGCAGAGTTGTGCAGGCGCAACCCCCAACCTGCTCCTGCACAACTTTGAGCAAAAAAAAAAGGCTCAAGTAGAGGGTCACCCACAGGTGAGCTGCTGCATTGCAGGGTGCAACACAGCAGCTGCCACTTGTGGCTGGCCCCCAACCCACTCCCTGTGCCCCCCCTGCAGCCTGATCATGGGCAAACAGTGTAAACCCCACCCCCCACTAGCCCGATTAAGGCAGCAATGTGTCTCCCGAACATAGCCCTGGTGGTCCAGTGGACCTACAATCCCGATCGCAGGATGTAATAATTAAACAAACCCCCACCCCAAACACAGCCCTGGTGCCTAGTGTCCCCCACCCCACCCACCCACGAAGCCCCACCACCCCTCCCCGACAGCCGGTGGGCTGCAGCATCCCACCCACCTGCACCCGCCACCTGCCGACTGACTGCCGGCTGCACGCCATTGGTGCAGAGCAAGAGCCAATCGGCGTGCAGCCCATACCGTACAAGACAGTCCAGTTTTGTGATCGGGCTGGTGGGGGGGGATTTAAGCTATGCCCACGATCGGGCCAGTGGGGGGTGGTGGTGGGGATTTTACAGTCTTCTGCCTCTGATCGGTTGCAGGGGCGCCGGTCCCCGACGGCTGCTGCCCTGGCAGGGGCGCCAGGTAAGTCCACGGATCGGGCGCACCTGCATGTTAATGGCATGCAAATGGGGCCATAATCAGATGCAAATGGCCCCCCCTGCACCTTGCATGAATTATGGCTCCATTTGCATGTCACCTTTTAAATATCGGGATTATGCGCATGGAGCAATGATACTTGAACCACCGCAAGCTGAATGCTCCACTCTGTCCACTTGCGGTGGTGCAAGTTCCACTGCGCTATGCACAGTGGCTGTGGCCGGGGGGGGGGATATTCAAAGGAGTTGCTCAAGGGCGCAACTCCTTTGAATATTGCTCTAGCCACACCCCAGCGCAACTATTTTGTGCAGCGCAAGGGCTTGCTTCACAAAATAGCGCAGTTTGAATATCTGGCCCCGTATGTGAATGGAATATTTATGTGATGTTATTTTTATTTTTTAAATAGTCCAGACCCTATAAAAAGACCCTATAAAAACACTCAGTGAACTGAGTGAAACGTTGGGGGCAATTAATAAAAGTTAACAAATCAGTGGAGTGTGGCATCCAGTTCTTGCTAAGAGGTAAAGCTTCCCTGTGCGAAAATATTGTGGAAAAGCAGAGTCTAAAGACTACCAGTCTTCTCCATGCTGAATGGCTCCCCTCTTGAAGTGATGCAATCCTTCAAGTATCTCAATGTGTGTGGCTTGACAGCAAGCTTGACTTCTCAGTCCACATCGAAGCTATTGTCACAAACGTCTTCCCTAAACTGGGTGCCCTGTACCATAACAAAGACTGCTTATCCCTCCAAATCTGCTGTGAGCTTGTCACCAAAATGGTGCTCTTGGTTATTGACTGTGCAGATGTGGTCTATTGTAATGCCCCCTCCGTTTCTCAAGCCACACTGGACACATTCTGCAATGCGTTTTGTCACTTTGTAACTAATTCTCCCCCTTTATGGACCACTACTCCTACTCCTCCCTTGCCATCTCCCCTATACCCTTACATTGTCAGTCGCACAGCACCTCCATCAACTTTAAATACTGGTTTGGATCCCTTCCCTCCTACCTCTTCTCATTCCTCACTCCAGTCCCTCCTGCTCCAAGCTGCCTTCACTCAAGAGACCAGAGAACATTCTTTACTTCCCATCCTCATTGCTCTGCTGGACACTCTGCTCCCCTACTGCCTGTCAAATCTCTGGAACCAGCTCTCCTTAGCTCTCCACCACTTCACCTCTTCAGGCTCATTTGGGCACCTGTTAAAACTCCTCCCACTGCCCAGTTGCACCTTTTCCCATGGGAGGTTTCCCCTAGGGATTACTGGTATCTTAGAGTGTTTGTTCTCTTTGTCCAATCTGATTCCTAGTACATTGCATTGGTCGACTTGGTAATGTTTTGGTTGCGCAATTTCAGGTTTTCTTTTGTACTTACATTGTCCAAATCATACTGTTTGAAAACTTGCACTTTAATCTGTTCCATGTTTGTACCACAGAAATATTATTTAATGTACTATATTTACACTATTTTTCTTTGTGTCAAGTAATGCGCTATATTGTGTCTCACTGTTTCCCTTTTAACTTTACCTTGCAGTTGTACCTGTATATGAGACTTGGCTCAGAGTGCATTTCCTGGTTACCAGTTTTCAAATAAATAAAGTGAGTGCCACACCTACATGTCTGAATTCAACACTATCCTTTCATAGCGGTGATGTTGGTACTGAAACCATAAAGAAAATGGTTTATGGTATTCTGAGTAAATGATCCACAAGGTTCTTTGCTACTCAGTGTGTTCTAGATTAAACATTATAAACATAGGAAACTTAAAAAAGTAACAGCTTTATTAAATGAATTAGTATGCCAAGTGATTTGGGACACAATGCATGCTCATAGATCACAATACACAAACAACCAATAGCCCACAACCCAGGGCGGTATCAGCAGGCATTGGAACTCCCATTACCAATCTATTCAGAAAATTACAGATAGTTAGGCAAAGTTTGGTTTGAGACTTTAACAGATGTCATAAATTGATTTTTAAAGACATTTTATGGGCACTAAATCCTGGAGGGTCCTGTAAAAATGTTTTTAGTACAACCCATGAGAAGGGTTAAAAGGAAAACAGTGGGAGAGCTGAGGTAGGTATATATTGTGACTGCATGTACGTGAAGCTGTTTCTGGTTTTTGACATGGAGTTTTTAGCTGCAACTGTCAAGCTTGTGGAAAGAGAATGGGGGTGGTGGGATGACACCATCAGTGAGAGTGCTGAAGGAGGGAGATAGACACCAGTGCCGCAGGCACCACTGGAGCTGAGTGGGACCATGTAGCTGGAATCCACCAATAGGTGGTTGTAGATTGGAATATAACTTCAGCTGTAGTCCCTTCCTCAGGTAATGCACCATGGAAAGTGAGCAGTGGAAGATTGGGAAAGCACCGGAGCTCAGGGAAGTGTGGTATTTCTGTGTACATTGTGGCTGCATATACATGGGGCTGTTTCTGATTTTGGACATGGAGCTTTGAGCTGCAACTGTTAGAGCTATAGGAGGAGAACTCTGGTGGAGGAGGACGCCATCAATGGGGGGCTTTAGGAGGGAGGGAGATAGATGCCAGTGCTGCAGGTGAAATTGGGGATGAGTAGGACCATGGGGCTGAGTGGGATCACAGGGCTGGAATCCACCAATAGGGCAACTACTCTTGTATATAATACCCAGAGGTCTTAGCAACCGCTTGCATGAGCAACCCCAAAGTATGAGTGCCATGAAGCAGGAGTGTGGCAACTTACATATTGGTTTCTGAGGGTTTGCAGGGCATCTGCAGGGAGGACTACAAGCTGCAGGCCATCATGGTCATAGCAGGAGAAGTAAGTGGACAAGGAAGGTAGAAAATACATTGTAGGAGGTTGAAGGAAGCTGCAGCTGATCCTTATCTAGCATCAGCCTACATTTGAAGAGGGCAATAAGGAAGGGGGGTTGGGGGTAAAACATAGGGAGTGGAAGAGGAATGCAGATGATCCCCATCTTGGGTCAGCTTACATTTTTCCTAAGGCAGCAGGGAGACAGGAGGGGTTAGGGGAATAGCGTGGGCTTGGGGGTTCACTGTAAATAGCACTGACTGAGTCACATACAGGGGTAAATAAATTGGGGCTAGGAAAAGCTGAGAAGAGAGGATGTGGGAAAATAGGAGCTTGTACAGGAGTCAGAGTAGTGAAAGGAGATCGGTAAGCTATAATGGCTGTGGGGCTGCAGTATTCCTGTGGACAATATGGAGTGCCTGGGGCTGTCTAGTGTGCAGCAGTCTGGAGCAGCTTAGGGCAGAAGTAAGACTGCTAAGATGGGAGCTGAACAGGAAGGTGTGGGGCATCAGGGGAGCACAGCAGTGAAGTGAAGAGAAGGGCAGGTGGGGGGGATGCCAGGGGAATGCGAGTGGCAGGCAGGGGAAGGGAGCAGGTAGGAACACCCAGTATCCAGGAATATCTCTTCCACAGAGAACCAGGGAGCCCAGTGTGGAGGAATGGCAAGTGGTAGGGGGAAGGGGTAGGAGTGTGAGAGGAACAACAGAGGCAGGAAGGGGTAAGAATGCAGAAGAAACAAGAGAGCGGGGAACTGTTGATGAAGTGCCCATAATGAACAGATATGCACCACCATCTGATATAGGGGAAGGGGCATGAGATGGTGGGGTGGCAGAAGAGGATAATCTAGAGTTGAGGGTTGGAGGTAAAGGGTTAAGAGAAGGTACTAGTCTGGGACAGCAGGAAAGAAGAGGAAGAAGCAGTCAAGGTGGACCAGAGATGGGGTGAGGGAGAGAGCAGGGTAAGAAGAGAGGAGGGAAAAGTGGTAGCAAACATGGCTAGCCAGTGAGGAAGGGGAGTAGAGGGGAACTATGAAGCAGATAGGGGAAAAGTAGTGATACGGCAGAAAGTTAACCAGGGCAGAGGGGGTACAGTAGAGTCAGGCAGCAGCTGGTATCTTAGATGAGTAAGGATGGATGAAAAACATAACTGCAGAGGATGTATAGGTGGTAACCCTTGGGGACTCCATAATCAAAGGTATTCATTGCAGAAGGAAGAAGGACCCAAATGCAAGGAAGATGGTTGTTTGTATGTCCAGGATGACAGTGAGGAAGGCATGACCAATAATTAGGGAAATTGTAAGGGAGGTTGGAGGGAAAGTCATCCACATTGGAACTAATAACATAACTGGGAAGGAGGTGGAGGTTCAAGGAGTTAGCAAAGACCTGCAGGGAGGGAGTAAGCTTTCTGGCTTTGTCAGAGGTGATACCAGTTCCCAGATACAGCAGAGTCAGGAAGAAAATGACAGATGATTTAAAATGACTGGCTGGGGAACTGGTGCAGAGAGAAAGGGTTCAGCTGTATTGGGGACTGGGGGAGACCTGGTTGAATAAAACACTTTTTCACCAGAGAAGCTACACCTCAGTAGGGAGGGTTTGAGGTTCTCAGGGACAAACTGGGGGAGTACATAACAAACATACCAAATTTAAACTACCAGGGAAGTGGCAGTCATGCAGGCCCAAAGACTCCGGGAGGAAGAGGTCAGCAGACCTCTCCCTTATCAGTAGAAGTAGTTGGGATGGTGGATGTGAAGGGAAAGTGGAGCAATTATCAATGAGAGATGGGGGAGAGTACAAGAGGGAATAATGCAAGTAAAAGAAGAGAAGGAAGGGAAATAGGTACAGAGTCAAGGTGGCGGGTGGTGTTGCTGAACACGCAAAGTCTTGGGAACAAGATGGGAGACCTACAGGCACTATTAGCTGAGGGAAAGGTGGACAGAGCAGTGATAACCGAGACTTGGGTCACACCATGACTGGGACCTCTTGATCCCTGGATATAAACTCTAGTGGAGGGACACAGTGACAGTCAAAGGGAGGGTGATGGTTTATATCAGGGAAGTCATTACATGTATGAAGGAAGAATTGGAGGATGGGAGGGTGGAAACATTGAGGGTTCAGTTATGGTCTAAAAAAAGGGAGAAAGGTGAGGTTGGTGGTGGTCTACAAACCACCCAACCAGGAAGAGGAAAGGGACATGGAACTGAGCTTGCAAATGCTGGAAGATGCAGGTAAGGGAGAGGTGGTAATAGTGGGGGGCATTAACCTGCCCAGGATGGACTGGAGGCACCATCACCAACCTGAGCCAGGAGTCAGGTGATCTTAGAAACATTGTAGAGTGGGTTCCTGGCACAGAGGGGCACAGAACCCACCAGGGAAGGGGCAATCCTTGATCTAGTACTCATGAATGGGGAGCATATACAAGAAATAATGGTCAAATAGACCCTAGGTGGTAATAACCATCAAACAGTGTGGTTCATACTGGATATGGAAAAGGAAAGCTTCCCCAGCAGGACCAAAATCCTGGATTTCAGAAGGGCAGACTACAGCAAGATGGGCAAGATGCTAAAAAGGCACCTGGCGGGCATCAGAGTAGAGACTGGATGGACAATGGTCCACCATCAAGGATAGAATAATGGTTGTCACAGAGGAGTGTGTTAAGCTCAAGGGGAAGAACTTGAGGGCTAAAGCACCCAGGTGGTTCAGCTCTGAGGTCACCTAGCTGATGAGGGACAAGAGGTCAGCCTATATGAGATATAGAAGGACCATGAGAAAAGTGGATAGGGAAAATAATAATAATAAACTCTATTTCTAGAGTGCAATTCCAAAAACCAAAGTGCTGTACAGAATTATAGATAAAAACACATTAAAACAAATAAAAAGTAGAACATTACCTAAGGTTGGTCAATGTGGCAAGCAAGGTAGTCCAACAAGCTAAGGCACAAAAAGAACTGCTGATCTCTGAGGGAATCAGAAAGAGGGAAGGACCTTCTTTCACTACATAAGTGAGAAAACGGTCAAGAAGGATGGGATTGTAAGGCTTCAAAATGGTGAAGAATGGATAGAGGAGAATGGGGGAATGGCTGAGGTACTGAATGAGTACTTCTGCTCCATCTTCAACAGGGGAAAAAGACAGACCAGTGCCTAGAGGGGGAATAAGTAGAGTAGGGGGGAAGAGAGCATGGATGCGGTGGTAGAGGAGGATAGAGTGAGGGAGGGGCTGCTAGCATTGAAGGTGGACAAATCACAAGGCCCAGAGGGCATACACTCAAGGGTACTGAGGGATCTTGCAGGGGATCTTATGGGTCCACTAGTGGGCCTGTTCAATAGTTCCCTAGAGTTGGGCATGGTACCACAGGATTGGAAAATAGCACATGTGGTGCCCCTCCATAATGGCGGTCTTGACCTTGGTTCTGTGCAAGCTCATGGAGACCATCCTTAAGGAAAGGCTGGTAGGGTACTAGAAGAGAATGGTCTCTGGAACGAGTGTCAGCACAGGTTTATGGGAGGGAGTTCATGCCAAATATATCTGATTGACTTCTTGACTGGGTCACTAAGTCACTGGACAGGAGCCAGGCAGTGGACATCCTTTATCTGGACTTCAGCAAGGCCTTTGACAGGGTACCCCACAAGAGGTTGATTAGGAAGTTGATGGATCTCAGGATTAGGGAGAAGATGTCCAGGTGGGTAGATAGTTGGCTGAAGGATAGGACCCAAGAGGGGGTGGTGGTGGGTTGAGAGTTAACTAGCACTAGGGTAGTCATCAATTGGATCTTGCAAGGCTCAGTGGTGTGGCTAGTGTTGTTCAGTGTCTTCATCAGTGACACTGGGGATGGCATCAAGGACAAAATGTGCCTATTTATGGATGACACCAAACTCAGTGGGAGGGTGGACACAGTACAAGGGATTCGGGACCTGCAGGAAGACCAGAGAAAACTTGAGAGGTGGTCTGGGATTTGGCAGCTTGGCCTCAGTGCCAAATAATGCAAAGTTATTCACATTGGAGGCAGGAATCCAAAGATGGAGTACTACCTGGGAGGGGTCCAGGTAGCAGTAACAGAGGAGGATAAAGATCTGGGAGTGATGAACACTAGTGACTTGAAGCATTCAATGCAGTGCAAAACAACTGCAGCAAGGGCAAACAAGATACTGGGTTGGGTAGCAGAGGAATCAGCAGTAGACAAAAAGAGGTTATACTGCTCTTGTACAGGTCACTGCTGAGACCAATCTAGAGTATTGAGTAAGATACTGGTGCCCACACCTTAAGAAAGACATCAACCTGCTGGAGACAGACCAGAGGAGGGCAAAAAAGATGATTGCAGGTCAGCAGGGAAAAACATATGAAGTGAGGTTGAGGGCCCTGAATATGTACTCTTTGGAGGAAAAGAGGGAGATAAGAGACATGATAGAGACCTTCAAGTTCTTCAAAGTGATAAATAAGGTAGATAAGGGGGGTCTCATTAAACTAGGTGGCAGATGAAACACAAGTGGACACAGTCTAAAACTGGTTGGGGGGAGGTTTTGGAGGGAGGTTAGGAAGCACTTCTTCACAGAGAGGATGGTAACCAGTTGGAATGCACTGCCAGAGAAAGTAATCTCAATGAAGTCTGTGGGCAGCTTGAAGAAAGGCTGAGATAGGCATAAAGAAAAAGTATGGGTCATCAGATGGGCAGATAGAAAGGATGGGAGGACTGGGGGCAGGGTCAGAGGTGTAGGCTGAGGACCCTTCAGTATGAACAGACTAGGTAGACTGAATGGACTTTTTCTGCTGGCTTCTTCACATGTTCATATATTTGTATGCATTTTTCTTTAGTAAGGTGAGTATCAATGTTTGTTTTGCATGCCGGTACCCAGTGACACTGGGGCTTTGCTAACCTGGTACCGTAAGTATATAAACAATTTCAATAGCCATTATCAATTAAGTGAGTGTCAGTGCAAGGTTTGCATTCGTAAAACAAATGTTAATGGGACTTTGCCTGCCTATAGCAAACGATAAGTAAAACAACATAACTTTGTGAGCTTCTGACCCTCCACTGCCTTGTTAGGGCCTTCAATCCCATGACCTGAACCTGCTTGTTGTACATCATGCAGGATTAAAATCTGAAAGGAAAATGGTATTAACAGTCATGATCTCAATCTAATGGCATTCCCTCTTGCCCAACATCCAGGATGTTTAAAATCTGAGTAACTTCTAAATCAGACTTTAGGAAAACATGGTCAGCTGGCAGAATGCTAGAATGCAGAATTTGTTTTACATCAAAAAAGGTCTGGTAAGGGAAAGGATGGTGAGAAATGACTGATATGGGTGAATGGGGAAGTTGGTAGTCATGGGATTAGCCCTGGCCAGCTGAGAAGGGCTAAAGTGTTTCAATTACCTTGCCAATGGTTGAAATGATCCCAAAGTGGCCCAAAGCTCAAATGGGCTGAATCACCAGTAAAACTGCTGAATTGAGGCACATTCATTAAATGAAAATTCGGCACCACCAGCCAATCCTTAATGTTGATTCACTGATTATTGTAGACATCAAGCTTGTTTCTGGCTGTGATGTCACAAACTGATGATTATATTCTTCATTTGGGGATCAGTCATGAGGAACAGATATACTCTGTGGGCGACAGATTCTGTTTTCATGATATCCTCAGTCATAAAGAACTGAATGGCTTGAAATTATGTTTTGGTGGCTACAATGTCTCTTTTAGTTTTAACAATGCTTATTGGATTTTATGTCATGTGGTTGAAGTTTCCATTAAAACTGTGCAATTCCAAATAGTATTTAGTTAAATCAATGTAAATCTGATATGCTATCATGGTTTGGATCAGCAGATAGTAAGAATCAATTTTTAGGGTATCACCAGGATCACATATGGCATTTTATATTGTGAAATATGGTACTCCCCTTATAAGACAGACTTTGTTTTTATAACAAATTCTCTGAAGCAGTCAATGTTTGGCAATGTCCCCATTTCTTTCAGTGTAATCAAATGTAATTTGGCAGTGTCAGTGGCTCAGTAAGTAGCACACTCACCTCTGAAGCTGGGAGATCAGAGGGCTGTGGGTTCAGTTCCCACATCTGGCACTTGGGTTAATATCCCACTACTGACACTGTAGTGCAGCATGAGAGGGGTGCTGCTCTTCTGAGGTGCCATCTTTTGGATGAGACATTAAACCGAGGTCCCATCTGCCTGGATTGGTGGTAGTTCAGGTGGATGTTAAAGATCCCATGGCACTTATTGAAAAGAGTAGGGAATTTTTATTAAAGTTGGAAAGTAAAATACAGTCAAATAATACACAAAAGCAAAAAAATTACTCAAACAAAATACATATGCCATCATACATAAAATACAAAACTAACATTGCAATAGACTCAAACTTACCAGACATACTGAAAAAATACCCCACCCCACTAAAAGAGTAGGGGAATTTTTATTATTTCAGTAAACCAAAATTGAAAACATACAGTGTTAAATCACACAAAATAATATATAAATCATATAGAAGATATCTATTAAAGATATATCATCCAAACAATGTAATAGGAAACTGCAAAACAGTCCCCCACTTACAAAATGAGTAGGGGAACATTTGTTATCATAGACAGCAAACCAAACAATAAATTCAATCAATGTTAAGTCACATTAAAGAAAATGATACAGCATATTGTTATCATAATAGAAAACAAAGATTATACATAAAACGAAAGGGAAAAAAAAGAAGAGAAGAAAAAGCAAATAGAAAACACTAATTCAATACATCCAAAATAATTATTCTAAATTAACCCAATGAAGTTATAGCCAATCTACAGAATCCCATCTAGAGCGACATATAAATGAAGAAAATTTCCCATAATCCTGCCTTTTCAATCTCAATATTGCATTAGCAACCATACCAAATAATGCCTCTAGAAAATATTGTTGTTGAATGGTGAAACGCATCTCACATGCCATATATAGTATTTAAAACAAAGCAAAATCAAACATAAAGTCACTTTATCATATTGCACAGTGGTTACTGGCAGAATCTCTTACACAACATATCTAATGTCATAGGGTATAAAGGAAAAGGTAGGCCATTTTCAGAAACAAGACTCCAAAATCTTTTATAAAAGGACATTCCAAAATAAGTGTTCCATTGTCTCCACTAATTCAAAACACGCACTCCTAGGGCATACCGATCAGTAATTTGCTTATGTTTTAAATTTGCTTGGACATTTAATTTGCCATATAGGGATAACCATAACACATCCCACATATGAGGTGGAATCTGGGGGGAGGTTAACATATTGCCAATTGCAAGTTTTATAGGAGATGGAAAATAATCAAATGGAGCCGAATCTTGAAAATACTTTTGTAAAATATATGCATATAATTCCTTTCTAGTAAAATGCAAAAAGGTATGCCTTGAAATACCCCATAATTTAATTTTCCCAAAACATATTTTAAGAGATTGTGGGAGATGGTTTATGGAATGTTGTCTCGGGAATACCTCATATTCAGGCCAGAAAGGACATAAATCTCCCAGAGTATCCTGAAGCCATGGTTACCATTGTGTGTCTCTATCTATAAACAGAGGTTTTAAATTTTTATAGAGAAACATAGTAAAGAAAAAACTACAGGATGTAACATTTTAGGCCCCCATGTTTTTCTCCCTAAACAACAAGGTTTCTTTATGGGGTTCAGTCTACTACCCCATATACAAGCAAAAGCATCCATATAACTGTGTTCCAAAGCTAAAGGAAGACTAAAACTGCACTTAAATATAAAAATATGGGTAATAAGAATGTTTTAACCAGTTGAATCCGTTTCAGTTTAGGCAGTCTCCATGTATTCCAGACGTCTACCTTAGTTTGCGCTTCCTTTAGTTTAAATTTCCAATTTAGATATGCTAAATCTCCTGCTCCGAATAAAAGACCCAAAATTTTACAAGTATTCTTAATTACTGGAATACCTATAACCTGTGTAAGATGAAAATACTCTATCCCCAGTGTTATACAATTACATTTCTCATAGTTAATTTGTGCACCAGTATATAACAAAAAACCCTGTAAAACTTTTTTGAAAACCCTTGCAGAGGGAAGATCCCCAATCGAAAAACATAAATCATCCGCATAGGCAATACATTTAACTTCAGGATCAGTACTTGAAAAGGAGAGTCCCCGTATACTGTCATGACCATACACCCGCCTAATTAAGGGATCTATAGTAAATAAATACAAAAGGGCACTAAGAGGACATCCTTGATGCACACCCCTGTAATATGGGATATATAGTCCCACCCACCCATTACAAAAAGCTTGAGCAGTAGCATTGGCATAGCAGGTTTTATCCATTCTATAAGGTATCGGGTACACATACCCAACTAAACAGTCCCATAAATAACCATGTCTACATTATCAAAGGCTTTTGCCTGGTCTAAACTCAAAATCAAACCTGTAAGTTCCCCTGTAGATCCCTTTTGAAAAAGTTCCAAAAAGTATTAGACTATTGGTAATGTTCCTATTTGGAATGGAACATGTTTGTGCGGATGTAAAAGGGAATGTCATTATAACAGTCTATTGGTTAATATTTTGGTAAATAGTTTAACATCTGTATTTAATAGGGTTATAGAGCTCCAGTTTAACAAACCCCTCTATCTCCTTTTATACATAAAACTACAAGCCCTCATTCATACTTTTGGTAATATCCCGAGGATAGTATTTCATTCAAAACACCTGTAAATTCTTCCAATAATTGTTGAAAAATTATTTTATAAATTTCATGGAATACCATCATTCCCGGGCTGTACCAGCTTTTACTTGTGCCAACACTGCAGCAACCTCTTGTGTTGTAATATGTGCTACTAAGTTAACTGACCCTGAATCTGAAATTTGGGGTAAATTCCATCCTCCCAACCAGTTCTCATGTGTGCGACTCAATGTTTCAGTAATACCAAAAATTTCTGTACATGTAAATCAACAATCCGCATAACCTCTCTGGTATCTGTGCACCAAATCCCTGCCTGATCATTAAGACCTGTCATATGTTTCTGATGTCTTTGGGAAGCACTAAATTGAAATGAATTCAGAAAGGCCTTTGTGCCTTGGGTACCAAAACGGTGTTCATTTTCTAAAGATTTTGCCCGATCATATTGAAAATTATTCATCTTTTCTCTTATTTCGTATAACTGGGGGAGGACTGAAACCTCACCATTGGCCACACGAAAGTGTAAATCCAAAAATTCCTTTATATAATTTAAGCAAGTGTCAGTTTTGTATTTACCATATAATCTCCCTATTGATTGAAAAAAACATTTAATTTCAGTTTTTGTATCCATCCACCATTCCAGATAAGTATCATAGAGACATAACACAGATTTCTTGGCCTTTAAAATAGCTAGAAAGCCATCTTCAATTGTAGGAAGAAGTAATAGAGCCAAGTTCATTCTCCAGTACCCTGGACCCCGATGCATAGGCATATGACTTGCCACCGTAGCTACTATAATTACATGGTCAGAGGAAGTAACAGCCAATGTTCTAGTATCAATCACCTGTAGGGAATCGGAAAGAAACCAAAAATCTATCCTTGTGGCCTTATTGCCTTGAAAAAATGTTTTTGCCGGATTCCCTGAAAGGGCCATAACATCACTAAGGCCTGTTTGAACAAGTAAATTATTAAGACAAGTAGCATCACAAAACATTTTGGTGGTTCAGCATCCCCTATCTGTATTGTATCTACTACAATTGAAGTCACCCCCCAAAAAAACACACTTTGAAGTAAATAAATAAGGTTGAAATAAGCGAAATATTTCAATACGTGCAAATTTTGTTTGAGGTGCATAAACATTGATTAACCGACACTGTAAACTGTTAATCACTACATCCAACAACAATACATGACCAGGGACAAGATCAACTAGTTGTATCACCTTTGCAGTGGGACTATTTGAGGCTATACCTACACCACTACAGGGGTCTTCACCCATAGACCAATAGGTAACCCCCATCTCCAGCCAGCGGTTGCTAATTCAATATCGAGTTTGGTATGTAACCTAGTATCCTGCAAAAACACATCATAACCCTTTTCTCAAAAGTGATAAAATCAACACCCGTTTCCTCCGGATAACATACTATTCACATTTAAAGAAGCTAACAAAGATTATAAACTGCTACCATCAAGAGAGGGAACCACTCAGCCATATTTTGAACACATTTTAGCGCATTATTTTTTCTTGTTCCTTTCCTCATTCCTAATCTATTTTTTCTTTTGCCCAAATCAGTTTTTGCCAAATTTTGTCTATATCAGATGTACCATCATGTTGTGAGGAATTTACAGAAACTGAGTCAGACTCCGCCCCTGTGTCATCTTGTAATACAATAAAAGGATTATGTGTAGTCAGTCATAGGGGTTCAGGAATCACCATGCTAATATTGCCAGACCGAAGACCACGCTTCTGGAAGATACCAGAGTAAAAGGCCTCTTCGGCGGGAGCGGTGGAGGCATTGAAATCAAACTGCCGCTAGAAACCTCCACTTGAGAGACAGGATTTTGTGTCACTGACAGAGGCTCAGAAACATCAGGGTGTATCTGCGACTGAGGTTCTTTTGAATCAATGCACAACCATGATTACCAGAAATATGTGGTTGAGGTCTCCCAGAGGGTGTGGTAGGGTTTTATTCCTAAGGGCAGCTTTAACCGGCCTGATTGATGTAAAAATCTTGAATACTGTAGTCTCCAGATTTATTTTGCAGCTAAAGGCAATCAACAAAAGAATGTGCATCTTCACACAGTGAACACTTACTGGGATGATGACAGTCAGTAAGGACATGTCCTTGTTCTCCACATTGAGCACATTTTACCACTTCACATATCCTACTCAGGTGCCTAGGAGAGCCACACTTATAACAATGTCTTGGTTGGCCTGGATGAAAAATAAAACCCTTATCCCGACCCAAATAGAAACAACTAGGTAAATGCTGTAGACCTTCATCGTTTTGAAATAGATTAACCTTATATCTCCACCCTCCATTCCAGAAACCTTCATCATCCAATATAGGTTCAGGATTCCCCTGAACAGTACATTTTTTTTTCCACCCAGTACGTTATATCTTCTATATTTACTCCCTCATTCCGAAAAAGTACATTTATTACTTTAAAGGATTGTTTGGTGAGAGGTATAGCCTGAAATGTAACCACGCTGGGTTAGTTTTAAAAGAGCATATCTCATCCAAAATTTATTTAGCAAATCTGGTGTATGAAAACTAATGTCATAATTGTTATCCCTGGGTGTGTATAAGGGCATACACCTTCCCTGGAGAAAAACCCAGCATTTGTTTAATCAAAACTTTCCCTACATAAAAACGATCTGGCATACCATCCATAGGACCTAGGAACCTTAAACGCACTGCATTCCTATGTTTTGCCAAAGTAACTTTTTTTTTAAATAAACTAGCAAATGTAACAGGGGGTTGTGAGATAACAGGCTGATCCTGTACTGGATTTAACTCAGAACCCAAAACATTCGCATAACTTAAAGCTTCAGGAGTGACGGTTTGTCCTAACGTAGGCTCTGATAGCAAAGAACCATTTGATAGTAAATTAGAAATACTGGTTTGAGGAGACACACATAAAGAAGAGTGTACAGTTATTACAGGGGAAGTTTCAAAACAGTCTGGCCCATAGCTAGATACAGCATCCCTTGATGCAGATTTGCTTTTCCCATCTGCTACGCTTGTTCCCGGCAGAGGGATTATTGGGTCGGCTATCCAGCCTCCCTCATCTGATTGTATCCAACCTGCCTCCTGGAGAGCTTGTTGAGGGACCAGGATTCATTAACCACCAGATTAGCATCCTGAGGTGGGGTTTCATCCGTCGATCGATCTAAAAACTGGGGCCTTTAGAACCGTAGGCACAGTACCTGGTAGGCCCGAAGGAGAGTCCAAAATGGGCCTTTTTCTTTTTTGATCCTCCTCAGCTTGTTGTTTTAATTCGTTGAACTCTGCCAAAGCTTCTTTTATCAGCTGCCATTTTTTTTCCAACAATACATTAAGCTCCTCAGACCCTTGCGAAAAGAGCTGGAGCTCCACACAAAACTGCAGCATTTTCGCCATCATTTCTCCCGAGATCCCAGACTCCGTCAAACTCACAGTTTGCTCCAACTCCACACTCCCGATGACTTCCGCATCATGCACTAATACTTCAGGCCGCCTGGATTCCGGTTCGCTACGCTGACCACCATCAAGGTGCATCCCAGCCATACCACTGTCCCCGCACGGATGATTTAGGAGTTGAGCAACATCTGTCCTACTTCCACTGCTCTCTGCAGCCATCCAGAAAGCCATACCATGTTCCCCGCTGAGCCTTGCTAACTCAGCCACAGCATGTCCTCCTCCACTGTCCTCCTGCTCCGCCGTCTTGGTCCCACCAGAAAATGGGTCCCCCCTGCTCACAGGAAACAGGAAGTAGGGGAATTTCCCCGGTGTCCTGGCCAAATTTCCCTCATTCAATGAAAAAAAAAAAAATACCACCAACAGCTTAAAGGAGAAAACTACTGTATATATCTGATTTGGATATGTCTGATGTATTTATTATACATTACATCAGTTACTGTATATATGTCAATAAGAGATCAGTCATTTCTGCTATTGCAACACATATCTAGATTTTGAGGCTCTGACAGAAGGTAGTAAAATGTCAAGCAAGCCTCCATTTACATGCAGATGGGTCACTTGTAATACAGCCCCTCCCATTCCATGATGTCACTGCAGCAACAGTGCAGAAGTACACATAAGGGTATCAGTGCTGTTTATTCTGATTTTAGTTTAAGTTTGCAATGGCTTAAGACAGTTCTGTCATGCAACTCACATAGGGAGTGGTACTTGTAGCCTTAATACTGGAAGTGTAGAGCAAATAATACATCTAATAGTATTTCATTCACAGGAAACAGAATCTATTTCTATGTACTTCTCATTTCTCTCTGTGAGACAGTTGCAACATGTTGTGGAAAGCAGTAGAAAGAATCAATCAGACAATCAAACAGTCAGTCTAGCAGTCAATGAGTCAATCAGCATTGCACCAAGTGAACACCCTTGAGAAGATTCATTTACAAAGTAGGCCTGAGCAGTTTCCCAAAGGGTCACACAAGACAGAATTCCTCATTTGCACAAATTATACATCTCCCTTTCAGCAGCCTGAAAGTGGAGAGCTAGATAACTTACTTTATAAAGTGTATTGTTTTAAATTTTAAATGCTCCTTACATCTGGGTTTCTGACTGGAAATACCAAGACACATAATGCATATGACATGGGAGGAATGAGCTAAGCAAATACAGAACACTACAAACACTGAGACTGATTAGTTTCTTTACCTACAACAGCTGAAGTGTAGCATCTGATTTGTGAAGGACATCCTACTTCAAATGCTGGCATTACAAAGGGGGAGCTGCCACAGGTTGTTTTCAGTACCTTCAAAGTGAAGTGCTGTAGCTCTCACATCACTGCTAATGATTTATAATGGGAATGGGGGCACTTTAAAAGTCATGGACCTGAGAGGCCATCACAGTTCCCAAGGAGGTTAGAGGAACTTGTTAAGGGTTAGAGAGTAAGGGACTTTAGTAGGATTTGAACCAGAGTTTCCCAGTTGTTGTGCCTGTGCTTTAACCACTAGATTACCCTTCCTCCATATGCTGCAGCTGATGTTGTCCTGGTAACCTATTCCTTGATATAGCTGAACTCTTTATTGCCTTACATCAGCCATCCAATCACTGATTGCCAATTACAAAGGGAAATGGTCATTTTTGCAAGATTGTGTCTCACTGCTGGTGTCAATCAAAACAGAGAATGCTATCACACACAGAATATAATACAACAGCTATATAATACCACTCAAGATTCTTGTTGTACCCAGAGTCATTTATTGGGTAAACTGTTTTTGCTAACAGAAACATTAACACAACACATACGGGCACTTCCTTATATGCATACTGTATATACATGTCAAATAAGTGCTGTATCACACTCATATGGTCCTAGTGCATATTAGACCTGCACTTCGGGATGTGCACAACACTTAAAGGGTTCCCCCATTACTCAAGTGGGGAACCAAACATTGTGGTTTCTGTTTACTGGTGGAACAGCATTTAGTGCAGCACCATTATCTGTTGCTCTGATGACATCATCCTCCAGCAGCATTGATGGTAAAATGGAGGACAAAAACATTGATAACTTCTGGGGGTTGTATATTTTTATTCATAATCTAGATTTGGACAGCCATAGGACTGCTGGCAACTGGAGGAGGCACACAACAGTTACACATAAGGAGTTGGGAAATATGGATGTGAAACTATGGGAGACTTCCCCTTTAATCTGGTTCAAGGTCAGTTGGCATTCATCTGTATCCCCCTCCCCCGGGTCATGCCTGAAAATAGGCAGGATTTGTCTAGTGCACTTACCTGGTCAACAAAAACTAAATAAAAAAAAAATAAATCCAGTGAATAAACAAACCTCCTGTTATGATTAGTTTTCCTTTCATATGATGAATTTTCAGGGGCAGAAAATGTATTTAGTAAGTGTTTTGGTGGTCCAAGGTACGTTAGCCACCGAACTGGAAATTCAAAAGGGAATTTATTTTAATATTTTAGCAGGTTTCATTTATTTAACAGGCATTCACTAAAATAGTCCTAGTGACAGGATTGATATCATAATAAGGCAAATGCCCACAGGACAGTTAAGCAGACCCAGTGGCTTGTTGACTAGAGCAATGGGATCATAGTATGAGGGTCTGGGTTCATTTCCCAGTAATGCTGATGTTATTTGTTTCTCACTGTAATCCATGCAGCAAGGACCTAGCTACAGCTAATACAATATACTTTTTTCCTATGATAAATTCTATGATTTTTTTCATAATAATTCTAAAATAAAATTAAAAAAGAAAGCAATATGTGATTCAGCATCATGTTTAGTATATAAACAAATCAGCTAACTACTCTCCCCTTCTGTTCTAATGAGTCCCCTGTAAGATTGTTTTCCTGGCATGGCCAAGAAATGCAGCAGCTGTGCCTTCCACTGCCACCTGTGAGATAAAGATTAGGTTGTGCACCACAGATTACCATGCAGAGTCCAACTGATGGCCATGCACATTGCAAAGGTGAGGTACACAGCTCCTGCAGGGAAGGAGGCTGCAGGTATCCTAGCCTTCATGCACCACTAGCTGGCCAATCTAAGGAGCAACATAGGCATAAGCTGTCATCACAGTTGTTCACCACTCTCCTTGCCCTAAGCAAAAGAGTAGCCAGGGTGATGAGATCTGAAGGGGAAAATGGGATAAAACAGAATAATTAAAAACATGAATGTTGTCTCATGGCAATTATCAGTACATTTTAAAAGGGGACAACTGTTTTATGTTATGCCATGCTTTATATTGCTAATCATCTTCAAATCATAGATAATGATGTGGAGCAAAGTTACAACCCCCAAACCTATCCCCACTAACCCATCCCCTCAAATGGCAAAAACAGAATGGTTTTGGATTGTTTTGAAATCTATTGGTTGGGGTGTGTGAAATATAAATCACTGAAATTACTAGCCAAGCCTTGTATAAACTAAACCACTATATCAACAGTTCAGGGCTGTGACACCTTTAGTACTGGGATGCTTAAAAAAAATAAAATAAATATATATATATATATATATATATATATATATATATATATATATATGTGTGTAGTGTGTGTGTGTGTGTGTGTGTGTGTGTGTATGTGTGTGTGTATGCGTGTGTTTGGATAAATGCTAGTCTATTGATTTTAAGATAGATGATGGCTAGAGAGAAAGACAGAAAGAGACAGAATGATGGGTCAGTGAATAGACAGAGGGAGATAGATAGATACAGTAGATAGACAATGTAGATTATATTAAATTTAACAAACTAGCCACTATAAATGTTTATCTTTTCAATAAGATTGATCCTTTTACCTCGTCTTCCAGACTGACCACTGCATTTTCCAAAGAACTGAACAATGAAAGTGAAAGTTTTTTTTTAAAAGGCTTTTAAAATGTGATGTTAGTTGAATATGTAGAAAGGGGTTTGCATTTAATCTCTTAATCCAGCCAGCTAGCTTTCACTACAGTTGTTTAACAAGGTTGACTGAAATGTCATAAACTCAGTGGTACTCTCTTGGTAAGAGACGTTCAAGTGAATGATTTATCTGATTATACAACACTCAAAACTATTTTCTCAACTGCCTTTATTTCAACAGTTTTGAAGATAATACCAATAAAAATTAAATACACATTTGATAGGCTTGAATAAAGGATTTTTTTTTTGGTTGTGTAAATAGATACAAACACATTTCTGTCTTGTGTTTGCTGTTTAGGCAAAGATGAAATGCAAGCCAAGCTTGTTTCCATGGATACCAGACCTTTCATGATTATGTGTCATTATAATATCTATATATGTACCCAAATGGGTGTATGCATGTATTGCATGTATTTTAGCATGCATGCATGTGTGTGTATAATACTTCCTGGTTTTGCAATAGCAACTTTAGCAACTGTTGTAAACATAGCAATACGATGTCCTACTGAAACCAGTCAATAGACAACATTTAATTTATCCAACCAAATTAGTACTCTGTGTAGACAGGTAGATTGCACATATTAAGGGGCACAAAAAAATGTGACCTGATCGATGCTTCAATGCACTAGTAAGAAGCACTAAAAGAAAAAAAAAATCATAATTTATATATAAAGAGGAGTCATGATGTATGAAAGACCAACCTAAATAAATAGGTGTCATATTTCTCATGAACCCAAGAGTTTCTATCATAACAACTCTATCTGGTGAATCAATTTAAAAAAAAAAGATTTTTTGAGCTCCATTTTTGAGCTGTCAGAAATAAAGATGGAAAAATGACACAATATCACATTTTCTCTGTCAAATCTTCTAATAATTGTAGTTTTTAGCTTGACTTGTAACATGCACAGTCATGCAATAATGGTAATTGTGTTTAATGCACATAATTTATATGATTAATGTGCTATTAATAAATGTATTTTGTGTTATATTGTACAGTACCTGCTTTAGTGTTTTCAGTGTTAGGATTATCTTGAGAACAAGTCATTCAAGACTCATTGAGCTTATTCTAATAACTCTTATTAAATTATAAAAAAAAATATACAATGTTGTTCTAGTTCAGAATCTCAGTCTTGCCACACAGTTGCTTCAGTGTATGCTCCTATTCCTGCCTCTTTCTTAATTTTTCACCTCTTTTCTGATGATGAAATTTTATTTACTGCTCTCTACTTCTAACCTGTCAGTTCAATGTGCCTCTTTTTACCAAGAACAATATTGTACCTTGATAAAGTAAGTGGTAATATGAAATCCATAGTTGCATGTTATTGTGCTTTTAATATAAAATGGATTCATTAACTTGACAACTTTCCTCCAGAATGTTGTTTTCTTTTTTATGCATAATTTTCACTCCCCTTTATTCTAGCAACCTACAAGGCCAGACATCTCATATCTTGGAAATCAATCCCCCATGGACTGCCCCCTCCTCATAGCAAGTACTTCGGTGTGGATGTACTCCCCTTTAGAAATTTTATAATCATCATTGCCAGTGTGGGTCATTGAGGCTGACAGAATCCTGCTATCTTACTGAGACACTGCATTTTCCTATTTCTGTATATCTATATGTATGATTGAGGTGTGGTCACACCCCTATAGTTAGGGTTGAGTAAGCACTTCAATATTAAATCCCAAATGTTACATTTTAATAACTTCACAACTGTTCAATGGATTTGCATGAACATTTTCATGAGCTGTTACCTGTGGTAGATCTCTGGATGTTCTGAGTTAAGTTCTGGTCAGATGTATGGTTTCTGAGTTCTAGAGATGTGAAAAACTCACTTTTTGCACATTGGCTTTGCTGGGTTTTTCTTTGAACTTACCTACAGCCCAGATGGTTTGGAATCTTGATCTGAAATTTTCAAGACAGAAAGGGACTAGCCCACAGACGTGCTGTTTGCTAGTCTGGTGAAAACATAACAATCTATTTCAAAGTCATTTAATTTTCAAATTTTGTCAAAACTGTTTCTGAGTATACTCGGTAAGCACTTCAAGATAGCCATATGAAACAAAAAAATAACCATTTGTCATATTGGAATAATTATTTTTCGTTTGCCGCCATCTTGTTCCCATTTTGTTTTATTTTATTTTCAAAAGTCACAAAAAAGACATCCTGCAGAGAGACCAACACACCTAGCTGGCTGATCAGGACCCTGTTAGGTGCAATCTGCACTTCAATGTTAGAGACATGCCCTTGAAATGCTATTTTTCTAATATTATAAATTTTTTTTCATGACTGCGTAAAATGAAAAAAGAATCCTATTTGGTCACACAAGTCATGAAAAAGGTTCCTTTTTTGTGAAGGGTGAACATTTGCCTATGATTCTCATTGCCATCTCCAGTAGTGTTATGTATTTCCCTGGTGTCTAGTGGCATCCCCAACCTCTGATCTCCATCCCCTTTGACCTATCTGTTATAGTTTCCCTGGTGTCTAGTGCCACTACCACCCGCAGATCATTGTACCTATTAAAAAAATATATTTCCTTGGTGTCTAGTGGCACCGTGACTCACTGATTGCTGTCCCATTGTTCAGCTATATTTCTCTGGTGTCTAGTAGCACCCCCACCCAATGATCACTGTCTCCGAACCTGAAATAAAGAAAACTGTACTCAAAGATTTTTTTCATTAAAAACATAAAAAGGTCCCTCGCCAATCTGACCCCCCAACCCCACCTCCCATCCCTCAGCACCCACTACCCCACATCCCCCAGTACATCCCCAAACACCCTCACCCACCTGAACAGGTCCCAGGTTCGAGATTCACTCTCTAATTGAAGACAAGTCTTGCTGCTGGAACCAGCAACTGCAACTTGAGAAACTATGGTCAATGTGGTTCAATATACTTAAATGTGGTTTTCAACTTTGATGCATAACTTGACCATTTTTGCTTATTTTGATACTGAATTTTCAACATGGGCTTTTGGGGACCCCACCTCAAGGGCAATGTCACTTGTATTTCACAAATCTGTCCTGAAAGGAAATTTCACTGTCACTTGGCGAATCACCTTTTGGACATGATTTGAACATTTTCACAGCCTTTGTTCAATAAGCAGGGTCACAAGAAGGTTATTGTGTAAATTTGGTATCAAAATATGTTAAAATGGCAAAGTTATGCACATGTATTTAAATTTAACTATGCTCGCTCGTAACCTTGGTAATTTAAAAATATTCTCACCCCAAATTTTCAACATAGCCTTTCTTTTTACATCACCTCATGAACCAGGTTTCATCTGTGACATAGTTGTAGCTATACCTGGGAAAAAAAAACATTTTTGTTTAACTTTCTCTCCTTCCTGCTTACCCACCCTCTTCCCCCTCCTCCAGCCTTTATTAAATACTCTCCCTCCTCCAGTGGCACTGCTCCTAGGCAATCCTCATCCTCCCCTCTCACTTATATTGCAACTCCCCTTAAAGATGCAGAATGCAGTTATAAGGCCCAACACTTGTCGGTGTTAATCTTAACTCTTTAAGTCTCATTTACTGCGTTGCAGCCCCTGCCCCTGAACTAAGTTCTCATCATAGTTTTTGGGTGGTATTTCTGCCACACATATTAGTCTTCTAATCTGCCTATTTCCAAACCTAACCCTTGACATTTGGGTGGTATTTCTGCTACATGTATTAATATTCCAATCTGCCTAATTCCAAACCTAACCCTTGACAACAACAAACAACAAAAGCTGAACTACTACTCCATTGGCAGGTTATACAATCCGCCCACTAGAGGGTGCAGCTGAACTCCTCAGCAACATGAAACCTCTCCTACTGCAGAAGCTTCTCTTACTGACTCTTGGTATAGTCATATTAGCTGACCTCACAGGGGTCTCATGGAATGAATGGGATGAAACTACCTCAGACTACCCCCCCTTTCCCTATTACCACTGTGGCAGAGGTACACAGCCTGAGGGGCACAAATGCTGACACAACATGCCCTTAAGCCTTCCACATCCCCCCACAAACCTTCAGAGCATATGAGCTCCCAGTCATCACACTAGCGGCCCTACTGCAGAGCCGCTCCTTCATAGCCCATGTCTACAATACTAGGCTGGGCCCTTTGGTCTGCAGTGGACTAGGACTGCGGACTACAACTACATGGACCATGTGGTCAGGCCTAAAGTAACCACTTGGATGGGGGTTCGACATGGCCGGCGTGGCCTCCCAGCTTTGAGATATATGTTTTTGTGGTCAGACGGAGCATGCAGAGAAAAGGCAACCTGCCATGTGGGACTGGAATGGGTGATGAGATCATGGGGAGAGGGTGGGGGAATTCAGGGATGCCCAGTCAATGAGCAGGAATTTAAAGAGCAGCCTAGGGCTGGCTGTGGCATGCAGGGTCCTCAGGCTGGGACAGTGAAGCAGATGCTTTGGGGGGCCGGCTTTGCTGAGCGCCCACATTCCACCCAGTAAAAAAAAAAAAGGAGAAAATGAGAGTGGACAGAGGATATATCAGCTACCCAAGCCATGAGTGCAATTGGGAGTTCAGTGATGCATATGGTATGAGGGGCTCTTGACCATGATGGTGACTGCCTGGCACATGAGGGATGGTTTTCAGCCCCACCTAGGAGTGTTTTTATGGCTGCTAAAAAAAATAAAAATAAAAACTTGGATTTTGTTTTGTTTTTGGAATGCCTGCTTATCAGTGAGTGTCCATAACAATTATAAATGAACTTGAAATTTGGGTAGATCACTATCTGTGATGACACATATATTTGAATCATGTGTAATCCAATTGTACAAGTCACATATGTATTATATTGCACTTGCAGACCACATTCACTTCTAATTATTGAACAGCATTCCACCAAGTGGGTTAGACAGGCCAATATGGGAGTAGAAGGGGCTGTTATAAAAATACAATTTTTTTAAGGGTGAAGGGGTTGGGGAGGTGTGGTGAGTGGGAACTGCAGTGGGTTAGGGAATGGGGATGGCAGTGATCTAATCTTGTACTTGCTATGGTTCTAGGATGGCACCAAAGAAGGCAGCAGCCCCCAAACAGAAGACTAGCAAACAGCTGGCATAAAAGGCTGCTGAGCTGATGAAGCAAGTGCAGGCAGTCATCAAAGAATCCAGGGAGGCAGAGGAGAATGAAAGGCAGGAGGTGAAGTAGAAAAAGGACCCACCACAGAAAGTGCCCCCAAAGAAAAGATCGACAAGGAACAACCCTGAGGTGGTCAGGGAACTATAACTTGGCCAGAGTAAGGAACCTACCCATTTATTTAATCTTGTGTTTCTGTAAATTTACAGTCGATTTTAACTGTTGTTATCAGAATTTTAATTATTTATGGGTTTATATTACATGTGTTGTATTTCCTTGTTGTGAAGTGCTTTGACTTTAAGAATTGCACTATATAAATAAAGTATATTATTATTATTAATACTATTATTATTATTACAGTGGACCTGTCTAAGGATGACAGTCTGAAGGATTGGTTGACTGGCATTATGTCAGAAAAAGGAGAGAAGGGTTCGGAGGAGATGGATGGGACCTGGCAGGAATTAAAAGGAGAAAAGAAAGGAGAGGATAAAGGAGCGTAAGGAGCGGGAGTAGGGGAGGAAGTAATAAGGGTGGATACGGGGGGTTTCCAGGTTTGACCTTGCGGGGTCATGTTCCACAATCTATAAAGGAGATGCTTTAGAAGGGAGAGTTTGTGGACATGTTTGCCCTACAGGATAAAGATGCTGCTAGGAAATACAAACAAGAGACGGTGGGAAAATCAGCGATAGCAATGACTTTCACCATTGTTGGAAAAACTAGCGAAGATACTAGCCACAAGGGGAAGTTGTTTGGGTTGTGGATGGAGGTTTTCACACACTTCAGTGCCATCATGTTTCAAAAAAAAAAACAGAGCTGGCCATACCTCTGTTGATGTACTACTCTATTATCAGGGATGCCTGCACAGTAAAGAGTGGGTATGGGTGGTTGGTGTATGATGATAAGTTCAGACACAGGATGGCATCCCACAGGGACGCACCGTGGGATGTCACATGTTCTGATCTATGGATTAGAACCTTATCAGCTCAAGGTGGAACAGATAGAGAGGGACGGAAAGGGAATGGGTTGACAAATTCAAGAGCATGTTGGGCCTATAACAAAGCACACTGTACTTGGGCCAACTGTAAATTTAAACATGCATGTTCAGGCTGTGGGGATGCCAACCCTGTCACACAATGTCACTCAGATGGGGAGAAATCAAGGCTCCAGACACAAGGGCAGCCTTTTTGGGGGGGGGCTACAGAGGAGGTAGGAGAGGTTATGCAAACCAGGGTAATTTACACAGGGGGCAATATGGACGGGGAGGGTTTGTGTGCTGATAATCTCACACCTGCAATGTAGCAACCCAGGGATAGCTTCTGGATGGCTGCTTCGCCCATTAAGTTAGACATTTCATTTGCTTGGTCCAAGGATTATTCGAACATAGAAGCAAGGGGTATGTTGAGGGAGGGGCTTAAGTCAGGTTTGAGCCTATATTATGCAGGGGAAAGGAAAGGCATAAGAGCAAAGAACCTGGGGTCAATAAAGGGGAAGGAGGATATGGTGGAAAGAAAGATAAAAAAAGAGAAGTTGGGCCCGCCTGGTGGCACTGAGGGTTGAGACGCTGGTCGCCACACCTCACACCATGCCAGCAACTAGGGTTCAGGAATGATCCCGGGCCACTGGGGGTTGGCAGGGGAGGGAGAGGATTGAGCATCCGATGGACAGCTCTCCTTTCCAGGGAGGGAGGGGGGTCCACACTCGGCGCTTGACTGGCCTCTGGTTGAAGTCCGGGGGCATGGCAAGTGTAGAGCAGCTACTAGGGGACGGGGAGTGGTGACGTTGGCAGTGACACCATGATTTCAGGGTGCATACCACTCCCCCAGAACAAGGGAAAAAAGGCATCCAGTCTCCTAGATGATGGAGCACCATGCAGAGGCCCTGCATGCTCGCACCTGCCTAGCGACCCGTCGGAGTCCAACAAAAAATTGATTGTCTCAGGATGTCCCCGTCCCACCTCATACCCACCCGGAGAGTATAGCCAAGGCTCTATGGTGACTCAACTGGGGACCAGGCAGGATGTGGAGCGGGTATACTGTGATGTGTCTCCTGAAGGGGTGGAGACCGGACACAGGATGAGGAGCGAAAATAGTAATTTAAAAAAAAAAAAGAGAAGAGAAGGCAGCAGGAAGGGTAGAGAGCCCATTCAAATCACCGCCTTTTTCTCATCGTAGGGTTTCACCATTGGGTATAGTGCCAAAAAAGCAATCAGGGGAGTATTGGCTAATCCACCGTCCCTCTTACTCAGAGGGGGATTCCATGAATGACGCTGTTGCTTCCAAAAAGATTATGGTGTCATACGTCACCCTGGACTACCGCTGTGGAATTAATCAGAGGGAGGGAGGGTGTGTGATTAGCCAAAATGGACATAGAGTCTGCATTTCAGCTTTTGCAAGTCCACGCACAGGATTGGGAACTCTTGGATTTACAGTTTCAAGAGAAGTACTATTCTGACAAAGCAAGGCTCATGGGTTGTTCAGTGGCATGTGATACGTTTGAAACTTTCAGTACGTGGTTGCAGTGTTTTTTTTTCATCCAGATATGGATATACAGTAGTGGTCCACTGTCTGGATGATTTTTTGTTTATACTGTAGGTGAGGGGGAGAGTAGCAACATTGGGAATGCTGAGGGATTTTGAGATTATGTGTGGTGAATTGGGCATCCCCTTATCCAGGGATAAGATGGAGGGTCAGAGTACGAGAATTCTTGGGTATTGAGTTAGACATTGAGAAGCATTGTTTTTGGCTTCCAGCAGGCAAAGTGGACAGACTGAGGCAGCTTATTTGGGTGGTGCAGGGGAAATGCTGGGTACCTTTGAGAACAGTGCAGCAGGTCTTAGGGCATCTGAATTTTGCCTGCAGGGGTGGTGGCACTAGGGAGGGTTTTAACCCACCCTCTGGTCAGGGCTATGAGGAAAGCTAAGTATTCCCACCACTTGGTGGATATTAACAAAGGGGTGAAGTAGGATTTGAATGTTTGGGAGGGCTTTCTGCTGTATTACAACAGGATCACTTTTTGGCAAGACGACTGGCTACTGGACAATGAGTTGTAACTATATACAGATGCAGCTGGGGGTTTGCGCATGGGGCCTATTTCCAGGGAGAGTGGATTTCAGAGAGGTGGTCAGAAAAGTGGGTGGAGCTGGGCTTGATGAGGGACATCATGTTCCTGGAGGCATTTCCCATATGGGCGGCTATGGTGGTGTGGGGAGAGCATCTCAGGAAAAGGAAGATAATTTTCAGATGTGAAAGCAAAGCAGTAGTGAAGGTCATAAACAGGCAGTTAGGCTGCATGGTGGCAGTATTGAGGGTGGCACGGCTTCTGGTGTTGGAGGTGCTCAGGTTGAACTTGTCTTTCAAGGCTAGGCACCTGGAAGGGGTTAAGCATACCATAGCTGACAGTCTTTCACGTTTATAGTTGGACAGGTTCCATGTATTTGCCCCTGGAGCAGCGGTCTGGGGAACACAGGTGCCAAGTCATATATGGGAGATTCGATACATAGATACATAGATACATAGACAGTGTCGGCAGATAAGGGCCTATGGCCCACCCAGTCTGCCCATTTGAGCTTGTAAGTTCAGTTTGTTTTCCTAGAAGTCTGTTGCCCCTTACCCCTGACCTCTAGAATTCCTTTATGTCTATCCCATGCATTCTTAAATCCCGTGATTGTTTCAGCCCCCACCACTTCCTCTGGCAGGGTGTTCCACTTGTCCACCACCCGTTCTGTGAAGAAATTCTTTCTCATGTTTCCTCTGAATCGTCCTCCCTCCAACTTCATCCCATGCCCTCTAGTCCTGGAACATCTTTTTCGCTTAAAAATAGTGTTTTCCTGCACCCTGTTCCTCCCTGTAAGATACTTGTATGTCTCTCATATCCTCTCTCTCCTCCTCTCCTCCAGGAGTACATGTTCAGTTCCTTCAACCTGTCTTCATAGCACTTGTGATGCAATCCATGTACCATCTTTGTTGCCCTCCTCTGAACCTTCTCTACCCTGTCTATGTCCTTACGTAGGTATGGTCTCCAGAACTGTACACTGTACTCCAGGTGGGGCCTCACTAGTGTCTTGTATAGCGGAATTAGGACCTCCTCTTTTCCTGCTGGTGATGCCCCTGCCTATACATCCCAGCATCCTATTTGCTTTACCTGCTGCCTTGTCACACTGTTTCCTATCTTGAGGTCATCAGAGATGACAACCCCAAGATCCCTTTCCTGCTTGGTGCATGCTATATCCTCACCCCCCAACTGATATATTGTGCCATGGTTTTTGTGCCCCATATGCATTATCTTGCACTTCTTTGCATTGAATTTCAACTGCCAAACCCTTGACCATTCTTCAAGTTTCTGCAGGTTGCTTCTCATTCTGTCTACACCCTCTGGTGTGTCTACTCTGTTACAGAGCTTTGTGTCATCAGCGAACAGTGAAATTCTGCCTTCTAGATCCCAGCAATGTCACTGATGAAAATGTTGAATAGGACCGGTCCCAGCACTGATCCCTGTGGTACCCCACTGGTCACTCTTCCCTCTGTGGAGTGACAGCCATTTACCACCACCCTCTGTGTCCTGCCACCCAGCCAGTTACCTACCCACCACACTACTGTCCTGCCCACACCCATATTCCCCAGTTTTGTAATAGGCCTCTATGTGGCACAGTGTCAAAGGCCTTGCTGAAGTCCAGATAGGCCATGTCCACTGCCCTCCCCTGATCCACCTCCCTAGTCACCCAGTCAAAAAATTCAACGAGGTTGGTCTGACATAACCTCCCCCTGGTGAAACCATGCTGCCTTGGGTCCTGTAGTCCATTGACAACCAGATGTTCCACCAATCTCTCCTTCAGTAGTGCTTCCATGATCTTCCCCACTACCGAGGTGAGGCTGACTGGTCTGTAGTTCCCTGCTTCCTCTTTGTTAATCTTTGTTGATAGACTGAGCCCAACTCCTTTTTCAGAATGGCTGGGCACTGAAAACACGGAGGGCCTACGAAAATGCATGACGGAGCTTTCAGGAGTTCTGACAGCAGGTGGGTTTAGAGGTAAGTGACCCAGAATCTGAGACCCACATGATGAGATACATGGTGGACAGATGGAAGACAGGGACGGCAGGATCCACTATGAGTTTACATTTGGCAGGCATTGGTATGGTCTGCCAGTTACAAGGGTCAGGAACTCCCACCAGATCACTAGCAGTTCGCAGAATGCAGCAGGGTTGGTCCCGATTGCAAGGATAGTGGTTAGACAGGAGTAGGCCTATCAGGGAGAAAATGTTCATTAGACTGCTTACGAAGCCAAGCTTTTCAAGGTGATATTCCAAGTAATGCATAAAGGGGCTTTCAGGGTTAGCAAGGCAGTGGCTAGCTGAAAGGGGAATCAACTAGAGGGCTTGCAGAGGCAGGACATCACATGTGCAGGTGACAGGGCATACATATGGCTTCGGCAGTCCAAAACAGATCAAGCAGGGATAGGTACCAGAAAAGAGCTAAGAAAAGGGGGGATGGAGGAGTGAGGCATAATAGAATCACTTAAAGCATACCTGGAGTTTGGATGTTTTTTCCAGCATGGTAATGGTGATCCTGTCACCTCTCACCAGGTTACAGCAGTATTAAAGAAAGGGTTGGTGTTCATTTGGGAAGACCCTTGCCAGTTTGCATCACATTTATTTGTGATCAGGGCAGTGACAGAGGTTGCAGCAATTGGTGGGAGTACTTCTGACATGCAAAAGGTGGGGAGATAGGAATCCCAAGCCTACAGAAGATATACAAGGAAGCAGGGACCAACACATTCTTTTCATGTTTTCCAGATGATGGTCGCCGGCAGGTGGTGTGGATAGTTGGCCATTCCTTTATTTATTGGGCCAAAAAATGGGTGTTAATGACTGTAGGGGGCTGGCAGTTGAGACAAGTCCTGGATAATACCTTGATTGAGTGGAGTCGATTGAGGGGATTACGCTGGAAGCAGCTGTTGCCACTACTTGAAGAGAAAAAAACAGGACATGGCCTACATCAGACTTGCTGATCATACATGCTGGGGGGAATGATTTTGGGGACATCCTGTTGTCCATGATCCAGCACCCCTGATGGTGCCCCGACTTCATGGACAGCAAGTTGTGTGTAGGAATATGTACTAACCTTAGGGCGAAGATACTTATCGTATAAGCTAAGTGTCAGGATCTGTGTTCTATTATGCTTCACTGATGTTCAGCTGCAAGAATTGCTTTTTGCTCTATTTTTACTGTATTTTCATATGTAAGGCAACAGTGCCATCTTCAGCATTTGCACATCATTACAACTGACCTTGGGGAATAGTAGCCCCATTGTGCTGTTATCAATGCAAGCTCTGCAACTTTTCACACTAGTTAAGACAGTTACTCAGACCACCTATTTTTGTCCAGTTATATTCATTTTATGTATCTTCCTTAGCCATTGCTGTAGATATTATCAGGGTATAAGACCCCTTGTAATACGTTTTTTTAAAAGAGAAACTGTCTGCATTTCCTAGCTAAGGAAAACTGGTATTCTCCCAGTGTTTACTCTGCATTGGTAGTAAGTCTGTAATATCTATCTGTAATAAATTTCATTTATTACATGAGTACCACTTGTCTGGTGTCTCTTCCTTTTGTACTGTTTCACCAAGATCCTTACAGGGGAATTTATTACCCATTTACATTTGGTGACTCCATGCAGGTGGAACATACAAGGGAAGATTTACATTCAATTTATTTTGAATGTCGAGTAGTCTAGTGCAATTTTCACCTACTTGGACCTACTCTTGCTTACTGTCGTAGCAGTTGTGGCAGACCCGTACCATCTTGGTCTCAGGTGTGGCAGCCCCACACTGGACCCTTTACACTCCCTTTGCAAGTGACAGCATACCCCTCTGGCACAACTGATCAACTGCCCTGGACTGGAAAGTGGTAGGTGACGGCGCCTGGGTATTTTACAAGGTTTCCCAACTGCTTATTTGTTTGTCTACCCCTTATTTGTTATGTCTGATCTTTGCATAGAACTGAGACTCGATGTCTCAAAGTACCTCACATCCCATGGCAGATGGACAGATTTCACGCTGGATACAAAATCTGCAGAAAAAAAGCTTGCTGCTAATATCTGACCATTACTTAGAGTCCAAACAACCAACCAAGAAATACAACCTCAAAGGTCTTTTGGGTGCAGCTTTATGTACTGCTGTTGAGAGTCTCACACCGAGGTGTGCCTCCCTTGAACTGCAAAATGCATCTCTAAAAAAAGGATATGCCGACCCAACAGCGACACCAACACAGGGATACACCTGGCTGTCAGCAAAATCAACACTTTGCCTACAGGTCTCAATGTTGGTGCACCAGAGACAGGGGTACACTGTCTCCAGGTCCTGCACCCCCTTCCCAAATCAACTCCGACTGGAGTTGATAATCCAAAGTAAGGGGGCTGTGTGAGGCAGAGCCCTCCACATGAAGGGTTCAGAGGGCAAAGCCCCTTGATAGAAACACAGGACCAGGAGACATACAGGATTTATGTCTACAATATGTGGTTGACATAAATCCCATCGCTGAGATGCCGGTTGAGAAAAGTGTTGTCAAACAGGAATCATAGAACCTAAAAATAGAGATGGGCTTGCAGGCATTGGAGTTAAACAAAAAGGAAAGGAAACTAGCAGAGGAGACACAGCCACTCCATAATGCTAATTCCAGATTGCTGCACTGTATTGCTCAAGACACTAAGTGAGAGTTATGTTTGTTAAGAGACAATTGCGAAAGGTTAAAATGTGATAAGAAACAGCGCAACTGAATTAAATTTTGAGTGATATGAATGAGGCTTTGAGAGATGAGAATGCTGAGCTGAAAGAGGATTACAAGCATGTGAGTTGTGAGTTGTGTAAAGAGCTTACTGAAAATGTTGAATTGAGTGCCATGTACAGTGTTGCAGACAGAGGTTGAGAGAGGTATTGAGCAGGGCACTGCAAAAGTCTGTCACAAGAAGTGTAGACAAAAGATGGCAAAGTTGCACCACCAGTGGGAGGTTCTTGCCGGCCATGTTAAGGCCATGAATGGGTTTCAGTATATGCCCATTGAGACTGTGTCATCCAGTGGTGATGACTCCAAGTTTGATGATGAGGCATGCTGCGTCACACATAAGCCCAACCCCCTGTGGTGGAGCAACTTCCGCTTGCCATTCACAAGATGGCACCAATGTCAGCACACACACTGCATCGTCACTTCTATGCAAACATGGCAGATGCCACATAGAATGCCAAGATGGTGGCCCCCATGACACAAACAGAGGGCCTGTAATCTGTAATGCACCTCCACTTACTCGCATTACTAGGAGCAATGAGTCAGAGATTTGCAGCATGATTAATGATGTGATCAGTAGGATCACTGTTCTGGTGGATCAAAAGAAGGCCATCCAGGACCAAACTGACAAAATACTTAAAGAGTCAATCACTCAGGATCACAAATACAAGGCCATCTCATATGCGGCAGCAGAGGCTGTGCTTCATGAGACCATGCAGAGGACTAATCTGGGTGTGACTACACATACCTCCAACCCCCTGCAAGTCACTAATTCTGTCCAGCAAATTGCACAGAGCATTGGACAGGTGGGCCCAACAGACAATCTCAGTTGCCACTTGGAGAAAGTGCACTCCCTTTGCGAGAAGCTCTCTGTCCAACCCCAGTACCAGGTTGAAGTCTTGTAACAGACAATCAAACCAACCCTTTGGGCCAAGCTGTCAGAAGCAGCTAGGAACAATGGTAATGCAACCTTTGATGAAATCACGGCTGCACTCATACGTGCAAATTCTCCAGGAATTGAGGGAACACTCTTGGCCTACAAAGTCAAGAAAGGTGTAAAGGAAAGCCCAGCCACCTATCATCAAAGGTAGTGGCTCACATACAGAACTGGAAAGGCCCTCACAGATGAGGACTTCGATATGGACCAAATTGAGTACAAGGATTTGAAGATCTGGAACATGTATCCGGTCTTGTGGGAAAAGACTGAGCTTAACATTTTCCTGGACACTGGCAAGTTTACTGATATCCTCACCAAGATGGAATGGGCCTATCATGTCTATCTCCATACCCTCTCTTCTGGCAAATCCAACAAGGTAGCTGCAGTCCAGCCTACCTCAGATGCCCCCACCCACTATGCGGTGGAGGGAAATAACCAGAAAACTTCTACCCCTTCTGATGACAAACAGTCAGATGGGGGGACTGGAACTACAGAAACAGCAGGAAAAAGGACAACAAAGGCAGTTGGAAAAATCTAAATGCCCAACAGAATAGCCAGAACCAATACCAAAACAGTCCTAGCTATTGACAAATCAGAGAAGAGAACAAAACCCTCCTCAAGCTGTTGGAGGAAATTTGGGCAGAAAGGGAAACCACTGCTGCACGACATAGAGCTGCACTAGCCCCGGCTGTCAAATCATCAAGCAGCTGAAGGGAGATTGCATCGGTTACTGGCCAGGCCGAAGCAACATCCAAGACAGAACCACCCATATAGGCCATCACTGCACCTGTGACGTCACAAGTACACTTGTACCCAGTGCAAGACTTACAGGAGGACTTAAAAGATCCTGCAGGCCTTCGGTTTCAGGAGCAGGAAGACAATGTCAATTCTGGAGAATTGGATTGACAATTACAGACTCCAGTCTGGATTGTGAGTAACCTGATTGTTGACACAAACAGACGGCCTTGTGTAAAGGCCATGGTCGGGACCTGCCAACTCATCATGCTTCTGGACACTGGTGCAGCAATGTCAGTCCTCCATGATGAGGACCAAGTCTCATCTGACTGGTCTACTGGCTGGAAGACCAGTGAACAGGGAATAGATGGTACCCAACTACACACCTACCAATCTATTCTTCTACCTGTGGTGGTAGACTACCTCAGGACTAATTTTGCTTTTGACCTCATGGTTCTGCGTCATCATCCCAGCATTCTGGGAATTGATTTCTTAGCATTACATGGCTATGTAGTGGATCTAGCCAACAGGCTACGCATTCAGATCAAAGGACAATGTCATGCTCTTACCATCCCAGACTCTCATGTGGTGGCAGCTATCTCCCATAACAAGAAAGAGTATGATGTCATGGCCTTGTTCAAAAGTTGTGACCTGTTTTCTGAGCTTGCACCTTTGCTGCAAAAACATCTTGATGTGTTTGCTGCCAACACACATGACTGTGGTAGAATGCATGCTGCCATTGAAATCACAGGGCCTGACCCTGTGAGGCAGAAGCAGTATCCATTTCTTGCTGAAGATTTGCCATCACTTAGAGAAACCATCCAATTACTGCTTCAACAAGGAGTGATTAGGACCTGTGTCTCTACTGTCAATTCACCTATTTGGCCCATTAAGAAACTGAATGGAGCCTGCAGTCTCACAACTGACTACAGAAAACTTAATCAGGTTACTCCTAGCTGTGCACCAACAGTAGCATCAGCACCTGATGTACTCACAAAAAGTGGATCACAGCTCTTGACATTTCTAATGGGTTTTGGTCACTTCATTAGTCCAGAGAAGCCAATACAAATTTTCTTTCACCTTTGATGGACCTCAATACACCTGGACATGCCTTCCCCAAGGGTTTCACAATAGCCCCTCCCTCTTCCATCTCCACATGATGGATGCCCTACAGGGATTCTCCATACATCAGTGTTTCCTGCAGTACGTGGATGAATTGCTTCTGGCAATCACCACGAAAGAAGATAATTTCGCCCTTCTAGACAAACTTCTATCTCTCCTTAAGAGAGCAGTCCTTAAGTGCAATTCCTCCAATGCACAACTGTGTGAGAAGGAGGTAATTTGCCTTGGCCTACACATTACATACCAAGGTAGGAGCCCAGCTGTCAAAAGGATCCAGGTCTTGCAGGATCTGCCACTTCCTACTAGCGTGGCAACACTCAGACACTTCCTAGAAATGGTAAACTACTCCAGGGATTTTACCCCAACTTTGCCTTGAAGGCCACTCCCTTGTATGAACTTCTGAAAATCAATGTCCCATGGACATGGGGCCCCACTCATACTTGATGCTGTGACACATCTCAAACAGGCCTTAGCCTCAGATCCATCACTGATCAGTCCTAACCCAGATCTTCTATTCCATTTGGAAACTGCCACATCTAATTTGGCCATGTCTGCAATGCTGGCACAAAAGTACAGTGAGTATTTCAGGCCCATTGCCTATGCCTCTCAGATGCAGTACCCAGTAGAGAGAAAGTATAGCCTCTGTGAAAGCATGCTTTTATCAACCTACTGGGCTGTCAAACATTGCATGTACATAATTGAGTATGCACCTATCATCTTGCATACCTGTCACATCACAACCAACTTCCTGCTTTTAGACAAAGTAAAAGATTGGTTTAGTTTCTAATACCAGACTCGCCCACTGGTCTTTGCTTTTGCAGGACAGTGACATTAAAGTACTACCTGCAAAAATGCCATCCATTCTAGTTCATGGCCTACTCTACACAGGTAAGTCCCATGATTGTGCACTCCAATCTCCTGACATATCCAAGCCGGGACCATTTCTACCAGCTACACCGACTATCTTAGAGAATACCACCATGTATCACGTCTTCACAGGCAGCTTCACCTCCTTTGTCAAGGGGGAACAGGTAGAAGAATTTGGTGTGTTCATAGATGGCAACTTCATGCGTATTGCTAGGAAATGTATCATCATTTCCCCACAGTATGCCAAGTTGGCAGCTATGGCCTGTGCTCTAGAAGTTATGCCCCATGGTGCTAAGGTTGCTATCATCTTTGCAGACTCTAATTGAGTCTGCTCTTCTCTTATTGAGTTTCTACTATTCTGGGAGAAGAATAATTTCACATCCTCTGATGGCACACCTGTCAAATACAGGGATTTGTTTGTGTGTATACACATACACTGACACAACAGTTTACTCATAAACTGTATGTTCAGAAGGTGAAGGCTCACTGCAAAACTGACCCTTACCATGAATTCAATGATTGAGTGGATTTGCTTTCTAAAGCAGGCACTTGAGGGGGTAGACATAGTCAGTGACTCACCCAGTAGCTGTGGCAGCCATCTTCTTAGCTGCCAACACCAGGCAGAAATGGCCTTCCGGAGGAGGTTGTGGAGTCAAAAACAGTGGTGGAATTCAAGCATGCATGGGACAGTCATAAGGCAATTCTAGGGGGTTGGGGTAGGAAGAAGTAGGCTGCTGGTTAATTAGGATCTGCAGCTTATCCATTAGGTAGGGAAATGTGCAGACTGGGTGGGCCAAGCGGTCCTTATCTGCCCTCAAATCTATGTTTCTATGTTTCTATGTTAAACCACAACCAGAACCTCCATTAGACCTTTCTTCTACAGAAATCTGACCCAGAAATAAAAGATGTGTTCAAGTACCTGGACAAAGGAACTGAACAGGAACTACCTACTGGTAGTCCACACAAAAGACATTCTGACAACTAACACCTATCTCATGATCAGGGCCCCGAGTTTTCCGTGATTCCACAGATGTGGCAAACCGTGGAAATATCCACGGAATTTTCCATCACCCACGGAATTTGCGGCCGCCCGAGGAACAAACGTCCGCTTCATTTGCCGGGCTGGGGGTGCCCAACTCGTCGGCTTCACTGTCCTCCCATCATGCTTAGCATGCCACGCTAGGAGCCCACCCCAGCATGGCAATCAATGATTTTGCCGAGGGTGCCCAATCCCCATCGGCTGAATGCCCCCCCACATCCTTGTGCCACACTGGGAGCTCCACCAGCGTGGCAAACGTGCCAATATTTTTTTTTTTGCCGACGGGAGTGCCCAATCCCCCTTAGGCTGGACGCCCCCCCAAAGTCATTGTGCCACACTGGGAGCCCACCCCAGCTTGGCAAGCGGTCCCGCAATGTCTTTCTTTTTTTTTTCCCTGTAAAACAAAAACTGTCCCACGGCGCGTCTCCCGAGACCCCCTCCCACATCCCGCACCCACCCACTGCGCACCCAGCCTCCCCACACCCCCAACCCCATGCTTACCTCCGGACTCCGCGCGACGATCTTCGGTGGACCGGGAACACGTCTGCACTCTTCAAAGGCGACCGTGAACTGAGGAAATGCCGGTAAGCTGTATAATGGGCTAGATAGGAGGGGTTCAACTTTATTGCATATCTCAGGCATTTATGAGAATTTTTGTACCAGATTTTCAACATGGGGTTTTTGGGACCCTTCTCATGGATAACATCACTGTCATGGCGTTATTCAGGCTCAAGGGTGATTTCGGCGCAGTGACTGTGCAGTGACTGCAAAATCACCCTTTGGGACTGAATACCACCATGACAGTGATGTCATTCATGAGAAGGGGCCAAAACCCCATGTTGAAAATTTGGTGCCAAAATTCCAAAAATGACTGTTTAGCAGTGCGTTCTGCGCGGTTCTCACGCGAGCTCGTAAGTTGATCGAAATTTCAATATTTTCCCTCCAGGGTTTCAACATTGCCATTTCACCACACTGTCTTATGAGTAGTACAGCTGTCATTTTTCACATCTCACCCAAAATGTGTTTCCACCCTTGTAGCGCAGAATGGCGCAGTCGGTGTGCGAAATTAATGTACGGGACAAATTAAGAAAATCACAGTGACACTGTTCATGAGCAGAGGTCTTGAAATGGCTATGTTGAAAATTTGGTGAAAAAATTCCAAAAAATGGCTGTTATGCGTCGTTGCACAGTTCCTCATGAGGCTACGTAAGTTCGCGAAATTTCAATATTTTCACTCCAGAGTTTCAACATTGCCATTTCACCACACTGTCTTATGAGTAGTACAGCTGTCATTTTTCACATCTCACCCAAAATGTGTTTCCACCCTTGTAGCGCAGAATGGCGCAGTCGGTGTGTGAAATCAATGTTCCGGACAGATTAATAAAATCACAGTGATACTGTTCATGAGCAGAGGTCTTAAACTGGCTATGTTGAAAATTTGGTGACAAACACCCATAAAATGACTGTGTTACGAGCGTGCATTGTGTCAGATATGGCAAAAAAAACAAAAAAAAAGGAAAAAAATTAAGGGTAAAAATGTGCCGCAGAAATTGGTGTTGAGTGCCGCAGAAGTTCTGCGGCAAATGAGAACCCTGCCACAGAACTTTGCTCCGATGTGCCGCAGAAAAATCGTGGCCCTGCTCATGATCAGAAAGTTATCTGGTATAGGAAGGACAACACAGGTCACAAACTGTGGATTGTACCACAATCCTTACAAACCAAATTCATCTATATGGTTCATGTTGCCCCCACTGGTGGACACCAGGGGACAGATAACACCATCCAGAGCCTTAAAAACCATCATCTGGTGGCCTGGTATGACCAAGGACATGGATCACTATGTGAACAATTGTATGGTGTGTGCCCAGAACAATCCTATTTTAGTGAAAAGGAATGTCAAACTACTGCCACAAAGGCAATATGGACCATGGAATGCGATACAAATTGATTTCATTTACCCACTGACTAACTCCAGCAAGAAAAACAAGTATTCACTTGTTGTCACAGATCTGTTTTCCAAGTGGGCTGAGGCATTCCCTACTAGGAATAACATGGCAAAGACAACTGCCAAGATACTGGTGGATCAATTGTTTTCCATGTGGGGCCTACCTCTTAAGGTAGCCTCAGACCAGAGAACCAGTTTTACAGCTGAGCTGATGAAGGAGACACTCCAAATGCTTGAAATAGGTCAGAAATTCCATATCCCATACCATTCTCAATCCTCAGGCCAGGTAGAAAGAGCAAATAAAATGATCAAACATATGTTATGCAGATTCATCAATGACAATTCCAAGGATTGGGATTCCCTCTTGCCACTACTACTGAAGGCAATCAGGGGCACCCCAGCAGCCACTAATCAGTGCACGCCATACGAGGTTATGACTAATAGAGCCATTAGTTTAACTGAGCACCTGTTGATTGACCTCCATACTCCTACAGCAGATAGGGTATCTGTGGATAAATATGTTGAAAAACTTCAAGGTGACATCATGAAAACACATTTTTTCACTGCATATCATATGGGTAAAGCCCAACAACAAGCAAAAGCCCATTTTGATAAGCATGCAAAAGAAGTCGACTGGCAAGTTGGAGATCAAGTCATGCTTCTCCAATACAGAACACCAGCTCACTCATTTACCAGCAAATGGGAAGGCCCATTTCCCATTGCCAACAAACTCATCCCTGCTGTTTATCAGGTGAGAGTTCAGCATCAGAAACAGACCACTGACAAGCGGTTCTAAGCTAATCAGCTCAAGTTGTATAAATGTGACTAATTACTTTTCCCAACCCAACTGGGGCTGAATAGTGCCCCTCACTTAACAATCCTTTCCTATTTCTTTCAGATACACTTGCTAAATGGCTATCTTGCACCTCCTCATCCCGGTGGGACTACTTTCTTTGACTTACTTTCAAACTAAAGCCCTTATGACTCACCAAAGATGATGCATATCACATTTGCTTCAGAACCTTGAACATACAGCTAGAGATGCATCCATCTCCAGCCCCCATGGAGTCCATATAGATGTCCCCAACAAACTGACTACTGGTAAGGAAGGCTCAGATGCCTATTTAAATGCCATGGTTGTAGCCCAAGACAAATCAACAGTGCAGATACAATGGGAAACTCACTTGTGTGTTGTCTCTTCCTTTTGTACTATTTCACCAAGAATCTGATAGGGGAATTCATTACCAATTTACAATCCCATGGGTAGTGTTGGTGCACCGGATATTAAGGGAAATGGAGGTCATAAAGTCTTGGTGGCCACAGATGACAATTAGGTGGTCGGGGATTATTCCCAGGAGGATATGGAGGCAGGTGATGGAAATTAAGGTGACAGAAAATGGCAGCAAGTGGGTAAATTGGAAAATGGCTACCTGGGCCAAGGGGGGACAGGGGTTATACAGAGAGCATTAGGTCATCACACACAATGAACTTGTTATGTACAGGGCCAATGGAGTACACATGTCAATAGTAGGCAATGCAGCACTCAACAAGGACATAAAGGATACTATAGAAAGATGGCTAGGGATTGGGGGGTTTAGGCTAGTTTTCAATTGGAGAAGCCCATATCCCACCTCTGATAGTGAGGATATGGGATAGTGGGGAAACATAAGAGCCCCAGTTGGAAGGAGATTGGGTGTGGGCATGGGAGGGCCCCTCATTGAGAAGTCATCCCAGAGCGGTCAGGGCTGGGGATCAGGTGGGACACCTGAATCCAGGGAGGAGAACCAGGAGGGTGAAGATGTGTCAGGTCATCTACACCCAAGTCACAAAGATGGCAAAAATATGCAAATAAGTGTATAAATGAGTTCTGAATGATGGACATAAGAACAAAGGGGCAACCCCTTGACAAAAGGAAGAAATGTTATGTAAATGATTAAAAATGATATTGGTGATGGTTTTAATTGTGGAAATGATGAATGCTGTATCAAGAAATCTGCTCAAATAAAGGTAAGTTTTGAACCAAGATGGTGGTGGACTGGTTGATTTCATGGAGTCCCTATGACAATTTGCTTGCTGTTTGGGCAGAAATGAAACATAGGGCAGCAGATATGTACATATACTGTATATGTAGGAATGGGAGGGCAGGGCCCTCTGGGTCCTGCTCTCCAATAATCAAATGAGGTTATGGTTAGACTATCTCAAATAGTAAGGAAATTCTCTGCAAAACAACTTTTTTTAATGCACTAGTTAGGATTAAACTGTCAAAAGTAAGGAACTGTGGTGTTAGTGTTTACAACTCTAACACCCCACCCTTACCCACAAGGCAGCAACAGGAAAAAACATTACATTTCACCTCTCCTGCATCTTCACTAATCATGTATGGGGAGTACCTTGAGGTTGTCAGCACTAATGCTCACCCCATTCTCACATACTCTACACATCTTAGCTTCTTTCAAGATTGAATAGGGTGACTGTTAGGGCTGGCAACCCTAAGGCACGTCCTATGCCTGATTAATGAAGAAGCAGGAGTGGTGAAACTGTAATGTTTTTTCCTGTCGCTGCTTGGTTTGGGGGGGTGAGGTGTTAGGGTTGGAAACCCTAATGCCCCATTTTTCTACTTTTGTCAGTTTAACCTAACTATGCATTAATGAAGTTTTGCAAAGAAGATATATATATATATATATATATATATATATATATAGATATATATTATAGTGGCACAGTAGTGCCACTATAGTTAAGGTTGAGTACCCCATTTAAGGTTAAAGTGTTAAAATTTGCAGCTTAGTAACTTTGCCCCGTATGACAGATTTGCCTGAAATTTTTCAGGCACAGAGTGGTGCCATAGATCTCTGGATATGCCAAGTTTCATACTGGTCAGATATACAGTTAAGGAGCGATAAAGTGCTGTTCGATGTCACATTTACGCTTTTTTGCACTTTCTTTGCTTGTGCCTACAGGTCACACAGTTTGTGCGAGCAGTCCAAAATCTTCAGGGAACATGCACCCCAATGTGCCTTTCGAAGATTTTGTGAAAAAAATATTAACCGGTTCAAAAGTTATTCAACAAACAAGTTTCCAATTATAGTCATTGGGAAAAGTTAACAAAATATTCAACAGTGTCGAAAATGCAGTTTTTATTGTCACAAATTACCCATGTAGTGTCGTGAGTCAGCCATTTTTTTTTCAGTTTCTGGTCACAGAAATGCTTGGCATTTAAATGTGGGACCCTCTAGGGACACAATTCTTTTGTGTTCACCTAGTCGAGCCCTGAGGATGCTAGCCATGTATTTGTGGGGGGTGGGGGTTAAACACCCCAGAAATATGTTTTGAAATTTTTGTAAACTGTAGTGTTGCAAAGTAGTGTCACAGGAATTCTTTGCCACACTGCTGCAAAAGAACAGTTTGGTCTTTTGGGCTGAAATTTGGAGTGAGGAAAACCAACATCCCACAGATGTGCCTTTTGGTGGTTTGGTGACAAAATATTACAGGGATGCAAAGTTACAGTACTCCAAAGTTGACACTTTTTTCCCATAGACTAACATTACGGAGTCCACTGCTCCTTTCTGGGCCTATATCTTGGAAAGGCTTCTAGATAGGGACTTTTCATCAGAAAAATGCGCAGGTGGCTAAGTACAAAACTAGCCAGGAAAGTCATAAATCATATGAAATAAAAAAAAAATTTCTACGTCGTACGGTTCCTGAGATATAAGCAATTTAGTATTCCTAGTGGTCATTTTCTGCTCCGAGGCCCATTATTATGCATACATTCTTTGTATTCAATGTGTTTCTCTATGCAGCTTTTGGGGAAAAAAGGGTATGCGATTTTGTTACTGTTACACTTACTGTTTCCACTTGCATTTACATTACTGGTTGCTTTAACTGTTCCCATCTACGCCACCGTGTGCATTACCCTTTGCATTTTCATTTGCGCTTGTGTTTGCATTATTGTTACCATTTGCATTTCCATTACTGTTTCTGTTTGCATTTTGTTTTGCATCACCATGTGCATTACCATTTGCATCTGCGTACGTGCTTCCATTTGCCTTTGTGTTTGCATTTGTGTTTCCTTTGGCCTCATCATTGCTGTTACCGTTACATTTGCATTTCCAGTTGTGGTACCATGCCCATTTGCATTGCCGTATGCGCTTGCGTTTCCCTTTGCATAACTGTTCACTTTGGCATCATCGTTACTGTTACTGAAACTGTTTGTATTTCCAATTGCGTTACCGTTACTGTTTGCATCTTCATCACCATTTGCATTTCTGTTGCCCTTAGCATTTGTGTTTTCCATTGCAATTCCGTTGTCGATTGCATTACTGTTTCCTTATGTGGCTCCATTGCCTAAACGTTTGTATTTCTATTTGCATTTCTGTTACTGTTTACATTTTTCTTATCATTTGCATTTCCGTTGGCATTACCATTTACGTTACTGTTTCCGTTGAGGTTTGTGTTTCTGTTGCCGTTAGAGTTTGTGTTACCATTTACGTTACCATTTCTGTTTTCATTAATGTTTGCACTTGCATTTCTCTTACTGTTTTCGTTACCATTTACCTTTGCGTCACCTTGTGCATTACCATTTGCACTTGAGTTTGCGTTACCGTTAGCATTACTATGTGACAAAACATTCACTATTTATAGTGCTCCTTCTCAAAAAGAAGGGACATTCATGGCAAAAACCTCCATTTAATGCATCAGTTAGAGTTGTTCCACAGTGACAAAAGCAAGGGAATTTGGTGTTAGGGTTCCCACCCCCTTGCACCCCACCCTCCCCACCAACAGGCATTGGGGTGTGCATTGGGGTCATCCGTCCTAACTATCACCCCCACCTCAGCTTGTTTACACATGGGATGAGGTGAGTTGGACAGATGACCCCAATGCACACCATGATGCCTGTTGGTGGGGTGGGGGGGTTGGGTGCAAGGGTGGGAACCCCAACATCAAATTTCCTCACTTTTGTCACTGTGGAACAACCCCTAACTGATGCATTAAACAGAGTTTTTTGCCATGAATATATATATATATATATATATATATATATATATATATATATATATACATATATATATCTTTATTTATATATATATCTATATATATCTATCTTTATATATATATATATTATGGTAGCACGGTAGTGCTACCATAGTTAGGGTTGAGGAGCCATTTCTATGTTAAACCCCAAAACTTTGTACCTTAATAACTTTGCAACTGTTTGAGGGATTTGGCTGAAATTTGGAATACATGATCAAGAACCATAGGCCTTGGGATCTGCCAAGTTTTGTACTGGTCAGATATATGGCTGTGGAGTTATTAAGTGTGATCTGTGCACTCGTTTACGCTTTTTCTGGAATTCTATGGTCGCGCCTACAGGTTGTATGGTTTGCGCGACCAGCCCGAAATCTTCAGGGAACGTGTGGCTGGGGTCCCTGATGTGCCTTTTGAAGATTTTGTGAAAAAATATTAAATGGTTCAAAAGTTATTCAAAAAACAGTTTCCCATTGTAAGTCAATGGGAAAAGTTAACAAAAAGTTTGACAGTGTCGAAAATGCATTTTTACTTTCGCAAATGGGCCTGTTACTTTTGCAAATCAGCCATTTTGTTTTCAGTTGGTGATCAGAAAATGGTTGGCATTTAAATTTGGGACCCTCTAGCAACCTAATTCTTTTTGTATTCACCTAGTCGGACCCTGAGGATGCTTGCCATGTCTTTATTTTGTGGTAAAACACCCCAAATATGTTTTCAAATTTCTGGAAAAAGTACTTTCATAAATTACTTCGTGCTCACGAAAGTGTGAACTTTTGCAGCTTTCGCAAATTGCGACAGTAGTTTTCCATCTGTGGGAAAGTGACAGCGATTCTTTGGCACTGCGCTGCAAAAGAACCGTTGTGAGTTTTGGGCTGAAATTTGGAGGGAACGGAGCCGACATCTCACAGATGTGCCTTTCAGTGTTGTATTGAAAAAATATTACATGGCAGCAAAGTTACAGCATGCCAAAGTTGATGGTTTTTCCCATAGGATAACATTACGGCGCCCGACGCATTACAGAAATCCTTTGGATCCCTGCTGCAAAATAACGGTTTGATCTTTTTTCCTGAAATTTGGAGGGAAGACAGCCAACAGCCCACAGATGTGCCTTTCAGTGGTTTGGTGAAAAAATATTACAGGGAGGCAAAGTTATGGTGCTCCAAACTTCTCTTTTTCCCATAGGATAACATTACAGTTCTTCGCGCCTTTCAGGCCGTATCTACGAAGCGGTGCGAGATACGGACTTTTCATCGGAAAAATTCTTAGCCCCCTAATAGAAGCTAAGTACAAAACTAGCCAGGAGAGTCATAAATCATACGACTTTAAAAATTTTTTTCTACGTCGTACGGTTCGTGAGATATAACTTATTTAGTATTCCAAGTCCTCATTTTCTGCTCCGATACCCATTATTATGCATACATTCTTTGTACTCACTGTCTTTCTCTATTCAGCTTTTGGGGAAAACCAGCCTGTGCGCTTACATTACTGTTACCATTGCCCTTTCCGCTTGCGGTTCCATGCCCGTTTCACTTACCGTTGACGTTTACGCCACCACGTGCGTCATCCTTTGCGTTTTCATTTGCACTTGCGTTTCTGTTATTTTTTGCCATTTGTGTCTACAGTACTGTTTCTCTTTCTGTTTCACTTTGCGTCACCTTGCCCATTGACATTTCTGTTTGCAGGCACCATGTTACTATGTGACAACACATCACGTGGCAGACTGTTCCTGTCTACACCACCGTGTGCGTTACCCTTTCTTTTCTCATTCATGCTTATGTTACCATGTGTGCCACTGTTAGCATTTCTGTTTGCATTGCTGCTCCTGTTACTATGCCACAAGACATCATGTTTGGGCCCCGCGCTCCCGCCACCGCATTACATTCACTATTTCTCATTATCATTCTCAAAAAGAAGGGAAATTAGAGGCAAAAAACTCCATTTAATGCATTAGTTAGGGTTGTTCCACAGCGACAAAAGTGAGGAAATTCGCTGTTAGGGTTGAAAACCCTAACTCCGAATTCACCCCCCCCAGCACCACACACACACAGACACACACACACACACACACACATTCAAGTACGGGGGAGGACCAAGTCAACACAACCAATGACAGACATCCAGCAGCAGGTGACAGAAATAACAAACAATTGTCTAAATGTACTATGAGACATCCCCACCCACCTGACCAGGTACTGCACGCTCAGTGGAGATCAACAGCAAAACTGAGGCCATGTACACCAAATGTACACATCCCTGATTGCAGCTGCACACAACGTACCACACTTAGTAGTTGCATGGCCTTACCTACCGATGCCCCACACCACACCACAACTGGTACTGTGCCGTTAGTCAATATAAATGCTGAAGGTGCATGATGACAGTTGTAGAAAGGTTTAACATTAGTGAGTATACATTAATTAAGAGAAGTACATAAATTAACTACAAGACACTAGCATGCTCAAGATAAAAGTAGTGTTACATTTAGTAGGTGATTTACATACTAGTACATTTACTGCAATGGTTTACTCAAGATAGAGAGGCTGATGTAAACGTATGGAAAAGCATTGCCTGTTCAACGCTGTGAAATTCGTACTGCCAGTATCAGATGCATTCTTACTGATGAAGGTGTACTGCTCATGTACATACATAGACCTTCAGTGTGTTTCAATACTAAAGATGCAGTAAGTATTCTTTGTAGAAACAGTGCAATTGCATGGATCAGGCCAAGCAACTTCTAAATATCATAGCACTACTGAGCCAACAATGACGTACCTGTATCGGAGATGTATATAGGATAGATTTTCCTGTAGGCACTTACTGAGTATGTTGTACCTGATAAAGACAATCTCATTGCATCTGTGATGACTAACTTATTCAAATAGTAATACATTTACTATTGTTGCAATGAGTGATCTATGCCACTTATGGACACAGTGTAATTTTTTTAACAGTTGTTTCATACTCAGGCTGTATGCCTAGTGTTTGGGTTTGCCACACTTCTGTCACTGATGCTATCAAAGTGATAACTATGTTAATTGTGGTACAACAGGAATCAAGTAGGTATGGTGTACATATAAACAATGTCTTTTAGTATTGATTTAACTCACAATGGAGTAAGTGTACTAGGACAGCGGGGGTTATTCTCTATCACTGACTCTGTCAGTTATAATCACACTAAGGTTTCGATGACTGTAATGATCAAGTTACACTGTTCATCTTCATGAGTTCATATTCACAGCCATTCTCCAGTAACTAGACAGTGTATGGTGTAACTGGGTAGGACACTGTGTTGCAAAGCTGCTGCAGTGCCTAGCAGAGGAGAGTATCTACTCATAAAGACAATTAAGCAAAAGGCATGACCAACAGTTATGTTAAATGGTCTGTTAATCACCCTGTAGGGGTTTAATGTTGAATGAGGCATGGCCGGTGCCACATGTCGCTAGACAGTGATAAACTGACCATTAACATAATACCTGGGAGTGGCTTATTGCTATCATAATAAAACTGTTTTTAAACAACATTAAACCATGTTCATCATATGGTTGAGGCTCTACATGTATGTTAATAAAAACTAAACATAAGGCTGTTACAATGTTTACAGTCAATTAGAAAGCTGCATTTCTCAAACCCTTGTTATAATCAGAGATATTATACCTGTACAACTCCTTGGTTTTGCTGAAGTCTATTGCTCAGGTGGCCCACCACAGGTGGTGTGGTCTGGTGTGGGGCATCGGTAGGTAAGGCCATGCAACTACTAAGTGTGGTACGTTGTGTGCAGCTGCAATCAGGGATGTGTATGTTTGGTGTACATGGCCTCAGTTTTGCTGTTGATCTCCACTGAGCATGCAGTACCTGGTCAGGTGGGTGGAGATGTCTCGTGAGTACATTTAGACAATTGTTTGTTATTTCTGTCACCTGCTGCTGGATGTCTGTCATTGGTTGTGTTGACTTGGTCCTCCCCATACTTGAATGTGTGTGTGTGTGTGTGTGTGGGGTGCTGGGGGGTGAATTCGAGTTAGGGTTTTCAACCCTAACAGCGAATTTCCTCACTTTGTAAGCTGTTGAACAACCTAACTAATGCATTAAAAGGAGTTTTTTGCCTCTAATATATATATATATATAAATTCTTTGCAAAAACTTTGTGAATGCATCAGTTAGGGTTGTTTCCACAGCTACAAAAGTGTGGAAATTCAATGGGTTATCACCCCAACCCACCACACCACCCCCATCCTCCATACACCAACAGACATTGGAGTGTGCCATGGGGTCATCAGGCCAAACTCTCACCCCATTCCATGTGTAAGCAAGCTGACATGCTACAGCACAGAAGAATGGGGTGAGAGTTAGGGCTGATGACCCCATGGCACACCCCAATGTCTGTTGGTGTGTAGAGGATGGGGGCATGGGGTGGGGAGGTGCGATGGTAACCATAATGTTAAATTTCCACACTTTTGTCACTGTGGAAACAACCCTAACTGATGCATTAATAAAGTTTTTACGAAGAATTTCCTTACTTTTTGGAAAAGTGTACTATAAATAGTAAATATTGTATTGGGCTGCACATTTGTGCATAATGATATCTGTCTGTGAGAGCATGGGCCCTCTGGGCCCTGTGCCACCACTTACACATAACAATAGAGCTATACAGCAGCCCTGTAGGTCAAGGAACCCTTGTAACAGTAATCTTTTCCAATATCTCAGGAATTGTAGCAGTTAAGAAAAATATTCCAGTGCTGTTGTAATCATGACAGCGAGACCTCCACACGAGATAAATCAATGAAAAACATATCTCACATAATTTCTGAGTTTCAGGCACCAAAAAGCACTGTGGGTGTTATCTTTGAGGATGTAATACTGGCCTATAGACATGAAATGAGCCATTGGATTACTAATTTCCAGATATCTCAGTAACCATACATAGTAGAAAAAAAATTCAAAATTCATGGTATTCATGGCTTTCCAACCTACTTCTGCACTTGGAGACTGAGAATTTTTGTACTGAAAAATCCATATTGTGAACCGTTTTTGAGATACGGGTGCCAAAAACTGTCACAGGCACTGTAATGTTATCCTATGAGAAAATGTCTCAACTTTGGAACACTGTAACTATGGGCTTATTGAATGTTTTGGTAGCAAAGTACCAAAAGGCACATCTGTGGGACCAGGGCTTGTCACCCTGAAAATTTCATGCCAAAAGCACAATCCACCTTGGCACAATGAAGTGACAAAAAAAAAATAGCACGTTACAAAATGTGTTCATGTAGTGTTATCGTGATTAATTTAATGTTTTCACAGCACTCCTTTCTCTATAATGGAAATGGTGTCATGAACAGAAAAAATGTTGTCAAGCTTACTTTTTTTGGATCGCAATTGTTTTTGTTGAACAAAAATTTTTGCTGCAATCAGAAAACAACAAAATGGTGTAACACATTTGAAAAACATATTTCCTGATCAGCTGGTGAAAAGCTAATGCCAGGGTCATGTTCCTTATGGACAGATTAGGTAAATACAACTGTTGGTGTTTACCAAAGGGCATTATTTTTTGAGTTACAAAGTTTTTTGTCTCTCACTAACTGAAAGCAAGATGGTGGCAGCATGACAACAAATTCAACTAGCACAACAACAAAAATGTGATGGCAAAAGTTGTCACTATACACATATAAATTTTTCCTTAGGCTATAATGGGACATGAAAACATTTAATAACTTTTAAGTGGAGCAATATTTGTTCACCAGATCTTCAAAGGGCACCAGACCAACACAGGCCACATGTAGACAAACAAATCTGAAGCCACTCAAACACATTCTTCAGTCCATTACCAAAAATGCACAAAAGTTGGTGGTTTTTCACATTTTGAATGCCCTACAGTTCCGCAACCATACATCTGACTGGAACAAAATTTTCCAGATCCAGAGATATATCCTTATACTAGGGTTCAACAGCCATTTCTGTTAAACCAAAAATTGTGCACTTTAATAACTTTGCAATTGTTCAAGCGATTCATATTAAAATTTGCATATGCCATTAGGGACTGAAGAGCTCTTGATGTGGCAAGTTTTGTTCTGGTCAGATGTGTGGGTGTGGTGATAAGGAGTGTTAAAAAATGTGAAAATTATCATGCTTTGTCAAATTATTTGTCATGTTACTGTACAGAAATGGTGTGGAAATGTGGTCTGAAATTTTCAGGTTTAACATGCCTTGGGTCTCAAATGTACCTTTTGAAGATTTGGCGAAAAAAAATATTAATCCATTCAAAAGTTATTAATATTTAAAGTTTCCCATTATTTTTAATGGGAGCAGTTCAATGTCCCATGTGAAAAAGTATTCTTTACTGAAATGGGTAATTATTTTCCACAAATGGATAATTCTTTGTCACAAATGGGAAATCTTTTTTCGTGCTACCACCATTTCTTTTATAGTTAGTGTTGTGCAAAATTGAAATATTTCACCTGACAAAATATTTCTCGTAATTCTGCAATTATGTGAAATTTTTCGCCTAGGTGAATTGAAATTTTGCCTGGTTTTCTGATTTCACATAATGGTGAAATTTCACGTAAAATGCTTTGGTTGGCCAATTTGACCTATTAATGCTTAAAATTTCACCTTGTTGAGGCCGGTTCATTGGCACAGAGGTTGGATTTCAGCTTGTGATGCCAGCGGCCCGGGTTCGGCAATGTACTCGGGTCACCAGAGGGCAGGCCAGGGGAAGAAGGATGGAGCATCCCAAGGAGTGCTCTTCTTCTCTGTGGGGAGGTTTGGAACCCCATCCAGTGCTTGACGGACCCCTGCAGAGGCCAGGGTACTGCAGCTACTGGCGTGTTACAATTCTCGGGGACCAGGCGGATGCAGGATATCATTGCATGTCCCCACCTTCATGCAAAAATGGGGAAGGAAAAATCCCACTGTAAGCCACCTCCGTGAAGCCAGAATCTGGCTTCAATTAGCCTCTCATGCTGGGTGCCCCAGTCACTCACTAGTTTTGCGGCATCAGGGCTAGTGCCGTAAACCCCACACTCTGGTGGGCTAGTTATGGGTCTAAGGGGCAGAGCATAGTACAAGAGAGGTGGAAGTTGAGATGTACCATGACTTGAGGATGATTGACAGCTGGCAGCAGGGGCAAAAAAGACTAAACTGAAAAACAATTAAATAAAAATGTCACCTTGTGGCACAATTTCACCTAAAAAATATTGCTCCAAAAGTTACATTTGTAATGCATTGTAAGTAAGTAGGTCAAATATCATGTGCAGCTTGTTTACAGCTAATTCTGCTGCATGTTGAGTCAGAGAGCAGTCTGTTGTGGTGCATCAGAGCCAATAAAGCCTTTTAAAACCTCTTTAAAACTTGTTTTTGAGAAGTAATTGCTCCAAAATATATAGTTTTTTACTAGTGCTGATAAGAAACATTTTCTAATTTTGTGGATTTTTGCATAATATTTAGTTTAATTAGGTTGTACTTTTGTCTGTCTTTGAATGTGTAGAGTGGGATAGGGTAGGAGTGTAAACCAGTGTAGGCTATTTTTTAGCTTTTTACAAACAGATTACTCACGAATTGTGAGTTATTTTTCCTGTTATGTGTTATTAATTTTGTTATATCTATACAATTTTTTTTCACTGAAAAGTTATCCCATCCTGTCTGAGAGTTTTTGCTTCTGCTAGCCTGTGTTATATATACCATTCTTCCACTTTTAGCTATGATTGTGAATTCTAAAGTTTTAAACACACAGAGCTGATACGTTATTTTATTTTTGTCTGTGGTTAGTTCTGTTTGCGGGAGTATTAACTTGTGTCACTTAAACTGTGAAAATCAACAGTTCTATGTTTTTTTTGTATGGAAACTTAAATACTTTTACTTGATCACTTGAACCTGTCCATTTACAGTTTCACTGATTTCTTGAATTGCTCCCCTGTGTTTCATTGCTGGAGCTTGCCTCTGCACATTGTGTGATGATCCTATTTTAGTTTACTTACCTTACCCTTTCTCTGTTACAGCATTGTTTGTTTAACACCTGATGCACGGAGTATAAAAACTATATATTAATATAGTAGTTTTCAAGAGATTGCTTGCTGATCTCTCCCATCCAGACCACTACCATATTGCGGTACTCACCTTTGTCAATGTTTTATGGTTGTCTCTGCCCTTATATAATAAAAAGAAATGTGGTATTAACTAAGTAATAACACATCACAGTACTTTAGTTGTCCAGACACAGGTGATCTGTGTTTAAAGTAAGTCACTTGTGCTCTTTTTCCCTGTGTGTGTTGCTTTAATTCATGTTTGTGGAAAGGAAAAAGTTGCCTTTTTGTTTTTACTATAATAGGCTACCTACCATATATGGTATTAGTTGTTCTCTCAGTGCTGCTACCTCTCCTAATAGTGTTTGGACTTGTAAGGAAGCCAGTACTCTAGGTGTGACATGTGAGGTGTTACTGACACAGTCAGTAATGCATCCTTTCTTGATATACTCCCAGAGAACGGCAAAGCTTTGAAGCAGCATCCAGCAAAAAAGCCTGCTGAGAGGCAGCCCAGTACCAAGGGGAAACATGGCAGGGGGGATGAGGGTGCTAAGAAGTTTGCTGAAAAGAGTTCAACTTCAGTTCCAGGTCCCACTCCCCATAGCAGTGAAAGCACATGTATGTCTGCATCTGTGTCTTCTGTTGTGGGCTCTGGTGGTGTGGCAGGTACCAGAAAAGGAGTTGTTGGAAGTACTGGCATACCTGTGTATTACTTTTTTAAGGCTCAAACAGTTGCATTCATGCTGGTGGGGGATGATGACAGTGAGAAGAAGGGATTGGGAATCACTGACACCAGCACAGGAACAGTGGTCCAGGAGGAGGGTGATAAGACTGTTGATGTCACTGTCCCTGTTTCTGCAGGAGTTGGCAATGCTAGTGTTCAACCAAAGTCTGATAATCCTGGAGATAGGGATAGTTTGCCCCCTTAGATTGTTGTACAGAAAGAAAAAGGTACTGTGCTGCAAGAAGATAGTGATAGGGAGGAGGAGGAGGACAAGGATATAATTACTATTGGTGGGAATGATGATGACTGGGATGATCCCACATGGGAGCCTGAGATACAAAAAATCAAGGGTAATGTAGGCTATTTACATGCACAAACCCACGGGTCAGTCTGTCACCAAGCCTATAAGCAAACCTCTAAGCAGTCAAGTAACCCCCCCCCCAAATGTAGTCTTATGGAAGTGATGAGAACAGCCCAAAAAACTCACACTTCCACACCTGTTTCTGAATTATCCCAGTTTCAGAAGCATTCTGAAGTCCTGAGGTCAAAAGTCCTTAGTTTGGGACATTTATGTGCTTGATCCTGCTGATGAGATGATAGCAATATGCCAACTTTGTCAAGCATGTGTTAGTCGGGGGAAAAGGGAAGCCACATAGGCACCCGTGGCCAACAGACCCACCTGAAAAACAAGCAGCATGCTGGATCCATGCTACAAATGTGGCCTGCCTTCTATAATTGAAGGAGGTCATCAGCAAGTACGAAAGTTGACAGAGAACCTCATTAGCATGGTGGTGATTGCAAGTCACCCAACTGTAAAATGCAGGATACATGGTTATGTGTTATCTGCTAAAGTGTGACTCACTTTTATTTGATCACCACCCTTTGCCATAAAATGTTGTTCGGTCCCCAGTCCCCCAGCCTATATAAAGCTGCAGCAATACGTAACCATAAACCATAAAGATTTTGCATGATTACTGTTAGAATGTTTTGCAGCAAAAAATATCAAGATACACATGTTACTTTTCATTTTGACTATTAACGACATCTTACAGCAAGTTATGTTGTCTTGATGTCCTTAAAAGTGCCCATGATGGCACATGCCACACCGGTCTCCCCTCTCTCCTCCTTCCCACGACCTGACACACCAATGTACTCCATGCAACCCAGAACATATTTTCTGCCACTAACTATTTATGTCATGTTGAAGAACCCTTGCTCCTAGTACAAATCACATATGAATGTAACATGCTCATTCAACCATTAACACACAAGTGGAACAAATTTTGAGAAATGGTGAATGGCAGCCATCTTTAATGATGCTAATCACCAATTACAAAAGTAATCATGAAAAGGTTTAACAACGTACAACATCCAATTACCCCAAAAGGTTACTTATGCTATACTAATAGATTATTGTTCTTGTACGAAACTGTGATGGATCCTGGGGTCAGCAGGATCAGGGGAGGGGAGGTATATGCTGCCCTCAGTTTGGATTCCAAATTTTCATGATTACTGAAGCTCTGCTACCATAAATGACTGGACAACACATTAGCCCCCTCGACCTAATTATTTACTAAACACCATCTCAACCATCTATTTCCACATATAGTTCCTCCCTAGATGTGGATGGTGCTTACTCATTAATGGTATGGACACCAGTGGCCAGTGTTGCAGTTCAAGCAACACCCTCTGTCTTACACGCAAATTGCAGTACAGATCCTGCAGGGTCTGGATGGATGGAGTCATCACACAGAGATAGGATGGAACCTCAACATAGGAAAATGACCTAGGCAAGACCAAAGATAAGGAAAAATTATGAATACTCAGCAATCTGCATACCCGGTTTTAGCAAGCAAATTATAACAAGCATAGAAAAATAATGTATACTTACCATACCCTGTGATGTCATTAAACTGAGGAAAGCACCCCCAGAAGGAACATGCTGGGTGGTGCACATGATTCCAGACCATGATGAAGCACAGTAGCAACTACGGTAACTGGCATTCCCCTTCCCCTAACAGTACTGTGTACTTGTAAATATGTTCCAGCCCCCCCACCAACATCCTCCAAGTCCCCCCTCCCACAGAAGACCATATAAAATAAAGAAATACTTACCTCAGGGAGTGTGAAAGTGGAACCATTGCACAATTAAATAAATCCCCCAGATCTGGTTGAGCAGTGGCAGCAGCAGCAGCAGTGAGACTTAACTTAGCTGGAATTCCTGGTGTTGACAAAAGCAAAAAAAGAACATAATTACTATCAAACTCAGACATCCAGATGGCAGTGACAGAAGTACCCAAATAGTAATGAAAAATTAAATACTTACCGCCTGCCTTGAGATTGGAAATGTGGTGTGTTCCAACATCCTTAGATCCTAATCCTGACCTGGCATGATGATGTCATCCACAGCACACTGACAAATAATATAAAAGCAGTACAAACATATTAGAACTCAAGACGACACAATACCAACCCACCAACACCCTTGTGTTGCAGAGGACAAAAAATAAAGACAGATACTTACGTGTGCAGCAGCAGCAGTATGGACTCTGTGAAGATGATCCACCATCAAGCATCCAAAATGGTACTTCTTGTGGCAACTTGGCAAGTAGTACTCAGAGACAACAGCAAGCTGCAGTGCCCCAAAATGTCATTTGCTCCCTTCCCACTACCAGGCAGACAAGTTACAACCACAGAGTCAGTCAACACAACCAATTAGGATCCCAGCATAGAGAAATGATAATTCTACTACATGTCTATCTCAATCGTTGGAAAAAGCAGCAGCAGGAGGAAACAATTGTGAGTAGTAGCAGCATTTTGCAGGACAAATTCATTTTCTCCTCATGGCACCCCTTTTTAGGTCCATGAGGTGGTGTGCAGCATTTGCAGTGTCAGTGGCTCAGTAGATAGCACACTCGCCTCTGAGGCTGAGAGATCAGAGGGCTGTGGGTTCAGTTCTCACATTTGGCACTTGGGTTAATACCCCAGTACTGACACTGTAGTGCAGTATGAGAGGGGTGATGCACTTCCGAGGTGCCGTCTTTTGGATGAGACGTTAAATTGAGGTCCCATCTGCCTGTATTGGTGGTAGTTCAGGTGGATGTTAAAGATTCCATGGCACTTATCAAAAAGAGTAGGGGAATTTTTATTGAAAATAGAATACATAAAATCAGGTAAACAAAACATCAAAACAAAAAGCGAGGAAATTCAACAAAAATCACACTGAAATTCAGTCATAAACTCAAAGAATGTCCTACATACACAATGGTATAGAAATAATACAAAGTAACAAAGAAACACAAGCAATCCCAGGTACATACCCCTTAAAGCATGGAAAAATATCTACCTCAACCAATGCACATGCCGACAGAGATCATTAAACTCCCCTCTGTCAAAAACCATATGTTCCCTTTATTTAAGTTGAGTCATGGATGACTTAACCCTGGCCAACAATACTGATGATAAAGTAGTAATGTGCTGTAATGAAAACTTACACCAGGCCTGCCATAAATGATATTTGAGGCAGGCAAATATAACATTTAAAGTACTTGGATGATATTTTCTATAAAATCCTGTATATTGTCCTAAAACTAAACATTCATATCAGAGATGTTGCACAGGGCCACAGTTCCATCTGATAGTGCGATCTCTCCAAAATTGATTTGCATGAATGCACAGTATAAAGAAATATTCCATCGTTTCCTCCTGCCTCTTACAATCAAGCCTCAAACACTATCTTTCCGACAATGGCTTGTGTTTCCAATTGCCCTTCACTCCCAATCTTCCATGACAGCTCAGCCACTGCACATCCCATATATACTGCAGAATCCTCTTATCCCACAGAAGTTTTAAAGCCAAATCCAATTTAGTTGGAAGACATCTAGGAAAGTCAACCCTAGGTGTATGAGCTTTTGCCATTATTTTGACATATAATGTCTTCCTTTGTGTAGTAAAATAATCACATTTACTAAATCCCCATAATTTAAATTTTTTAATAGTAGTAGTTGCAAATCCTGGAACAGAAACTGCCCCACAAAGGTTTGGGACCTCTGTAACCCAAGCTTCCTCAAATGCCTGAAAAAGGCACCTAGTCCAAGGTTCCCACAATAACTTGTTATCCCTCATCAGAGGACCAAATGTCAAGAACATAAAAAAAGAATGAAAAAAAACTACAGAGTTAATCATACCCAAGTCACCCTGGTGAACTGGGAAGTACGTAAAATCTCTTTTGACCAGATTTAACTGACAACCCCAAGTCATCTGAAAAAACACACTAAAAAGCCTTATTTCCAATACACTGGGAACAGGAAAAACAGAAGCCAAATACAAAAAAAATGGAAGTAAAAACTGTTTAATTGTCTGAACACTTTTTAATTTCCCAAACACCCAGGACTTCCAGCGTGACACCGTTTGCTCACCTAAAAGCAGTTTAGTATTTCAATTATGGAATGCCATGTCCCCAGCTCCCGAAAAAAAAAAGTCTTCAGATGCCCCTTCTGTACTGTAATGCCAGCAATAGTGTCAATTTGATCATCAGTGCCAATTTGTAATGCATTACTCTTATTACAATTCAAAGTAGTCCTGAACAACTGAGCAAAACCATCAAAGTACTGTAAAGCTTGAATACCAGATTGCACATCAGAAACAAAGAGGCAAACATCCTCTGCATAAGCAGAAAGTTTCAGAGTAGGAATAGTGATAGAAGGAGACAATCCCACAATATCATTGGCACTCAAAATAACTCAAACCAGGGTGTCAAGACAAAAAATATACAACGGGAGGCTGAGGGGACACCCCTGTCGGACCCCTCTCCGTAACAAGACTGGAGTACCCAAAACATTTTTAACTGACGGAAATGTATAAGCTTGGGTATATAATAGTTTTATTCAAGTAACCAAATTAGGTGGAATACCATATCCAAATAGCACTTCAAACAAAAAAATTATGCAAAATATTATCAAAGGCCTTAGCCTGATCAAGTGCTAACACAAAACCTTTCAATTTACCCTGTGTCCCATATTCAAAAACATCTCTTAATAGTCTTAAATTTAATTGTATAGTCCTACCAGGGACCGAGCAAGTTTGTACTTGGTGAATACGTTCCACAGCTGCCTTCTGCAATTACTTATATAGAACATATGACAAAAAGTTGTAGTCGATATTTGAAAGACTGATCGGCCTCCAATTAGTAAGGTGTTGTTTATCACCTCTTTTGAACAAATAAATCAAAATAGCATCAGTAAATCCGTGGGGCATGTTTCCAGAAATCACTATGTCATTATAAGTAGCCACCAGTATTTCACCCAGCACATCCTTAAATACTTTAAAAAATGTGTTAGTTAGACCATCTTCCCTAGGGGAAACCCCATCCCTCAAACTAGAGATTGGTCCTAGTGCTTCAGGAAGTGTAATAGGCCCATTGATGGCTGAAACAATCAGTTCCAAGAGCCGAGGAGTAGGACAGGTCACCAACTGATCCCAAACTAACTCTGAAAGAAAAAACAGTCCCCAAAAAATCAGATAAAGCCTCCTTAAGAATATGCAAAATCTCAACCTCCGAATGTTTTAGAACCCCAGCTGTATTAAATAGACCCTTCATTACTTTACACCCAGTTTTACACTTACATGCCTCAAATGGATCAGACAAAGGCTGAAGTGACCGCCCAAATTTAAATTCAGCGTTTAGATATGCAGCCCTAGAAAAATGATAGGCCCTCATTTTCTCTTTCATATTATCAATTTGTGACCTCCTGCAGTCACTAACATTCAGGAGGGACGTCAATTTATATAATTGGTCCCTATAGTACAAATACTGTATGTATTCCGCAGTTCCATTTTTTTTCCCCAATTTTAAAAAGAGGGCTTTAAGGTCGGCTTTGGTGTCCAACCACCAACTACCCCATCCTCATACATTTCTGCAACTGATTTACAAAAAAGAAGGCACCTATTAATCTGTAACTTAAAATCATTTTCCTACAGTGCTGAGGAGTTCAATTTCCAATGTCAAGGGATGACAGGGAAACCTGGTGGAACATTCCCCATACCAAATGTACAGTGCAAAATATTGTGATCAGTAAATTCACTCAAAGACACACTCATTTTTAAAACATGCAGAAATCTAGAAATAAAGAAATAATCAATTCTAGTGAAATATGCACTTCGATAGGTAGCACCACCTTGCTTATATAAGGAGCGATAAGCATCCCTTAACATGGCTGTTTCTAATATACCCCTTAAAGCATGAGAATCACAGTAGTTTTTTGTTCTCCACATTATCCTTAAGTTTAACATTCCAAACTGCAATTCATATCCCCACCCAAAATAACAGATGTAGTGGTAAATAAAAAAGGTTTAATTTAATTAAATAAATCTGTTCTAGAACTCTTACTCTGAGGTGCATACGTATTGATGAGGTGCAGACAAAAACCTTGGAAAATACAGTCCAGAACCATAGCTCTTCCTGGTACCAAATCTGTAAACCTTTGTACCTGGATGTCATAAGTACAAAAAAGAATGACCAGACCATCTGCCACATCAGCCCCAAAAGACCAAAAAGAAGGTCTCCAGGGCCAAGAATGCTTAGATTGTACAATATCAGTGACGGAATTAAACCTGGTTTCTTGCAAAAATATTGTATCTGCCCTCAAGGTGACAAGACAAGCAAACCATGCCAGATGTTGTTTAGCATTCTTAATGCTACAAGTATTGCAAGAGACCAGATGTAATGATGCCAGTTGAAAAGAAAGAAAAGTTTATCCAATCTCGGTTACTTTTTTCCTTTTCTTCCTTTTTTTTTCTTCACCTCCTGAGGCCCAACCACTTCCTCTTCACAGTCCATTTCAGACACAGCCCCTGAAATGGATGAAGCATCAAACTCCAACCCACCATCTACCTCTTGTAAAACATCAAAAGAATTTTAGGTAGGCACAGGCATTGGAGAAGCAGAAATTTTACTAGAAGATCTAGTAGTGTGTTTAGAAGGGATTTCAAAACCAGCTGAGGGAGGAGGCATACTAGACCCATCACTCCTTTCTCCCTGTTTGTCAGGGGGTTCAATAGGAACAACCCCAAGAGGTGAGTCAGCAATATCATCCTGGCCTGGATCATGATCCCTCCTCCCTGCAGTCAAAGATGCTGGGAACAGGGAAGGGGGTAGGGCGAGCCAGAGGGGTCAGGCCTAAAAGGCCTATATTTGTCCTGTGCATCAGAGACTGGATCAGCCTTGTTTAGGCCACCCTGCCAGTTCTGACATGCCCAGGAACACTGATGGTATGCATGGCCATGTTCCTCACAGAGATTACATTTGTGGACATTCCTACAGACATTACTGGTGTGATCATAATCCCCACAAAATGCACAAATCACTCTGTCTCAAGTACTACTTAAGTGCCTACGACTCCCACACTTGTAGCAGGCCTTGGGTTGTCCCGGGTAAAACACCACCCTCTATCTTTCCCTAGAAAAACTATTGGGAATGTGGTGGATGTCATCCCTTAGCATCAGCAATTCTACTTTAAATAGGCAGCTACGCATCCAAATACCTTCTGAATCGATGATAGCAGAAGGAGGACCCAAAACCTGACATTTTTTTCTAACCAGAAATCAATATCCCCCACATTTACCCCATTGTTCTAAAACATAATATTTACAGTTTTGTAGAGGGGTTTAGTCAATGGAATGGCCCAAAAAGGGGCCCATAAAGGTAAATGTTTTAAAGTATCATATTTTCTCCAGAAAGTGTCTAAACCAGAAAAAGTCTTAAAACTGAAATCAAAAGTGTCCTTGCCTCTGATGTTGATGAGGGCATACATGTCAGATGCAATGAAACCCATCGAGTCCTTCAACAATTGTTTGGCAACATATTGTCTATCTGGATGATCCTGTAGCCCACCCCGATAGCGGAGGCTGACAGCATTTCTCCTAGGTGCCTGATCCTCTTTATTATGTCTAAAAAGATCAGAGAAGACAGGGCCCTTCCATTGATTTTCCTGTCTAGCAGAGGGAGGGGGATCCTCAGTTGCAGCAAAGTCAGGTAAAGAAGTCTCAGACTCCCCTGGTGCACTATCAGTATTAACTGGGCGAGAAGCCTCCTGAACAGGTGCGGTAGGCAAACAGTCAGGGCCTACCGACGGCAATTTGGAAGGGCCAGGAGTACAGTGCACACCTGAAAAAGACGTCCAGTCTGGGTCAGGTACCCATATCCCATCTTTTGTTCTCATCGAGCCTGAATGGAGCAAAGAGTCCTCAGTAAACCAATTTTCAGCTTCGGATGGAGCGTTCGTAGCAGCAAGCTGAAAAGACTTCCGCATTCATTCTGCCGTGGTAGCACCGACATCAGCCTGAAACAGCTGAGGTACTACCCATGGACTGACAGAGTCAATAGCTGGGTTTGACAGGGGAGATCGCACTGCAGGTCCTCGAACAACAGAGCCATCTGCACACTCCTGGTCAGCGCCTTGTGCTTGAAACTCAACCGACTGCTCAGGAATCATCTCCATGGGTGTAGGGAGGCAGTAGAGCACAGTGGTCTAAGGCTCTGAGCTGCAAATCTGGTGACATCCAGCAGACCAGACCTGGGTTTGAATCCCACAGCTTCCACTTGCATACTGTGTGACCGTGAGCAAGTCACTTAACTTCCTTGCCCTCCCTGTAAAAAAGCTTTCAGCTTAGTGTGCTATTCCTGGTTAAGCAACTCAAAAAAAAAGTCACTGGTGCAGAAACACCTGAAAATTAAAGATCACTTTCAGACATATCATGATGCTTTATTCCGGCATCTCCTACAGCTTCCTCAGTCACCACACAAGAATTCTCCATAAGCACAGATGGAGCCTGAGACCATGGCTTCAGCTCTAAATGATGATCATTTCCTTCGGTCACCCACCTGAGACTGACTGTAGCCTGTCCACACAACAGCAAGTCCCCCTGCAGGAGAGTAGGGGAATTTCCCTGGTGTCCTGGCCAAATTTCCCTCATTCACTATAAATACCACCAACAGCTTAGTCTGGTTCAAGGTCAGTTGGCATTCATCTGTATCCCCCTTCCCCTGGTTGTGCCTGAAAATAGGCAGGATTTGTCTAGTGCACTTACCCGGTTAACAAAAACTAAATAAATAAAATAAATACAAATTTAACATCAGGACTGAGACCAGATTTCAGTCTCAGTTTTATCTACCATTTTTTCTGTCACATTTCTGGACATGTACAGCCTGTCCTGCACTCGCAGAACAGAGATTCAGCAGGAGATGACTTGAAAACAGTGGACCAAAGACCATGTTTTGGTTCGGGTGGTGGTTGGGGTGCCATATAACAACGTGGCTGAGACCTGATTTCTGTCTGCATTTACTGTAACATTTTTTGGGAAATATTTCTGGACTAGTAGGCCCTGTTTGGCTCAAGCAGCACCGAGATTCAGGCTGAAATCATTGCTAAACATAGCCCAGGACAGCAATTTAATGTCTGGGTGTTGGGGGGGCACAAAATCACATCCTCACTCGGACCATATTTCTGTCTCAGTTTTATCTACCATTTTTTCTGTCACATTTCTGGACATGTACAGCCTGTTCTGCACTATCAGAAACAAGATTCAGCACAAAATGACTTTAAAACAGTGGACCAAAGTTCATGTTTTGGTTTGGGTGGTGATTGGGGCAGCGTATAACAACATGGCTGAGACCTGATTTCCATCTGAATTTATTGTAAAATTTTTTGGGAAACATTTCTGGACTTGTAGGCCCTGTTTGGCACAATCAGCACCAAGATTCTGGCTGAAATACTTGGCAAATGGGGCCAAAAACAGCTATTTCATCTCTGGGTGTTGGGCAGGGGGGGCCACTACTTCACAAGATGGCTCACATCAGATTTATGTCTCAGTTTTATCAAACTTTTCTCCTGCCATAATTCTTCTATTACCATGCCTGTTGTACACAGTATTACAGCAAGAGGCTATGTTAAACTGTGTCCAACGTGCACATTTTGGACTGGGTCACCTGGGCCGTGACCGTGTGGTGGTGGTGAGGCACTAAAAAAACATTATCATGACTGGAGGAGAGGAGGGACACAAAGTTAACATTTATGAAGGTGGCAAGGTCAGGGGTACACATGTTGTTCAGCAGAACAAAACATATTCATGTTTAACTTCGAAATAAAAGTGCTTATGTAACTATTTCTATGACTGTTGTAGACGTATTCAGACTGATGCTGCACATAGCCAAAGCAGCTGCCACCAGCCCTTAGCACACACAACAGACAACAGCATCACATAGCTTTGAGAAAATGTTTTCATACAAACAAATTACAATACTTGACATTTGTGGACTGGAGGAAACAAATAAAGGAGTAACACAAAACAAGCAAAAAGGTATACAGTTTATGAGCATACTACTTGTGGGGACATGCAGGGTCAGACTCAGTCAGGGTAAGGGTATTCAATCATATGAGACAGAGGGGAAATGGAAGGGGCATAAACATTTCATAAAACATAGCATATCAGATATAAAACCACTGGACAAGAAAAAGAACAAACAGGATATATAATAGAAGAGAAAGAGGACATAAAATGTAGTTTTTTACTTTTTTGGGGGGGGGGTTTCTTATTTTTAAGGGGTGCAGAGGAAAAAAGAGCAAGACCTGCAAAACACGAAGGAAAGAAAAAGAAATTGGTGCATAGATAGCACTAATCAGTTGCACCAGTGCCACTGCCACAGACAACACAACCACCCCCACAACACATCTCCACCAGGAGGTCCAAAACCTTCTTTTTGTCCTCCCTTATTTTATCAGGTTCTCTCCTGACCTCCTGGAAGAACTGGTTCACTTGTTGCTGGAGTCCTTGCACCTCCATGCACAGCCTCAAGGTTCTCTATCCTGATGTGACCTGCTGTGGCAGCATCTGCAGGCTGTGATGTCAAACTTGCAGCACGACTGTGTTGGTGGGTGTTGGGTGTATCACTCCTCCTGCTGCTGAAACTGTGGCACCCCCTAGGCTGCTGGATTCCCTTCTTATGCTCAAACCCAATGCTGCCTCCTGCTGCAGCTTCTTGCTGCTTGGAGAGCCACTCTGCATCGTGGTGGTGCCGCAGGTAGCTCCTCTGTCTGCCCATCCCAAAGTGGGACCCTTATTTTCCACACCTGATATCTTTGCCCCAAAGGTTGCAGATGACAATACTGTCATCTCCAACCTTTGTAGAAAAAAAACTCCAAACTTGAGAAACCTTATGGAGGGGCTAATCAGCTGATCTCTCTGAGGCAGCCGCCTCATCCAAGACCGAGACTTGCTGCTGGTGCTCTCGCTGGGGGGGGCATGGGCTGCACATGCTTCTGGGGGGATGCAACAGGCTCCTGCTGCTCCTGCTGTGCGGGGGGCACATGCTGCTGGGGGGCGCAAGGTGCTCCTGCTTGCTGCTGGTGGTGGATGGGATCTGCTGCTACTGGGGGGGGCCACAGCCACATGTTTCTCTTGAGAGGGCTCATGGAAAATGCCTGCCTGTTAAAATGGACAGCAGATCCTCCTGATGCTGGTGGCGCACTCCCAGTCTCCCTTTCCATCATAAACAAAACTTTTCTTAATATAAAACTAAAGAAAAGAAAGAAAGAAAGAAAGAAAGAAAGAAAGAAAGAAAGAAAGAAAGAAAGAAAGAAAGAAAGAAAGAAAGAAAGATACAGGGAGGGACTGGGGGATGGGGAGTCTCACACACACACACACACACACACACACACACACACACACACACACACACACACTATAAAGGTAAAAAAAAATAACACTAAAGAAAATGCCCTAACAGAAGCTATTTACTTTCTAAAATGAAGTGGGGAACAGATTTCAATAACACACTACAAACACACAAACACTATCCACTATTTTTTTGAAAAACAAAGCTCTCCAATCTCCAGCTCCAGCTACTGTCTCCTCTCTCCTACAGCCTACTAGTCAGCAAAAGCTGTAAAGAAAGTAGATTTAGTCTGGCTTCCTGCCTGAGTGCAGTCACCCATGTGACAAGCAGTCTGCTAGAGAGACTAAGTCATGTGACAAGCATTTTTTTCCCAATTTCACCTGATACTAATGTACTACAAAATATGCTGGTAAAAAGTGAAACTGATGGCAACATTTTGCCTCAAATTTACTGGCCAAATTTCACCATAAGGGCTGAATTTTTTGAAATATTTCACGTGGTTAAATTGGTGATTTCACCAGAATTTCCTTGGCAAAATTAACTTTTGCTGCATCTCTAACAGTTAGTGATTGAAACAAAATCAAGTAAGCCATAGAAAATATGTCTAGTGGAAACCAATTGATGTAGCTTACTTATCAGGACCCCCCTCAGCTGAATTCTGCATTTATATGTTTCAGAAATGCTCCTGAAGTTTTTTTTTCACATTACAAATCTTTTTTCATGACTTGTGATGCGAAAAAATATTCTTTTTCATATTACGAGTCATGAAAATCCCTTTTTTTCTGATCCCATAATTACTAGATATGTAGGTATAGGAATAAAAGCACATCATTCTACATCTATGCAGTTTACAGACTTTTTTTGTTTGCTCTGTTATATTCAAATTCTGATATTGTTACTAAACTACCTGCAGATAACATTATAGAAGTGCAAAAATGTGCTTGTCACCTAGTAGTACTCATATCCAAGAAGGAAGGCTGAGGGCTGTGGGCTTCCTTCTTGTTTATCTGACATTTCAAGAACTATGTCTGGCTCAGACAAAAAGGAAGAGAGATAATGCAAAGAGGCACTCAGAAATTTCAGAGAGCCTCTTTGCATTAGCACTCATAATACACACAGTCGGTGGCTGGCCATTTAGGTGAGAGGTGGGCCATGCCAGTTGCTGGCTGGGGAAGGGTGGTGGGGTGCTGGGTGGGCTGGCACAGCTGGGTGGGAGGCCACTAGATTACCAGGAAATTGGTCATCCTTATCTATTTTATTGTGATGGGGGGGCACTAGACTACCAGGAATATGAAAAATAATTATAATGCAATACAGATCGGTGGGCCACTAGACTACCAGGGATATAAAGAAGATATTTTTATCAAATACACATTGGAGGGGCCACTAGACTACCAGGAAATTGCAGATGCTTACATATTTTATTATGATGGAGGGGGAGGCTGCAAGACTACCAGGGATATGTCTTACAATTATAATGTTATACAAATCGGGGGGGGGGCACTTGATTACCAGGGATATGAAAAAAGCAATAATTATGGCATAGACATTGGGGGGTCACTAGAGATCGTTATCTATTTGATCATGATGGGAGGGCACTAGACTACTAGGGATATTTTAAACATGATTTTTTTTTTATTCAGATGGGGAAGAATGAAGCCCCCTGAGCAAACTCCAGCCTCATTTAACTTTCTAGGGCACCCCTGGGCTGAGAAAATACATTTTTAAATCTGGGAATCTCGTCCCTCGCTCTTTGTTCATGAGCAAGCAATTTCTTTGATCATGAGCCTGCACATTCTTTGATCGCAAGATTCTTTGATCGCGATCGTGCATCGCGAGTGAGGGACGAGATGGCCAGATTAAAAAATCTATTTTCTCAACCCAGGGGTGTTCTAGGAAGAAAAATAAGGGTGGGTTTTACTCAGGGGACTTTGTTCTGACGAACCATGGTGGTGGTTTACCGCAATTCTTTGATTTTTTAAAATTAGAACAGTTTTTATTCTTTGTTCGTGACCCTGCAAATTCTTTGATCACGAGATTCTTTGATCGTGATTGTGCATCGCGAGTGAGGGACAAGATGGCCAGATAAACAAATCTATTTTCTCTGCTCAAGGGTGTCCTAGGAAGACAAATGAGGGTGGATTTTACTCAAGGGGCTTCGTTCTAATGAAAATGGCAGTGGTTTACTGCAATTCTTTGAATTTTTTAAATTACAACAGTTTTTATTCTTTGGTTGTGACCCTGCAAATTCTTTGATCATAAGCAAGGCCACTGTTTTTCGGTTTTTACCGGAATATCCGGTAAAATTCCGGAATTAGGGCTGCCTGAAAACTGGTAAAAACAAAGATTTCATGGAATCTGGCATTTTCTATCAGATCAGTAAATCTATAAAAAAAGTCTGTTTTTGTTTTAATTCCTTCCTGTACTATTTTCAGTTTGCTTTATTTAATGCTCTGTATGTTAAGCCTTCTTTAATTCTGATTATTTATGCACGTACTGAAAGAATGATAACAGAATCCCGGTAAAATCCGGAAATTAGAGTAACAATCACCGGTGAAATTCCGGAATCTTAAGTCTTGAAAACGGAATTTAATTGTTTTAATCACCGTAAATCAGTGGCCTTGATCATAAGCTTGCAAATTCTATGATTGTGAGATTCTTTGATCACCATCTTTGATCATGAGGGAGGGACAAGATGGCAAGATTTTTTATAATGGAATAGATATGGAAATTTTACCAATCTTTAATATTGAATATCTCAGAAATTATTTGGTATTTTTACTTGAAATTTGGAGGGTGTTTACAGCATGTACAGTAGATGTGAATTATGGTGTTTATGTGTCGGCAAAATTTATTTTTGCAGAGATATTGAATGAGGCATTTTATGTGTTGGGGACTGTGTTTTGGATTGTGCTGGTGGCTTGAAATTGATAGGGTGCCTAGCCTTAGTGTCATAGATGTAGTTTTCAGTTGCTGTGTTTGTTAAATGTCAGTAGGTGTGGAACTGTGCCACTCTGACGCATGAAAATTTCAAATTTTTACATGTTATATCTCAGACTCGGCTTGTTTTTTTTTACTTTAAATTTGAAGGGTGTTGATGACATGTCCTGTAGATGTCAATAGTGGTGTTTATGTGTCAGACAATATATTTTTTGCAGAGATATTGTGTGACACAGTTTATGTTTTGTGGACACTGTTTTCTATTGCTCTACTAGATTAACATTTGTTTGGTGTCTGGCCTTGCTGTTTTCAATGTACTTTTTAGTCATTGGATATGTAATGTAGCCTGACACTTACAGTTGATGGGAGTACAGGGCCCAAAGGGCCCCACGCTTCCACCAACTTGTGCAACTTTCTACTTTTATATTCTTTCTTAAAAAGTAAGGGAATTCTATGCAAATAACTATGTTAATGCATCAGTTAGGGTTCTTCTACAGTGAAAAAAGCAAGGAAATTTGATTTTAGGGTTCCTAACCCTTGCATACCACCCCCCAGCCCGCCCCCACCAACAGGCATTGGGGTGTGCGTTGGGGTCATCGGCCGTAGCTCTCACTCCATTCTCCTACACTGCACCACCTCAGCTTGTTTACACATGGGATAGGGTGAGAGTTAGGCTGATGACTCTAATGCACACCCAATGCCTGTTGGTGGGGGTGGCTGCAGTGGGGTGCAAGGGTGGAACCCTAAAATTGAATTTCCTCACTTTTTTCACTGTAGAAGAACCCTAACTGATGCAGTAACTAAGTTTTTTGCATAGAATATATACAGTATATTTATATAGATCTATGCAGACATGGGAGTGCAGGGCAAAAAGGGCCCTGAGCTCCCACAGGCAAAAAAGGCAATGGTTACACTAACACAAAAATTATCGATGGATGACAGTGCAGGGAACAGAGGGTCCTGCTCTCCCTCAGCCAAATAGGGATACGATTATGGTACAAAACAGAAAAACACACTGGAAATGGGGTGCTAAAGGATATCAAAAGTCCATGAACAAAAACAAACAATCCAGCACTCATCAACCTCTATAGAAAAATGCAGACTCTCAAAATGCAGTGTCAAAATACTAAGGTTATTCTGGTGCCAGGTTAAAACCACGTTATAATGGATTTCAGAAAACTTCCTTTATCAAAAAATGTGCCACATCACCAAATTGTTCTCATTTTATACAGAAGATTATGTCATAAACAGTTGTCATCATACATGATGTCACAACAATATGTAGAAAACACATACAATAAAACCGTATAACATATATAAATAACAATGCAAAATATATACACTATATTAAAATAAATACAAAGTACTGTCTCTATAAAAATTAAAATACATCAATGTCAAGCAGAAAAAAAATCTTCTAATGGACCTCAACTTGGAGTCACAAGTTCAGGACCCGTTCAGTTTCTGGTGCTGACTTAAAACTGTCAAAACAGAAAAAAATATAAAGTGTCATTAATGGCTGTGTAGACCATTTCAAATTTAGAAAGTGTTATTGAATATATCTACATACCACCATAATGTGGAAGGAATGAAGTAACATCAATGTTCGGATATCCCCCCCCCCCAGAGGCATACAGGCCTCCCCCCATCCAACCCCTTGGAGCAACACCCATACCTTTTAAAATATAAAATTTGGGGCTATAAAATTTCATATAACTACAAACAAGAAGATATATTACAATGCAGACCTCACATTACTTATCTTGCTCTATAGTTACCTCCTCAAGCAGTATACAAAGCGTGCAGTTTACCCCATTTCTTCTCGTAACCCTTAGGGTTATGCTGCAGGCGAGCAATGAAATGCTGTATCTATAAATGTGATAATAGCTCTTGTACCCATTCATTAGAAGAGATCATAGATTGATCTAGCCAGTGTCTGAGGACCACTTTTTTTAATGACAGAGAAATCATGGCCATAAAATATCTACACTCTAGCACCAGAATCAAAGCCATGTCCCCCAATATACAAATTTCTGGTTGGAACGGACCCTGTAACCCCAATAGAGGGTCAGCTCTACTCTCTATTGTGCTCCAAAGTGGAGCTATCTTGGGACAAAATGTGTAAGAGGGAGCCCTCTTCTTCACCACACCTAGTACAAGTGGAAGACTGAAAGAGCCCCATTCGTGCCATCTTCTGTGGGGTATAGTACAGGTTATTCAATATGTTAAACTGCATAAGATGCAGTCTATCCTGCCCCCACATAATGGTAAGTACTTTTACAAATACCCAACCAGCATTGTGGGGAAAGGGACAATAATTGGTCCCAGTAAAGGGAAGAACCATCGACTTCAGGAGCATACTGAGAAAACAGCACACTATAAAGAGAGGACACAGCATGTTTCTGGGAGACTTGGGGGAAAAAAAATTACAGAAGAAAAGGCAGAGAAATCAGTGGTCCAAGACCCCTGGCCAAACCATTGAATTAAGGCATGCCTTAATTGAAACACTTTAACTATATACTGCTGACTTATACCTAAGTACCTGATTATTGTATCTGAGGACTTTAATACACCGTTATCCAGCAAGTCTTTAACCACCAGGGGCTCTGAATGAGGGAACCAGTTCCCCTTCATGGGCCGCCCACCTATGTTAAGATTCAGGTTACAAAAAAATGGGCTGGGAGAGGTCCTTAGAAATGGGAGATTTTACCAGTGCCAATGTGTAGACCATTTCAGTTGTAGTTCAGATACACTTTTTTCAATTATTTGTTTCTATTCCTGTTTCACATATAGCTAAATACTAACGTTTTCTTCCCATCATTCACCATCTTTTTATAAAACAATGCATTTATTTTAACTGTGGAATGACATCAAAAATTCCATTTAAACCCAGAGGTCTGCAGTCTCCCAGCGTATATATCCAAAAGCCTTCTCTTTGTAATAGGAGCTTGTCAAAATTGCCTCCTCATGGGTTTCTGCTCACAATTGCTGTGTAACAAAATTCATGGTCCTGTTTAGAGGTGTTGCAAAGTTAAATGCTGCCTGCGAATTCCATGCGAAATGCCAAAAATTCACTCTTCTCAAATTTTTTTGAGGTCTGGATGACCCCCCAAAATTTGCTTTGCATAATTTGTGCAAAATTTGTGCCATATTTCAAAGATGTTTTGCACAAAATGTGCAGTCTGCATGTGAAGCGCAAAATTCATGCGTGAAAATGAGCAATCTGCCTACAAATTTGCACAATTCGCAGGCTACTAAATGTGCAAACTGCAAAAACCACTCCACAGATTCTGCAAAATTTGGGAATTTATTCACGGAACAAATTTTGCAGCATTCATGCATCTCTAGTCCTGTTCTTTCCCACTATTCATAATGTGCAGGGCTATACTGTATTTAACATCTCTATTTAAAATGGCCCTACTGTGTTCACCAACCTTTTTTCTAAACTGCAGTTATCTTACCAACGTAAAAGACATCACATTTACAATTTGCTACATAAATTACTCCCTCACAGTTATGCAAAACAAATTGTCAGATGTCATACATTTTGTCCTTATAATGGATGTTAGAAAACATTTTTTTATCAGCAATCACTTTACAATGTGTACACTTTTTATGTCTGTAACAACCCAGCATTCTGCTTGTAAGCGAAGTTTCTTTGTATCTCTCACCTCTCTGCTGTGGACCATTTTATCTTACAGTGTTGCTGCTCTTCTGTAAGCCATATGTGGGGTGGGGGAGAGGCTCTATTTATCTCACTCAGACCTGGGTGCCCTTTTAGTATATTCTACTTTTTCTTAATGATGTTTTCTACATGGGTGGCATGGGCTGAATACGTAGTGACAAAGTTAAATCTATTAGCATCATTATGATTTTTATTTGTCACTAACGGTTCAACTCAGTAAACATTTGTAGCAGTACCACAAGCTTGTTCCAAAGCGTACATAAGGTAGCCCCTCTCATTAAATGTGCATGTCAAGTATTTTGCCGCTATTTCAAAATCATTTATGGTACTGCAATTTCTTCTCCACCTAAGGTACTGCCACTTATGGATATTTTTTACAGTGGGTTTAGGATGGCAACTTGAGGCCACCTATAATGTGTTATGATTACTTTCTTTTCTTAAAATATTGATGGTGACATTAGCTTCCATATCCTTCTCAATGCTTAAGTCCAAAAAGCAAACATTGTTCTGGCTAGCTTGAAAGAAAAACCACAAATTTGGATTAGAACAATGCAGATATGTAACAAATTCTTCAAATTCATCTAGGTTTCCTTTCCATATTAAAAACAGATAATCAATGACGCAGCGCCACAGACCTATTTTGTGAAAGAAAGGGTTAACATCAGGATTTTTTTACTGTTTCTGTCTCCCATTTTCCAACATAAAGATTTGCCATGCTTGGGACAAAACTTGCCGCATGGTTGTTCCTTTTGTCTGCATAATAAAAAAATATATCAAGAAAGGGGAAAGCATTAAATTTAAGGACAAATTCTAACAATTTAATTAAAAATCACTGGGGGCACAGCATCAATATCACATGTGTTAAGATAAAAGGCAATGCAATTTAGAGCTCCCTCCTGAGGGATGTTAGTATAGAGAGACTCTATGTCCAGAGTAATTAGATATGAATTGTTATGTATATCAACAGTTTTCAGTACTTCTAAAACATCCTTGGTATCTTTTATATAAGAACCCAGATTTTCTACAAATGGATAAATGTAATAGCCTATGTACTGAGATAATGGTTCAGTGATAGATCCAATATCATTAACTATGGGTCTGCCTGGATGTAGATTGAGAGATGTGTGCACCTTGGGAAGTGTATACATAGTGGCTTTTACTGGATTATAACAGTCAAAAAGTCTCATTTACTTTTATTGATAATCCCTGCCTGAAATGCTTCACTAGTATTCTTATCCACACTCTGTTTAAATTCATTTCTTGGATTATGATGTAACTGATGGTAAAACCTGGCATTCTTTTATTTTCTATGTATTTCATTAACACAGTCTTCTGTATTTTGTATGACAACACTGCTGCCTTCATCCGCAGGCTTTATCATACTTTTTTTTTATCTTATTGGAGATTTTCAAGCACTTCTTTCTCTTCCATAGTTACATTGTTGTAGTGTAATTCTGGCAGGTTATTTAACAAAGTCTCCAGTCAATGTTCACAGATCTCTTTGAAAGTTACAAAAGCAGCAGTAAGCGGGAGGTTAAAGCTGGACTTACTGTACTCCTGAATTTCTGCTTGTTGTAATCATTACTTTCACTTGTCACTCCCTCTTCTGTATTGTTAGAAGGGCTCTCTTCTGTCATGGTGGTGGTGCTCTGTTCAAGATCTTTGCATTTCAAAAAAAGATTTAGATTCATGCATGCTATTTGCAAATCCATGTACATTTTGAATTTACTTACAGGAACTGTCAGTACAAATGAGAGACCTTTATTAAGTAATTTCTATTCAGCATCAGTCAACTTTCTGCTTGATAGGTTAATTACCTTCTGTACTAATTCATTTGGTATGTCTGATGTTGCTTGAGACCTGTCTGATATGGGGGTTGTTGCTGCTGCTGCTGTTGCATGCATGTACTTTGACCTTCCTGACCTCCCCCCTTCTAATTCTGCCACATTTTCCCTCTTGTGTTTCTTGGAGGGTTCACTGGTTGGAATCAACAGCATCTGTTTTGTTCGGTACTTCTCAGAAAGGGTTGTGTTGATTCTGGTGACAAGTTGGTTTGCTCTAAAACATACTCATTAGAATCTTCATCTTTTGGTCCACTTCTATCAATACTGATGTTAAAAGAGACTTGTTGTTCTCCTCTCACTATAGTTCTCTGTTTTCCCCCAATTATAGATTGAATTAAGTTTATGGTAATTTTGGTCTCTTTTAAACTTTTCTGTTTTGCAAATTCAAGAGCTCTGTCAGGTTTCTGAATTGTTTCATTAAGATTTTTTTTTTGTTAATACTTTTTTTACCTGTGGCTCCTTGGTCTGCATCTTCATGTCCTGGCATCTGCCCATCTCTGGCCCTGTCTCCAATGAAGCCCCCACTGCCATCTACCCCTGTGGATTGCCCCCATGGTGGGGTGGTAGTGAGGCCCCCTTACTCCCCACCAACACAGGATCCAATATTGGGCAGTGGTACCCACAAAGCCATGTAGTTCCTCAGACGGATATCAAGCCACTGAAACTGAGTACCACATTTTCCCCTTTTTCTCCCAACATGGGCTGGGGCATGCAATGATGCCAATGGAAGGGGGCACGCATGTGTCTGCAAGCGCGCCTTCCCGGTGTCATGTCCCAAGCTCACCCCTACCATACAGTGCCAGTGCAATGCTCCCAGCCTCTGCCAGAGGTCACTAGTGCACCAACAACTGTGAACTCCCCTCCCCTGGAGAGGGAGAGCAGTCTACGGATGCTCAATCCCTCTCTGCCCCTGCCAACCCCTGGTGACCCGAATCCATTCTCGAACCCAAGTCGCCAGCGTGGAACAAGGTGTGGCGTCCAGCACCTCAATCCTCAGTGCCACCAGGCCAGCTGTTTCATTAAGATTTTAATTTAAGCTAGCAAACTCTGCATGGTTTTGGGAAGTAAGTACTACTGTTTCACATGTTTTGTTTCTTCTGCAAGTTCTGCACTAACTTCTTTTCCTTTTTCAATAATTAAATTCACCAATTTATTTGATGCCTCATCCAATATTTCTCTCCATTTTCTCATGAATAATTCTGCATCCTCTCCATACAATGGATTCTATAATAGTCTAAGTCCTCAAGGTATTTGATATATTTGAAGGTAAGCTTCTAAATATATTTGATTCCAATTGATCTTTCTTGTTTTGGTTATTAATTTTTCCAATGTTTTCAAAGCTTCATATAGTGTGGTAGTTTCATCACTATTAGATGCATTCACTGCAGCATTTTTGTTAGCTAGAAAAGAGTTGGCTCTAGTCACTTCCATTAGTATAAGGTTTACATAACTGAGGGGATCACAGGTTACAGATGGGCCTATCATGGCTGCAAGGTTGGGATTTCTCTCCTAGGACATATTGATACCCCAACCAGTGAACCTGAAGCACTAAAGTAGCTAAACAATATATATGACCAGAGCACTTATTCATCATATGCAGAGGTTTTACACAGACATCTCATGTCATAAGTAATCTATGTGTTTAAAGCCTAAAACAAATATGAGCCAGGTGCGAAACAGGAAAACACACTGGGAATGGGGTACTAAAGGACATCAAAAGCCCGTGAACAAAAGCAAATCATCCAACACTCACCAGCCTCTACAGAAAAATGCAGGCTCTCATAATGCAGTATCAAAATGACAAGTTTATTCAGGTGTCAGGTTAAAACCATGCTCTAATGTATTTCGGAAAAACTTCCTTTATTGAAGAATGTGCCACATCACCATATTGTTCTCATTTTATACAAAAGATGGCATCATTAATAGTCAGCATAAGATATGACGTCACAACAATATGTAGAAAAGACATACAATAAAACCACATAACATATATAAATAACAATACAAAATATATACTATACATTACAATAAATACAATGTACTATCTCTATAAACATTAAAATACATCTAAGCTCAAAAGAAAAAAAAAAACTTCTAATAGATCTCAGCTTGGAGTCACAATTTCAGGATCCATTAAGTTCCTGGTGTTGTCTTAAGATTGTCAAAATAGAAAATATATAAAGTCTCATCCAAATACTGGATATTCCAGTTTTCTTTAATGATGTTTTCTACACGAGTGGCATGGAATGAATATGTAGTGACAAAGTTAAATCTATTAGTGTTATGAGTTTTGGTATTTGTCACTAACAGGGTTTAAATGGAATTGTCCATTCCGCATTTATAATAAATGCATTGTTTTGTAAAAATATGGTAAATGATGAGAAAAAAGAGACAGTACTAAGCTACTGTATATGTGAAACTGGAACAGAAAAATAATAATAGAAAAAGTGCACTGAACTACAACTAAAATGGTCTACATAGGCATTAATGACACTTTATATATTTTTCTAGTTTGACAGTTTTAAGTCAGCACCAGGAATTGAATGGGCCCTGAAGTTGCAACTCCAAAAAAAAGTATTTTTCCTCATTAGCACTGATGTATTTTAATGTTTTTTAGAGTTAGTACATTGTGTTTATTGTAACGTATAGCACGTATTTTGTGTTATTTACTGTATATATGTTATGTGGTTTTATTGTATGCCTTTTCTACATGTTGTTGTGACATCATATTTGATGTTAGCTGTTGATTATGTCATCTTTTGTATAAAATGAGAACAATTTGATGATGTGGCATGTTCTTTGATAAAGGATGTTTTCCAAAAAGCCTTTGATAAGGTTGACCATAGTCTCCTTCTTGTTAAACTTAAAGAACATCGTCTGAACAATTGTTTAGTCCACTGTTTCCCCAGTTATCTTTTGGGTAAACTCCAACATATTAAGGTCATTGGGCTTCTCTCCACTCCTTTGCTGCTCACAAGTGGGGAACCCCAATGCTCCATTCTAGGACCTTTGTTGTTCTCCATCTACATAATCTCCATAGGTAATAATATCCATAATTCTAAACTACACTTCTTCATGGACGACACTGTAGTATACACATCAAAACCTTCCTTGATGGACGTGGGCTATGAGCTGCAACGTAAAGCCACTGGGGGTTGGGATTGAAGGGCTGTGTATTTCTGTTTAGGACTGAAATTCGAAGAAGCAGGAACTGGTGGGCCTGTGACATCATACGATACCAGATGTCTGCATACACACACTGTTAGTGGGACTGGACACACACTGGACTGTATGTGTTTGTGAAACTTGGGAACTTTATTGGTGGGGTTGAAATTGGGTTTGTAAATAACTGCAGTCAGTAAAGAGAGAAACTGTATTCCAAGGGGAAGGGACTGAGAAAAGGGGGTGTGCCATTTTAAATAGAGGGGGACAAACAGGGTGGCCATATTACACCATGGCAGGCATCTTCGGAAGGGTTGTAAGCTGCACAGGCTGTGGGATGGCAATAATTCTCAATTGGGCCTGGAGAGAGGGAGGCTGCCCACTCTGTAGACAGCTATCTTGTATTAGGAGTGAGGTATATTGGTTAAGGAGTAAGCTGGGGGGGTGTCCAAGGATAAGGGGTGTGGATATGGGCAGCAGAAGGGTGAGGCTGAGGGGAGGCTGGGGGCAACGCTCTGAAATTACAGGACGTTATGTTACAGCAAGCAGGAGGGGGATATTAGGGACAGAGGACCCTTAGATAGGGATGTTGACGCTAAGTGGAAAGCATACGGGGTGAACATTCCGAATACAAAGAGAGTGGAGGGGGAAGAGTCAGGAGGGTCTGTTGTGGGGAAGCCTAAAACAGCAGACTGTGGGAAGGGAGCTCCCAAGGTGAACAGAGCAAGAGGGGAAGAAGAGGGGCAGTTTAGAGTTGCAGTCAGGGGAAACTCAGGTTACTTGATGGAGGCTGACATAGAGTGTCACAATAAATTTGAGCTACTAAGCAACCTAGAGGGGGAGGAAGGGGTTGGTGAAAATGAGGAAACTGATACAGAGGCCGGGGGAAGGAGTCGGATACCCATAGGGCATCACAGACCGGCAACGGAAAGGATAGAAATAGTCCCAGAGGGAGAGGGGGAAACATAAATGTTAAGCAGATGGGGGAGATGCAACACATTGCAGACATGAGGGAGGAGAGCATGACTGGAGAGAAACTGGGAGACAAGGAGGTGGAGAGGAGCCCCTTCAGCAGGGGGGTCAGTATCAAGATGGGGCCCTAGCTAAGGGGACCCACAGAGAGCCTCTGGAGGCAGGGATACTATTACAAGGGGAGGATGGTGGTGTGGGGGAAGGGAAGGGGAAGCCATCAGGGCCAGGATAAATGGCACGGATAAGAGAGGGTTAAAGGGGACACCTATTCAGAGGGGTCTGAGTTAAGTGGGAAAAATAACAAGGGAGGCAGAAAGGGGAGGGTGACAAGGGGGTCTCTAATAAGGCAGGAAGACTCCCATGGAATTGAGATCATGAATAAGGGGGGATGGGGGCTGAGAGGGCATAGTGGAGGTAACCATAAGGATGATGGCGGTGTTAAGGTTCTGTTATTGGGAGACTCGATGATTAGGGGTATCCAGTGGGAGGGACAGGGGGTGGATGCCATAGCCAGGTGAAGGTAGTGAGTATCTCTGGGCTGACAGTGCACAGAGCAAAGTTCATGGTGTATGAACTGGTTAGGGATTGTGGAGGGAAACCAGATTTCCTGGTGCATTTGGGAACTAACGATCTAGAGGGAAATAGCGTTTTGGAAATCCAAGCAAGGTTCCAAGAACTTGCCAGAGTCTGTCGGGATAATGGATGCAACATTTCCTTTTCAGAGATATTGCCAGTACCAAAGGCCTCAGTGGAGAAAAAAAATGAAGCTCACAGAGGTTAATGACTGGCTCAGGAAGTGGGGCGAAGAGAGTGGGTTGGGGGTGTTAGGGAACTGGAAAGGAGTTTGGGAGGATAAGGGACTGTATGCCAAGGACAGGCTTCATCTTGCCCCATTAGGGAAGGAAGTCCTTAAACAGGGGATGGCTGACTACATTCAAGAAAGGTGGGGTTTAAACTTGTGGGGGAGGGATAAGGGAGGGGCTGACCAGAATCCCTCTCCTCCAGATGAGGGGAGTAGCCTTCAAACCCAAGGGGGGGAGGAAACAGACTGGGGGGTGGAGGTTTCAGGAGGAGCAGAGGGAGGATGGAAGTATAAGAAACCTGGGTGGGGTTCGACAAAGGGGATCAGGGATAAGGGGTTGGGGTTGGTATTAGTAAATGCCAGGAGCTTGGGAAACAAGTTGCCAGAGTTCCAGGTCATGCTGTTTGGGGGAAGGGGGATGTGGCGGAGGTCACGGAAACATGGGCCAACAAAAACCATGACTGGGACCTAAATGTGCGGGGGTGCACTATGCTTAGGAAGGATAGAAAGGAGGGCAGAGGGGGTGGAGTGGCTATGTTCATTAGAGATGACATAGAAATTGCTAGGGTAGAAGAGGCAGAGGGAAACGTGGAGGCCTTATGGGTCACCTTAAGATCCCCAGCAGGAGATAAGGGTCAAGCTGGGTGTAGTATATAGGCCCCCCGGGATGAGTGATGTTCTAGAGGATGGTTTGCTGGACAACATCATTACCCAGTGTGGACCAAAAGGGGAAGGAGTGGTGTTGATGGGGGACCTTAATATGCCCGGTACAAACTGGGGAACCATGTCCTCTAAGGTGGCCAAGGAGCAGAGGCTGCTGGATGGCTTCCAGGATGTGTTCTTAACACAGCATGTGATGGAGCCTACAAGGGAGGGGCATGTCCTGGATGTGGTTCTGGCAGATGGGGATCTGGTAATGGACCTGGTTGTAGAGGACCCCCTGACTGGGAGCGACCACAATACTGTCTGGGTTCAAATAAGCATGGGGGGAGGGGGGGTGAGATCTAGGACACTGGCAGTGGACTTCAGGGGGGCAGACTTTGTGGGCATGGGAAATATTCTCAAGGATCACTTGAAGGGGATTACATCAATGACAAGTGTGGAAAGGAGATGGGAGGTCATAAAACGGGGAGTTCATGAGGCAGTCAGGGTCTGCGCTATGTTGAAATGTAAGGGAGCAAGGTCACATAAACCATGATGGTGGTCCAGTGAGGTACAGGTAGCGGTCGGAGAAAAGAAGGCGGCTTACAAAAAATATAAAACAACAAGAGGGGATAGGGATAAGGAAATGTACCATCTTGCATCTAGAAAAGTCACCCGGATGGTGAGGGGAGCAAAGTCCAGTAAAGAGCAGCGGCTGGCACAGAGGATACATGGAGGGGAAAAAGGGACTTCCGGTACATTGGGGAGTGGAGAAAAACTAAGGGCCATCTCAGCAGATTGAGATCAGAAGGAGGGTGGGTGGAAAGGCGAGGGACCAGGCAGAGGTATTTAACGAGTACTTTGCCTCAGCGTTCACTAGGGAGGGGGATGGTATATCTACAAAGCAAGGCACGATGGGGATAGAAGCGGCAGTGAGTGGGATCAGGGGAGCAACAGAAATGGAGCAAGAGGGAGGGAGAGGTACCCCAGGGGTGTCACATCTGGATAAGGATAATAAGGCCAGTAAGGTGGAGGGGACGGATGATGCTATCTCCGCCAAAAGGGTGTGGTTAGCCCTCAAGGCCCTAAAGAAAGACAAATCTCCTGGGCTGGATGGCATTCATCCGAGAGTACTATGGGAATTGGCGGACATACTGGCTGCACCCCTGGCGGAGCTCTTCAACAGGTCACTTGAGACAGGGAGGGTACCTAGGGATTGGTGAGAGGCACATGTGGTGCCAATCCACAAAGGGGGGTCGAGGGAAGTACCAGGTAACTATAGACCCATCAGTTTGACCTCGGTGGTGGGAAAATTAATGGAGAGTATACTAAAGGAGCGATTGGGGGTGTTCTTGGAGGAGGTGGGAGGTCTGGATAGTCGGCAACATGGGTTTGTGCAAGGTAGATCATGTCAAACCAATCTTGTGGAGTTCTACGAATGGGTAACATCAGAACTGGACAGGGGAAAGCCTGTGGATGTATTATTCTTGGACTTCAACAAGGCGTTTGGCTCTGTCCCCCACAATGGTCTGGTGGAGAGACTGATGGGGTTAGGAATAGGCCCTTTGATGGTCAGATGGATTGAAAACTGACTAGCTGGATGCACCCAGAGAGTAGTGGTCTGTGGGGAGCTCTCAAACCCTAGAGAGGTTGGTAGTGGGGTACTGCAGGGCTCGGTCCTGGGTCCGATCCTGTTTAATGCATACATATCGGACATCAGGGAGGATATAGGGTGTGAAATGAGTCTCTTCGCTGATGACTCCAAGGTGGGAGCAGTAGTTGAGGGAGAAGAGGGGAGGTTGGCCCTGCAAGGGGACCTGGACACCCTGGAAAGCTGGGCTCACACATGGAAATTAAATTTCAATATCACCAAGTGTAAGATGTTGCATCTTGGGCGGGGAAACCCTAAACACAGGTATACCCTGGGAGGGGAGGCACTGGAGGCCTCAATAGGGGAAAAAGACCTAGGGGTCATGGTGGATGCATGTATGAATAACTCTGAGCAGTGCAGGAGAGCGGCTAGCAAGGCAAACAGGATGTTGGGATGCATCGTAAGGAGGATCACCTCTAGAAGCAAGGAAGTGATTCTGCCGCTGTACAATGGACTGGTTAGACCACACCTTGAGTACTGTGTACAGTACTGGAGACCACACTTGAAGAGGGACATACAGCTCCTGGAGAGGGTACAGAGGAGGACAACTAAGATGATATGAGGACTAGGAGATTTGACGTATGAGGACAGACTTGAGGAGCTCTGCCTGTTTTCATTGGAGGAGAGGAGAGATGGGGGGACATGATTGAGGTCTTCAAGTACCTCAAGGGAATAAATAGGGTAAACATAGAGGGGATCTTTAGACTAAAGCAGGGAGGTATCACCAGAGGGCATGGTTTGAAGTTGGAAGATGGAAGGGTGAGGGGGAAAAGAGGAGGAGGTTTTTCACTGAGAGGGTGGTGGACTCTTGGAATGCACTGCCTGGCGAGCTGGTTCAGAGATCCACAGTGGAGGGCTTCAAGAGAGGGTGGGACAGACGCAGAAAGTGGATGTATCAGATGATGGCCTGTCCCAGGGGGGTGGGGATGGATGATAGGGGTTTCTGGAACACAAGGGAGGGGAGGGCCTCGGCACCCAACTAGGGATCTGAGGTTCGAGCAGACTTGATAGACCATAAGGCCTAATCTGCTGGCAAATAGTATGTTAGTATGTAATCTTCTAAGCACCAAATTGTTATTGAATGCCAAGAAAACCAAGGCAATGCACTTTCTCCCCCCTCATCCTTCAACACTTCTGCATAAATAAGCTACACTGGCACCTATCACAACCCTTCTAGGAGGCTCACTTGAGGTTGCAGAAACATTTAAATACTTAGGAATATGGTTAGAGAGCAAACTATCTTTTGCTACCCACATTGAATCTCTCTAAAAAACTAAAAACAAGACTGTTGTTTTTAAATATAGGAACAAATCCTTATTCCCAGCAGATAGTAGAAAAAGATTAGTACAAGACACCTGCCTTCCACTTATCGACTACACAGACATTATTTATAATAACAGTACAATGTCCAGACTTCATAAGCTGGACATCCTCTATCACCATGCCTTATGCTTTATAACTAATGTGCCTTAGAGAACACACCATTGTGACCTCTACTCAGCAGTGGGCTGGACATCCCTTGCCACAAGAAGGATGCGCCACACTGTCATGTGGGCTCTGAAAACCCTGTTGAACAAATTACCACTGTACATCACTTTCCTTTTTAGCAAGTTGCACAACTGCTATTCCCTAAGGAAATGCCCCTTCATCTTGCTAGATGTGCCCACACTGTTCACTCTTCACAGCAGAGTTCCAATCAGTTATGACATCCCATCCACCTTGAATAAAATGCAGTCCTCACTCAAGCTCACAGAACTAGCCTCTGTAAACTTTTTTTTAAATCCCTAACTAATAGGGCACTTAAGGAAACTTGCCATGGTCATAATGGCTACTATTCCCCTTTTATGGCTAAGCTAATACAATGAGCACTCCCCTTCCCCCAATTATCTTTCCTCTCCTCCCTGGCCTCTAGCACCTATTGTTTTCTATATGTATATAGTAATAGTATATTTCTCTTCTCAATGTTTTAAATGATGTCTCCTTTCTTTGTTTGAACTTTGGTATGCCCATTTAGTGTACTATGTACTGATGTGCTTGTCTCCTTAGTGTGTGAAGTGTGTTATGCCAATTTTGTAATTTATCTTGATGTACCACATTGTCTTAAAAGGACCTCCTTGTAAATGAGCATGCTCAATGGAGTTTTTCCTGCAAATAAACTGAAACTTGAACTTGAACTTGAAAATGCATTAGAGTGTGGGTTTATTCTGGCACCAGAATAAACTTGCCATTTTGACACTGCATTTTGACAGCCTGTGTTTTTCTAAAGAGGTTGGTGAGTGCTGGATTGTTCACTTTTGTTCCAGGTTACAATTATGGAGTGATGGGCACAGGACAGGAACTGCACATGCACACAATTCTTCCTATGCCATCATCTTGTGAGTGGCAGAATGCCATTCACTGCAACTATGCATGCAAGAGTGCTGTGCATGCATGGTTGCATCGCTGCTGCCAGCTTGAAGATGGTATTCAGCTGAGTTCATTCTCCAAACCTTGAGAATCTCATCACAGTCATATTGGCTCTGGCTAGGTTTTGTTTTCTGGCTCTGGCTAAAGCTTGTTTTATATTATCTGACAGCTCTACATAGATACATAGACAGTGTCGGCAGGTAAGGGCCTATGGCCCACCCAGTCTGCACATTTGAGTTTGTAAGTTCGGTTTATGTTTTCCTAGATCTCTGTTGCCCCTTACCACTGATCTCCAGAATTCCTTTATGTCTATCCCATGCATTCTTAAATCCCGTGATTGTTTCAGCCCCCACCACTTCCTCTGGCAGGGTGTTCCACTTGTCCACCACCCGTTCTGTGAAGAAATTCTTCCTCACATTTCCTCGGAATCGTCCTCCCTCCAACTTCATCCCATGCCCCCTAGTCCTGGAACATCATTTTCACTTAAAAATAGTGTATTTCTGCACCATGTTCCTCCCTGTAGGATACTTGTATGTCTCTATCATGTCCCCTCTCTCCCACCTCTCCTCCAGGGAGTACATATTCAGTTCCTTCAACCTGTCCTCATAGAACTTGTGATGCAGTCCATGTACCATCTTTGTTGCCCTCCTCAGAACCTTCTCTACCCTGTAGTGTCCTTACTTATGTAAGGTCTACAGAACAGTACACTGTACTCCAGGTGGGCCCTCAGTAGTGTCTTGTATAGTGGAATTATGACCTCCCTTTCCCGGCTGGTGATGCCACTGCCTATGCATCCCAGCATCCTATTTGCTTTACCTGCTGCCTTGTCACACTGTTTCTCTACCTTGAGGTCATCAGAGATGATAACCCCAAGATCCCTTTCCTTCTTGGTGCATGCTATATCCTCACTCCCCAACTGATAAATTGTGCCATGGTTTTTGTGCCCCATATGCATTATCTTGCACTTCTTTGCATTGAATTTCAACTGCCAAACCCTTGACCATTCTTCAAGTTTCTGCAGGTCCCTTCTCATTCTGTCTACACCCTCTGGTATGTCTAATCTGTTACAGAGCTTTGTGTCATCAGTGAACAGGGAAATTCTGCCTTCTAGGTCCTGCGCAATGTCACTGATGAAGATGTTGAATAGGAACAGTCCCAGCAATGATCCCTGTGGTACCCCACTGCTCCCTCTTCCCTCTGTGGAGTGACAGCTAGTTACCGCTACCCTCTGTGTCCTGCTGCCCAGCCAGTTACCTACCCACTACGCTACTGTCTTGCCCACACCCATATGTAATAGTCTTCTATGTGGCACAGTGTCAAAAGCCTTGCTGAAGTCCTGATAGGCCATGTCCACTGCCCTCCCCTGATCCTCCTCCCTAGTCACCCATTCAAAAAATTCAACGAGGTTGGTCTGACATGACCTCCCCCTGGTGAAACCATGCTGCCTTGGGTCCTGCAGTCCATTGACAACCAGATATTCTACCAGTCTCTCGTTCAGTAGTGCTTCCATGATCTTTCCCACTACTGAGGTGAGGCTGACTGGTCTGTAGTTCCCCACTTCCTCTTTGTTCCCACTTTTGTATAAGGGGACTACATCTGCTGTTCTTCAGTCTTTGGGTTCCTCCCCTGTTTCCAGTGATTGGCTAAACAGGATAGCCAGAGGTTCAGCCAACACCTATCTTATTACTTACTCTTTTGCATATCACACACCTATAGTGTGATGGTGTGTAACAGATAAGCAACAGTCATATAGAAAAAGTTTGCCAATATATTAAAAATATATACATAATTCAGTTGATATTGAGGAGGCACTTATATTCCTTATTGAGGGGGAATCATATAACATAATGCATGTATTGCTGTTTTTATGCAAAATATGTAAACAAAATACTGACAACCTTTACTTGTATGCAAATACAGTGGTATAGTGCAAGAACAATTGAGGAATCAAAGCACTATGTTATAACTGCTTTCTGTATATAAACCTTTCTTGTTCTGATACATAGTGAAAAAAACTGCTTGGTTTGTGTACCTATGTCCTGAAAGACACAATTCTGCTTATCATGATACCCTTCATCGTCAATACAACAAAAAATGTATATAGCAGAGCTGAATGTAGAGCAATGATCTTTCATTCTTCTCAAGCATGTGAAGTGTTACAAATGTAAGTCATGATGCTAGTGAATGTCTTTGTATACAAAATGCGTAAATCCTAGGTACATATTACTATGCACGAATTAGAAGATGAACACAATGCAACTGGTGGCCCATCCCTGTGCCTGGGGGACCCTGTGCACAGTTGATTATTGGGTAGGTTCTCACAATATATTATAGTGTGTGGCTTTCCCACTGTAGGGACTGACAACTATTGGGTGGGTTGGGGCTGAGGGATAACTGCTTGTATGTAGTAGACCATGTTAAGTGAGGGAGGCCCACCATAGGAATTGTACTGCAAAGGTCTGCATAGACACCTAAGAGGAGGTTACTGTTTCCCTGAGTAACAGTGTAGCTTATATGGAGGGGGGGTGGGACATAGGTGGGTGATGGCAGTAGTAGAGGGGTGTGTCTGCATGCTGCATAGTATGGCGTGGGGGACACTATTGGCATGATGGATGCCATGGTAGGTGGTGAGAGAATTCTGTAGTCTTGCCTGCATCACTGACAATGTAGTTTCACAGTTCTTAAACCTATGAATTTGTATCAATATAACATATGAGTGGACTGTAATGTTAGTATTTAGTGTTACTCTCTGGTTGTTGTTATATACCGGTAGACTCAATGATGAGTATCTGGTTGTCAGGAGCCTGAAATTCCTCCACCAGATGACTGGGGACTGGTACCAAATGAGTCCATTTGACTGGTGTGTAAGGGAAGCCTGAATTTTCTCTGGAAACAGAGAAGATTAAAAGTCATGTTATTAGGTAAGTCTGTTACAAAGAAATGCATTTTCATCTGCACAGTATTTTAGAGACACAAGATCAGGTTGCGTTATGTTTCATTGTAGCTCAATAACATGCAGATGCTTGAATACAGTCAGACGTGCCTTATGCCTCACTATGCAGTTGTAATATTACAACTTATAGGTAACATAGGTTTGTACAGACCTATTAAGATTTGCGTCCATAGTGCTCGCCTTTGTTAAACTAACAGGCTACCTGCTTTGTGAAACTTGTTCAGTTTTAGTTTAGAACTCTCCACTGATGGACTACCAACCACCTCTTTGGGTAGAGAGTTCCATATTGAGATCACCCTTTGGTTGAACCAACTTTGGTGCTGCCAGATTTTGTAATTTTCCCTTCTTAGCTCTAGTGAATGTGCCCTAGTGCTATAGACTCAATCCCAAAATGCTAGCACTAATTTCTCCCAAATATCTTGATCTGTTAGGGCCTTAAACAGCAGACACATATCTTCTCTTATCCTTCTGTACTCTAGAGAAAACAAATTCAATTTCACCAGCCTAGTAATATAGTTCTTTTCTTCCAAACCCCTTATGGAGCGTGTTGCCCTCCTCTGTGCCCTCTCCAACATACATATTTCCTTTTTCTGGTAAGGTGACTGCATCTGTGTATTTGTATACTGTATATGTACCTGACTGTACTTGAGTATTGGCCTCACCAGGGATCCATAAAGGGGGGCCAAAACTTCTATGGTTCTACTAACTACTGAACATGCTTCAATATGCAGTTTAATACCTCACTTGCCTTTCTGCACACATTACTGCTATGAGTCTTAAACTGCAGATAGTTTGTTATTGAATTGTTATAAAATGGTTCTAAAAATCAAATAACTTTAATTGGGTAAAACCATTCAGCTGGCTGTGAATTATTAGAGCATGATGCCCACCCTGCCATGCCTTATTCCTTACTTTACATTGCTGTTTTTTTTTTCATTTGTTACTCTATCATTATTTAGTACTTACTGCAATGGAAGGAGTCATATTAGTGACTATTACAATGTTATGAACAGTTATACAACATTCATTGTGCACTACTCTACATCAAATCTAAAGTAATATGTTTGCATCCTTTTTTGCTTATTATTTATACAAATAGTTTTTAACTTACTCATAGAGTTACTGTACTAGTATTCATGATGAATAATTAAATTTATTTATTTATTTGAATTTTAGTAGGCCTACTGAGACAATAAAGTCCCTTTTTTGGGGTGACCTGGAATTAGTTACTTTCAGTGGAAGAGTACATTTACATCAATTGAAAAGCAAATTACATTAATAGCTCATTTACAAAAGCATATTTTTTTTGTACACACAGGTAACAGAAGTATTAATTTCATACAGTAGATCATAAATTCAAATAAGCAAACCAAAAGGAATGTTAGGTCAGTGATTACAAAGTCAGATCAGTGATGACAATGGCAAGGTGTTAAAATTCAGGAGAGGGCTTTGAGTCTCTTCTTAAATGATGTAAGGGTGGGATTGATACAGAGCTCATGGGGTAGGGAGTTCCTCAGAGTAGTAACTATGAAGGAGAAGGATCTCCTTCTGGCACCAATCTGAAGCCTAGGGATGTCCAGTAAAGGGCTATCGGGGACTTGTGAATTGTTTAGGTTCCAATAACCCAGCAAGACAGGGAGGAACAGTAGGGCTCAGTAATTTATAAGTTAGAGCAAGGGAAAACACATTTGTGCTTCAAAAGATGGTCACCCCAAAGAAGCAAGCAGACCACAGTGGTAGTTATTAGAGGGGTCACCAGCTGCAAATCACACAATTTTGTTATAAAGAGATTTTAGTTTGAACAGTACAGATTCCCAGGCAAGCTGCACAACTGAGGAAACATAGAAAAGAATAGGCAAAAGAGTATTGCTAGCTATTGCTAAGTGAGCAGTAGAGGAGAGGTAGGGAGAGAGTCTATGGAGGAGTCAAGCTTCAAATGAAGAGTTTTGACCAGATTATCTGCCTGAGGTTCGAAGGACAGATTTTGGTCAAGCACAACCCTGAAGTACTTACATTTTTGCATTACCTCAAGGATGACACCTTGTCAATGGTGAAACCATTTTTTTCCTAAGGTTTTCTCGATATGATTGTACAGATGTACTTACTTTCATGGTGATTATCTCCAAAGTCAGGCTTCCTGTTTCTTTTCACATTTCAGTGGCCAGCTTTGCACCAGTCCCTGTCCTGGATGTGAACACTGACAGATGCTTACCTCTTATAGAATGTTTGGTGCACCTTCTTCCACTTGCATATGCGGGCATCTAGCTCTTTAGTGATGTCTTTGTCATTCAAGAAGTGACTAACCCATGTCCAGGTTTTCTTTATCTGCATCTCGATCACATGCATCATGAAATCCATCCAGTCGTGTTCCTTCATGGCCTCGACTAGGATGAATACCTCCTTGTCATTCCAGTTTTTCAGCGTGATTTTGCTATACAAGAAAAACACAAAAACAAATGCATATTTACTATGTTATATGATTATTTATGATATATAACTTTTCATGCCTCAGTTTATGATGTTTTCCTTTTTTTTTCCTGGCTCTACATACTTCACAGAAGTATAGTATTTCACATTAGTGCAACAGTAATACAGTATTACACTGAGTGAACAATCAACATAGCCTTTTAGTGTATTGCTCTTTTCCCCTGATGTGCTGTAGGTGATATGTTGTTGATTGTGTATGCCAAAGCATTGTCCTTTGCTAAAGGCATGTTACACTGTAAATGCAATACACAGTGTCATTTTCCACGTTGTGTTGCTTCCAGGACTCCCATTCGATCAAAGTCTTTACTTGCAGAAATATAACCTACCCCCCCAAAAAAGGCATGCATATTCTGTCTGCAAGCTGTATTCAGTATGCACTTTGCCTCTCCTACAAGTATCTTCAGACTAGAGCTCTGTATAGTTATCATGCTCTGTTCCCTTACCTTTCACTGTACACCCAGCAAAACTGTCCCTCCCACCCTCTTAGCTATGATGTTGCAGTGATGTGCAAAGCACATAGTAGCAGAGGCATCACCCAGAAAAAAAGAACCAAACTATCATGGTCCAAAATCTCCCCCTGCACTGTACAGTGAGACATACTTTTTTTGAACATAGTAGTTACAGTGCCTACTACTTGTGCATGTAGGAATAAGCCCCCCCACACCCACCATTGCCACTGTAAACACTGCTAGACTGTACGTTTTTCAGTTTTGTATAGCTGGCAAGCCCCCTGTGCTGCTAGAGTCTATGGCAGTAGAAGTGCAACCAAAAGAATATACTGGAAATAAAAGAAAAAGAAGTCAGGTATATTCTCACTGCAAGGTGTAACCACTGAGAACATCATAACTTCTACTAGTGATCTGAAGGTACTCCTCCTCCTCACACCCAGGACACACAACCTCCCCATCATTGTACATCCAGGTAGCAGTTGCCCCCCCTCCATAGCTGTGAAGTCATAGTGATGGCTAAGCACATAGTAGGAGAGGCATCACACACAAAATAAACAAACACAAACACTATATAGTGGTGGTCCACCTTTTACTTAGTAATGATGCTGACTACCTTGTGTGTATGTATGAAGAAGCTTTCCCACACACAACCTATACAGTAAAGGCAGCAGAAGTGTCATGTATCACTTTCATATACCATTCATGTTTATCCATGGTACCAAAGTCTATGGTAGTACAAGTGTCATCAAAAAAGAAAAAAAAAAAGAAAAAATATAAAATGTCAGGTATGTATTTTCCCAGCATGTAATCAGCATGCACATTGTGACTGCCAGCACTAATCATGTGCTACACCACTGCACACTGATGAATCAGAGTTTATACCCCTCCTCATTGTGTAAGCAGTGACAGAGCCCCCCCCAAGCAGTTGAGAAGTTCTAGTCCTGTCCAAATGCCACACCAGCAGAAGCATCCACAAAAAAAAAAAAAATAAATAACAAAAATGGCAGGTATATGTTGTGCAGGTGTATCTCATTTATTTTTTGACAAAGGTATGTATGGCTCTGAAAAGACCCATTGTGGGGCTGCATGATGTTACTGCTAATTAATGTGACAACACATTCACAACACTGTTAACATTCCATGTCAGAGGTCATCCAGGAAAATTGTATTGCCAGCATCTGAGAGGTACACACCACCTTTTAAATAATGCTAGTCTTTGCTATGTTTAATTTTGGGGTGATGTACAGTACAGTGAGCATACCCAGATCGTGAAGGAAGCCATATATCTGAATCTATCTGAATGTTGACCTTTCTCCATGATCTTTCAAGTCCAGGAGCATGTTGCTGGCCTATCCAGATGATCTGCTCTGTAATGTCTGAATACAGAACCTTACAGGAAGGTAACATTACAATAAGTGCAGCCAAATCAGATTTAGCTGCTTCAGTCAACTCTATATCCCTTTTGTTGCCCAAATCATTACCTCTGATGTGGATCAGAAGTTTGTCTGGCTGAGGGTAACTGTAACTGTCTAAAAGTCATTGCACAGCTGTCATGAGCTGTTCCCACCTCATGCCACCCCTCGCCAAACCAGTAGACATCACAGTTTGGCAGTCATAGGTCACTGCCAAAATGACTTCTTCTGGCAAACTGTGCATCACTTCACGCAAGTGAACTTCCTATGATCCAAACAGTTGTTCTGTGGTTTTCTGCCATGGAGAATTCTTTCACAGGCACTGCAAATGACATCAATCTATAAAATGTGTGTGTCTTTCTCAACAGCATGTGCCAAGTGACTTTCTATACCACAGTATCAAGAGGCAGATTACTCAATCAGGCAGCAACAATTACTTTTAAATCACTTGATTGGATGTTGCTAATACATGCGTACCAATCACAACAATATTTTTGTATTATGCATAGTGTGAACTTTGTTATTTGTCAGTTGTTTATAAACATACTTGGATATTGAAGTGAGATTACAATTATGTGATAAGGCAGTATATCTAAAATAATAATATTCTGGAATTCTATTGGTGGTAGTGTATCTACCAATATTGCCACATAGCTTCTCTTCCCTCCTTTTTGAGATGACATCCTAGGTGGTAAGACAGTTATTGGATTTTAATTTTAAAATTCATTTCTGGGTAGGAAAAAAAGGAAATATTGTATTAATAAAAATATGTGACAGTACATAACAAAATCAGATTTTGTAAACTGCCTCTTTAATGCTGGATAACTACTGGTTAGTCAGTATAAATTTAATTAATCAATAAACTGCTGGAAAGAAACTTATGTAGTTTTAAATTTATCATTCAGATTTTGAGATAAATAAAATGTACTTAATTCATAAACATTTGTGTTACTACATTATCAAATCCATTGTCGTGACCTGTGTTCATTTGTGTTGCATAACTATTTCTTTTATGTTTTAAACTTAAATAAATTAAGTAAGCACTTATAAGAAAATGCAGTGTTTCTAAATTTTAAATGCACCATTTGGGGGTGACAATTAAGCAACATGAGGTATAAAAACTAAGGAGGCAGTAGATTACAAAATCTGATTTAGTATCAAGCATGTTTATTGTTACTGTGTTGCATGATGATTTATTCCATTGCAAAAAGTTAATTTATTAATTATTTACAGCACTGGAATGATAACACAGCTATTTGTGCCAGTGTAAAATCCAAGACTGCACACTACCTGTGGTGATCCAGTGTGAGAAGCACTACTCGTTGGCTATTTTAAAGCATTTCCTATTTTGATTCAAATCATTTTTCACTTTCTGAGATTCCTTTTTTTGTACACAGAAAACAAATAAAGAATATCAGAATATGAAAAAGGATTCTGTTTCATATCAAAAGCAATGTATTTCAATGGCCAGCCTTGAAATGCCTGACATAACTTTATAAACTCTGGTCTTTTCAACTGTAGATTTTGAATAAACATTCTTTTCACCCAACCTGATGGTCACTGATGCTGGACTCATAACATTGACTGTTTTTTAACTTGTTTCAGAGTTCTTTTTAACAGCTTGAGATTATTGTTTTATTTACATGATACAAAAAAAAGAATCTTGTAAAACAAAAAAAGAAAATGCAGATGAAAAAGGATCCTTTTTTGTATTAAAGCTCATCAATTCCAATGGGGATATTTCATTTTTTACCCTAGGTATGGCATTTCTTTGCCTTTTAAGTTCTAATTTTAAACATACGCTTCTTACATCCCCACCTCATGGCCACTGCTGTTCAAGTATGCACATCAATCTTTGGAGTTGCTTTTTCAGTTGTTGAACTAATTGATGTTTTTAATGCCATTTAAATCTGCTAATGTTCTACAAGTACAGTGTTTGTAATGGTTAACAGTTGCAAGTTTAAATGTGAGGAGATATTACTGTCCCGTGTGTATTTTAAAAGAAACCTACACCCTATATCTTGTAAATTTTGTTTGTTTTCATGTCAACAGACAACTCTTTTACTGTATCTGTTAGGGATATATGTGATTGCTTTTGTTTATTTTCACCATTCATACTAGTCCCTGTAACTATCCTGGGTGTCTTCATTTTATGGCTGTTAAATTCTCACAGTCCCCGAAAGCTTCATTCGCATATGAGAACATGATGTGTCATCAATCTTTTGATTCAACAGTATGCCTGTTTGATTAATTAGGTTTCAACAAAACTAATCACAGCAAGGTGTGAAATACCACATTTACCTTTGCAAACTACCTGAGTTGTAATACAGGGTTTCATCATTAAACTACTTTCAATTTGTGTGTTTCCAGAGGTTTTTTTTCAGGATACTTATTCATTCAGCATAGAAATACATGGTATAAATGGCTGCTGTGACATCATGTTCTCATATACTAATGCAGCTGTCACAGACAATGAGATTTCAACAACCATAAAATGGAAACCTACAGGATAGTTATAGACAACTAGTATGAACAGTGAAAACAAACTAAAACAAACACATTTATACCCATCGTCTACTAAAAAAGAGTTGTCTGTTGACAAGGAAACAAAATGTACATATTATAAAAGATTGTAGTTTTCCTTTAATTGAAAAAAAAAACAAAAAAATTATACCTATTTTATTATTACTTTTTTTTTGTTAAAGGTGGAATATTTTTTTACAATGGTTCTAGTGGCAAAAATCATGAATTTTCATATATGAGTACATCCAAGGAGGATGGCAGTTTCTATGTACAATACTGGGCTCAGGCTTCTGCCTTGAAACTATGTGGTACATAACCATGATCCTTTAGATGATATGCTCGTATGTGTCACATTTTGTTTTGCTTCAAAATGTGTTCTCTAATTGTGGGATAACTACTTATTGTACAGTTTTTCAGTCTGTAGTGACAATTTATGTATTACAAGACTACTATTTTGATATCTTGTCCACTAATGTAGCAGACTAATAAACATTTTGCCATGCATAGATCCACAATCATTCTTAGAAAATGGGCTTGAAAAATAATGCATGCTAACTGGCTGAAAGTCCCATCCAGGCATGTATTTTCTTTTACAACAATGTCCACTGAATAACAAGCACCACGTTGGAGTGCTCCATTACTTGGAGTATCTTTGAGTCATCCTGAATTTTCAGACTGGCCAGCCTCAATATATTTCCAGTCACTTTGCAGATGAGCTGGTAGATGTCCATCCCCCAAGTCTGTCTTACGTTAACTAAAATATATTAAATAAACAGTTGCCGCACATTAAAAAAAGAATGAAGGAAAGAAAGAGGCAGCTGTAACTGCAATTGGCTTCAAGTAACCAGCAGTCAAGGAAGCTGTAGCTGTGATCAGCTCCATGTAACTGGCGGTCGGCACCAGGGTTCTCAAAATGACATTGAGTGCTTCTCCATAACAGCTAAACTCACAAGTGATGCTTGCCTGGAGTGCTTGCCATAGACTGGCTACCTCACACATAAACTAATTCACTTTAAACTGCCATTATTCTTAAAACTCATTGTGCAACGGAAGCCACCTGTGGTACATACCCATCCCCCTATCCAAATGGCAGTCACAATAATAAAAAACAGCAGTTAACTCACAAATTATATCCACCCACCCACCACTACACAGAAGCTATTTTCTACTTGCTTTCACCTTCACAAGAGACAGTTCACTTCCGGTTGATCACTGTTGGGCTTCCGGTCAGCAAATTTGCATCAGTCTCCCACATGACCACTTGTCCAGTTGTCTCTCTCACTTCCTGCCTGTTCTTTACTTTTACTGTGAAATAATTCCATAAATGGAGCACAAAGTGCTACCTCTAAGGTTACTTACAAAAAAAAATAGTTATCAAACACTGCAGTGACCCCTACTGGCAGACTGGTAGTTATACCAGTAGAAGGACTACATAACAACAAAAATACTTTAACTTCAGTATTACACTTTTTTCTTTTAAATCCAGTATAAAAATGTACCATGTAACCTAATTTCTAAGCACAATAATATCCTCCAGCGTGGGCTGTATTGGACAAAACCAGACTTCCAGGGCCTATGGAGCCCTTCACCTGTGGCATTGGGGCTTCTTTACACCTCTGATTAATCTGGTATTGCCCAGTACCACCCACCTGTCCAGTATTACTGCTTGCCTAGTTGTTGGTTAACTCACACATTTATGTATTTTCTGCCTTACTGTCATATGTACTACTTTTGTTTCTCAGTAGCTTCTTAGGTGATAACTGTTTATTTTCTGAATAGTAAGTTGTGTTTTTCCCTTCCCAGTTTCTGTACCAAATTAGTATGCAGTTCTGTAGTGATTTTGTTAATTTCTCTTTTTTCTCCAGATTTCAGAGAACAATTAAACTTTGATTGGTGAATTCTGAACAGAACAAAAAGCTGCCTACAAAAAGAGAGGTATTTTGATAGCTATATTTTGTGTTACAAGGCTAATGGTGTAAAAATAGTTAATAGAGATAAGGCAATCTCTCAGGCCTCTCATTTTAAAGGAAAGGCAAAGGTACAAAATAGCATAAGATGTGGTGACACAGATAAGTCAGCCACACTCAAAAAATGTGCAGGTTACAGCAAAATTAAAGATGCCTAGAGTCAAACATCAAACACTGACCAAGACTCAGAAGTTAAAGAAAAAGAAAAAAAAAGTACAAATAACAACATAGCCACTATGCATCACAGAAGAGTAAAATATTTCAGAATGTTGTCTGCAAAAGCAAACATTGAGGGAATGATATCTGCCATTGTAAGATGTACTGGTAAAAAAAAAAAAAAGAAACAGATTTATCAGCGGAAACTACGTCTGAAGATAAGGCAGTTTGTCAATATGGCCTTAAATATACGGTCACAACTGTGGTCATCCATGATGGCCATCATTGACAAATTTACCAAAAAAGTTGAAAATGTCAAAGTCAAATTGGATGAATTTGAACAGCTAGCAAGAGACAATTTTTGCTTAGTATTTGATGGACTTTGGCTACATGCTTAGTATAGTGAGGCATATTTCTGGGAAGAAAATTATCATCTACACAATAAGCAAATAGTTGTTTCTGTAGATGAATTTGGGAAACCACAACGTGTTTCTCCAGTGCTCCAAGATTATGATGTGCATGAGATGGATGAGGAGCATGTCCCTGATTCCAAACAGAAAAAAGCATGGTATCTAACCTGCACATGTGATGATGCATGTAGTATCAGAGAGACATCTTTTCATCAGGAGGAAACATTTTTTAAGGTGTTTTTCCAGACAAAGCTAAATGAAAAACACAAAGTATTTGAAAACAAAGACAAGTGTGACATTAGATTCCACCATGGATAGATGGGCCATACCCCGGCATGTTTGCAAACTGTAGCTTGTGATAGTGTATTTCATCACTTCTCTGTGAGTGCTGTACACAATTCAGGATTGAGAATATTTGTGGCAACTTTGTATCATGTCAGAAGTGCTGTTAACAACTTCACACAATTTAATTATTTTGTATCTGAAGTTGAAAGTGCACTTCATTTTATTAAGCAAATCAAAGTATGCAAAGCACCTTCTGATAAACTGCTGAGACACAGTGTGGATCATATGTATTAATATGTGACAGTAAAAGAATTACAGTTGGTTAAGAAATTTGAAAATCAAATTGCCACATTTGAGCTGGCTAAGAGATAAAAATGTGACTATGTATGCATCTCATAGAGATAAGTGAAGTTGGGAAACTTCACTCTATGACATAATCCATGAATTTAGCTCAATTTGTGAAGTTTTGAGGGATTCACGAAGTGTGAAATTCCACCCATGAAGTGTGAAATTTCACCCACAAAGTGCAGCATTTCACCATGAACCATGGAATTTCACCTTTTGCAGGTGAAATTCTGCTGTTTGCAGGCAAAATTTTGCTGCTCATGGTAAAATTCCACATTCAATATGGCGAAGTCACTTAGGCGAATTTTGAGGCTAATAAAAAAACTTTGCGGATTTCTCTGCAGAGATGAATTTGACAACTTTGCCAGAAATTGGCTGTTGAATTAAAACTTCTCAAAATCTCTGGCATCTCATGCAACTGCCATTTTTACCATGAACAAATGGTAATGGTTGACCTGTGCAACATTCCAAGGTGGAATGAAATGTGGGGTTGGTTGGCTGATTATTTGTTACTGAAGAGTGACTTCAAACTACAGGAGTCAGTGGACATCTGTACGTATTGTTTCTAAAGATAAAATCAAACAGTTTTCCTCCTAGGTCTGTGCTAAACAAAGATGGAGGCAGACGTTACACATCAGCCAGCTTGAATTGGTTTGAACAAATTCTGATACAGACAATGAAGCCATTTCAAACAATTTTGAGATTAAGTACAAAAATGAAAAAAAAAAAAACATCCCGAGAAACAGCTTATTAAATCATTGAAGGGATTGATTATGTACCTTTCACTCCCATTGCAAGAAAATGTTGAGACAATAACTAGAGATAACAGTATTGTCCTTTTGGTGAGTGGTGTACCGACAAAGTACAAAACAATTTGACAAGATGTTGTCAGTGTTGAGAAAGTAAAACATGCTTTACACTATTTAAAGCATATAAATCCATTGTATGAGGATATAAATGTGGATCAGTTTACTGACATTGACATTCAGTTTGGAATGACGGACACCAGCAAAACAATGATTGAGAACGTCTCAATAAATACAAATGAGAATGTATATGAACAGTACACCATCCATCATCTGTATGACAAAATTCCAGTACTTGACAATATTGAGTTTTACCAGAAGAAGCAGATTGAAGGAACCCCTGTTAGTATCTGGGGGAGTGCTTCCCTGATCTCTATCCGCATGGTACTGGTGGTTGTTTGGAAGAACATGAAGTCCGGGTCCCAGTAGCTAAGCACCAAGCATCCAGAGTGTTGCATTCAGATGGTATGTTCTGATAAAATATCTAGTATTTATTTCATCTGCTGTGGGAGAGTGAGCTAAGTATATTCTCTGCATCCATTGCATATAGTCTGTGTCTAACCACAGATTCACATGGTATGAGAGCTGCACAGTTGCTTCAAAAGTTGCAACAAAAGGATGAGACATTGCAAATAAATTTGAACTCCATCTATTTTGGTATATGAGGCACCAAAGAGTATTGGTACCAAAGACACTCTGAAGTCATGTGTATGTTATGAATGTACAGTGCAGCCACTTGGTTTGTTACCCTCAGCTTTGCAGAAAACAGTTGGAATGAGTTGGCAGACCTTCTCAAGTGGGTAAATGCAGCTGTAGATGGCATATCATCTATAATTCTTTGTGAGATGTGCTATCTAGACCCTGTGTCTGTGTCATGGCACTTTCACCATTGATTTCATGCACTGCTCAAATTCATTCTGTCAAAGACTAATCCACATCTTGGTATTGTTGAACACTACTTTTGGAGAGTGGACAAGCAGGCACATAGAGCTCCTCTCATTCACATGCTACTGTGGGTGAAGAATGTGCCTCACATTGGTGAAAGTGAGGACTCCGAGATCCTCAGGTTCATCATGTAGTACATCAAATGTCAGATACCTGACAATTATGATAGTCTAATGCTATGGAAACTGGTGGAAATATTCCAGTGTCATTTGGGTTGTATGTACTGTTGAAAAAAGGTGAAAACCATGTCAACTGTTACATGAGATATTGTTTCAGATTTCCCAGATGTGTGTGTGTGAGAATGGTCATCTGAATGATTCGTTCTCCGCCATACACCATTATCTGAAAGCATAATCCACTAAGAAAGTATATAAGTTGCCCAGAAAGGAAATGGTGACATTCAGCAATGATTACAGTCCATCTTTGTTGTTAATGTGGTAGGTTAACATTGATGTGTACTTTGTTGTAGACAATTCCATGGCTCTGGTACAGTATGACACTTTGTACATCACCAAAATCAAGCAAATGTGCTTACAGGAGCATTCGGAAGATTTGACAAACAGCATCAGGTCAGTCTCTTCATGGTTCTGGTCACTGCAGTTAAAGACTGTCTTACACTGTGAATGTGGAGCCTATGAAGCCGGTGACTGGTTGATCGGAACATGCCTGAATGAGAAATCTGAGTCAATGTGGTATTTGAACATCAACTACAAAGATAGCTTGGTCAGTGTTAGAGCTAGAGATTTGAAAATGATCATGCATAGTGTTTGGAAATGGGCCTTAAAAATGTCAGATTTCATGGTATTTGGATGGGGGTGTGGATTTTATAGGAGCTTAAAGTCTGGATATGTATTATTCATGTGAAACTTTGGAACATAGTTTGATAGTTAAAACTTAGCCACCTTTGGAACTAGATAATAGAAAATGTATATGCATACTTTCTTGAAGGAGTCATAGAAACTGTTCGATATAGAGGCAATCATTTACATAAACTATAAGTTAGAGGAGTTCAACATTTCAAAATTTAATTATTTGCTGAAATGTATGAATGTTTTCAAAATATTTGGATGTTTGTAGCTCCGTTGCTATTGCAGGTATACACTCAAGTTTTGGCATACAGTACATACCAGAAAAATTAGCTCCTGGAATCTAATTAAGCTGGATAAATGTGGATTAGTAGGTTAAAATTTATTATGTATACTTTAGAAATTACTAATTGGAAACATTCACTCAAAAATTTATGGACACGTAATAGTTAATGCCACTAGAATTCCACTTCTCGAATTTATCTTTCATAAAGTACTTATCATCACTGGATCACTTTACCTGCAATAGTATCATGGCCCTGTAATACCCCTCCAACACTTCTGCAACAGTGATAACCAGCATCCTGCTCCATCATGACTAAAGATATCCACATACTTCTGTTAAAATGGTTTAAGTTGCAACTAGTTGTAAGGCATAAGGCCTGGTATCACTTGGTGCCACTGTTTTCAAATAGTAAAAATATACATTGTTATTAGCATGGTTGTTAAAGAGTCAACAGGTGGTATTGTATGGAAATGATGCTGCATGTGCATGTGTATGTGCTTCCACAAGTCATTTAGTCAGTGACACGTAGTGGTTATCTGGCATATTGCAAGAATTCAGGCCAGTGCACAGTGACGTCCATGACTATTCTTCTTGGTTTGTCACTCAAGATAGTGACCTAACACTTGACACCACTATACTTTTACTATGGAGACTCCTATGAATGCTACCTTACTGCCACTTTACCTTCCGCTACAATGACAATTCGAGTGAATGACTGTGCAAAATGTATACACATAATAACTCATGAAATTCATCTTTAATTACTGATGTCATTTTGTAATCTTTGGCTGCTTATAAGTCGGCCAGATTCTGAGCAAGAGATTAAAGAGTTGACACACAGTTTCAGTTTTTCCATATTGTTTTTTCTCCCAGCCAGCAACTCATCTCTCTGGGCTATAGCCTGACCAGCCAGAATCCAGCCATTATTCTGTTGGCTACCAAGTTTTTCTCAAACATTTTTTCCCTCCCATCTCCCCTGGTGGGGGGCAGTGCCTCTGTCACCCTTGCACAGCCACAGCTTCCCCCATGGCAGGAGCAAGCTCAAAAGCAAAACCATGGCAACACTCAAAAACATTGAAAACATATGACAAGCCACACCCCCTGATGAAGCCTCACATTATAGAGGCAAAGCACTGAGGCTCGGTGTCATGCTTTTTTAATTTCACTGCAATAAATATGTGGTTTGGCTACACCTGCAACTGTATGTAAGTACATGTCACACTTTTAAAATTTTGGAGTGCTGATGTTTTTTTCTTTTTTTTTTTTTGTGCTTTGCTTTTTGGTATAGCCACCATCCCTCTCAATAGTGTGTATTGTTACTTGGCAGGAGCATGTTCCCTGGCACAGCTGCATGAGTCACTGTATTGGTGGAACCCACCATCAACCCACTTTGACTGAGATGAACTGCCAAGCAGCAGCTGTCTCAGCCATGGCCTGCCACCCAATGTGGCTTACTAGGATCACTTCTCAACACATCAGCATGGCAGTGTGATACTCTGCTGCTGGGCCATGGGAATGGCTTCAGATCCTAACATTTAGGGTCAATGAATCCAACAAAACTTTTGTTATTCTCTTCTTTATTTTCAAGTTATATGGGGCTTAGAATTCTGCAGCTTACATTGTTGTGAAATTTAATTGTACGATTTCCAAATGTTTAGAGGCTTGTAACTCAATCACATTTAAAGATAGGGATCTTAAACATGGTACATTTCTGTATAGATCTTGGTAAACTCTGAATTGTTCTTTTTGATGTCCCCCAGATGTTCTCCAATATTGATTTTAAACATGTGTAAACTTTTGCCTATGTAAAACAACACCACAAGTACATGTAGTAGTAGAATAAAAAAGAACTCAAAAACCAGTTAAACAAGTCATGAAATGGATTTAAAAAAAAAAAAACATTCCAGTGTCATCTTTCTGAGGGATAACTGCAGAATCCACCTAACGGAGTCCCAGTGTGCAAGATACATGTGTTGCTGTCTCTGTAGAATGCCATTTTTGTGGGTTTTCAATTTAGTTGTTTTGGAAAAAATGGAAAACAAGATGGCAGCAAATGAAAAATGATTTTTTTTCTCACAAAAAAGGATTAGCCTGAACAATAAAGAAGAAGTCATCTTTGTTTTATGTGCACCCTTCCCCTGAGGCTCGGAGGGCCATTACAATATCAAACAGTAGCAACAAACTGAAATGCATCTCAAGGAAGCATTAACAAATTCCCAAATAAAAATAGTTTATATACAAAATCTGGTGCAATTTGGACAAATACAATTAGTTTACATAACTGCAAAATGTAATTTTAAAATTTCTGAAAAGTTGGGGCTTATAACTCAGTCACCCTTATTGACAGAAATCTGCAACTTGGTACATTTATGTATCGACCTTGTCAAAGTCATAATTCCAGAGCTGGTACAATGTGGACAATGTTTGTGAAATGTGAAAGTTTAGTGGAAATTTCACAAAATCAAAATCAGAATTTAACCAGAGCTTCACTGGTGGAATATAAATTTTACTCAGCCTTGCTCTTCACTATGTGCAAAAGGAAATGTACATTAAAAACATAATTCAAACTGTTCCTAATATTAATTTATCAAGTACCCATAATTTAAGTACTCTCCATATATTCAATCATATATATTATAATAATATGATAATCAATTCAGGATACAATCAGCAGGTAACAGAAAATTATGAATACAGTATCTATGTTATTGTATTATCTTATATAAATCATCATGTGTTTACAAAAAAAAATGGAATATGAACAAATATAACCACTAATACAAAATTACTATAATTGAGAATAAAAATACTGAAATTACTTAAGCATAAAATGGAACCTGCTCCCCTCCTCCATCCACCTCCCCTATAACTTCCAGCCCTTAGATACCAACTATGGTGCTTCCCCAATTCCCTAGCCCTGTCAACCCTCCACCTGACCCTCCTCCCCTTCTTCTTGTCCTCCTCTCCTGCAATTGCTGTCACCCCTTATGATTTAGGCTTTTGCCAGTAGACCGATTCTGCACTGCTATTGAACTGTCACTTTCACCAGCAGGCACTATGCAGTTAATGTAATACTTGTATGCTTGACTACAAGTCAATAGTATGTTCTATTGTCTTGTCTTGTTTATCTGCTTGTTTCTCATTCTGCCTTTTGCACTTGTAAATTGTCACTGTAACTGCATTCTGTTGCTTGTTGTAATTTTAATCTTTCTGTTATCCCCATTCCCTCTCCCTCGAGTCACACTTGGAGACAAGTCTCAGCTCAGTGTGCCTTTCCTGGTTACCAATTTTTGAACAAATAGATAAAAATTACACCATGTCAAATCTGCCATATAATCTTCGAGAGCACAGACCCCCAGAGTATATTTCCAGAAAGATTCTCATTTGAAAATCAAGTTCTCCTGCACACCTTCCCATGAGGACCAATTTGTATCGTTTCAATATCTATAGATTCAAAATGATGTCCTGTGCTGCAGTTGGAAATATTGCATACCAAGACATTTTCTGAATTTCTTTTTTATGTCCTCCAAGTATTCTCCAATACAGATTTTAAACATGCACAAGCATTTGCCTATGTTAACCAGCACTGTAAGCACAAGTAGTAGTAGTAGTAGTAGTTGTCTTCATTTTATATGTTGCCCTTCCCTGGAGGCTTAGGTGCCAATACAATATCAAATACTAGCAACAAACTAAAAAGCATCTCAAGGAAACATTAACAAATCCCCAAGAAATAAAATTGCTTATAATAATACAGCATTCACAATAAATAAATTCACAAGCAAATTAATCAGGAAAAATTGGAATGACACAACTGTGGGGAAGAGTAAACACCAAAATCCTGAGTGAATAAGAAGGTTTTCAGACAATGCTTAAAGGCCTCCACTGAGAGGCCTCCCTCAATGTTCTTGGCAAAGAATTCTAGATGACTGGACCTGCTATTTCAAAGGCCATATCACCCGAGGTCTTCAGCCCTTCCCTTGGAACTACCAGGAAGCCCTCTACAGTGAGCAGAGAGGACTCAAGGGTACGTGAGTGTGCAAGAGCTCAATCTTGCAGGCCCACCCTATGCAGACTAATAAGTTAGAAGGCCAACTTTAAAGAAGATACATCACTTGACTTGCATCCAGTGTAGATCACACAGCACCGAGGAGAAATAACATGACCTTGAGAGACCAGTCAGTAACCGATCAGCTGCGTTCTGCACCAGCTGCAAGCATTGCAACTTACCCCCACTAACTCAAGGAATAGAGTGTTGCAGTAGTCCAGCCTTGAAGCTGAGGCCACTAATGCATGCACCAGTGTGGCCAGAGCACCAGGTGGGATACGAGATTTAGTCTGACTCATGTTCTGCAGATGGTAAAAGCCATTGCAGACTGCTGCCAACACCTGAGCCTCAAGTGTCAGCCCTCATCCAGAATGACTCCCAGATTTTGTTGCAGACAAGAGACTAGAAGGGCCAAGCAAAAGCCCCATCACCCTCCCAGTAGCTGCCACTCCCATCCACATCCCTGCTCAGACACCAGTATTTCAGAGTTCTCTGGGTTCAGTGTCAACCAGTTTGATGAAATTTGGTCTTGGATATTGGCCAGGCACCCACAGAGCTCATCAGCAGCACCTAGTGTCCCAGGCATTAAGGACATGTAGAACTGGCTATCATCAGCATAGCAGTGAAACACAAGCCCATACTGCATAATGATCTTACCTAGTGGTAACATATACATTAAGGACAGTATGGGTGACACACCCAAATCCTGGGGTATACTTCAGGACATAACCTTTGACAGTGAGGAAAGCCTTTCCCAACACTACCCTCTGGATCCTGTCACTGAGATAGGACTCAAACCAGAAGATAACTTTGTTGATGAATCCTACATACTCCCTGAGCCAGTCCAATAGCAGCCCATGGTTCATGGTGTCAAAAGCTGATGAGAGATCAAGGAGGATGAGAACTGATGTTCTCCTATATCTCCCACCCTGAGCAGATCATTGTGCACTAGAACTAGTTTAATCTCTGTAGTATGCCTGGACCTAAAACCAGACTGATGAGGCTCATAGATGTCAGAGCCAGTGATGTATGCCTCAAGCTGAAGTGTAACAACCTTCTTAATAACATTTCTCAAAAAGTAATGGTTAGAGACATGTCAGTAATTCATCAGGATGTCCAGGTCCAAAGATAGATTTTTCATAAAATGTTTCACCAGTGCACTTTTCAACACTACTGGGAACACCCCCTCTGACAGAGAGCATTGGATAGTCTCAGAGAATACTGGGCACAGTTGCTCAACACAGTTCACAACTAGATGTTTCTGGCATGGATCCAGGTTACAGAATGTTGGCTACAGCTCAGTGACCACCTCATTCATCTCTTCCACTGTCATTGGTTTAAAATCCCCAAAAGACCTCTGAATGTGTCCCAGACTCATAGGATTGACCCTACTGAGCTGTGATGGCCCACTTGGGTGAGCCTGGCCTTAATAGGGAACACCTGTCCAAGAAGAATTGAGTGAATTTCTCACATTTTGCAAGTGAAAATTCTCTAACTGGCTGTAGACAAGCTGGATGGAGAAGCCTATCCTAGCAGCAAAATCCCTAGACATAAACTCTGTCTTTTCTTCAGTGATTGTCTTTTGATACTCACTATAGTGAGATCTCAGAACCTGTTTGTCTGCCTAGGTCTTGGATCTCCTCTAATGTTCCAACCTCCACCACATGGTTTTCAGATCCCTCAGTTTGCCATTGAACTTAAAACAAGAGGGTGTACATGAGCCAGAGCCATGACGTCAAACACCATCATCACAGCCCTATTACAGGCTGCCATTGCTGCCTCCATACCCCTAGTGCATGCTGTCAACACATCTGAGGTGTCCAGAGCCACCAAAATAACTTCTAACCAAATCCCTCTCAAAGGAGGAACTGGACTACTGGGGGAGGGGCTCTGAAAGTGAACCATCATGGATCAGTGATCTGACCAGCTGACTGAATCAATTTTGATACTATCATCTTCGAGGCCCTGAGTGAATACCAAGCCCAAGCCATGGGTGTTTTTGTGGGTCACAGAAGTAATAACTTGTGCAAGGCCCAGGGATTCCATACCCTGGAGGAAATCTTGACCAAACTGCAATTGCACATCACTGACCCAGGCATTGAAATTATCAAGAATAAGCCATCTCAGTGACTCCAACATGCTAGTGGCAATAAAGTCTGCAATTTCCTACAGAAATTCCTCCTTGTGATGTGGAGGTCAGTACATGAAGAAGATTTTGATACCTGCACCCAGAATATAACTATTAATTCAACAGATGTTGTACAGCAGTTTATGGATCTCCATTTTTCTTACAATTATTTTTGCTATAGGATTCTCAAAGTCAGTAATCTTACATATCATGCCAGACAGCTGACAATTTACACATCTATTACATTTTTTGTTTTGGGGGGGACCAACTGGTAGTTTTTCAAATGCGCTGGAAACTATTATTGGCATAATCATCAATATTTGGTGCACCTTTACAGACCATCCAGGGTGCTTGTTGTGAATGCTCCATCAGGGTGCCATGAGGTGAACCATATAAGTGTAACAACTTTGTACTGAGGAGTATCATGATGAAAGTCGTGAGGCTGGGGCCCATTTTGGGGCTGATGATGGTAAATGTGACACTGATGTGAATTACATTCTTACACCTGGTGCAATAGCTCACATGGGAAAAAAGAGACACAATCAAGTAAAAAGAGAAATGGCACAGTCATAGGAGTAGCAGAAAACAACAGGCAACAAGTAAAATAAAGTCTAGCAAGAGCCAATATGGCTGTTTATGTTATTGTGGGCAGTGAGAAATGTGCAAAAAAGAGTGTATGATAAACCACTGATAATGAAATAATAGAACGTTATGGAAAAGTTGAGTAATGCTGAAAAAGACAATATCAAGATATAATTATTGTTATAGATAGTTTTGTACATGTTTTAAAGGTGAATACAGTTTTGGTTTATTTATTTTTTATTTATTTAAAAGGTTGTGACTGGGACAGGCACAGTGAGCCGTGGCTCATTTCCAGGTGTAACATAGGGCCAAAGGAAGGGGAATATTTGTACAGATGTTAACTGATTTATAGAACCAGATTAAGCTGTTGGTGGTATTTTAGCGAATGGCTAATTTTAGCTTGCCTAATTTAGGCTGTGAGCAAGATCTGTGGAGGATATGCAAGTGCCCTGTTCTGTGCTGTGTGGAAGCACAGGGAGATCAGGGGACTTGCTAAAGGTCATAGTGAAATAGTTTTGACCTAGTGTAATATTGTATCCAGTGTTGAATTCAAACTGCTAGCCCACATTGCTACTGTTTTGGTGTTTACACTTTTTAAAAATGCCAATAAAAATAAAAAGGATTCATAACTACAGCAGCACTGCGTATTAGTATTTTTTCAGCTGAAATAATGTTTTGCAGGGTACAGTGAGCTGTTTCCACGAAGCCAAATACATTACTTACCATCTAACATAGGGAAACAGAGTCAGCCAGTTGCAAGTGTGTCAGGATAGACTGATATTAATTAACTTCATCTTCCCTTAAAGGAAGGTTCCAACATTCACATCTTGAAATGCAGGGAACAATTACCCAGAGTGATTTAGTCCTACCCACCATCCTCCAAGGCTCTAAACGGTTAAAACACATTTTAAACAGGGATACAGCAGTCCATGGATGATTGCCATATCTTGTCAGTTCCTGCTCCATGCATAAACAGGGATATATAATGAAATCTAGAAACTAAGGATCCCAACTGCTGGGAGACTGAGTATAGAAAATCAAAACTCAGCAGATCACATGGTACAACAGCCCAATACTGCAATAAGTGAAATTGGACTGTTGTACCATAAAAAAACATGTAATGGGGGGGGGGGCTTTGCCTCCCACAGCCCCCACACCTCATGATAATTAAATATACATCTTCTGAGGCTGACGTAACTCAAGGAAGTGACAAAACACCATTACCAGCAAAAGTCATTATGACACATTCAGAAATCCCAACTGGTACACTCGGAAATCCTGACACTAACTTCATAAAGCACAATGCTCCAGATGCCAGATGTCAACCTCCTGAGCATCTTGAGCTTGTGGACTCAGGGAAGTCAATGTTGGGATTTCAAGTTTTAACATTTTAAATGGATATGATAAACAGGAATCCGTGAGCAAGGCCATCTGTCTGGCACCTCCGTTGAACCTGCTATACCCCTTCATACAATACTCCACATGCGGTTCTTTGGGGGCGAGGGTTCATGAATGCCGTCAAGCATATCGTTTCAATTGGTACAAGTCAGTGCTCAACACATGCATGTGAGTTGTGGATATTTGGGGTGCCAAATTGGATCAGGCCCTAAGTTTGGTTGAGTGAGAAACGGTCTCCCCCCCATCACTTTTTTTTTACAGTTAATTAGCCAAACAGAGCTGCAGCATATCATTTTTAGTGGGTTACTGCATTTTATGCTGTTTATGGTCCCCTGCTAACTGTCAATATCACCTTCAGGACAAAGCAAGAGGCACACTCACCACAGACCAGACTCAGATCTGAATTGTTTACATAAGTGGTAGCAATGATGTCTGTCACTGAAGTTTGCTTCCTCACACTTTAATTCCTTCTGCTTCCTTTCAATTAGTTCTTGTTCATACTTCTCAAGTTTGATTTTTTAGTCTTTTTCTAACTCAGTAAATAGCGGGGTTTGAAACAAAATATGTTTATATTAGTTTGTTTCTATTACTGTCATATAACTTTAACAGAAGGTCCTGACTTCTGGTCCCAAACCCATAACTTGGACTAATAACATATACTGACAGAGTAGTTCAGAACTAGGGGGTGCTGCACTGTTTAGGTGTCATCTTTCCAATGAGACATTAAACCCACTGATTGTCTAGAAGTTAAAGAGCCCATGGCACATTCTAAGACAGAGGATTTTTCCTCAGTGCCCAGGCCAACATTCCTCTAGCAAATAAAACAAGTTAATGTACCCCCCCACACACACACACTCACACACATCAGGTTGCCAACAGCACAGTGTGCATTTCCTTGTCAGAAATAACTAATTAAATAAATAAATCAAGGGGCACTGGGCTTAGCATTGACATTTTTATAAGTTGATCCGTTTCTTTTTAGAGGATATTTTCATTTTATCTGTATGGGGGGATATGATGGCTTAGCACAGACAATTTTAAATATATGTTTTATTGTGTTTATGAAGTACTTCTTAATATACGTGAAAATCCATAAATTAATATACCCAGCTGCAGTTATCCATAAATTGCCAGTGCATAAAAAGTGTAGAAGAAATAACTAGCAACTACATTTGGATACAATTATACCATTCAGTTGTCACCACACAGAGGGCTACCAATATCAGTCTGAGAAATGCATCTTAAAGCAGCAGTGTAATGAAAAATATTTTCCCCAAAAGCTAGTTTCAGCTAAAAGTAAATGAAAACATTATCATACCTGTTAAATGTACTTGTTAGGTGCCATCTATGCATGTGCATATTGAGGTTTTTATTGTCTTGATCCTAACTGTTTCTAGATGGTCTACAGTGCTACTTTAAGCCAAATGTGGTGGGCATCTTTTTTTTCTTGAGAAGAAAAAAGAAATTAAAACACTCATACTAGTAAAAGAGTCATAATTTGCTGGAATGGGAATATTAACGGTAAATAAAACTGGAAGACGCCTGGAATCTTTTATAGTGAAAAAAAACAGAAGGGTCAAACTTTTATGCCGAATTTCATTGCACTGCTGCTTTAAAAAATCAGAAGCTATAATGCTGCAACTGCATGAACCATGGCTAATAATGGTCCTGTATGTGGAAGGTCCTGGAGAGATTGATTACTAGGCAAGTTGGAAATGGCAACTGAGTGCATTTTTTGGAAAATGGTATTATTTTATATCAGTCTGTGTCTCAGAAGCACATAAACACAACTATTTTTTTTAAATGTATCTGATCCTCACATTACAAGTGGCATTGGGATTGTGTGAATTTGTGGCAATGAAAAAGGGAATGATCAGACTCAGAGCTGAATTTTTCAATCTCTGTAAGGCCTTTGACACAAATAACAAAAACACGATGGGCTATTACACCAGTCCAAAAGTTCAAGACAATGAATGTCCAGTATATAATGATGCTCTGCATTCCTAAGTTTGTGAGGTGTCAACAGCCTAGTTCACAGGCCGACAGCAAGCCATACCATGAAGAAAAGAAACTGTCTTTGTCTGTGCCACCACTTGCCGCAGCATCTCTACTCTTCTCAGTCAGTCCCAGTGGACCTCGGCTAACTGGCTGGCCCGTCCTCCTCTTCCATTTTTGCTGAGCTGACCTGTCCTGAACAGAACCCAACAACTAAATTTTTTGCAGAGTCTGGAAAACACAACACCTCACACCACTTACTTTTCTTATTGTAGCAAGCAGGACAGGTCTCCTCAGTCCTAATGGTTCCAGTGGTTCGCTCTCCCTCTGTGACTTCTTCAAGTTCAGCCCAGGTTCAACCAGAAGTCTGCACCCACACGCAGCCCAACAGCAAGCATCCCACTGTCACAGTCAGTGTCACAGTCACACACAGCCACAGCTCATTGCTCTGCTCCACCTGACAAGTCAACAATGATGCTGCAGCCCATGAAATAGGCATGCTGACCCATATTAAGTCAAATAAGTGCTGGGCCCTGCATGGGGCAGCTTTCCCAACTGCCCCCCCATAAAACCGTCCCTGTCAGTTACTTGTACTCCCCTCCTCACCATCTCTCCAATCCTGTTTGTGTCCCTGTGCTTTCTCCATCTAGCTGGGGTGATGCAATGAAAATGCCAAAGATTTAAAAAAATAACAAAACTACCTCCTAAAATAAATCACTTGCACCTGCATGGAAGTAATGCATAAGTACCTTATTAAAGTGGTGCACCCACAAGGGGGAGCGGGTGGTGAACATGACTCAGAGGAGAGGGAAAGAACAGACACCACACAACACCAACAGAGTTAGCACTCTTGAAAACTCACTGCATCACTGTAGGAGAACACATGGACGCATTCCGCTCATGGTCCCTTTTCTCTCCTACAGTGATTACAAAATGTCTGCAGAGCTCTGCTCACGCAGCCATAAAAAAAGGTTGTTTTTCATGTCAAATAAACATTTTGCCTGCTTCATACCTATTGTCCTTTGGCAGCATTTCAGAATACTGGAAGCAAGGTATGATGCTGCCCTCAATATCTATGATTGTTGTGTTTTCTGCTTCTATAGGAGCACAACAGCCATCATTTTTCTCATGCCCCCTTCCTCCTGGTGCAATTAGAAAACATAGAAACATAGAATTTGACAGCAGATAAGGACCACTTGGCCCACCCAGTCTGCCCATTTCCCTATCTAATGGATAAGCTGCAGATCCTAGTTAACCTGCAGCCTACTTCTTTCTGCCCCCATCCCCTAGAATTGCCTTATGGCTGTCCCATGCATGCTTGAATTCAGTCACTGTTTTTGACTCCACAACCTCCTCTGGAAGGCCATTCCATGCATCCACAACCCTCTCTGTGAAAAAATACTTCCTTACATTACCTCTGAGCCACCCCCCCCATCTACAAATTGTGCCCCCTTGTTCTTGCACACCTCTTTTTTGAAAGATGCTACCCTCTTGGACTTTGTTGATTCCCTTGAGGTACTTGAATTCACTCAAACATGTTTTTCCTCCAATGCCGCTCATGTACCACTACTCTATTCCCCCGTGTACATGAACTGGGTATCTTCACCTATCTGCACTGTAGCTATCTGATGTTATTTTTTTGTATGTTCTTGTTTATTGCCATGCTTTGACTCTGTATTGTTTAACTTTTACCCGACTATCCCTTGTTGATTGCCGTGCCTTGTCTCTGTACTTTTACTGCCTGTACCTGTAATTCTCCTGGGTCTCACTTGAAAATAGGAACTTGACTGCCTAGTATGCTTACCTGGTAAGCAAAAGTTAAATAAAATAAATGCTAGTCACTGTGACCATTGCATTCTGTTTCTCATGTCCCTGGAAGCACAGAATGACAACCACACAAGTCCAGACACTTACAGAACTAAAAATTAATGACTGTAGGAATTAGCTCCCTGACACTGCATACATGTTGCATATTAAACCTATTGGTCTCAGTATCCATATTTATATTAAACTGAGAAAAGAAAATCTTATTACACCAATGTGATCCTGTGATTTGAAAAAAATTACATCTTAAAAAGAATCGCCAACACTGTATGACCAAAAGAGGGCCACATTGTGGTAACCAACTAGTAATACAACCGAATGGAGGTATTCATGAGGAGAAAAGGAATAATTGTACAATACAATTGTGGCCTTAGACCTCCTTCCCTTCTCCCTTTCTGATTTTTTTTTTGGTGGGGGGCTTTTAAATTAATGTCAGTAGCCAACTCCAGCACCTGTGAATCCAGTGCATAACATTTCTAACACAAATAGGTTGAACTAAGGATTCTGTATGCTGCAGTAAGGAAGCGCTGGGATATTGCTGCACTTCTCATCAGCAGCCACAAGGGTAAAACCAGGAGCTCTATGTTGCAGTACAAACAGAATGCATTTTTCAGACATGGGGATGGACCCTGTGGTTCTGTTGTTCACAGTCTGATTAGTATACTAAGGTGTTCCCATTTTAGAATGAATGAAAAAAATGTATATTATTTCTGCATTTTCACCTTCAGAAGCATTTCAGGATGTGAGCAACAGTAGACATGGGCTCACATGGCAAGGCAGATATTCAGCTTCAATCAGCTCCTGAAGGAAGGTGCTCTGGGTGCAAGCAGGCCCTGTAGATGCTGTAAAGAGCAAATTAACTCTTCCTTATTTTTGTCCCAAACATACAATAACACATACACTTTCTGTTTTTTGCCACTTAACCCAGTGTTTTTTTTTTCTTTTGTGGCCATACTGACAAACCCAAACACACCGGAGAACAAGATGTTCAAGGAAGAGTGGGCATTCTATGAAGTTCACATGGTATAGGTTCAGATGAAATATGAGGTAATACTTATTCAAAGAGAGAGTGTTGAACATATGGAAAAGCCTTCCAGCAGAGCTGGTCTGAGTTGGGAAGGGGACTGATACAGAGTTGGGCCTGCATGGAATTTGTATCTAGTGAAAATAGGGTACAATGTGATGGGCCTGAAGGCCCTTATCTGCAGACAAATTGTATATTTTGCTTTGTTTCTATGTTTTGTAAATTTGTGAAAAAACACAGAGAATACTAGATGAGCAACAATGAACAAACAGCGTTTTCTGCCACAGAGCAGTTCTGATTTCTTCTGACCTTGAGAGTGAAGCTCGTGAGGTCCTTAGGAATCAGAACCCTGTGGTGGCAGAAACCACTGGCTGTGCATAAAGTTGCTCACCCTGTATTTTTTTATAATATGCAGTATTAAGGATTGCAGGAATTAGCTCCCTGACACTGCATACATGTTGCATATTAAACCTATTAGTCTCAGTATCCATATTTATATTAAACTGAGGAAAGAAAATCTTATTACACCAATGTGATCCTGTGAACTTCATAGAATGAACATGTGAACTTCATAGAATGCCCATTCTTCCTTGAACATCTTGTTCTCCTGTGTGTCTGGATTTGTCAGTATGCAGAACCACAGGATCCATCCCCATGTCTGAAAAATGCATTCTGTTTGTACTGAAACATAGAGCTTTTGGTTTTACCCTTGTGGCTTAAGACAAGTAGCACACACAGTATCCTTCTCAGAGGTGCTTCCTGTCAGTGGCATGGGTGACGCGAGGGTACTTTGCACCATGCAGTTTAATGAATGGTTGAAAAAATGATGTGGAGCACAGGGGTTTGGCTTCATTGGGGACTTGGGTTCCACCTGGAGGGACACCAGCCTATACTGGCAGGATGGTCTGCATCTGTCCAGGAAGGGAACAAGTCTTTTGGGCAATCGGTTTAAATGCTTCATTGGCAAGATTTTAAACTAGTCAAGGAGGGAGGCACTGATAAGCAGCAGGAAAATCCCAGCCTCCCCCTACAAAACAGGGTACTAAATGAGAAAAAGACCAAGGTAGAAAGGTCAGTGGGGGATGCTGCTACAGAAGGTAAAGCCATCAAAACATGGAGAGCGATGAGTACCAGTGCCCATAGTCTGAGTAACAAGCTTCCTGAATTAGTGGCCTTGATGGAGAAGGAACATCTGGATATCGTGGCAGTCACAGAAACATGGTACACACAGAACCATGACTGAGATGTAAACATACCAGGATACACTATCTACAGAAGGGACAGAGAGGGTAAAAGAGGAGGAGGAGTAGCTCTCTACATAAGAGAAGGAATCAAAGCAACAGAACAAAAGGGTAAACAGGGAGGAGAAGAAGCACTGTGGGTCAATTTGGAGGCAGGCAATGGCACCACAATCCGCACAGGGGTTGTATACAGACCCCCCCTCTCAGGGGGAGGAAATGGACAAGGAAATGCTAGAAAGTATACTTAGAATGGCAGATAAAGGGGAGATATTGCTGATGGGTGATCTGAATATGCCAGATGTTAACTGGAGTGCAGTTTCAGCAGCCCCTTCTCAGAGTGGGGTTATTCTAGATGCCCTACAGGGGGCATGTCTTAGACAACTAGTATTGGAACCCACTCGAGAGGGAGCAATCTTAGACCTGGTCCTCTCAAATGGAGATGGAGAGAGGATCACAGATGTAGAAGTGGGTAGCCATCTGGGAACTAGCGACCATCGAACAGTATGGTTCACAATTAACACAGCAAAAGAGCCAAGCCATACAAAGGCAAAAGCACTGGACATGAGGAGGGCTGACTTTGCCAAAATGGGTGAGTGCCTAAGGAATGCACTAGCAAATGGGCAGGAAGGAGGGGTGGAAGAACAATGGGAAATAATAAAAACTGCCATAACAGAGGTAACAAGCCTTTGTGTGAAGCAAATAAACAAAACAAAATGATGTAAGAAACCACTGTGGTTCTCAAAGGAGGTGGCAGTGAAGGTTCAAGAGAAAAAAAAAGCATTCAGAAAGCACAAGGAATCACAGAAGGAGCAGGACAGAGAATTGTATCAGTTAAAGCAAAAGGAAGCTGGGAAGGCAGTCAGAACAGCAAAGGCCCAAACTGAGGAAAAGACAGCCAACTCAGTTAAGAAGGGGGATAAAACCTTTTTTAGGTACATCAGGGAGCGAAGGAAGACTAAGGGAGGGATAGTGAGGCTTAATAAAGGGGAGGGAGCTGGGCAGAGGGTGACTGTGAAAAGACGGAGATACTAAACAAATATTTTTGCTCAGTATTTACAAATAAAGAGGGGGAGGTACCTAAAACAAACAATAGAAACACTCTGGATACAGAAGTTGATACCAGCCCATTTACAGAAGAAAGGGTTCTGAAAGAACTCTTAAAACTGAAGGTGGACAAAGCAATGGGGCCTGAAGGGATTCATCCCAGAATTCTAAAAGAACTAAGGGTAGAACTAGTGACACCACACTGACTACCCTCTTTAACAAATCATGGGAGGATGGGGTGGTACCTGAGGACTGGAGGAGGGCTGATGTGATTCCCCTTTACAAAAGTGGGAGCAGGGCAGAAGCAGAAAAACTACAGACCTGTTAGTTTAACCTCAGTGATAGGAAAAATGATGGAATCACTTCTGGAGGAAAGAATTGTCAAGTACCAAGAGGCCAGAGGGGCACAGGACCCAAGGCAGCATGGATTCACAGCGGGAAGGTCATGCCAGATGAATCTAATAGATTTCTTTGACTGGGTGATCAAAGTAGTAGATCAGGGAGGGGCTGTGGACATGGCCTACCTAGACTTTAGCAAAGCATTTGACTCAGTCCCACACAAAAGATTAATATACAAGTTAGCCAGCTTTGGAGTGGGTCACAAGATGATATCCTGGGTAAAGAATTGGCTGGAGAATAGGACACAGAGAGTAATAGTAAATGGAGTCCACTCTGAAGAAAGGGGGGGGGTTACTAGTGGGGTGCCGCAGGGTTCAGTATTAGGACCGGTCCTCTTCAATGTTGTTGTAAGTGACATTGCAGAGGGACTGGAAGGAAAAGTATGTCTGTTTGCAGATGACACAAAGATCTGCAACAGAGTTGATGCACAAGGTGGGGTGGAAAGGATGAGAAGGGACTTGGCAAGGTTAGAGGAATGGTCAAATGTATTGCAGCTTAGATTTAATGCTAAGAGGTGCAAGGTAATGAACCTGGGAAACAAAAACCCAGGGGAAGAATACACAATGGGGGGTGAGATACTAACAACAACAAAATGGAAAGGGACCTGGGGGTAGTCATATCAGATGACTTAAAGGTGGGCAAGCAATGTGAGAGGGCAGTAAGGAGGACTGGGGGATACTGGAATGCATAGGGAGAGGCATCACCAGTAGAAAACAGGAAGTTGTTATCCTTCTGTACAAACAGCTGGTGAGACCCTATCTGGAGTACTGTGTGCAGTTCTGGAGACCCCATCTCCGCAAGAACATAGACAAGATGGAAGCTGTCCAGAGGAGGGCAACTAAAATGGTGCAGGGTCTGCACCAGAAGACATATGAAGAGAGACTAAAGGAGCTTAATATGCATAGCCTCAAGGAAAGGAGGGAGAGGGGGGACATGATAGAAACTTTCAAGTACTGCAAGGGAATCAATAAAGTCCAAGAGGTAGCATCTTTCAAAAAAAAAGAGAAAAGAACAAGGGGCACAATTTGAAGATGGGGGTGGCCTAGAGGTAATGTAAGGGAAGTATTTTTCACAGAGAGGGTTGTGGATGCATGGAACAGCCTTCCGGAGGAGGTTGTGGAGTCAAAAACAGTGGTTGAATTCAAGCATGCATGGGACAGCCATAAGGCAATTCTAGGGGGTTGGGGTAGAAAGAAGTAGGCTGCTGGTTAACTAGGATCTGCAGCTTATCCATTAGGTAGGGATATGGGCAGACTGGGTGGGCCAAGCGGTCCTTATCTGCTGTCAAATTCTATGTTAAATGTGCACATAGCAGTTATTTGGCATTCAGAATAAAACTGAGTGGTACACTCTCTAGAAGTTCCAGAATTCTGTTATACCACAGAAGGGTAAAATCACATTCCTTGATCTTTGAACTGTGGTACAATAGCATTTTCAAAGTAATGGAATAATATACAGAATAATCCTCTAACTATGCCCTGTGTATTTCATAGTGTATAGTGAGACATTTTTCTGTATAAAATTCTAACCTAGTCAAAATGCTGTTTTACCACAGTTTTTAATTTGGACAGTTGGAATTTTTGTGCTTGACCCCCGAATATAAGAATGTTAGCAGACAGGCAACAGTAAAACCAGATTTAGCAGGACTGCAAAAGGTACTGGCTGATGAATTTATTCCTAAAACATAGTCTGTCTGTTTAGACTGTCTGTTGGCTAGCAGTTAATGGAGGCAAAGTGTGATGTAATTTAAATTAAAGGCATTAGTAAATCTTTTTAAGTTGGACAGTTCCACTGGATTAAAGGCAGCTTAATTATAGTTTAATACAGGAAGCTAAAACTGAACAGCCACAAGACCCTTTGTTCCCAGTACTCACTGGCCACCACTGCCCCTGACCTTGGCAAGATAACTGACCTATTATATTTTTTTAAGCCCTTATATTAAAGTTTTATAAAAGTTTTATGTTTGTTTTAATTATCTTGAGACAGAGGTTCTTGGAAGGTGAACAAGTGAAGCTGAGATACTTTAGCTCTGACAATGTAATCTGACTTTGCCCATTGCTGCTGTCAGCCTTTCACAAGGACTAGCACTATCAGCAGACATGTTGATTTATGCCCCCACAGAACATACTGCACATTGCCCTTTCAGCAGTACCAGTCAGGCTCAAGAAAAATTGCAAGAATTTCCCTGTGTCACTGATTCTTTTAGCCATTAAAGGGACTTTGTTAGTTTTACTTTAGAAATCAAAGAAGAGAAGTCTCCACTCTCTACAGGTGCTGACTGCCCGACTCCTTAACTGACTGAGCTAGGGGGGCTGAGCTCTGGTGCTGAGCTATGGCCTGAGCTACCATGTCTTTCCCTGTCTCCCACTGCTTTTACTCCTACTTTTGTTTATACACACACACACACACACACACACACACACACACACACACACACACACACACACACTGGAGTCTTGGAGTGATGAGTAACTAAGTTACATCATGCCTTAGTTATATGTGTGTGTGTGTGTGTGTGTGTCTAGATAGCAGTGCCAGGGGGGCAGGGAGGGGGGAGTAGGACATGGGGGGGGTGCAAGGAGTAAATACTAGGGAGCAACATCAGACCTTGCTCAGTGATTTCTGAGCAGCTCTCGGTTCACACTGTCACACATATTAATTGCCACTTATCAGACAGGACTGCACTCGAAGGCTATACTGCTGCAGAGGATGACTACTATATTAAATTCCAAAACAGAAGGAAGCAACAGAACCTGCTTACCCTGAATTGTTATTGAGATGAGTTTTGCCCCAGCAGCACAGCCTACAAGGCTAAAAATTTAGCTCTACATATCAGTGCTGCTAGGCAGAGTCAGGTGAAAAACAGCAGCTGAATACTTCTTGTTTCTCAGTTATAATCAGGACAGAGCCTCTAAAATGCCATTCCTTCTACAAAATGTTACTTGCACAAGCGCAAGGAGACATAAAAAGGAAAGAATCAAGTAACAGGTGACAGTACTCAGTAAATAGATACTGATAAACAGTAAGGTAAGAATTAGTTGAATTACATACATACTGTATATAAGTATGACATGCAGAAAAAAAGGCTGTCAAGATACACCCATGGGGAACAAGGAAAACAACACCTCATATGAGCAGATGTGCATCATCACCATGTGACAAAAAAAAAAAACAGTGAAAAATGTCAAACGGTAATTCTGCATCAAAATGTATTTTACATTGTACATATACCTTTCAAAACTATAGCATCAGATATTCAATTTTCAGAAACATTACACAATTAAAGGAGAACTGCTGTGAATTCAGGAGTAGTTAGTTTGGATTATATGATGTACAGTAATGACAAAATTTACTGTGGTTGAACAAGTCTGTACTTTTTTTTTATTTGGATTTTAGAATGTCCAGCAGTGCATGCTGCAGAATTTCATATTTAGTTCTGCTAACGTAGTTATGATGTGTGTTATATCCCAAACTGCTTTGAAGTGTTTGAAAAAAGGTGTGATGAATGTATGTTTTTTTCCACTTTGTTTATGTTGTCTGGATAATTTGTAAACTGATTATCATTTTTATCTGTTTGTATCTCATCTCTGGTTATCTGGTCCCAATTGCCTGTGTCATGACAGGAGCTCTGAAATGCTATGCTAGTCTGATTTGTTCTTGTAGCAGGTGTTGTGGAGTATACTTGCGAGTGAAAGCTTTGGTAATGAGTTTATAAACCACAAGTTGGACTCAGAAGTATGTAATTTGCATAGTTATACATAAATCAACATTGCAACTGAAATGATGAATGTGAGGAATTTTCAAATTCTGACAGAATGAAATCCCATGGAATTTTCAAAATTCCGCCAACATTCTGCCAGAAATAGAATGCTGCAATTCCACAGCAGAAAATAGCTGTTGAATGGTTTTCTGTGGAAAACATGCTGTTCTGTGGAATATTATTCTGTGGATCTCAATATATTCAGCAGAAATTGTTGCAGAATAATTTTCCGTGGAACAAAAATGAATATTCTGCTGATCACAGTAGGTAAAATTCCACAGAAGAACCTGCAAAATTCTGTCAGAAATTCCACTGGCGGGATGATCATTTCACGCTAATTCTGCTGTTGGAATTCCACATTCCACACAGCACTAATGAATGTACAGTTTACCCAGTTAATTACTTAATCTTTCTGGGCTGGCAGTGTTGAGAGCACCTCAGCATATGTATTTGTTATTAGCGTGATGATGTTAGCTTGTACAATTTTTTTCTTTTTTTTAAGATTTTTTAAAGTATCATTCACAACCTGCTTTTCTTCTGTTTTTAATTATTTTTTATTTTTATTTATTTCCTGCCCTTTCCGTATCTGATTTGGCATGCAGTTTCACAAGTCCAGAGGGGTCTGACCAGAGCAGTAAGCCACATTGCAGGAATACTGTGTTGCCACAACTTTTAAAGTGGCTTTCATGTTGTTGGAGATTCAGTTTATTTATTTGCATTCTCCATTAAATTTGCCAATCTGTTTTAATGGCAAGTCAGTCTTATTTCATTTTTTCACATGATCTCTTCATCTCCCCACACCCACACATGATGCCATTTGTCTCTATTTGTCTAACTAAACATTCACTGCTCTCTATATCTGAGCATTGTTGGATGAAGAGACATTGATTACTACTCAGCCTTACAGTTGAACAGGTACTCAAATGACAGTATTGGCTTGTGATTAAAAAGAGGACTAAAAAAAGCTACTTCTAATAAAATTGTGAAAGAAAAAGACTGCTTCCAGTAGTACCTTACTGCACTGCGCCCTTCACCCTCACCCGGCCTCCCTCTCTGCACACTACACCCTGCAAATATCTCATCATCTGGACATCACATTTTTCATTTGAAAACATAAAGGAAAAACTCAAACAGTGATTCTTTTGACAGACACTTCTCAACATAATTTGCCCTACCTCCACTGCATACGGACTGTGTACTGTGAGCCATTGTCTATGCTGAAGTTGCATTGACTTTTTTCCAGTTCTCATTTTTAATGTCTGAAAATTAAAAAAAAAATGCTCCTTTTGAGAGTCACACATTAGGTAAGATGGTTATTGGGTGCTGCATAATTAAGGGTGTTCCTCTCTAAAAAGTGCCGTATTTCGTTTTCAGCAATTTCTGATTAATTTAGAATGTGTCTTTTAATCCATTAGTTTGTAAATTAGATCTCATAGTCTAAGATGAAGTATCCTGCCCTCCTCCCGTCCCCCTCAGGTAAAGCAACTGTGTTCCCCATTTCTATTTGGACAGTCTGTAATGGAGAGTGGGGTTTCAGTTAATATCTTTGCTGCACAATAACACCAAAGGTACAAGATCCAGATGGATGCTGATGTTAAAAAGTTCATGAAACTCAATATAAATCAGAAAACATTTTGTAAATTATTAATGCATTCACCAGATATGTAGTGCTAGTACCCAAAACGTTGCAACCTACCGTGCACAAAAAGGCAACTGTCAGGACTCACAGATTAAATCCCAGTGTCTACTTCACTGAATGAGCAGCAATTTTTTTATTGTAATTATCCTTGTGCAAAACGGTTTCTAATATAATTGTAAAAAAAAGACTGCATCACATAGTACCATACTGCAGTGTGCTGTCCACACTCAATCAACTTCTCTCCTCACCACCCCCCACCCCCCCACACCCCACACCTCCCTCATTATCTGGACATCACATTTTTCATAGTAAAAACATAACAGAAAAACTCAATCTTTGCTCCATTTTACAAACACTTCCAAATGTATGTCACTCTACCTCCACCTCATACTGACTGGGCATGGGAGCTACAGTACTGTCTATGCTGAGGTTGCATTGACTTTCCTCCTGGTCCCACTGTTTTGTATTTTCAAAAATTAATAGCTGTAATTGTGCCAGCTAATCTTCTCTGACCACACCACACAATGCTAGAACTGGCTACAAAACCAATTAATTAGAAAGTGAGATGTAATACAGGAATACACATAGTTCAACACCCAATATGTGAAAACACATATGTTTTGCATATTCAGTATTGAACTGCTGTCACTCCACACCAACTAACCTACCTTTTGTCATAATCCACAATTATTACATGACAAAACAATGTCACACAGACTTTTTTTCATGATATTTATTCCAGTGAATAGAAAGAGTAACTTAGCCACAACAACACCCCAGGGCACTCATAGACTCAACACAGTGGAAACATGGTATATGGATTTGGAGCATGCATTTCCACCCTGACTGTACACCCACATTTGCAGTTTGAGACTGGATGTGAGAGTGCTAGCTGCCAGAACTGCAGATGCATGAAGATTCCTGCATGTGCAGCGCATGACCACTGCATACCACACTCCATAGAACCCACACACTCCACAGATGAAGAAATGGATCCTTGCCATTTGAATTGGTCCTTATGTGTTAAGCAGTGACCAGATAATTTAGGCATGTCAACTGCTGTTTAGGAACTGTATTTTAAACTTCAATTTTTTTGTTTTTGCAGGTAACATGATGGTCATTCAAGCATTTAACACACACACACACACACACACACACACACACACACACACACACACAGTGATTTCCGATGCTTGTTTTTTATGTTATGCGGTGAGACTGCATGCATCAGAGTACAGTAAGGATGGACCGCTCAGCACTACTTTTTGTCCTTTGAAATCTCAATGTAGCAACTGCACAGTGTGACTGCAAAAATTCAAATGGCAGGCATCATAATAAATTGGGGTGGGGACAACTAAAATATTAATAATCATTCATAGTCCAAGATTACCCTGATGCCACTAACGTTGTGACACTATTTAAAAAAATATTCTGTATACAAAAATAGACTGATGATGTCTATAGGATTAACATGACATGACTGCAGCTTGTATTAAATCAAATTGCAGATAGAGCATGGACAACCGCACATGGAAGTGACTTGAGCTCCATTTGGTACACATGGCAAATTAAAAGAAAAATACCTGGGGGGGGGGCAGTGATTTTAGTATGTAATACTGAAATGTATGACAGTCTGAATGCTCAAGACAAATCAAATCCACCTTTTATTTGGATGTTTTTCATGTCAATGATACAAAAAAAGGCAGTTCTACTCTGCTCTTTCCGATAGGTAAGCCAGGCTGAAATACATAATCACAATGAGATAAAAGCTAAGTGTGGGATAGGCAACAGCTTTTGTTAATAACTTGTCATGTTTTACTGTGCGACAGCTGAAAGGAAAACTGTCTGCTCCCAAATACCTAATCGAAAGCTGATCGGGTTCCCACTGTGCCCAGTATTGATAGGCACATCAAAGATTATCACCTAATTCTAAGCTCTGATGTTTTTAACTGCCCAACATTGAGGTTCAAATCTACAGGGTGTAATAGTAACTCCTGGAGCCATATTAACTTCTGATGACCCATGACTGTCATTAGCAGAACCAGGAGATGCCATGATGCTGCTGTAGATGTTGCCAGAGCAGGACATAATATACATCACTTCCTGCAACAGACCATCGTAGCATCGAGCAGCAGCTGACAGCGGGAGGCAGTTGATACACATAACTAAACAGAAGTGAAAACAGACACTTCCAAATGTCAAAAAGTATGATTGGAGTTTGTTCCATAGTTAAATAACTGTTTAAAACCTGAATTGAATGTCTGATTTAGCATTAGGGTAGCAGCGGAAAATGCAAGACTGAACAGTGGACCTTTTACAATATAGCAGTCACACCTCATCACACATACAGCACCTCATTAGGACTGCTTATATGAATTAAATCCATTATTTCTTATTAATGTGTTTCTGAGGTAGAAGGCTAGTACAGTTTCACATATGTAAAAGTGGGGATGATTCATGTTTCCCCTCGCCAGCTCTGCTGAAGTGGGAAATTAGAGTGGTGGAAAGTGAGTGACAGGCCTCATTTCATGGCCCTAACACACAAACATGAGAGTTAAAACATGTCATTCATGTATTTAGCTAAACACTTTATTCATGCAGGAAGCGACTTTAAGTATTACCACTGCATAAACATTTCTTTCTCACCTCCACAAGAAAAACTAATACTCTATTGGGCAGCAGCAAGACTGTAGTAAACAGAGCCATGGTACAGTGATGAAGACAGATTGTAAAACTCGCCCCACAGAAAAGTAAACAAAATATGCCACCAGAAAATTGTTAGCATTGAAACCACATCTTTCATATATATACACACACACAGACACACACAGACGGCACTAGTGTTGATTGTTTATGAACTAGTTGTCAGAATGTCCTCATAAGAGACATCAGCAAGGGAAAATGAGAGGGTTGAAATGGATGGTGTGAGACTGCAAATTGCAGGGCTTAAATAAACAAAAATTGTATACCAGCACATTAATTCAGACATTTGGAATTGAGTTTCATTTATGCATAAACTAAGTTCTGCCAGTGTCAGATCACACATTTTTTTAATGGTGGTACATTAGTTAAGCAGGGCTGCAGTGGGAAACGCTGGGAATTGTACTGCACATCTATTACTGAAAGCTGAAACAACAAACTCTAGGCACGCATGAGCGGTTCACTTCTGGAAAAAAATAGTGCGGCCGTGCCTGTATGGCGAGTGGCCCTGGTGGATTGTTTTGACAGTTTTTGAGTTTCAGAAGGATATTTCCAAAACTACAAAATGGAAGCGTGCCACATTCGCTCATTTTCTCAGTGAGCGATCACAAAACAACTGCAGCCTCTGCCCATGCAGCCTTAAAAAAGAGATTAGAGTCTCCTGACATTTTTCCCAAAGCTAAAGCCAAAGAGTAGCTGTCCCTGCAGGTAAAGCTGCTTTTCAATCAACCTTGATGAGTTGTTTCATGCAGTCTGAGAAGATGTAAGTGCTGTATGTAGGCAAGAAAAGGAACATGCAGACAATTGTGCTCTGAAGTGAGAAAGAGTAGAGGTATTAAGGTGTACTTCTGTCCTCTGATAAACTCCAGTGAAGGAGTTCTGTTTTTGTCCAGATCACTGGCATCATGCATGCACAGTAAGCAACCACTACATACCAGCACAAAAGGGAACAAAGTTAAAAGAACTTGGTAGTTGACTATGCAGGAACTGCAGAGCACTGGATATCTCTTCTGCTAATCACAGTCAAGCACTGTAAATCAACAATTACTGATGTTATTTTTTGTGTTTGTTTTTGGTTTTTCTTAATTAACCTGCTGTACTTTTCACTGTGTTGAATGAGGGGACATTTTAATGAGTACAGAAAGTGTCACATTTTGGTTAAATCTTAACGCAAGTTTATCCATATCACCACAGATTATGGACCAGTTCGCAGCTCTTGAAGGACATGACAGTGACAATGCACAGGGTGACATTAAGCAAGCATAGATTCCACATACGCCCAGTGAGGAGAACATCATTTTAGATCGGACAGCATCCAGGAAAACAGGCAACATGTGTAAGTGTGACAGTACTGTATAGCAAGTCCACTGCAGGTGCAGTTTCTCAGCTGGTCTGCTCCACAGAAACAAAAACCAGGAACTCTGATAACTGGCATTGACAATCATAAGCCTAAAGCTGCATATGAAAAAAATGTACACATGCATTTCAAAATCCAAAAAGCACTGCAAACTCCCAGATCCTAAAACATAAATTAATTCTTTTAGGGGAAGGATTAGATCCCAAAGGGAAACTTAACACATACTATATGTAAAGAAAATACTTGAACCCTCTAAGTCATTCATATGGATTTTATAATAAAGCCTTATTATAAGACAAACCACTGTTTTGTAATCTAATATTACTTCATCAGGATACAAAGGCTTTCAAATATATGAAAGTAATCCAATTATGCCTTAATTTATTGATGTGCCATTTCTTGTCCAGGAACAGTCAGTGCAACAGCAGTGTTCAACCAATAAAAAAAATGTCTCACTTAAATCACTTGGGAAGGCATGAAGACTGAAATTCACTCACCGTGCAAAGCAACTGCCACTACATAACTTGAGGCAGGATTTACAAACTCAGGGAAATCTCACATACTACATATTACAATGGATCCAGGCTGGCTTTTCCCATAAGTATCTGATAACAAATACAGTTACTGGTACAGATATGCATTCATCCAGCAACTGACAACTTGTAAAAACTGGGCTACCTGTTTGGAATCATTTAAGCTGGTCACATGGGCGGTCACCTGCAAGATAGTATGATTAAACTGGATTCCACCACACATTCATTTTATGTGCATTGGTCTGCAACACATAGCAAATAATGTTCACCAAAAAGAAGACCACAGTGATAGTTAACAAATTATTTAGGCTCTACAGGAAACCATGTAAGCTGCTGAGATAATAAAGAGCATGTTTGAAATGAGCACTGTGTGCAAACATTAATTTTTGACACAGACTTCAGAAAACAAATAGGATAGATTCTCCCCAAAGGATCAGACATATAAAAAATGAATGGGATTCTAAGGATGAGAGAAGATGGCAAAAGCCAGCTTTGGTTCAGCTTTGACTTAGAGCTTAAAAATTCAGTTTGGCTTTATCAGTTCATCTGAACCACTTTGACTCCCAATGCCATAACTGGAATGGAGGAAAACAAATTTCAAATAGAAGCGGGAAAAACCTTGAGGTTAGCAGTGAATACAAATTATCTTAACTGACTTGAGCTAGGTGCTGTTGGCATGCATATTCTATGGATTGCTGTTAGTGGTCATGTGACAGTCTGCAATGTGTATGACTCTTGTTCTCACTTCAGAGCAATAGTAATAGTATTCATTGCCGAGATTCAGGAGGACCCCCCCCCCCCAACAGTCTCTGTTTTAGCTCCATGCCAGTTTACTACATTCTCACTGGTCCAATATCATTTTCAAAATGTACAATACTCCCCCACAAAAAAAAAGTTATGCATGCAAGAACAAAATCACAAATTAAAAGGCAAAACAGTTAGTGCACTACATCAGCTTTCCAAGTGTTTTACAATACATTAATGGAAAATTCTTCATTTTTATATTTACAGTTTTACTTTGTTATATTGCTTGAATAGAAGTAAGAATTAAGACAGTTAATGTCCACAGGCAGCTAAACCATTGCTGACATGTAAATACAAATAATTATTGCTTAGTGTAGTTCCTGAATTTCTCTTTTGCCTTAAAAGCATTATTGTTTTTGTTAAATGCACTTTTTTATATACTGTTTTTCATTACAGTCCTTGTGAGTTTTACTGTATGTATACATAATAATGTTTTTGCAGGGTAGTTTTCCCAATATACATAATTCCATCCCATTTCTTTTGGTGGTGAGGGAGGGGGAGTCCCCCTTTAAACCAACTTTAAGCCATGACTATATAAAAGATGTTAGGCCAGGGAGACCCAACCCTTGAAGAATAATCATTTAGATTCAAAGCACAATGTTTTTTGCGTTTGTCTTAACTTTGGCCCAATAAACTCTCACCATGCAATTTAATTTGTGAGCCTGTTTGCATTCACTGTTTGCACAACACATTTCTTGGCTGTTCCCAATTTTTTTTTTAGTGATATTTTTATTTGACTATTCATAAGAATATACATAAAGATACAGTATAATAATGAAAAAAAAAAAATAACAAAAAACAACCCCCATACCCCCCTGCTCCCCATGGTTTACAGAAACATTTCTTAAAGTCATAGAATAGTAAAACAGTGAAGCATTCATTGTAAATACATTGTTCCTAATAAAGACCTTAGGTTAAGTGATTAAAATAAGTTGTGCTGCATTTTCAACCTTAGAATTTCAGTGGTGGTGGTGGAAGAAGCAGTTTAATTGCTGCCCAAGATGGATTCAATTGATCGTAAGATTCTTGAAAATTCATAAAAAGTTCTTCCATACTCAAGGCGCTCCTTAAATTAGTGTGCTATCTGTTATCAAAATTTGGCATTTGAGGTATATTCCAATTGTCTAATAACATATGCTTTGTCGTCATAGTTGCCAAACTGTAACCAGACATTGTCATTTTTTTAGAAAGAGGGAGACCAGAAAAGTAATTCAAAAGAAGTACATGAAAGGTTAATGGTATTTCTATCTGGAAGATGTATTTCAGATAGTGACTGGTCTTTTTCCACCGGTCCATTATATAAGGCCGTTGCCATACCTGATTGTGCATATTTTCTATAATGTATTTCAGTGGCTAGTGAAAGCACTCTTTGTCTGGCACCCAGTACTGTATTTTTGCTTTTTTCTCCATTTCAATTTGTTATAGTTTTTGAAGTGCCAACACTACTGGTAGTGTTGAGCTGGATTGTGTTACTGACAGTACCAGTGCCAGTGGGTGTCCAGGGAGATTTGCCATCAAGAGGCATAGAAGTGAAAATAGCTGAAGATGTACTGTAACTTGATGGACATGATGATTATCAAATATGTGGACGGATCTGATCCATGGTAAGTTAAGTTTGAAAAGGGCTAAGAATTCATCATTGTCAAGATCTTGCCCAGAGTGCTGCAGTGTTGCCCATGTTATCTTTATTGGTGCCAATGATCATTTTTAAGCAAATCCGTAGAATGATAGTTACCTTTATGTGTACTGAAAAGAACCAGAATTTGATTAGATCCTAGTACCGATAGACATAGGAGCCTATCTTAGTATAATTTTTGTTTATTGTTGTTCAGTGGAAGACTATGGGTGGGACATTCAAATGTCTAAATAGGAATAAATGTTGTTAGTGAGCACTAAGCAACATTTTTGTCTGTGCAGCAGTTGCTGACCCATATTGGATCTGTGGGTGTAGCAAGTGCAAGTCTACCAGCAATTGTTAAAATCACTGAATGCCATCAGCATGCAAATGAGGGCCCTAGCCACACATATCAAACGCAGTCATGTATTCAAGGCATTTAAGCTCCATAAACTTTGTGTGAGATCACCAATGGTATACACACAAAAGGCAGTCAATAGCCAGTCATAAATCAACACAGGGACACAGAACCCCTGTACAAGGAGCTACAAAAGGCAGTAAGGCCTATGTGAGACATATCGAGCTACACACCATGCCAATGCATTGTTTGCTGCTGGAGCTCACCTTGTATTTGGACCAGGCCAAGGTCTATGTGAGCTGCCAACACAGGCATGTCCCATGGCCTTATGCCCCCAACAGAGTCCACAGACCCCTCCACATTTACATGGAGTTATCTGACCAACAGCTAGTAGACTGGTAAAGGCTAAACTACAACACCATCCATGAACTGTGCGACATACTCTGGCAGGATTTCCAGAGCACCACAGCCTGGAGCCAGATGTTGTCAGATGAACTAAAGGTAACAGCTTCACTGTGCTTTCTGTCCATTGGCATGTTCCAGATGCCATGTGGGGACACCCTAGGGATCACACCATCAGCAATGTTCTATCTACTAACCCGGCTCCTAGATGCTCTAAGAGGTGTGATGACTACATCACATTCTCTATGTCACAGGAGGAGAGATCAACAACTATGTAGGCATTCTACCATCTTGAATGCATGCTCAATCTGTGGAGAACAGTGGACTACACCTATGCTGCCATCAAGGCACCACCTGGTAGGGAGGGGGAGGCATTCATCAACAGAAAGGGCTTCCACTCCCTAAATGTTCAGGTGGCATAGGATGACAACAGTTGCATCACAAATGTGGTTGTAAAGTACCCTGGCATTATACTTGATGCCTTCATACCTTCAGGACCATTGCATGGGGATTGATACCTCCTCCCTGTGCTGTATGTTCAAGACTGGGCAGATAAAGGATGGACAATTAGTTGATAAGTATAACAGCTCCTTCTCTCCTCTCCCCCCAAGGCACACAAACACCATTTGTCACTTACCTTCCTCTGCAGGTTTCATAGGTTGCACAAGCTTCATTAGACTTGCGTCCATAATTTGCTTGCCAAAGTAGTTTATGTCATTTCATATTATTCCAGAACACAAGTATCCAACTTTTTTTGAACAGCTCAATCGTATTGTTAGTAACCACTTCTGTTGGTAGGCTGTTCCATAAGGGGACAACCATTTGGCTAAACCAATGCCTTCTTTTGAGCAAGTTCCATTTCTCAAGTGTCAGTTGTAATGGATGGCCTCTGGGTTGATATATTCCATTCATTAGTATCATCCTATAGCTGTTTGCTGTGGCCCTATTCTGTAATGCTTTATAGACCATACACATGTCCCCCACCCTCATGTTCTTCTGTATTGGAGGGTAAATAGGTCTAATTTTGTCAGTCTTTCTTCATATACCAGCTCTCTGTAACCTGTTGTTGCTTTTGTGGCCCTTTTCTGGATTTTTTCTAGTTTGATGACATCTCCCTTTTTGTAAGGTGACTACACCTGGGCCCCATATTCCAGGTGGGGCCTAACCATTGATTGATATAGGGGGATCATCACCTCCCTGTCCTTGGTGCTAATGTGCTGCAAGATGCAATTTAAATTTTGATTTGCCTTTCTTGCCACAGTGCTGCAGTGAGCACTAAATTGGACGTTAGATGTTACTTTTATCCCTAGGTCCCTTTCTTCCACAGTAACTGGCAAATTATTTTTCCCCATAGTGTATGCTATGTTTAAGCTGTGCCTCCCCATGTGCATGACGGAACATTTATCCACATTTAGCTCCAATTTGTATTTACCCATCCAACTGTAGATTTCATTCAGTGCAAATTGCAAGGATTCACTGTCCTCAGTTTTATTTATAATTGCCCCAATTCTGCAATCATCAGCAAATTTTGTGATCCAGATGATAGGATGAGAGTAGTTTAAAGATGACATGTAGATATTAAAAATACAGGAACCCAGAACAGAGCTCTGGGGCACTCCACTTGTCAGCCTTTCCCACTCTGAAAGGACCCCATTAACAGTTACCCATTGTCTTCTGTTGGACAGCCATGCATTCACCCAATTGATAATGTTCAAATCCAATTGATAATTCTCCAGGACCCCTATCAGATCTTCAGGAGGGAGTTTGTTAAAGGCTTTTGAAAAATTCAAATAAGCCACATCTACTGAATCACCCTGGTCTATAATCATACTAGCTTTTTGTAGAAAACAAGCATATTTGTCTGACATGATTTCAATTTGGTGAAACCATGTTGTGATAAATCCAATAGTTTTTCTGCCTCTTAGTGTGTTATGATGAGGTCTTTGAGTATACCCTCTAGGATCTTCCCCAACACCGAAGTAAGACTCACTGGTGCAAAATTCTCTGGTTTAATTTTGGGTTCCTTTTTAATATAGGTGCCACCATAGCCTCCCTCCAGTCCTGTACCACCTTCCACTTGTCCAAGGATAACTGAAAAATGTAAGTAATTGGGGATGCTATGTGTTCAGATATCTTTCTCAAGACTCTGGGATGCACATTAGCAGGTCCTGGGGATCTATTTATATTAATTTTTCAAAGTCTTTCCCTAACAGCCTTTAAATAAACTTGTATTTTCCCTTCTACAGATTTGGCTATATCATCCATGGGTTCTGGTTTATCCGAATTGATGGAATTGAATACCGAACAGAAGTAATCATTCTGAATGTTTGCTGTTTCCTTGTTGTCTGCAGTATTACCCTTATTGTCAATGTATGGTCCGATGTTATTGTAGCCTTGCTTGTTCTTGTTAATGTGTGCAAAGAACAGTTTATAGTTACCTTTAACTTTATTTGCGAGTGTACATTCATATGCAGCTTTTGCCTTTTTAATGGCTTTCTTTGCTGTCTTTGCCAATCCCCTACATACCAGCATGCCCTGGGTATCATTTGATTTACATACCAGTTTAAAAAGCTTGTTCTTCTTTTTTATCGGTTTTTTTACTTGGTCATTGAACCACCCTGGTACAATCTTTTTGTTTCCTTATTTCTTTCTACATGGTATGTGTAGGGACACTTCAGCTGATATTTTCTGTAATAGGATCCCCTCAGGATTCTTCAACAGTCTTATCCCTAAACTCAGTCTCCCAAATTCCAGTTTTTCATGCCTCTCTCCAAGGATGCAAAATCTGCCTTTCTAAAGTTTAGCATTTGTGTGGATCCCATACCAGTGTTGTTGTTTGAGATATCCTTAATGTGGAAGAACACTGAACAGTGGTCACTGGTTCCCAATGGGCTACTTACCACCCTTTCACCCATATTTGTTAATATGAGATCAAGGATGCTGTTTTCTTTGGTTCCTAGAAGTACCTTTTGCTCCAGTCCGGCATGATCCAGAGCCTCTAAATATTTTTTTTTCTGTACTGGAACTAGCTTCCAGATTGACTCAGTTTATCCCTGGTAGGTTAAAGTCCCCCATTAGGATATTATTTTCTGAGGGATCTAAGCTGTAAATGTGCTTAAGTATTGAATTGTCAGTTTCTAATGTGCTTGGGGGGGGGGGTCTGTATACAATCCTTAAGTTTATTTTAGCAAATATTAGTGGTAGTGATTTAACCCATAACATCTTCACGTTATAATGTATGGTAGAACGTTGTTATGCATAAAAATCCATACCAGCTAAAAAGTTGTTATGCTGCAGTAGCTTGTTGTTATGCTGCACCAGGTACGTAGCTACTGCAGCATAACAACTTGGAACCTTTCACATAATGATGTAAGCACTGCGTGAGCCGCATTCTCTTTAAACAGCTGTCATAACTGTACACAGTTGCGAGTGACGATTTTAAAAATGCAGGCACCAGATCGAAGCATGTCCACCGCTATTTTCTCCCGGGAGCTATCCGATCATTTTTTTTTTTTCCAGTCTACCACAATCGCTCTTGCCATCCAATGTAAGCTTATGAAATGTAAGTACCTGTACTGTAAAATTCAAGAGAAACTGTTGCCGTCTTCGCGTTTCTATCTCATTATGTGGGGTACAGTAACAATTTTCTAATTTGTCATCACAGATAGGTGACCATACACTATAAAAGATAATGTATAGTCCTCTATCTGTGACACGTTTGAAAATGTCTTCTCGAGGTCGTCATGGCGACTGAACCTCTCGAGCTTCGCTCTCGAGGTTCTGAATGTCGCCATGACGACCTCTCGAAGAGTTTACAAACTTGTTACAGATAGAGGAATATACATTATCCTCTATATTATGTTCAAGGACCATTTCTTCACTTTTGATTGTATCCTTTATATAAATAGTTACCCCCCCCCCATGTGGTCTAGATTTAGAATATAGATTGAAGCCTGGAATATTATTCCCTTACATGTCTTTATCTTCCCACCAGGTTTCCGTTACTATGGCTATTTGTATATTCCTTTGATCTAATAGATATTTAAATTCATCAAGTTTGTTGACCAGACTCCTGGCATCTAAGAGTACTCCATTCCATTGTTTGTTGGATTTAGTTGCCACATAGGTTTTATTGGTCATGTTACTGGGAACCTCCCCCCCCTTCCAGTTTAAATGTAGTTTAATTGCCTCATTTATTTTCTTACCCACTATTCTTGTTCCAACTTTGTTTAAGTGCAGCCCATCCCACTTATAGACAGCCCTATTCTGAAATGTTGTGGAATTATCCATGTAGCCAATTGTTTGTAGTTCACAAAAATGTCATAGCCAGCTATTTAAATTAACTATTTCCTCATTCTTATAGTCATTTGCTCTGTATATTGGTAGGATACCTGATATAATTAGTTCATCGCCTTTTTTAATTATTCTGTCAGCTACATATTTTTAATTACTTTGAATCATTATCATATTGCTTTTCCCTATGTTGTTTATTCCTATGTGCAGGATAACCACTGGGTTTTGGGTCCCCTCCGTTAAACCATCCAATAATCCATCTATGTCAGTCAGTTTGACCCCAGGAAGTGTGCTAACTACTATATTTTCTTTTCTACCATTACAAATTATAGTATATGTTCCCCTGGTGATGGAGTCCCCTATAATAAGGATATCTTGTTTGGGTTGATTATTACTCTGTTGATTACTTCCTATGTTATTTCCAATATTTGTGGTCTTTTGACCATCTATCTTTGTGTGCCCGAGTTTCTCGTGTAGCAATGCACATTCTAGCTTGTTCTCTTTAAGTGGGGGTCATATCCAATATAGGTAATGCTTCATTACGTAGTGCTCCCTGGTCATCTACTGTTTCAATTCTCTCATCATGTTTATCGTTGGTAAGGATATTAAATATATTTTGTGTCCTTAGGGAATCCTGCAAGGGCTTGTGGCCTGATTTAGCTGCTTTCTTACATCCCTTTTTGACCAATTCCCAACCTTTTGATTCACCTTCATTTATTGGGGGTTTGGGATCCTGACTTACAAGCCTTGGTGTACTTATTTAATTATTGTGTTCCTGCATGGTAATGTTTTGTACCATTGTGTCCAGGAAGTTTTCTAGTTCATCTTTTACTTTGTGAACCTCTATTCTTTTATGCTTCTCATTAATTTCCTCTCTTAGAGTTTCAATCAACGTGCAGTTGTCACAGTAAAACTCCCTGCATATTTTCCTCTTGGTGTACCTATTACACTTTATACACTACTTTTTAATTTTCTTTATCTTAGCTATTGTTTGGGCCATATTTCTTACTGTGGTATAAGGTATATTTATAGTAACTCACTCCATACTCCCTCACCTTGTTCACTCCTGTGGAACATCAACACAGTTATAGCTGCTTGTACTTATTCACATGAACTATTTAGGTTTTACCTTTATGTGTTTAACTGCGTTTCTGTTCAGGCCTGTTTCCTGGCTTCCTTGGCAGACACAGCAGACACATGCAGATGCACGTCTCTGCACGCATCTCCACATGCAAGCCCGCTCAGTGCCCTGCTCACTTGGGGCAGAGCTAAGAGGGTGCAGAGACTGGAAGGGAATACCAACTGACTTCTAGTCTTGGCATGTCAGCCCTGCTCGTAAGAGCTACAATAAATAGTTTAAAAGACAGAAACAGTCACGTCATGTGGTGGATATCAGTTTAATTATCTTTACTGCTGCAATCACAGCCCCTTCTGCTCCTTTTGTTAAAGATACCATCTGAGCACCTCCAGTTCCTTGTCTCAGCTCCCTTGTATCCCAAAATGCTCAGCAGGCTCATGGTTGCTAAGCGACGGCTTGCAACTACCACCTCTCCCCAGAGGTCTGCTCTACCACAGGTTTTGAGAAAAAAATAGTTTTAAAACGCCACACAATATACACTATAAAGGTTTTACTGCAGCCCTGAGCATATCTACGCTCTACCTGACACCCCACTCTCTCGGGGGTACAGTTAAGAGGGTGCGGAGACCAGAATGGAATGCCAACTGACTTCCGGTTTTGGCATGTCAGCCCTGCTCATAAGCGCTACAATAAATGGTTTAAAAGACAGAACACAGCCACCCCATGCGGTGGATAGCAGTTTAAGCATCTTTACTGCTGCAATCACAACCCCTTCTGCTGCTTTTGTTAAAAATACCGTCTGGGTACCTCCAGTTCCTGGTCTCAGCCCCCTTGTGTCCAAAAATGCTCAGCAGGTTCTAGGTTGCTAAGCGATGGCTTACACCTACCACCTCTCCCCAGAGGTCTGTTCTACTACAGGTTTTGAGAAAAACCTAGTTTTAAAACACCACACATTACACACTATAAAAGTTTTAGGTGACAGTGGATATCTCCTGCATCCCTGGCTGATGACACTAGTGCTGTGGCCACAACATGGCAGTGAAGAGTATTAAAATGAGGTACAACCACCCACATGCAACATCAGAGAAAGGGTCTTCTGAATCCTCAAAATGAGGTTACAATGCCTGGACTGGTCTGTGGGGTCTCTGAAGTACAACTCTGCAAATGTGTGCAAGTTGTTCATAGCCTGCTGCATCCTTCACAGCCTAGTGGTCCAACATGGGATACCTATGCACAACCCTGAGGGTGACACCATGGATAGTGATGGTGAGTCACCTGCAGTAGGCCTGCCACTGGTCCACTATGGCAGGCATGACTGCAGAATGGCCAGATGCTCCAAGGCAGTAAAGGGCCAACTGACTGACGAGAGTTTTGCAGATACAAAGACATGGCACAACAGTGTACATCAGATAATGTTTACTAAAGCAAAGAAAATGTATGTTACATAATGGGCATGGGAACACAAATACATTGAAAGTTGAACAGGGTGAGGGAAAAACAGAAATGAAGGGAGAAACATAAATGAAGTACACCTGGTACAAGGGCATTTCATGGGGGTAGACAGCACAGGGGAAGGGAATAAATATAAATAAAGTGCACCAGAAAGTGGTGGTGGTGGTGGGGGGGGGTATTACATGGGGGATGGCAGAAAAGGACAAGTGAACAAATGTAAAGAAAGTGCACCAGGCAAAAGGGGCCATTGCATGAGGGTAGACAGCACAAGTGAAGGGAAAAAACATAAAGAAAGTGCACCTGGCATGGGGGACATGGCATAGTTGGGAGGTTGTTGTTTTTTTAACGTTAAACTTTTCATTGATAGAAACATCAACATGGTACAAAAAGATTAATCAAAGAACATAACAGCACAGACTTTTGTCCTACAGAAGATAGATAAATGGAAACAATATCAGTGGCATTATAGTATGATTATGAACGGGTACTTGCATAAACGTATACAGACAACATATGCCCTGAGTTTATAATCTTATAGCCAGTATCAGCCCTAAGTCAGTACACAGGAAGTATTCAATATACCAGGTTTAATCTGTCTACTTCCATCACAGTGCAGGAGGGGTAGAAGGGTTGGTGGGTTAAGGTAGGGGGCCCATCTCTCATGGTATGCTGACAATATGTTTATGGCTTGGTGAGAGATATATTAATGGGTGGCTAGCTGGCTGGCTACTAGCTGCCATTATTTCAATGTAGGTATGTCCATAGACCTCCAATGATGAAGTAGCATTCTTTTAGCAATTAGTGCAATAGTGACTGCCCACCTCACATGTGGATCAGATCAGGGAAGATCAGGGGAATGTGTACCGAAAAGGACCAGAGGCAACCAGGTGAATATATGAGGGTGGTGCACTTTTACAGAAAGAGAGCACCTGGTTCCAAAAAAGGGATGATGCATGGGCACTCCCACATTAAATGAGAAAGGGTACATCCATGTTGTTTACATTGCCAACAGCTGTTATGTGGCATAACTCATCAAGTATATAGAAACTGAGGAGTCCTGTACCCATAATGTAGATTTTCTTTATCCGTATTAATTGAGTTTTGATGTCTCTGCATGAGATATGTGCTCTGAACCTACATATATTCCAAGTTTGCTCAGAGATGTGTAAACCTAGCTCATCCACCCAATTTAGTTGACATCGGATCATGGGAGTGGTCTGTTGTCCCTTAACAGGCTATATAACATATCTGCTCTACCAGTAGCAATTTGCAGCCAGTTGTGAATAGGATGTGAGTTCTGGATAGCAAAGTGTGCATTACGTTGGGAGGAGGACAGGGCTGCATACAGTTGGAGGTGTCTCCAGAAGTCCTTAAGAGGAAGTTCATATAGGGCCTTAAGGTCTTCATAAATTTTGAGGTAGAGCTGACTATGGTGGCAAAGAAGATGAACCGGACTAATTCCTGGTCTTTCCCAAATAGGATAATTGAATAGTTCTGTTTCATATGGTGAACATAGGGTTATTCCATAGAGGTGCATTTGTGATGGGAACAATATGAAGTCCTAAGATTGATGTTAGCTTTCCCAGTATTTAAGGGAGATGTCTACTGTGGAGTGGATCTTAGTGAGGTTGCATCTGGGGAACTATATAACAATAAGCAGTGAATGAGCAGAAAAGTAGTTGCCCTCAATATTCAACCACATGGGAGATTGTGCTCCAGAAGAAGAGAACCATTGAAGCACTTGGGAGAAGCTAAAAGCTATGTGATAACGTTGGAAGTAGGGTAGGCCCCAGCCTCCATCTTTTTAGTGTCTCCACAGTTTATCCCTGCTATGCAGAGAGTTTACTGTCCCATATACGGCACCGTATTAGGCAACAGATCTGGTTAAACTACCTATTGGGAACATGGACAAGGTAAGTGGACTAACGAGTAGAGTATCTTTGGGGCCAGCATCATTTTGATCACTGTGATCTTCTCCATGAAGGAAAGGTGGAGAACTTTTGATTGATCAGTGTCAGTCCTGAATGTCACTAATAGTGGGGATAAGTTTGATTGACATATACAGTGAAGTTTGCCAGGATCAAGTCCAACTCCACAGAATTCTGTAGTAGAGTTACTGCAGGCAATAATGCAATTTCAATGGAAGTTAATGTATCTTGGAGCAAGGGAGTGATATTAATCCCCTGGTAGGAGATACCCTCCTGGGACCATTTCCAATCCGTGTTGTGAAAGAGGCTTTGTGCACAGATGGGATTAAACAAAAGGATCTCAGATTTCGAGTGATTGACCCAGATCCTAGATACTTTGGAGTATGTTGAGTGGAGTTGCTGTAAGGGAAGAATAGCCTTGGGTGCATCCAATAAGAAGATAAGAACATTGTCAGTGTATGATAAGGATTTGTACTGCATGGTAATGTTACATAAGTCAGAAATATTAGGGGAGGACGTAAATGTAATGCAGAGAGTCTCACTGGCCAGTAAAAACAGAAAAGGTAACAGAATACATCCCTATTCACAGAAAAAGGGGAAAGGGAGGGACCAACGTTACATGACAGAAGCACCACTGGGAGGGAGATGGACACCAGTCCATTTAAGGAGGAGAGAGTCTTAAAGGAACTCGCTAATCTGAAAGTGGACAAGACAGAGTGTATTAAGAGAACTCAGGGAGGTGCTGGCAGCACCACTGACAGCTCTATTCAACAGTTTGCTGGAAATGGGTATGGTACCAAAGATCTGGAGGAAGATGAATGTAGTCCCTCTCCACAAAAGTGGGAGAAGGGAGGCAGCTGGCAATTATAGGCCAGCCAGCTTGACCTTGGTGGTGGGGAAACTAATGGAATTACTACTAGAAGAAAGGCTTGTGATTTATCTCGAATCAAATGGAGCACAGGATACGAAGAAGCATGGATTCACAGTCAAAAGATCTTGCCAAACAAATCTGATAGATTTCTTTAACTGGATGACTAGTGAGGTGGATCATGAAGGGGCGGTGGATGTGGCCTACCAGGATTTCAGCAAGGCCTTCGACACTGTCCCACATAGGAGGCTAGTAAACAAGCTGGGCAGCATGGGAGTGGGTCCCAGGGTGGTCAACTGGGTCAGAAATTGGCTGAGTGATAGGACACAGAGGGTGATGGTGAATGGAGTTCAATCTGAAGAAAGGGGGGTGACCAGTGGGGTCCTGGATCAGTGCTTGGAGCAGTCCTCTTTAATCTTTTCATAAGCAACATTGCAGAGAGGCTGGAAGGGAAGATGTGTCTCTTTGCAGATGACACACAGATCTGCAACAGGGTTGACACTCCAGGAGGGGTAGAGAAAATGTGACTGAACCTAAGCAAGCTTGAGGAGTGGTCAAGGGTTTGGCAGTTAAGGTTAAATGCAAAGAAGTACAAGATTATGTACTTGGGGCACAGAAATGGGGGGGAGTACATGATGGGGGGAGGTACTGACGGCCAACAAACAGGAAAGGGCTCTGGGAGTAATCATATCTAATCATCTAAAGGATACCAAACAATGTGAAAAGGCTGTGAAGAGAGCCAGTGAAATACAGAGGTGCATAGGGAGAAGTATCTCCAGCAGAAGGAAGGAGCTGGTGATGCCACTGTATAGAACAGTGGTGAGACCTCATCTAGAGCACTGCGTCCAGTTCTGGAGGCTGCATATCTGGAAGGACATATGGTAGAAGTGGTTCAGAGAAAGGTGATAAAAATGGTGCAGGGGCTGCACCAAAAGTCATATGAGGGGAGACTGGAGGATCTCAATATGCATTCCCTGGAGGAGAGGAGATAGAGGTGGAGATATGATAAAGACATTCCAATACCTCAAGGGTGTAAATAAGGTACAAGAGGGTAGCTTCTTTAAAAAAAAAAAGATGTTCAGTAACAAGGGGCCATGGCATGAAAATAGAGGGAGTTAGACTTAGGGGTAATGTGAGAATGTGTTTTTTCATGGAAAGGGTGGTGGATCCACGGAACAGCCTCCTGGTAGAGCTTGGTGGGGCCAAAACTGTAAGGGAATTCAAAAACACATGGGACAGAGGACATAAAGGAACTCTAGTGATAGGACAGAGAGGGCAAGCCGCAGGTCATTTAGGATCTGCCGTATATGAAAAAAGTAGGGAAAATGGGAAGCCTAGGTGGGCCAAGTGGTCCTTATCTGACATCAAATTCTATGTTTCTATGCTTCTGTGTTTCCTTGGTGAATGCTTCAGAATAAAGATAAAGGGGATGAAAGCATGCTATTGGTGAGGATTCTTGCTGATGGTTTTTTGTATAAAGTTTGAACAGCTGTTAGGAAGTATGGCCCAAACCCCACTCTGAACATCACTTCAAATAGGAAGGGTCATTCAATAGAATTGAAGGCTTTTTCAAAATCAGTGATGAGTACCAGGCCCACCAATGCAGTGGCTGGATTTCTGCTTGAGATACAAACAACCCGAGTTCAGAGAGCCAGCCAGGGCCAGGAGGCTCGAGCATCCGTCGGACTGATCTCCTCCTCCAGGGGGAGGGGAGGGTAACACTTAGTGCTTGACCAGCCCCTTGCAGAGGTCAGGAGCATCACAGCCTAATGCTTGTAGGCTCTGGGAGGTGTGCCAGACATGGATGCCTGTGCCTTTAACTCATCGCATGCCACACATTCCAACAACCGGGAAAAAACCTCAGGCCACAGTAATATGACATCTGTCCCCACTGAGCCCCCTGCAGCTGGCCCAGGCACTCTGCCAGTGGACTAACTCCATGGCACAGTTTGGGGAGTTGTGGGGAGGCTACCCCAATGGTCCCACCCTAGCAGGCAATCCAGGGTGAATGTTGATGGCAGCAGGTAAGTCCCAGGGCATGGGGAGTGGTGATGGACCGAACAGAGGAAGCTGGAGAAACCAAAAAAAAAATGGTGGGTGCTACTGCAGTGGTAGTCAGATTTGGCTATGCAGTGAAGGCTGAGAAAGGTAAGTAGATGGTCTGCTGTCAACCTGCATTTGACAAAGCCCACCTAGGAGAGGTGTATCAGATTCAGGAGGTACTGCTCAAGGTGGCTAGCAAAAATCTTGGCCAAGATCTTGGCATCCACATTAATAGAAATATTGAAACATAAAAATATTGAATTTGATTTCAGATTAGGACCGGTTAGCCCATCCAGTCTGCCTGTTTCTTCCTGCCTTCACTATTACATCAGACAGTGCCTGTTCTACAGCTCTTTCTCCCTTCCCCTTCCTTTCTAGTATGATTCCTATGTGCTTATCCCATGCATTCTTGAACTCAACCACTGTTTTTGCCCCCACCTCCTCCACTTAGATTCTGTTCCAGGAATCCACCACTCTTTCTGTGAAGAAGTACTTCCTCACATCTGTCCTGCATCTACCCCCTTCCTGCTTCATAGCATGTCTCCTTGTTCTTGAGCACCTTTTCTTCTGCAAAATACTCCCCTCCTGTACCTTGTTTACCCCCATATGGTATTGAAGGTCTCTGTCATATCTCCCATTTCCCTCCTCTGTTCCAGGGTGTACATATCAAGGTCATTTAGTCTCTCCTCTTAGGGCTTTTGATGTAGACCCTGCACCATTTTAGTTGCCTTCCTCTGGACCACCTCCACTCTATGTCTTTCCAAAGATGTGGTCTCCAGAACTGGACATGATACTCTAGATGGAGTCTTACCAGTGATCTATACAAAGGCAACACCACCTCCCTCTTTCTGCTGATGACACCCCACTCTATGCACACCAGCATCCCACTTGCCCTCCCTACTGCCTTGTTGCACTGCCTGGCCACCTTTAAGTTTACTTGGTTTACTTGGTTTCAACAGGCAAAAGGAGGCCACGTGGCCCATCTGGATTGCCCCCCACACTTTGTGGGTGGATTAGGACAGACCATTGTTTGCTATTAAATAGTCAACCAATCCCTGTTTAAAACCAATAAATGATGGTTTATTTACTAATGCAATAAGAAGCTTATTCCATAAGGTGGCAGCACGTTGCAGAAAAAAATTCTTCTCAAATTGGTATTTACCCTTGGGACCATTAGTTGTTTATCATGAGATCTTAGATTTGTAGACCGATTTTTAAATTGTAGGCCGTACTGACTCAAGAGATGAGAATTGTTTAAGGTATTAATATAAGAGTAACATATCCCTTCTTTTTCTTGTTTCCAAAATAAATAAACCCAAGGAATCTATCATGGTAACTCTTATGTTCAATGCCTCTTAACATTTTTATTGTTCTCCTCTGAGTTTTTTTCCATGAGTTCTATTTCCTTTCTTAAGTGAGGACTCCAAAATGGTGAACCAAAGTCAAGAGGTGGGACAACATAGGTCCTGTAGATGGTTAACAAACACTTTTTGTTTCTAGAATGTTTGTTTTTCTAGAAATATGATTACCCTGAAGTCTCATTCCTTCTTGGTGGTCATCAGTACCACTCCACACATTTTGTACTCAGCCCCTGGGATTCTTTACCCTAAGGGCATTATTTTGCACATGTTCACATTGAAACCCAACTGCCGTACCCTTGACCACTCCTCTAGTTTTCTCAGGTCTCCGCTCTTCCATTCCAGCCTCCCCTGGAGTGTCCACTCAACTGCAGATTTTGGTGTCATCCACAAAGAGGCACACCTTCCCTTCCAGCTCCTCTGCAATGTCATTTACAAAGGCATCAAAGAGGACCAGTCTCAGCAGTGATCCATGAGGCAGCCCATGATCACTCTCCCATCCTTGGTGTGAACTCCATTTACCACCACCCTATCACCTATCCGGAACCAGTTTCTTATTCAATTTACCACTTTTGGACCCACTCCTATATTACCCAGCTTGTTTACTAGTCTCCTATGTGTAACAAGTGTTGAACGCCTTACTGAAGTCTAGGTAGGCCATGTCCATCGCTCCACTCAGATCTAGTTCCTTGGTCAACCAGCCAAAGAAATCCACCAGATTCATTTGACATGACCTCCACCCTGTGAAACCATGCTGTCTTGGGTTTTGTATCCCACTGGATTCAAGATTTCCCACAAACCTTTCCTTCAGCAGTGATTCCATTAACTTTCTCACCACCAAAGTCAAGCTGACTAGCCTATAATTGCTAGCCTCCTTCCTGCTACCACTTTTGTGTAGTGGGACTACATCTGCCCACCTCCAGTCTTCTGGAACCACTCCTGTTTTCAGTGAACTGTTAAATAGAAATGTCAGAGGTGTAACCAGTATTTCCCTGAGCTCCCTCAATACCCTTGGGTGCACCTCATCAGGCCCCATTGCTTTGTCCACCTTCAGATTAAAAAGTCCCTTCAGGACTCTCACTCCAAAAATGGACTAGTGTGCACCTCACTCCCTCCAAAGCTTTTGTTACTTTTCTGTGGCACCTTCCCTTCTCCTTCCTCTGTGAACACTGAACAAAAGCATTTGTTTAGGATGTCTGCCTTTTGCTGGTCCTCCTCTGCAGAGTCCCTCCTTCTCTTTTTAATGTTATAATCGGACTCCTTGTCTTCCTCATTTCACTTACGTACTGTATCTAAAAAATGTCTTGTCCCTTTTCATACCTCCTGGGTTATTCTGTCTTTAGTTTAATCTTTTGCACTCCTTATTACTTTCCTGCTTCCCTCTCTTTCCCCCTGTACACCTCCTTGTCCTCCTCCCTCTGCATCTCCGTATACCTTCTGAATGCTACCCTTTTAGCATTTAACTTTTCAGCCATCTCATTCGAAAACCACAGTGGTGTCTTTTCCTCTTTGCTTTTGTTCACTTGTTTGATGCAAAGGTTCTTTACTATACTCCCTTTTATCTTCACCCACTGTTACTCCACCCCACCCACCCTAGGTCATCCCTGAGGCATTCACCCAAATTTTTAAAATCTGCCATTCCAAAAAAGGGAAATCGATAGTTGTTAAGGAAAAGGAAGTCCTTTCCTTGTTTTCCTTTCCTTTTTGGGTAGTATAGTGATAGCAGCTGCTGTCAAAGATTGGTGAGAGAGGTAGGGGCCAGACAGAGACTAAATACTCTAAATAGAAGTGGTGCCAAGGCATCATTAAGTGTCTGATGAAAATCAATGGGGAAGCCATCTCTTCCAGGAGAAATATTTTTATTCATGGAGAAAATGACTGTGGTGATTTCCTGTAGAGAAATAGGCTTCTCCATTTGCTGGGATTGGGCTGGTGAGAGACAAGAGAGGGAAGAAGGGAGGGAAGGAATACCTAGAACTGCTTCCATGCTGCTATTTGCTCAGGGGAGGGTTTGATCTGGGAGGAACATAGTTTGTTATAATACATAGAAACATAGAAACAAAGAATTTGATAGCAAATAAGGACCGCTTGGGCCACCTGTTCTGCCCATTTCCCTACCTAATGGATAAGCTGCAGATCCTAGTTAACCAACAACCTACTTGCTCCAACCCCACCACTAGAATTGCCTTATGTCTTTCCCATGCATTCTTGAATTCCCACACTGTTTTTGGCTCCACAACCTCCTCAGGAAGGCTGTTCCATGTATCTACAACACTCTCCATGAAAAAGTACTTCCTCACATTACCTCTGAGCCATCCCCCCTCTATCTTCAAACTGTGCCACCTTGTTCTTGCACATATCTTTTTCTGAAATATGCTACCCTCTTGGACTTTGCTGATTCCCTTGAGGTACTTGAAAGTTTCTATCATGTCCCCCCTCCCTCTTTTCCTTGAGGGTATACATATTGAGCTCCTTTAGTCTCTCTTCGAATGTTTTCTGGTGCAGAACCTGCACCATTTTAGTTGCCCTCCTCTGGACAGCCTCCATCTTGTCTATCTCCTTGCAGAGATGGGGTCTCCAGAACTGCATGCACTACTCCAGATTGGGTATCACCAACTGTCTGTACAGAGAGATAACAAATTCCTGTTTTCTACTCTTGTTGCCTTTCCCTATGCATCCCAGTATCCCCCCAGCCCTCCTTACTGCCTTCTCACATTGCTTGCCCACCTTCAGGTCATCTGATATGACTACCCCCAGGTCCCTTTCCATTTTTGTTGTCGTTAGTATTTCACCCCACATTGTGTTCTCTTCCCCTGGATTTTTGTTTCCCTGGTGCATTACTTTGCACTTCTTTGCATTGAATCTACGCTATCATAAATTTGATAATTCCTCCAACCTTGCCAAGTCCCTTCTCATCCTTTCCAACCTATCTTGTATATCAACCCTTTTGCAGATCATTGTGTCATCTGCAAAGAGACATACTTTTCCTTCCAGTCCCTCTGCAATGTCACTTATAAAGTAATTAAAGAAGACTGGTCCCAGTACTGAACCCTGCGGTACCCCGTTAGTAACCCCCCTTTTTTCAGAGTGTACTCCATTTACTATTACCCTCTGCATCCTGTTTTCCAGCCACTTTTTTACACAGGCTGCCACCTTGTGACTCACTCCAAGGCTAGCTAACTTGTCTATTAATCTTTTGTGTGGGACTGCATCAAATGCCTTGCTAAAGTCTAGATAGGCCATGTCCACAGCCCCTCCCTGGTCTACCACTTTGGTCACCCAGTCAAAGAAATCTATTAGAGTCGTCTGACATGATCTTCCCACTGTGAATTCATGCTGCCTTGGGTTCTGTGCCCCGCTGGTCTCTAGGTACTCAACAATTCTTTCCTTCAGAAGTGATTACATCATTTTCCCTATAATAATCTTTCATGATGTTATTCACATGACAGGGTTCTATTCTGATTTCCCTAGCTCTGCCACCTATGCCTGTAATGTCCCAGTCAGCCTGCAGTTTGTGCAGTCTGTACACATAGACTTTACTAGCTCTTTCTCCCCTTTTCCAGTAGTTATGGCCAATGCAAATAAGAGATAGCTCTGCGCTTTGGGGGTAAAGGGAGTTAAGCTAGACTCTAGTATTTATCACTTCTGAGGGGTGTCCCCTGGGTTTTACTTTAAATTTATCTTCTGCTTGGCCCCTTTATGAAACTGTGAGTCCTGAGCATCCTTAATTGATGGTTGGTCCTGATTGTAGGGTGAGTCAAGCAGAGGAGGAAAGCATTTTTCAAAACAGCCAGTACCTATATAAAACCAGACAATTTGTCCACAAAGAAGAGTGCATCAGCTTGAGTCTTTTAGAGTGACATTTTTGGCAGATGGATCCATGACTGCAGCAGGATAGGAGTGTAGGAGTTACTCTTTTGAGCTTGATGGCATGCTTAGAGGTAAGTGAGTGAGCTCCTGTTGTTGTGGCTGAGGTGCTGTTGGGGTGAACGTTTCCAATGGGGTTGCTTTTTTTCCTCCTCTGCAGTTTTGTGTCCTTGCCAGTGGATGATGGATTGTTTTGCAGGCGAGCATGCCAGTTGCCCAAGGCCACACTCTTGTAGCTGTAGGAGGAAACCTTGTTTTCTTTATTTGGCTCCAATGTTATAGGTGTTTGGGAGGAGAGGAGATGTTCTATTCAGTGTTGCTCAGATAGTGCTTTTGTGGATCCTACCACTATGGGAGGGCTTAGCTCGAGGTTCAATGTGGGGAAAAGCTCCTCCCACAACCTCTACTTAAAGCCCTCCACTGATTCACTTCCCTAGCTTAGGGAGTGTTTTTTGTCTGGGTTCCCTGTGTGGCTCATGTGCTGTGCTGCCTTGTGCTGCTGCTCTCGTTTCTGCTCCTCTTGTTCTTCTGTCCTGTCCATTTTTGTTTTCCCATGTACTCCTTCCTCTGTTGCTCTTCACTGCCTACGTTTCCTTGCTCTGCCCACGACCGCCTGCCTCCTCCTTTTTTTGTTCCTTCCCTCCTGGGTGTCCTGGGGTTCTGTTTGTTTTGTTGTTTTCCTTTGGGCTTTCTTTTCCCCAGCACTGCTGCAACCTCTCTGTTCGGCCCGCATCCCAGCCATCGACGCTTACGAGCATCCCCACTCCTCCCTCCTATCCAGTCCTCTTCTCCCTCATTGCTTGCTCCCACTTCCCATTCTTCCCACTCTCTTTCTGTCCCTTCTGCATTACCTCCCATGTCTCCATCGCAAACATGTAGCCTATATTGTGAGGCTTACCTACCAATACGAAGCTAACTAGTACATCTCTAGTATGGGGGTTATCCCCACACATCAACTGACATGATTTTAATTATTTTATTTATTTGAACTCACAGAATAAACCATTAAGGGCAAGCTCTTTACAGAGGTTCCACCTCGGGGAAACAAACAACAAGAATGAATGTTACCTGTCTGTTGTGCAGTTTTCAGTCAATCTCCAGTTCTTAGCCATTCCTCTCTCTGCTCCACGTATGCCCTGGATTTGTTTTAGTTATCCATGCAATATACAGTACCTGTATTCACTTTAGCTATGGTGGTGGTGGTGGGAGTGGGAAGCATTCACCATCTTCCTACAGACAATAGGCAAAGGGGGGGGAAGCAGATGGGAAAATGTGGGGGTTCAAGCTCATCGTAAATCACCTCTAGCATGCTTCAGCTGTCCCATGCCTCTCTCGGTCTCTCTTCAGGTGGCTCCTGTTCACACATTGTTGAATCATTGGTAAGTTCCCTTCAAAATTAAAGCAATGATATCCAGTCCTTCAGCTATATCACTTACTGCCCCTATTTTCCTTGCTAGTACACCTCCAATCCATTACCAATACCCCTTTTTTGTTGCAATCTTTCAGCATTGTTCCTGCCTCCTATTTATGTGCAAGGCACTTCCTTCATCGTCCTACATACCTGTTGTTACCATTCTTACCTCCCTTCCTATATCTCAATGTCAACTACTCCTTTATCATGCCATTCCTGTCATTCATAGATTCATAGAAAATACAAGTTCGAGGGCAAGCCCATTATGAACTCGCCACCATTATATCCTAATGGTGGAATAGAAATTTTGTATTCCCAGTGTGTAGATCAAGTCAATATTTAAATTGTTTTATATTTTTACTATTCACAACAGATGCAGGTAAGGAATTCTACAATGGGGGTGTTCTTTGGGTGATGAAGTTGTTTCTTCTAACAGTCATATTTGTTTCCACCTATATTTTTAGTTTGTGGGATCTGGTACTATCTAGGGAGGCCTATCTAACAAGGCAGTTTGCTTCACACAAAGATGAATTTTGAAATGCTTTATATATCAGTCATAATTCACCCTGAAGAGTTCTGTATTCCAGGGTGTATAGTCCCAATATTTTTAGTCTGTCCTCATACCCAGTTGAATGTACGTTCTTTTTTTAAATGCATTCTGTAATGCCATAACATTTTTTAGTGGTTTTATTAGTATGGGTAGTGAATTTAAGGTTGTTACAGATAGTAATTCCAAGATCTTTTTCATTCATAACTACCTGAAGCATAACGTCATTAATGGTATAGTTTGCCTGTATATTATTTTTACCCAGATGCATTACCTTGCACTTGGCTGTATTCAATATCAATTTATTTGCTAGTGCCCATGTGGCCAAACTGTCCAAATTTGCCTGCAAGAAAACAATTGATGCATTGTCATTTACTATGCAACCCAGTTTGCTGTCATCTGCATATTTCTGAATCCAGACTCCATTATAAGTCTGCTTATCAGTGATCAGATTATTGGACAATATGGGGCCTAAAACAAAGCCTTGCAGGACCCCACTTGTTACATTGCCTGATTCAGATTGATGTTCTTTTATAATCCTTTTATAATCACTCTCTGCTGTCTGTCCTCCAACCATGATTTAATCCATTTTGATGATATTTGGATGTAATTTGATTTTAACTAACTGCTCAATTAAGACTTTATGGGAGACTGAGTCAAAGTCCTTTTCATAGTCAAGAAATATAATGTCTAAAGGAAATTCCATGTCGAGGGCCTTGCTGACAGGTTCGAAAAAACTGATTAGATTACTTTGACATGATCTACCCTGTGTGAACCCATGTTGTGATATGTCACAGTTACCAGTAAGTTTTAAGTGTGTAATGATTTGTTGCTGTAATAACCTCTCCATTAGTATGCCCAGGGTAAAGGTAAGGCTTATCTGCCTATAATTGACAACACTCTGTTTGGTGTCATTTTTGTATATTGGTGTAATATTTTTGTACTTCCTCTCTAGTATTGCAGACCCCTCTGAGATGGATGTGTTAAAAATTAGTGTTAGTACACTGGCTAGTTCTCATGAGAGATTTTTAATAAAGATGGGGGGATTCCATCTGGTCCAGCTGAGGTACTAGATTTTGTGCTATGAATGGCTGACATAACTTCCTCCTTAGTAAATAATAATAGGGATTTGGAGCTTTCCATAGTATTAAGACATTGTTTCTCTTTTGGTTTGAAGATACTAAGAAAATGGTTGTTAAACTCTACAGCCACTTTACCCTCATCTGAGATCAAAATCTGATCTTTAATGAGAGGACTGGCACCTTGATTACTGCCTTTGATTGACCATATATAATTATAGAATTTTTTCTTATTATCCTTAGTAGTGTTAGCTAGATTATACGCTAGACTTTGTTTGGCCCATCAAATTAGTTATTTCATCTTATTAGCCAACTGTTTGAATTTTTGCCAACTCTCATTGGCTGGTTTCTTTTTATATTTATTAAAGGATTTTTTCTTTCTATTAATAGCTCTTTTCATTTTTGTGTTCTACCATAAAGGAACTCGTTGTTTGTTATTATTATATTTTGTTTCTTATGGTACCCAGGAGTTTATGCAAAAATCTAATTTACTCCTAATAGCTTGCTACATGGTGTTAGCATCGAGATGGCATAGGTCTGTTTCCTAGTTCCAGCTTTTAAGAAAGTTTTTTATTTTAGTATAATTTGCTTTGTTGAAATTTTTGATTTTAGTGTTCCCATTTGAAATGGTTATGAAACATTTGAAGTTCCATAATACAATATTATGGTCATTATCACCAAGAGGGTCATGCACTTTTGGACTTGATTCAAAGTTTTTAATGTTAGTAAATATCAGATCAAGTATATTATCTTTCCTAGTTGGCTCAGTTACCAGTTGTTCAAGGTCTTGTTGTATAGCGATTTGAACTGGTCTATTCTCTAAATTACCATGCCCAATTAAGGATGACCAGTTTATGTTAGGGAGGTTAAAGTCACCCATAAGTATATAGTCCTCGTAGGTTGTCATTTGCTCCATGGCTTTAAAAAAAAGGCATTATTTCCTGCAGAGTCCAGGTTAGGAGCACGGTATCCTAGGCCTATAGTCAAGGCCTTCCCTGGGCAGTTGATTTTAATCCACATTATTTCACTTTCAGGCTATATATCAATCATAGCATAGCATTTTAATTTGCTAGTAACATATAAAACAATTTCCCCACCTTTTTTGTTTAGGTGGTTTTTTAGAGAAACTTGAGTAACTGGGAATATCTGTTCCCCAGGCACTATCTGTAAACCAGGTCTCGGTCACCCCCCAAATATCTACATCCTCCTGTTTTAGGATATATTGTAATTCATTTGTTAGGCTTCTGGCATTGATCAGCAGGATTTTAATCACTGGGGTTGGCAAGTTTGTACTACTAGTAGTGATCCCAGTGGTTAATGGTCTTCTAATTTCAGGAGCAGGGATAACAGTGCTAGTCACTGACGGCTCAATTATATCGACTGAGCTTCTAGCACTGTGAAAAAAACTGCTGCCTGTAATACTTAAACCTACCCCCTAGTGTTTAGTTTAAATGTTTATGAATATAAGCAATTATATGCTCTCCTTGTAAAAATGTACCCCTCTTTGTGGGGTGTAAACCATCCCAACATATGAAATCAGTTCTATTGTAGAACTCCTCCCAGTGGGTAATACACCCTATATTTTGTTTCAGATCTATCTCCTCATCTAGTTATTTACATTTTTTATTCAATCATTACAATATTCATCCGATCTGATGGTAGGAAGTATCTCGGAAAGGGTGATGTCACAGTGGAGTTCCATTAGGGTGTTTGTCAGACCCACAAACTCTTCTTTAGTGTTTTGTACACTTTGATGCATAATGTTATTTGTTCCAAGAAGAAAAACAACCAGTGGCATTTTCCCTCCATTTTTTTAATATTTGTTTTGACATTCTAGTGATACCCTTAATTTTAGCCCCTCTAAAACATGACATAGTCCTATTCGCCTTATCATTGTCACAAATAGCTCAGTCAAGGTGTTTAATTATCAAGTCCCCCAACACAAATATTTGTTTTTGATCCTGTGTGGTGCTTACACCAAGTTCCAGAGGCATAGTGGAATCTGTCTCTGTGCGTGTAGGGTGTTATTCTGCCTATTGGTAGCTTCCACAATAGCCGGGCTGATACGGGGGTCTACTGGTGTGGCCTCAATCAAGGGGTGGGGTGGGGTACATTTTCTAATAATGGCTCATTCAATAAATCAAAATGATTTTGCAACTGAATTTGAAAGCATTTCACCTTTCTGCCCTTCTTTGAGACCTTGGTACTTTGAATTTGGTACCATTCTTCCTCAGCCGGATCAGATTCAGCCTCCTCCCTTGCCCTTTTCCTATTAGGAATAGTATCTGCATTGTTTATAGACAGTGGGGGAGGTAATAACATTTGGGGGGATGAAGTGTACCTGTTTATCTTGTGCAACTGAGTTTAACCCCGGTAGACTAGCTGCTTTTATGTAGGTTGTTATGTTTTTATTCAGTTTTGCCTGTTTACCTTTTTCGCCACTTTTTTGTTGTTTATTTTTACTAACAGTGCGGTCACTATTTTTAAATCTTTTTGCCATCTCAATCTGATTGTCTTCCAGAGTAGATAGCCTAGTATTAATACGTCCTAATTCAACTCTCTCTCTACAGCAGCATTTGCACTTCACCCAGTTTATACTGTACCTGCAGTATTCCAGATTCCGTCCCTAACTCAAACCTTCTGAGGTACAAACAAAGGTAGACTTCCCCTGTTTACTGGGGATGGGAATCTTTTAGTTTCATACATTCTACTACTTGCTAATGTGACATCCTCCATCCCTAACTCTACTGGCAGCATTGAGTGCAGGTTAGCTTGGTCCGACTACCGGGGATGGGATCCATGTTTGCAATCTACTGAGACATACCATGACTTCTCTTTTGCATACAGGTTGTTGCTTCCTTTCAGGAACAGAACTGCTTTATTCCATGTGACCTCATCATCCTGCCTATGCCTGGCTGCCTCACATCACCATCATCCTGCCTCAGCTGTCCCCAACAGGTGCTTGAGTCTACATTCTACAGCTGCACGTAACCATTATCAGCATGACACTGACTGCTACTTCATTTCAGCACCTTGCCTTTGCTTGACTCACCTTCTTCATCATATCTAGTCTGCAGCTTCAGTTCATAGTCCAGGTCCACTAACTACCATGACCGGGAGCCTCAATCCATATTTGACTATTTCCACTGTCTAAGTCTTATTCCTGACTGAGGCTGCCACTTCCCTTCTGGAACCAAACGTCACTATATATATATATATATATTATGGGTGCTACCATAGTTAGGGTTGAGGAGCCATTTCTATGTTAAACCCCAAAACTTTGCACCTTAATAACTTTGCAACCGTTTGATGGATGTGCCTGAAATTTGGAATTTATGATCAAGAACCATAGGCCTTGAGATCTGCCAAGTTTTGTACTGGTTGGATATACAGCTGCGGAGTTATTAAAGTGTGATCTGTGCGCACGTTTACGCTTTTCTGGAATTCTATGGTCGCGCCTACAGGTCGTACGGTTTGCGTGACCAGCCCGAAATCTTCAGGGAACATGTGGCTGGGTTCCCCGATGTGCCTTTCAAAGATTTCATGAAAAAATATTAAACGTTCAAAAGTTATTCAAAAACAGTTTCACTATAAGTCAATGGAAAAGTTAACAAAAAGTTCAACACTTTCCAAATGCATTTTTACTTTCATAAAATGGGCCTGTTACTTTCATGAAATCGGCCATTTTGTTTTCAGTTAGTGATCAGAAAATGGTTGGCATTTAAATTTGGGACCCTCTAGCAACCTAATTTTTTTGTATTCACCTAGTCGGGCCCTGAGGATGCTTGCCAGTCTTTATTTTGTGGTAAACACCCCAGAAATATGTTTTCAAATTTCTGGAAAAGTACTTTCACAAATTACTTTCGTGCTCATGAAAGTGTCGCAAATGTTGCAGAAAGCTTTCTGAATTGACAGTAGTTTTCTAGTCTGTGGGAAAATGACAGCAATTCTTTGGCACTGCTGCAAAAGAACCGTTGGGGTTTTGAGCTGAAATTTGGAGGCAGGACCGACATCTCACAGATGTGCCTTTCAGTATTGTATTGAAAAATGTACAAGGTGGCAAAGTTACGGCACTCCAAAGTTGACATTTTTTCCCATGGGATAACATTCACGGTGCTGGCATTACAGAAGTCACTGGATCCCTGCTGCAAAATAACGGTTTGGTCTTTTTTCCTGAAATTTGGAGGGAAGACAGCCAACAGCTCACATATGTGCCTTTCAGTGGTTTGGTGAAAAAATATTACAGGGAGGCAAAGTTATGGTGCTCCGAACTTCTCTTTTTTTCCCATAGGATAACATTACGGCGTTTGCCGCGCCTTTCAGGGCCCGTATCTCGAAAATGGTGCAAGATATGGAGTTTTAGTCAGAAAAGTTCTTAGCCCCCTAGCAGGGGCTAGGTGAAAAACTAGCCAGGACAGTTATAAATCATACGACTTTTAAATTTTTTTTCCACGTCATATGGTTCCTGAGATATAACTTATTTAGTATTCCAAGTCCTCATTTTCTGCTCCGATACCCATTATTATGCATACATTCTTTGTACTCACTGTCTTTCTCTGTTCAGCTTTTTTGGAAAATCAGCCTGTGCGCTTACATTACTGTTACCATTGCCCTTTCCGCTTGTGGTTCCATGCCCATTTTGCTTACCGTTGACATCTGCACCACCACGTGCGTCATCCTTTGCATTTTCATTTGCGTTTGCGTTTCTGTTACTTTTTTGCCATTTGTGTGTACTGTACTGTTTCTCTTTCTGTTTCACTTTGCATCACCATGCCCACTGCCATTTCGATTTACAGGCACCATGTTACTATGTGACAAGACATCACGTGGCACACTGTTCCCGTCTACGCCACCGTGTTTGTTATCCTTTCTGTTCTCATTCGCACTTGCGTTACCTTGTGCGCCACTGTTAGTGCTTCTGTTTGCATTGCTGCTCCTGTTACTATGCCACAAGACATCATGTGGTGGGAGCGTGGAGCCCTTGCTGCATTACATTCACTATTTCTCGTTACCATTCTCAAAAAGAAGGGAAATTAAAGGCAAAAAACTCAGTTTAATGCATTAGTTAGGGTTGTTCCACAGCAACAAAAGTGAGGAAATTCACTGTTAGGGTTGAAAACCCTAACTCCGAATTCACCCCCCCCAGCACCACACACACAGACACACACACACACACACATTCAAGTATGGGGGAGGACAAAGTCAACACAACCAATGACAGACATCCAGCAGCAGGTGACAGAAATAACAAACAATTGTCTAAATGTACTACGAGACATCCCCACCCACCTGACCAGGTACTGCATGCTCAGTGGAGATCAACAGCAAAACTGAGGCCATGTACACCAAACATACATCCCTGATTGCAGCTGCACAACATACCACACTTAGTAGTTGCATGGCCTTACCTACCGATGCTCCACACCAGACCAGACCACATGTGGTGGGCCACCTGAGCAATAGAGTTCAGCAAAACCAAGGAGTTGTACAGGTATAATATCTCTGATTATAACAAGGGTTTGAGAAATGCAGCTTTCTAATTGACTGTAAACATTGTAACAGCCTTATGTTTACTTTTTATTAACATACATGTAAAGCCTAACCATATGATGAACATGGTTTAATGTTGTTTAAAAAACAGTTTTATTAAGATAGCAGTAAGCCACTCCCAGGTATTATGTTAATGGTCAGTTTATCACTGTCTAGTGACATGTGGCACTCGGCTATGCCTCATTCAACATTAAACCCCTACAGGGTGATTAACAGACCATTTAACATAACTGTTGGTCATGCCTTATTGCTTAATTGTCTTTATGAGTAGATAGTCTCCCTCTGCTAGGCACTGTAGCAGCTTTGCAACACAGTGTCCCACCCAGTTACACCATACACTGTCTAGTTACTGGAGAATGGCTGTGAATATGACCTCATGAAGATGAACAGTGTAACTTGATCATTACAGTCATCGAAACCTTAGTGTGATTATAACTGACAGAGTCAGTGATGAGAATAACCCCTGCTGTCCTAGTACACTTACCCCATTGTGAGTTAAATCAATACTAAAGACATTCTGTTTATATCTACACCATACCTACTTGATTCCTGTTGTACCACAATTAACATAGTTATCACTTTGATAGCATCAGTGACAGAAGTGTGGCAAACCCAAACACTAGGCATACAGCCTGAGTATGAAACAACTGTTAAAAAAAATTACACTGTGTCCATAAGTGGCATAAATCACTCATTGCAGCAATAGTAAATGTATTACTATTTGAATAAGTTAGTCATCACCGATGCAATGAGATTGTCTTTATCAGGTACAACATACTCAGTAAGTGCCTACAGGAAAATCTATCCATTATACATCTCCGATACAGGTACGTCATTGTTGGCTCAGTAGTGCTATGATATTTAGAAGTTGCTTGGCCTGATCCATGCAATTACAATGTTTCTTACAAAGAATACTTACTGCATCTTTAGTATTGAAACACACTGAAGGTCTATGTATGTACATGAGCAGTACACCTTCATCAGTAAGAATGCATCTGATACTGGCAGTACGAATTTCAGAGCATTGAACAGGCAATGCTTTTCCATACGCTTACATCAGCCTCTCTATCTTGAGTAAACCATTGCAGTAAATGTACTAGTATGTAAATCACCTACTAAATGTAACACTACTTTT